>CM063500.1:56336426-56343926 GCA_032207245.1 Pardosa pseudoannulata
AAATGCGCTTGATTGTAGACTGATGTAAGACGAAATATTGCTGGGGAAGGATAAACATTTACGAACAAAAATATTGAAATACGCTTTACTCGATGATTTTTATTTATTATACAAGATAGATTAGATGGGATTGGATTAGATATTTTTGGAATTTTGACTTAACGTACTCTGAAATCAGACTAAATACAAGTATAGAGGTTTGTTTGGTTTGGTTTGCAGTGCTACAGTCTACTTTTTGCAACACGAGGGCTAATGAGACCGATAAGTATAGAGGACTCATAAAAGAAAAGTTCTCCTGCATATTGTCTTATAAAGTTCTTCTATAAATGTATGTAGAAATTACTTTTGTACCCACAAACAAACCATGTTGTTATACTAATTCGTATTAGTACGTGACCCGCGCTGAAGAATCAATCATCAGAAAACGTACTAGTACGTGTCCCGCATACAATGTTTTAATATAATAATTCCCACTTTAATAAAGGAACCATGTTAAATGAATATATTTCTTTGCAGACGAAAAATAAATCTTCTTTTATTCACACATTTAATTTGCAAATTGACACGAGGAACTTGTAAATGGTTTAATGAGATAAGGATAATGATATCTCTAAGTTTAAGGAAAGCCTCATTTGTTTAAAAGGATATTTTAAAGGGTTGGAGTTTAAAAGAATATTTTTGTACCTCGAAAGTTGTAATTTTTTAATATATTAGATGGCATTTTATTAGATATTTCTGGAATATTAACTTAACGTACTCTGACGTCCCCAAAAAAGGACTAAATTCAAGTATAGAGGAGACTTAAAAAAATTTCTCCTGCATATTTTCTTTTAAAGCTCTTCTATAAATGTATATACATAGAGATTAATTCAAACATTGATAATTCTTAAAATATTAATATTTTATTAAAAAATACTACTAGGAAAGAATAAACATTTACGAACAAAAATATTGAAATCCGTCTTACTCGATGTTTTTTATTTATTATGCAAGATAGATTAGATGGGATTGGATTAGATATTTTTGGAATTTTCACTTAACGTACTCTGAAATCCGACAAAATACAAGTATAGAGGAGACATAAGAAAAGTTCTCATGAATTTTTTCTTATAAAGTTCTTCTATAAATGTATGCACATAGAGATTACTTGAAACATTAATAATTCTTAAAAAACATTAATAATTCTTAATATTTTATTAAAAACTATTGCTAGGAAAGGATAAACATTTACGAACAAAAGTATTGAAATAGCCTTACTCGATGTCTTGTTATTTATTATACAAGATAGATTAGATGGGATTGGATTAGATATTTTTGGAATTTTCAGTTAATGTACACTGAAATCCGACTAAATACAATTATAGAGTAGTCATAAAAGAAAAGTTCTCATGATTATTTTCTTATAAAAATTTCTTCTATAAGTGTATGCACATAGAGATTACTTGAAACATTAATAATTCTAAAAAACATTAATAATTCTTAATAATTTATTAAAAAGTATTGCTAGGAAAGGGTAAACATTTACGAACAAAAGTATTGAAACAGCCTTACCCGATGTCTTGTTATTTATTATACAAGATAGATTAGATGGGATTGGATTAGATATTTTTGGAATTTTCACTTAACGTACTTTGAAATCCGACTAAATACAAGTATAGAAGAGTCATAAAAGAAAAGTTCTCATGATTGTTTTCTTATAAAAATTTCTTCTATAAATGTATATACATAAAGATTACTTCAAACATTAATAATTCTTAAAAAATTAATATATTATTAAATATTATTGCTAGGAGAGGATAAACATGTACGAACAAAAATATTGAAATCCATCTCACTGGATGTCTTTTTATTATACAAGATTGATTAGATAGGATTGGATTAGATATTTCTGAAATATTGACTTAACGTACTCTGAAATCCTCAAAAAAGAGATAAATTAAAGCTTAGGGGAGAATTAAAAGAAAAGTTCTCATGTATATTTTCTTATCAAGCTCTTCTATAAATTTATTTACACAGAGATTACTTCAAACATTTATAATTCTTAAAAAATTAATATTTTCTTAACTATTGCTACATAAGAATAAGCATTTACGAACAAAAATATTGAAATCCGCTTTACTCGATGTTTGTTTATTTATTATACAAGATAGATTAGATGGAATTGGATTAGATATTTCTGGAATATTGACTTAACGTACTCTGAAATCCTCAAAAAGGGACTAAATTCAACTATAGGGGTAATTATGTTATATATAAATATTTCTACATTACAAAAAATTAAAGACAAGAACATTCGGCTTCGTTTTTCTGTATACACCGTTATTTTTGTACCCACAAACAAACCATGTTGTTACACTAACGAGTACTAGTACGTGACCCGCGCTCAAGTATCAATCGTCAGAAAACGTGCTAGTAGGTGTCCCGCATACGATGTATTAAAATAATATTTTCTACCTTGAATAAAGAAACCGTGTTAAATGAATATATTTCTTGAGGATGAAACATAAATCTTCTTTTATTCAAATACTAGCAAGTATGCCCGTACTTCGCTACGGTGAACTTAATATATTACTTTTAAACAAAGATTTTTTTATCGTGCATAACGAATGATAGGTTTTTATTTGCCTATGAGAATCACTGAAATTTGTACTTTTCGTCGTTAGAATATTGTTGATAAACATTTCATTGTAAAGTAAAGTTAACCAAAAATTAAATTTAAAATTAGTTTTTATATAAAAATGCTATAATTTGCGTCGCATATAAATGAAAGTTAATGACTTTATATCTCAATTTCCAGGTCAAATCGAATGGATACTACGCAGACGATGTTTAAATAACATAAATTAAGAAATGAATAAATGAGACATTTAAAGGAATGACGTCATAATGATAGAAAAATATCGTTTTCACCTATTTATTATGTGATAAATTGATAATTTTAATTTCCTGCTTTTAACCGAGGAAAATCGTGCTTTAAACAATTACGTGGAATTAACGGAATGACGTCACATTGCTAGAAATATTGCTTCTTTCACTTAGTTATGATGCGATAAATTAAAAAATGAATCGTTTGCGTTTAACCGGGGAAAATAATGCTTGGAATAATGACAGGAAATGCTCGAAAAAGGGGGAAGGAATGGATTTCGAACGATAAAAATTTACAAAAACCTTCCCAGGGATATATCTAAGAATTACCCAAATTTTCACGGCGATTGGATGCATGGTTTTTGAGTCTATTGAGTACAGACAGACACAAATTCATTTATATATATATAGATTTAATTTGTGAATTGACACAAAGAACTTGTAAAAAGTTTAATGCGATAAGAATAATGATATCTTTCAGTATGGGGAAAACCTCATTTGTCTAACCCTTAATTTGGCTAAGTCTGCTACACCGGACATGTATATTTATAACTACTATATAACATAATTGTCAGTTACGCCACAGCGGACAATAATTATCTTAAAAATGGAAAATAATATTTTTTTGTTTATTTTACAGATATCCTAATGTCTATACATACAATTGAAAATAACATAAATTAAAAAATATTTGAAAAAACATCTTGTCAAATTAAGGGTTAAAAGGACATTTAAAAAGGTTGGAGTTTAAAAGAATATTTTTCTACCTCGAATGTTGTAATTCTTTATAGATTAGATGCGATTGGATTAGATATTTCTGGAATATTGACTTAACGTACTCTGAAATCCTCAGGAAAGGATTAAATTCAAGTATAGAGGTGTCTTAAAAGAATTATTCTCATGCATATTTTCTTATAAATATCTTCTATAAATGTATATACATAGATATTCCTTCAAACATTAATAATTCTTAAAAATCAATATTTTATTACAAAATACTGCTAGGAAAGGATAAACATTTACGAACAAATATATTGAAATCCACCTTACTCCATATTTTTTTTATTTATTATACAAGATAGATTAGATGAGATTGGATTAGATATATCTGGAATATTGAATTAAAGTACTCTAAAATCATCAGAAAAGGATTAAATTCAAGTATAGAGGAGTATTAAAAGAAAAGGTCTTATGCATATTTTCTTATCAAGATCTTTTATAAATTTATGTACACAGAGATTAATTCAAACATTTATAATTCTTCAAAAAATAATATTTTATTAAAAACTATTGCTAGGTAAGAATAAACATTTACGAACAAAAATATTGAAATCCGCCTTACTCGATGTCTTTTTATTTATTATACAAAATAGATTAGATTGGATTGGATTAGATGTTTCTGGAATAAGGACTAAACGTACTATGAAATCCTTGAAAAAGGACTAAATTTAAGTATAGAGGAGTCTTAAAAGAAAAGTTCTCACACATATTTTCTTATAAAGCTCTTCTATAAATTTATGTACATAGAAATTACTTCAAACATTAATAATTCTTAAAAAATTAATATTTTATTAAAAAATATTGCTACGAAAAGTTAAATATTTAAGAACAAAAATATTGAAATCAGCCTTACTCGATGCCTTTTTATTTATTATAAAAGATAGATTAGATGGAGTTGGATTAGATATTTCTAGAATATTGACATAACGTACTCTGAAATCCACAAAAAGGGATTAAATTCAAGTATAGATGAGTCTTAAAAGAAATGCTCTCATGTATATTTTCTTATCAAGCTCTTCTATAAATATATATACACAGATATTACTTCAAACATTAATAATTCTTAAAAAATTAATATTTTATTAAAATTAGTGCAATGAAAGATAAACATTTACGAAAAAAATGTTAAAATCCACCTTACTCGATGTCTTTTTATTATACAAGATAGATTAGATAGGATTGGATTAAATATTTCTGAAATATTGACTTAATGTACTCTTAAATCCTCAAAAATGGACTAAATTGAAGTATAGGGGAGTCTTAAAAGAAAAGTTCTCAAGCATATTTTTCTATAAATGTATGTACACAGATATTATTTCAAACATTAATAATTCTTAAAAAATTAATATTTTATTAAAAACTATTGTTAGATAAGAATAAACATTTACGAACAAAAATATTGACATCCGCATTAATCAATGTTTTTTATTTATTATACAAAACAGATTAGACAGGATTGGATTAGATATTTTTGGAATATTGACTTAACGTACTCTGAAATCCTCAAAAATGGACTAAATTGAAGTATAGGGGAGTCTTAAAAGAAAAGTTCTCAAGCATATTTTCTATAAATGTATGTACACAGATATTATTTCAAACACTAATAATTCTTAAAAAATTAATATTTTATTAAAAACTATTGTTAGATAAGAATAAATATTTACGAACAAAAATATTGAAATCCGCATTAATCGATGTTTTTTATTTATTATACAAAACAGATTAGACGGGGTTGGGTTAGATATTTTTGGAATATTGACTTAACGTACTCTGAAATCCTCAAAAATGGACTAAATTGAAGTATAGGGGAGTCTTAAAAGAAAAGTTCTCAAGCATATTTTCTATAAATGTATGTACACAGATATTATTTCAAACACTAATAATTCTTAAAAAATTAATATTTTATTAAAAACTATTGTTAGATAAGAATAAATATTTACGAACAAAAATATTGAAATCCGCATTAATCGATGTTTTTTATTTATTATACAAAACAGATTAGACGGGATGGGATTAGATATTTTTGGAATATTGACTTAACGTACTCTGAAGTCCTCAAAGAGGGACTAAATTCAAGTATAGGGGAGACTTAAAAGAAAAGTTCACAAACATATTTTCTTATAAAGTTCTTATATAAATGTATATACATAGAAATTACTTCAAACATCAATAATTCTTAAAAAATTAATATTTCATTAAAAAAATAAATTTAAAAATTTAGGCATATTTACTCTCTAATTGATAGCTCTTTTAACACATTGTGTGAGGGTACATTTCTCAGCGGAATTGAACCGGAAGCTGGTGTTTTGGGTGTAAATTTAGATATTCAGTTAAATCTCAATAAATCGAAAATTATTTAATTTTTCAACCAACTTTTCATATTTTATATTGAAATATATAAACAAATATTGAAATAGAAATATATAAATAACAACCATAAGATTTTTGTGAACAAAAAATATATTTTTTAGTGGATAAATTTGTAATAGTATGGTAAATATGAAAAATCAAATAGAAATAGTAGTATACAGTTTTAATTTTTTCGAATTATGTTATATATAAACATTTTTACATTATAAGGAAAGGAAAGGCATGAACATTTGAGTTCTTTTTCCTATATATACCTCTATTTTATTACCCACAAACAAACTATGTTGTTACACTCACCCTTACTTGTATATGTCCCGCGCTCAAGTATCAATCATCAGAAAACGTACTAGTACGTGTCCCGCATACAATGTGTTAAAATAATATTTTCCCACTTGAATAAAGGAACCATGTTAAATGAATATATTTATTTTCGGCTTGTTTAATATGATCACTTATTATACCATTTGTTTCGATTTTCTTTGTAAATAAATTGATCGTAAATATTTATATATATACTAGCAAGTTTGCCCGTGCTTCGCTAAGGTTAACTTAATATATTACTTTTAAACAAAGATTTCTTTTGTGCATAACTTTATAAATTCGTCACAGTTCAGTTCGAGTCATTGCAATATATTTATATATTTCTATCATAATCCTATTATGAGATTATTCAGTTTTTTAAATTGAATTTGAATTAAATTATATTAAATTTGCTCAAACTTTTTTTATGGTAACATAGAAGTTTAACCCTAAATTACATTACTATATTAATATTGTACGTTGATTAGCAAAATTAACAGATCTTGCCATATTAGAATAGGAAGAGGTTTTGACAACAACAGTGCTAATTTTGGTGGCATAAATAAATGTTGCGCAAAACTAAGGAAATTTATGACAAACCACATGGTTTTGTGCGAAACAGAAATACACATTCATATCGACAACCATATGAATATAAAGATAACTATATATATAAAATGATAGGTTTTACTTGTCCATGAGAGTCACTGAAATTTGTACTTTTTGCTGTTAGAATATTGTTGATATGCATTTCATTGTAACGTAAAAATTAACCAAGAATTAAATTAGTCCTTATATAAAAATGCTATAATTAGGGTCACATAAAATTGAAAGTTAATCACTTTATATCTCAATTTCCAGGTCAAATAGAATTGAAACTACGCAGACGATGTTTAAATAATATAAAATAAGAAATGAATAAATGAAATATTTAAATGAATGACGTCATAATGATAGAAAATATCATTTTCACCTATTTATTATGTGATGAATTGAACATTTTAATCTCCTGCTTTTAACCGTGGAAAACTGCGTTTAAAACAATTACTTGGGATGACGTCACATTGCTAGAAATATTGCTTCTTTCACTTAGTTATGATGCGATAAATTTAAAACTTAATCGTTTGCGTTTAACCGGGGAAAATAATGCTTGGAATAATGACATGAAATGCTCGAAAAAGGGGG
>CM063500.1:56348926-56411426 GCA_032207245.1 Pardosa pseudoannulata
TATATAAAATTATAAATATTTTAACTCATTTAGATGCTATCTCTCAAATGAGACAACAGTTATGGCTAATAGAATTGGTTGCATTTTGAGCGACGGCTCATATTTAGGTTAAACATTAAAATACATTTATCATATTTCATAATCTTTAGATTATGAGCATTATATTTTATAAGTTATTCATAATTACTTCCGGAAATTCTGAGTACTGAAGTAACTGCATGTATATATTACGACATATAATATAATAAAATAATAATTAATAAAATATAAAATTATTTATTTATAGTCATTATATTCTCAATTTTTTAATAGTAACTTTTCTCTATATTTGTATATATTAAAATAAATAAGCCATTCGTTTCCAATTACAGGCACAGTATTTTTCTATACATTATTGAAAATCTGTATAAAATATTTAACTCGTGTTTCTAGCAAATGAAAAAAAAGTTTCAGCCTTTTTAATTCAAGGACATTAGATTAGATAAAAAAAAAACTTATTACTATTTTTCTTTTGTTAAGGATAGTACTTACAAAGGGAATTACATAGTGAATAACTTTTGAAATACTAAACATTGAGGTTTCAAATTTTGCCTAAGTGTGTAGGATGAGTAAAACTATAATTTAAAGTGTTAAAAAATTTTTCGATACTTTGAACATATTTGTGATGTTCTACCCCGTTATGCTATGGTACCTATTAAATTTTATTCCCCATTTTAAGTTTTAGAAAAAAAACACTGTAAGTGGTTTATATTTCAGAATCCAATTTAAATTATCTACAAGAATGTAAAGTCAGTTTGAAATGTTCATTTAATTGAAATTTAAAATTTTATAGCTGTTTTAAATTGTTATAGCTCTTTCAAGTATTAATCATTTTGACTAAATTTGTTTTAAAGATTTATCAAATTATTTTATTTATTATTCTTTTTACACAAAACTATTCATGAATTTTATACATCTTTAAATTTTATAAAAAAAATTCTCACTTATGTAAAAAAACAATGAACTTTTTTAGTCACTTCTGTATGTTTGTATACACTGTCTACCAATAAGTATTTGGACACCTATGCAAATGACGATATCTACGGACCTGAGGTCACGGCCTCCGCCGGTATACATAGTGTAGGAAACAGCATCGGCATTAGTCGCATGCAAGATGCCGCGCAGTTCGGAGTTCCCTCATTTCGAGAAAGGTATAATTATCGGGTATCACAAATGTGGCCGATCCTTAAGGGACATATCTAGCGATCTGAAGTACACAAAATCGACAGTGGCCTATGTGATTAAGAAGTGGAAGGTGAGCGGTGATTGTCGGAATGTGCCCCGAGTCGGCCGACCAACGAAACTTCGAGATAGAGACCGACGAGTGCTGTCCAGAGAAATTCGGAAGAACCGCACCTAACCGATGGCCCTCATCCGCGAGGAGTTTCAACAGGCATCCGGGAGTATTTTTTCAATGACTACCATCCTTAAGGAAGTACATCTGCTTCGTTTTCATGGTCGTGCTGCTGCTCATACGCCTTTGATCACAAAATCCAACCGCGCTTCTCGATTAATGTGGTGCAAGGCACATCGAAATTGGACCATGGATCAGTGAAAACGGCTTCTTTGGAGAGACGAATCAAGGTTCACCCTTTACTGTTCTGATGGCAGGGTCAGGGTCTGGTGTCTGCCTGGAGAACGTCTCCTGCCAGAATGCATTGTCCCAACAGTCAAGTTTATTGTGGTCTAGGGGTGTTTCTCCTGGTATGGACTGGGACCCTTGGTCCGTATTCATGGTACGCTCAACGCCGATGCCTACTGCACTATTTTGGATGATAATGTGTTTCCTATGCTGTGTCAGTTTTACCGGTTGAATTCCTGTTACTTTCAGGACGACAATGCCAGTTGTCATGTTTCGAAGTTAACCAAAGCTTGGTATGGTGTCAGTGGAGTTCATCGAATGGAATGGCCTGCCCAGAACCCACACGTGAACTCTATCGAGAACCTCTGAGACGAGTTGCATCGCTGAATTAAGGGGTGCACTACCCGTCCAAAACCGGTGAAATAACTTTTATGTCTACTCCAAGCCGAGTGGAAGACAATACCACTAGCTGTAATACAAAGACTTGTAGAAAGTATGCCCCGGAGGGTTCACGCTGTAATTGTCTCTCGTGGAGGCTCTACCAAATATTGATTTTGAATAAAGTTAGTTTTCTTTTCTATCACAGGTGTCCAAATACTTACTGGTAGACAGTGCAAATTTAAATAAATAAGCCCCTCGTTCCCAATGACAGGCACAGTATTTTTCTATACATTATTGAAAATCTGTATTAAATATTTAACGCATGTATCTAGAAAACGAAAAAAAAAGCTTCAGCCTTTTTAATTCAAGAACTTTAGATTATATTAAAAAAAAACTATAAGTATTTTTCTTTTGTTAAGGATAGTACTTACAAAAAGAATTTCATAGTGAATAATTTTTGAAATACTAAACATAGAGGTTTCAAATTTTGCATAAGCGTGTAGGAGAAGTAAAATTATAATTTAAAGTGTTAATTTTTTTATACTTTGAACATATTTGTGATGTTGTGAACCGTTAAATAGGATTTGGTTTCTTTTGGTTTGGAGCGCTACGGTCTACTGTTTTGCACACGAGGGCTAATGAGACCGGGACCTACTGTTTAAAGCCGATTCCGAACGGCTACGAACATCCATGCCATAGTGGGATTCGAACCCACGAACTCCGGTCCCGACGATCAGCGCCCTAACCAATCGGTCATCGTTCGGCCCGTTAAATAGGAAAACTAGAAAACTCGCACTAAAAAGACCAATTAATTCTTTATCGTGAAAAACGTCGTGAAATTCTTCAGCCGTTATTCAGACTAATAAAATGGGGTTTAGAAGTCATAATACTGAATCTCCAACACAGAAAAACAGTTTTATAACTCATTTACTATAGCTTTCGTGCATGGAAGAGAGCAGATGTTTCGGGGTAAACACTAGCGAACAATCTCGATGGAAAACTACTTTATCAAACTGATTCTTTATTGAACTGTGGCTTTGAACAGAAGGCATGAAAAAGCGAACGTTATGACTCTAGTGAAAACAGCTGTCGTATCTTTTGTTATTAAGAGAAGTATTTATCTAAACTGCAGAAACAGCCTTCAGTGAGTGGATTTTCAGTGTTAGTTCTTTTGTTTTTCTAGCAAAATTGTTTTATCTGCATAGCATATTTTAGTCTACCTTATGATTTCCAATCCTTGCATGCGTATCATTTTATAAACATTTATTATTTTCTTTGCTTTATTACCATAGATAAGATACGCACAGTGGTGAATGAATTAGTGGCATTAGTTCCATATTTAATTCGATTTACTTGTGCATGAGTAACTCCCAAACATTGGGTAACAACTTACAAAAGAATCACCTTAACTTTTTGGAGAGGATCGTCGGAACTGATCACGGAAATATAACAAAGTGATATCTATTTCATTCGAAATTTGAGTTTGTTTATTAATGGTTAAGCAATTTTTTTCAAGTGTTTACATATGTTTTTCTCTCAACGTAATGTTTCCGAAGATTTTTAAAGCACATATAAAATTTTTTTAAAGTTCCTATAGAGTAGTAAGTTCCTTTTGGAATAGGAAAGGAAAATTTCTTATCGTTAAAAACGTCATGCCATTCTTCAACCATTATTCAGACTAATAAAATGGGGTTTAGAAGTCATAATACTCAATCCACAACACAGAAAAACAGTTTTATAACTCATTTTACTACAGCTTTGGGGCGCTTAAAATAACAGATGTTTCGGGGTAAATTCTAGTTAACAATCTCGATGGAAAACTACTTTATCAGACTGATTCTTTATTGAACTGTGGCTTTGAACAGAAGGCATGAAAAAGCGAACGGTAGGATTCTTGTGAAAACAGCTGTCATATATTTTGTTATTAAGAGAAGTATTTATCTAAACTACGAGAACAGCCTTCAGTGAGTGGATTTTCAGTGTCAATTTTTTTATTTTTCCTATAATATTGTTTTATCTGCACAACATATTTTAGTCTACCTTATAATTTTCATTTCTTGTATAAGTATCATTTTATAAACAGTTATTAATTTCTTTGCTTTATTATCATACATAAGATACGCACAGTGGTGAATGAATTAGTGGCATTGGTTCCATATTTCTTTCGAGCTCAATTTCATTAATAGCTTCCAAACCTTGGGTAGCAACCCACAAAAGAATCCCCTTAACTTTTTACGGAGGATCGTCCGAATTGATCAGGGAAATATTATGAAGCGATATCTATTTCATTCGAAATTTGAGTTTGTTTATTAATGATCACGCAATTTTTTCACTTGTATACATATGTTTTTTCTCTCACCTTAATGAGTCCGAAGATTTTTAAAACATATATCCAATTTTTTAAAAGTTTCTATAGAGTAGTAAGTACTTTTTGGAACAGGAGAGAGAAAATTTTTTTTTCATGTTTAAGCTAAAGGGATAAATAAATAAATCTTTATTTAACACATTGTGTGGGGGTACACTTCGCAGCGGAATTGTACTGGCAGCGGGCGTTTTGAGCGTCAATTTAGTTATTCAGTTAATTCTCAATAGATCGAAAATTATTTAATTTTTTAACCAACTTTCCGTATTTTATATTGAAATATTTAAACAGATATATGAATAGAAATATATAAATAACAATCATAAGATTTTTGTAAACAAAAAATATATTTTTAGTGGATAAATTTATAATATCGTAAATATGAAAAATCATATAGAAATAGTAGTATATAGTTTTAATTTTTTCGAATTATGTTATATAAAAACATGTTTACATTATAAAAAAATGAAAAGAGCAATTCAAAAACTAATAATGCAAAAACTAGTTTTTATTTGTCTAAATTGCTCGTGGTTTAATTGTCAAGACACTTCGTCAATTAGTTTATTAGAAAATTAAAAAAAAAAGTCAAGATGTCAACGAAGTGATATGAATGTGACAGAACTGTACGTCTACAGAGGTTGTTCGTACCTTTTAGTTAGCGGTATTAAAAAAATCTTTTATTGAAAAATAAATAACTGCAATTGTAATATTTTTTAAAAGTCAAAATTATGGTCTGCAGCATGAGAGGTTTATTTTTATTCAAAATGACGAAGCAGTGGTTCGAATGCTATATTTATGCTTTTTCCGAAGTGAAGTATTCATATTTCGTTTTCCAAAAACGATGTGAGACTCATGGTTTTGCGATATATAAAGTGTCGATTTTTGATATCGTCAAAAAGAAAGAAAAAAAAAGTCTAATTGGAACCTCACATGTGACAAAAATTCCAAACAAATATCCAAGGAAAAAACGAACATCTTCGACTTTTGCAAAGGTACGTTGTTTAATGTTAAAAGAAAATCCCCCTAGTCAAACGACAGTTGCAAAATCATTAAAATGCTCTGTGTCCACTGTAAACAAAAGGACAAACACTGATTTAAATGTTAAAAAAGCGAAAAAAAGGCAATGTGCATCGTCTTTCACTAAAGTATATCTCTGACGCAGGACACGTTACGGAATTCTGTAGGAGAAACATTTATCCAAAGAAAAATGGAAGAAAATTGTCACAATAGATGAATCATGGGTACATTTAAATGATTTCAACAAAAAAGAGCCATTTATTGTCATAAAAGGGTAGAAAAAAATTTAAGTACATTGTTCAAAGAATCGGAAGAAAGTTTTTCTAAGGGATTCATGATTGTTGCTTTTTTTTTCATATAATGGCAAGTTAAAAATAAAGAGAGTTGAAAAAATGGCAAGATTAACTCCAAATACTATCAGGAACATATTTTATCGCGAATTTTTCTGAATGAAATACCATCGCTTTACCCTCAGTGCCATCCATCTGTGGACCTCCATCAAGAGAAAACTAGCAGTCACACATCAAAATCTACTGTAAATTTCCTTAAAGGTATGGAACAAAAAACCGGTATCAAGGCCATACCCTTCACTGATATCGCTACAAAATCTCCCGATCTATCACCTATGGATTTTTGTGCTTTCGGACTTTTAAAATCTGCATTATCCAAGCATTGTCCCACAACCCTTACAGAACTCTGGAAAGCCGTTCAGAAAAAATGGGATAGAATATCTCTATTGACACTACAGAAAGCATTATTATCCTGGAAATTACGGTGTCGCAAGATAGTTCAGAATAAAGACTATGAAATGGAAAATTTCAAACACAAGAATTTTATGTAATTTAGTTCTGTGACTACAATATGCATCGTCTGCACTGTCTCTGCATTCACTAGTTTATAATCATTAATGTGTATGTAGATGAAAGAGGTGAGGTAAAAGACGCTCTTGTTACGACAATCCGATTTGAAGGTTTTGATACCTACGAGGAAAAATATCTTGAAAAGTTTATACAACTAAAATGACATTTTTGTCTATTTAAAACGAGCTTTCCAATGAATGGAGTGAATAGAATTCATCTAATATGAGATCAGGTCAGGATATTTTCCGTGTGCTTTTTCCTTATCTGGGGTTCTTTTATCTGTTTCTACGGAAGTGAAATAAGTGACACCTTAATGTGGGCCAAAAGATACAAGACAAATATTGACGTCATGTAGTTTTTAAAATCTTGAAAGTTCTGACATCCAAATACAACAGTGAAACAACAGTTTTTTGTGTCAGTGACATGAATGGGAAATATTTTGTTTTTGAGCATAAATATGAAAAAGAAATGAGAAGCCTTTATAATGAAGCTTCAATAAATCATATTTTTTTTCTTTAAAATACTTCTTGCTTATCCTACTTACAAATCCTTTTAATACAGGGTTCTCTAAATACATTGGAACCCTCTTAAGGTGTTCCCGTTTAAGAAGCTTTCAAGCTTAAGACGTGTTATATCTGTGGTCCCAATTTTTTTCACTCCCTATATAGTAATAGCCTAAGTTATCTGTCCTCGAATTTATGAAGTCGTACCTGGAATGGATAGAGGCACCCATATTGGATTCTTGATGAGTTAGGGTTAGCAACGTTCGAAATATACCCCTTCAATCCTTTTCTAGCATTTAATGCCATTATTTCAAGCCCCATTTTCCACGGTTATGAGCAATTATTTAAATTTCACAAAATGTTACATAATAAATAGGCAAAAATTGCATTTTTTTCTAGCATTATGACATTCTTACTTTAACCATCTCATTCAATCATTTCTTATTTTAAGTTATTTAAATATCGTCTGCATTATTTTCATACCTTTTATCACTGAACTTAGATATTACGTAAATAGTTTTCTTTTATATTTGACTTAAATAATAGATTAAGTACATATATAATAATTTTAAATTGAATCATCCATTATTTTTTGTTACAATGAAAATTTTATCACCAGTATTAACAACAAATTCTATCTACCTTCACGGTGTAATGAAAATGACAGTTTCATTCCTTTACTTCTATTAATTACTGTGGCAAAAAATTGGGAAGAACTTAATGATAATTTCGACCTACCTAAAAAAAATTAAAATTTTCTTTCTAAATGAATTCAACGTGATTATAAACTGCATTCCCACTATCGGGAGACTTTAGAGAAGTGTGAAGATAAACAAATTATTGAGTGTGTACTACATAATTCTCAGCCAAAAAACAAACCATATTTTTACCTGCCTCATAGAGTACTTTACAATTCTGGAAATTTAACAATTTTACTGATCCCGTTATATGATGGACTGTATGCTAGTATATCTATAATAGTAAATTTTCTCGTTTAAGAAATTTGGCTTTTAAACATTTTCCTATTTAAGACGTTTATATCTGTGGTCCCAATTTTTTTCATATATCTATAATAGTAAATGTTCTTGTTTAAAAAAAATTCGATTTTAAACATTTTCCCTCTTAAGACATTTAATATTTGCGGTCCCAATTTTTTTTCATATGTCTATAATAGTAAAATTTCTCGTTTAAGAAGTTTTGCTTTTAAACATTTTCCCACTTTAGACGTTTTATATCAGTGGTCCCAATTTTTCATGTATCTATAATAGTAAATATTCTTGTTTAAAAATTTGATTTTAAACATTTTCCCTTTTAAGACGTTTTATATCTGTGGTCCCATTCTTTTCCATATATCTATAATAGTAAAATTTCTCGTTTAAGAAGTTTTGTTTTTAAACATTTTCCAGCTCAAGACGTTTTATATGTGTGATCCCAATTTATTTCATATATCTATAATAGTAAAATTTCTCGTTTAAGAAGTTTTGTTTTTAAACATTTTCCAGCTCAAGACGTTTTATATGTGTGATCCCAATTTATTTCATATATCTATAATAGTAAAATATCTCGTTTAAGAAGTTTTGCTTTTAAACATTTTCCCGCTTTAGACGTTTTATATCAGTGGTCCCAATTTTTCATGTATCTATAATAGTAAATATTCTTGTTTAAAAATTTGATTTTAAACATTTTCCCTTTTAAGACGTTTTATATCTGTGGTCCCAATTTTTTTCATATATCTATAATAGTAAAATTTCTCGTTTAAGACGTTTTACTTTTAAACATTTTCCCACTTAAGTCGTTTTATATGTGTGATCCCAATTTATTTCATATATCTATAATAGTAAAATTTCTCGTTTAAGAAGTTTTGTTTTTAAACATTTTCCCGCTTAAGACTTTTTATATCTTTGGTCCCAATTTTTTCATATATAAATGATAGCAAATTTTCCCGTTTGACAATTTGACTGCCATACGAGGTCACCGGTGACCGGTACTCAATTTGTCTTCAGTTCTGTGAGGGCCATCTGTTACCGGCGACACAGGAAATAATAAAAGTACAAAATTATAGTAAATATGAATACTGAGAAATTTTTTAATAATAAAATTAGTATTATAAAAGTTTGAAGAAATTAATGCAATATAGAACATACAAAAATAACTTTAGTAGTACATGAAAAATATACATTTTATCAGTGCATATTACAATGAGTCAGATTGAAACATTCAAGACAAAGAAAAGGTGAATCGACGCTATCGGAACAATATGTCACCCCTTTTTTAGTCTAATTCTTTGCTGTAGTTTTTCCTAGCTGCTCTGAATGCTAAAGAAGGAGAGTAATCATTTAGCAATCGAAGCCCGAAGGTTTGAAAAAAGGACAATCGTAACAATTGCTTACCGCACCGTGGGAGTCACCGGTGATCCCCATTACGAAAACTGCTCCAAGCATGGTTATTTAACTCATTTTATCTGCTGCAATTAATACTGCAGCATATGCATCGTATAATGAAAAGTTCAGGTGCCTTAGGCAAACTATCGAAAATACGTCTGGCAGTCAACGTGTTAAGACGTTCCGCTTTTGAATATTTTACCACTTAAGGCGTTTCATTTCCTCTAAACTCCATTATGAGAATTTATAAATATTTTAAAGAACAGAGATACCGGACCGAGGTACAAAAGTTTTGTGGAAGAATTAAATGATCATAGACGCTATCAATAAACAGCCCTCCTTTACTGTAATATTTGTTTAAAATTAGGAAATTTTGATACTCTGCTTGTAAAACCCAGTAGTATAAACATTTATAAGCAAAGTGAATTCAGTCCTGTAAAAGACACGTCCTAAACTAGAATGAAAGTTATACAAGTGCTTTGTTTGTTGTTACTAATGACCTTAGGGCAGATATTTCCTTCGCACTTTTTCCGAAGCATGAATGAGAAACATATACAATAGGACTCGATGGTATCAAAAATTTAATATCACGATGTATTCCCAATATGATATTGATATCATTCATATATCGCGATAATACTAAATTTACGCACAAAACGCCCTCTCCCGGTACAATTCCGCTGCAAAATGTACCCGCACACAATATGTTAATAAGACAGAAATATGCTTTTTAGTAAAAGATCATATTAATACAAAAGCGTTACCAATAGGACTGCGGTATTCAAAATGAAGCAAATATTATTATCCGCAAACAGCATTTTGTAGTCCTACTTCAGCTACTTCACTATTGCGGAGACAAATTTTAATTTCATTTTGGGACTCAATTTTCTTTCTTCTACAGTGGAAACTTTATTGGTAGTTACAGAGTTAAGAAGCTGGTAAAATAAAAATTGCATTCTTTTATTTCCAGGAAATTACTAAACTGGCAGTTCAAAGTTATCCCCTTTAATAAGTCAGAAGAATGCTTTTTCGTAAAAGATCATATTAATACAAAAGCATTACCAATGGGACTGCGGTACAAAATGAATCAAATATTACTTTTTCGCAAACAGCATTTTGTAGTTCTATTTCATCTATTTCTATATTGCGGAGACAAATTTTAATTTCATTTTGGGCCTCAATTTTGTTTCTTCTACAGTAGAGCTTTTACTGGTAATTACAGAGTCGAGAAGCTGGTAAAATAATAATTGCATTTTTTTTTTATTTTCTAGAAATTACTAAGCTGGCAGTTCAAAGACACTTCCAAGTTCTCGAGAAAGAGGAACCCGAGAAGGGATAAAGCCTACTAAGAAAGAAAGATCCAAAAGATTTACATTTTAAGAATTGGCATTCACGATGGCACGTGCGTCAGTCGATAACCTCAATGATCTCCACGGCAGATACCAAATGACACGCCAGATGAGTGCACCTGGGCCAAGTACCAGGACACCAATTCCTGTCACAGCTCCTGGAAACCTCCAGAGTTCTCTGGAATACTGGATTCATAGTCTATCAGAGAAAACACCTTTGTTACACAATGGATCGAAAGGTAAAGATCACTGCAGATTTAAGATATCCGTCTACGTTCGGAGAACTCTTTTTTTTTTTTTTTTTTTTTTTGTTTTTTTTTTTTTTTTTTTGGGCAATTGGGGCATGGTAAATATGTCGTGACTGCAAAATCCTCCAAGTTACCATAACAAATTATATCTCTGGGAGTACTGAAACAGAGATGAGAGGGTCTCATGTTTGGATCTAAAGTGTGACTTGCAGATGGATGAATGAGTGTATGAATGAGTTCAACCGCCCCAAAAAGGGTTGTGTCGTGTATGTTCGTCGTATATTCCTTTTAAAGGTGCTCGTTAACAATGAAAGGAGCACAATTTTGCCTTAAGGTATCCGTCTACGTTCGGAGAACTTTTTTCTTTAGACGTAGAAACTAGTTCATGTTTTTACATTTTTAGATTTAATTTTTATATTATCATAGAGAATTGCACTTAAAAAATTTATTCCTGGAGAAGTTTTTATAAAATTTTTAATAAGTGAAGAAAATTTAGTAAAAAAATCGGGTTATTTCAAAAGGTCTAATTTTTTAATAAATGAAATTATTTCAATATTTTTTGACGCAACACATTTCTTATACGTTGGACTATTGAATCCCCTAAAATCTTTGCTTAATTTACATTTGGTAAAAAGTTTTGATCTTTGAAAATCATACACATTGAATTTTTAACGAATTTTTATTACCTTTATATCTAACCATGAGTGTAACATCATTAAAAATCATCCAAATTTAAAGCTTTTAGGTCGTTTACTAGTAAATACCATCAAAAGCATTCATAATAATTTTCAACAAAATGTTTAAAGAACTTTTTGAGAAATCCCATTTTAAGTTTCAACATTTTATTAAAAATACCGCTCTGAGAAAAACGCATTTGAAGTTTATGAAAGCAACTTAACTATTAAAAATTTAAAATACATATTTAAAATTCCCCACACTTTCTTGCTTCAAAACTTTCTAATTGCCAAGTTGCTAATTATTAAAAATACTAGAAAAATGTTTAAACTAATCTTCATGAAAATTTAAAAAGTTTAGTCCAAAAAATGCTCTTTAAAAGGCTTTAAATTCACAACTTCTGGTTCCGAAGTCGCTACTTCCGTTTTGTTTTGACAGCTGTCGCTGATGTTTAAACAGCTGTAACTTTTCTTTAAAATGCCGTAGAGACAAAACAAAAACAAATTTAGAAGCCTAAAAGTTGAAATTTTACAATAGAGAAATAAAAAATATGATTTTTTGCAAAAAATAACGTTTTTAACGTAGACGGATACCTTAAAATATTTTACTGGCAAGCTTTGTAACGCTTGGTTAAAATTATCTTTTGCTGCATTTGGCCACTTTACTATTACAAAGAAACAATCTGTGAGCTGTGTGTGTAATAAGTCTTGAATTTTAAGCCTTCTTCAGAATATGACTACTGATCGCTGGACAGCTCTTCACCAGCTGCTTCTTCATCTTCTCCATTTTTAAATTTTCATTCTTTTATACTTCAGATAATTAGCTCTCCAACATTTTATTTTCTAATTTGTGCTACTTAAACATTTTTTAATACAGTAGAACCTCGATTATCCGAACCAATCGGGATAGAATCGACTTCGGATAATCGAAATCTTCGGATAATTGAGAATTCATCCATAATCATCTAGTTTAATATGTAGTATCGTCATTGGTGCAATAACATTCGATTGTTCTATACTCGGCAGTATGACCTTCCAAATTTTGAAATGGGGTCTGTTTTTGTTTTAAAGAGGGATGTCTGAAAGTGGGGAAGAGTACTCTCATACCGAGAATTCTGTTTGCGAGAAGGAATTCTAAAAAAGGGAATTCCAAAATATTTATCTACACTCGTAGTTTGGAAAGGATGGAGTGTATAGAAAAGGAATGCGGGAAAAAAGAAAACTTTAAAAATGCATGTCTGTAAAGAGAAAATTTTGGATGATAGTAGAAAGGGAAAAAAAGTGAAGGAGAAACCGACTTCGGTTTACGGAGAGTTTCGGTTAATCGAGGTTCTACTGTGTGTCCATTATTATAACATTATCCATTGACTAAATTCTTTTTCATTAACTATAAATACGGCCATGCTTCCGGCTTTGTAGGCTTAAAATGTTTTTTTTTTTTTTTTTTTTTTTTTTGAGAAAATTTAATTTAAGCATTTATAAAAACTATACAGTCAATTATAGCTTTTCTTTATAAATAGGAACTAAGAATAAAAGCAAATTTTATTGGACTGGATTTTTCTATAAAATTATTTAATAACATCCGAGCCATGGAGTCTCGGCACGTGCCTTTGTAGATTAATTGGTAAAAAATTATTTCAATGTATGAAGCATGTTTTTTAAGCAGGAACAGTTTTGAAATTATGCAGTGGCAGTGCTCTGCATACTGTTTTCGAATGCATATTGAGAACCTGTGAGAATTTGGGAAAATTATGTGAAAACGTAGAGTAAATTGCAGGCTTTAATTTCAAATATAAAATTGGTTTTTAGTTTCAAAACAGTACATATTTAAAAAAAATAGCCTCATATTTTCCTATAACATTGATGTTTTAAAGAAAGTATTCAAATTCCTTAACATATTCAAGCTTTCTCCTACGTTTTCTACCATAAATTTCAAAATGATGCTTATTTAAAATAAACGACTCGAATATCTGGAGAAATGTAACCGATTCAAAAGGAGTGTTAACAATTAAGGAATACTTGCTGAAAAAGTTTAATTCTGTTAACTTTTTATTAATAAATAGTAATGAGGCCCCTTAACGTAACTGACCACATTTAAAACGATATTTTTAAATATGGTTTTACGGAAATTTTTAAGCTATTCTGCAATTAGATTGACACCTATTAAAAGGTGCAAAGTGAAAAAAAAAATTTTAACTTTACAGAACCAATCCTAATGCAAAAATCTACGCAATACACTGCACACTGATTTGCATTGATAAAATCATCAAAATAAACAATTTAATATTTCCTTAAAAACTAAAAATTATTAAAAACGTTATGGAAATGTATAAAAATGCAATTTTCCCCCCAATGCAATTGAAAATTTTAAGGAACGAATTCAGTACCTAAAAAAACCAACAGTTCTGTAAAATGGACCTTGAATTCAGCAACAGAAGTTTCTCCCTGTAAAAGATAGTATGTCAATTCAGTACCTAAAAAACCAACAGTTCTGTAAAACGGACCTTGAGATCAGCAACAGAATTTTCTTCCTGAAAAAGGTAGTTTGTCAATTCAGTACCTAAAAAAACCATCAGTTCTGTAAAATGGACCTTGAGTTCAGCAACAGAAATATCTTCCTGAAAAATGATAGTGTGTCAATTCAGTACCTAAAAAACCAACAGTTCTGTAAAACGGACCTTGAGATCAGCAACAGAAGTTTCTCCCTGAAAAAGATAGTGTGTCAATTCAATACCTAAAATAACCAACAGTTCTGTAAAATGAACCTTCAGTTCAGCAACAGAAGTTTCTCTCTGAAAAAGATAGTGTGTCGCCCAGTTTTTGTCATTGAAAAAAAAATCAATCTAATTCCTCTTTTGTGTGTTTCAGTTATCATCAATTCAATGTTTTGCACTTCTTTTGTTCTAGGAGTGCCTTTACCTGTTAAAAGCGACTTCGTTCTGCCTGCCGAAAACCTAGTTTGTCCAAATCCTTCCGACGAAGCTCCCAATTTGAAAGATATAGAAGAATTTAACCATGAAACCTCCTGTTCCATCGCCTGCCAAGTGTTCATCCCTTTCATGATCGCAGGCATGGGAACTGTCGCAGCGGGACTTCTTCTGGACGTAGTGCAAGTGAGTCTCGATTTTATTTTGTGTTTAAAATTATCGAGTCCTCGAATTAGGTAGAATTTATCTTTATACGATGATTTACCATTACGTTTGAGTTCTGAACAATTTTTAATCAAAAACGTGACTTATGTTTGAAGGACTAGCATATAGCCCGTCATATGACGGGATCAATAAAATTTTTAATTTTTCAATATTATAAATTATCCTATGAGGCAGGTAAAAATTTTTTTTGTTTTGTTTTGTTTTTTGGCTGAGAATTATCTGGTACAAGCTCATTAATTGCTCATCTTTATTGACCGCATGTTAGTTGCCAACTTTAATTTATCTTGTCATATTACGTGATTGGATGGACAACAGAATTTTTAATATTGACAGTGATTATTTGGCTGTACATATGAATGATGTCCAAAATTGAGCGAATCCATTGAAAACCTTGTGGTTATGTATAAAAAACAAACACACAAATGAACAAACTTCTTAATTTCCAAAGCTATAAACTTAAACGTTAGATATTTATTAGTCCGTGAAATAGACTCCTAGACTTTTATGAAAAGAATTTGTTTTTAATACTAGTGATAAAATTTTCATTGCAATAAAAAATAATCGATGATTAAATTGAAAATTACGACATATGTACCTAATCTATTATTTTAGTCAAATATAAAAGTAAATTATTTACCTAATATTCAAGTTCAGTGATAAAAAGTATGAAAATAATGCAGACTAAATTTAAATAATTTAAAATAAAAAATGATTAAATAAGATGGTTAAAGGAATGGCGTCATAATGCTACAAAAAATGTGTTATTTTCATCCACTTATAATGTGATAAACTGATGAATTTAATCACCTGCTCCTAACTAGGAAAAATAGGGCTTGAAATAATGGCATTAAACGATCGAAAAGGGTGGATTTCGAACGTTTATGAACTCGCTTTGAATTTTGTTGAACCTAACTGATCAAGAATCCAATATGAATGCTTCTATCCATTCCAGGTCTAACCGCTTCATAAATTCGAGGACAGACGGACAGATAAAATAGGCTATTATTATATAGGGGATTTTAAAAGTCTACCGCTTTACTTAGTAATTTTTGCAAAATAATGTGAAAAGTTGTCATATGTTTTATTTCAATACCAAATAAAAGAAACTGAAAAAAAACTACGTGTATAGCTTTTAAGCGGAATTTTTTATTTTTTACTTGTATGAAGACAGTTTTAGAACCAGTTTATACTCTCTAGTTAAGTGGGCAAATAAAATCGTTAAATATTAATCTCTGATAGCAATTTTTGAAATGAGGGATATTAAGAAATGATATATTATTTTCGGTACACTGGTATTTGTTTCTTTTATTACTGGCTTACCACTGTAAAAAACCTGGAAACCTAAAACAAGATATCTCGTTAGGATTGATTTTTTTCAGTAGCATAAATAACATCTGGAAAAGGATTTAAAGTTAGCCTGAGTGATCTATTTCTGGATCTTCTTTCTGTAGCAGATAACTCTTTACAATGATATTTGGCAATAATTTACAATAAGTTTCATCTAAATTGAGTAAGTGATCGTGACTCTCCTAAATTAAATCCTAAATTCTTCAAAATGTAACTTAGCCTCCACACTATAACGAATTGTTCACCACTTCCTGATGATGACCTTGAACGATGATTTACGACTTGCACAAACTGGGCTTCTAAATGAGCCGAACTCGTGGAATCGTCCATAGGGTTCTACTTCTCACTTTAGTTGCGCATCTAGCTGCCTTTGATCTTTGGAGAAAACCTGCTGCCGAAGCCATCCTCCGCCAAGGCCATTTTATCGTCAGCCATCGTAGACCTCGATAAGCCATACC
Source organism: Pardosa pseudoannulata (assembly GCA_032207245.1). Lineage (NCBI taxonomy): Eukaryota > Metazoa > Arthropoda > Arachnida > Araneae > Lycosidae > Pardosa > Pardosa pseudoannulata. Next base: position 56,365,280 of record CM063500.1, read on the forward strand.
TCCTCCAGACGGTGGTAATGGTTTGCAGTGGACCATTGTGTGGAGAGGCCTTAAGATTTCCACAAAGACAAATCTAATAAATGGATGAAAATCGTGATAAAGCCATGCTCCCTTCAGACAGTGGTAATGGTTTGCAGTGGACCATTGTGTGGAGGGGACTTAAGATTTCCACAAAGACAAATCTAATAAATGGATGAAAATCGTGATAAAGCCATGCTTCTTCAGACGGTAATAATGGTTTGCAGTGGACCATTGTGTGGAGGGCGTTAAGAATTCCATAAAGACAATTCTAATAAATGAATGAAAATCGAAATATTGGAAATATAATCGAAATATAATCGAAATATTTTATAAGAAAAAACAATTCCAATAATAAATAAAAATTTTTTAAGGTAAAATGCCTATAAAATATCCTTAGTACAAAATGTGCTTATTATGAGCTCCTACACGCTTTAACTGTAACTAACTTATATTTTATTTGCTTTAAATTAAATTATTCATATGTTTCAATAGAATATAACGGTTAAAAATACACTTAAAATTTTTAAATATATACAGTGGACTCCGCTTAATGTGATCGCGGTTAATGTTATCAATCGCTTATTGTTATCGAAATCACTTGGTCCCGATTTTCTCTATTCATTTGTATGTTAAAATTATCGCTTTATGGGATCGTTACATCGGTTAATGGGATCAGTTTTCGAACCTCATTTTAACTGTCAAAGGAATATTCACAATATATCCAGAAAAAACCTATTATTTTCTTTTCTTTCGCTGTTGTTTGAATTTCCGAGAATTCTCCTCTTCCACCTAGGGAAATGGGGAATGAACAAAGGAGTGGGGTTTTACACGTTCCTGGAATTTTTCAGAAATACGCACACCCTGCTGGTGGTCAATGGTCTTCAGATAAGCAGAATACAACGCACTATTATCGGAACTGAGAAGGAACTTATTCACATTTTATGTTCTGTTCGCTTACATGCGGCTTGTCGATATGGAAGCCAGAAAGCGAAATGATTTAACATTAAAACAGAAGATCGAAATTTTAAATCGTTATGACAGGTTGATTATGATTACGAACAGTTCATCAATGATCTTCTTAGAAAAAATTGTCGACAGTCAACAATTATCAGTTTTTTTAATTATGTAAACAATTCTTATGTTTTACAGGATAATATACAGTACATAAATAAAAGGTGTGTTTTTTCATTTTGTTTTGAAATTTAGTACGTGTGCATTAAAGGGAGGAGGATAAATTTATCTAATTTGGTCTATCGTTTATTGTTATCAAAATCGCGGTGTCTCAAACTGATCACATTAAGCGGAATTCACTGTACATAAATTTTAAACTTTTGCTTTGAAAAAATGTTTTAAATTGTTTTTAGTAATGTGTGTATCGTATGCTGCGCAGTAATAATTATATTCACAAGAGGATGATAGATATTAAAATCATACTTACTTTTAATTGTTGGCAATATTTCAAATTTCTATAAGACAAAAGTGTCGAAATTTCATTCAAATTTCGACTAGCAGAAAGCTCACTGTAACTTTCAATGTTTTTGAGAAACAGAGTATAATTTACCTGTTGTTCGCCCTGCAAAACGTTCAGAAGCAATATTGTTGTAATGGATGTCCCCTTTTTTTCAGCACTGGAACGTGTTTCAAGATGTACCAGAGATGTTTGTATTGGTACCAGCTCTTCTCGGCTTGAAAGGCAATCTGGAAATGACTTTGGCTTCTCGAATCTCGACACTGGTAAGTGGAGAATTAAAAATTGACCATTTGAGGTCTACACATTTAATATTATATATACATATTTATATATGTGTGTGTGTGTTTACCCGCTACAAACTTAAATGGCACCCATAATTGATACAATATAATAGTTAGGTTATGAAATAATACAGCAAATTTGAAGATAAAAGATGTGTTTAATCAGACAATTCATCTTTGGCTCTCTCCCGCCGAAGCATTTTATATTCGCTTATATAGTTCAGTAAGGGCGCAAGTAAATCCGCCAATCAAAGATTTAAGAGTTTGTCACATGGGAGCATGTACACCTGACGCTTGTGCACGTGCGTGAACTTACAGGCGAAGTTCAAAGTTTATGTTTTATCTGTTTTTGACTATGAATAAATTTCTATAACGAAATCTTAATGATAAAAAATGAATGCTAAATTTGATAATTTGTCACACTTATTTGTCTTAATATTAACATTAATATAGGTATATATAAATACATATATATGTTAATATATATATATATATATAAATGTATATATACATATAAACATATGTGTATATATATACACATATATATATATATATATATAAATGTATATATACATATAAACATATGCTTATATATATACACATATAAACACGCACCACATATATATATATGTATATACATATATATATATACATACATACATATATATATGTATATACATACATATATATATATATATATATATATATATATATATATATATATATATATATATATGTATATACATATATATATATATATAGAGAGAGAGAGAGAGAAATGATGTCATTTCGGTAACTAATCCCTTTAATTACTTCTAGTTTATTCTAGAAGGTAGTACGTCATAACGAGCGGAATAAAATGAATTACCGGGGCTGCGATTCTAAATTTAAGGTGCCAGGAAATGAGCGGTTGCCACCATATTTAAGGAAATTTTGTTTTAGAATTTTATTATTACATATATATATATATATATATATATATATATATATATATATATATATATATATATATATATATATATATATATATATATATATATATATATATGCGTGTGTGCGTGTTAAGTTATACTTACCTAAGTAGCTAGTCATTTTAAGGCATAAAATTAAAATTTCAAGCAACTAAAATTGTATGTATCTCACATAAACTTCCTAAATAATGGATGCATTAGTTGCCACCTAAATATAGTACAATGAAAATATTAGTTGGCAGTATTAGTAGTCCTATATTTATTTAATGCTTCTGCTTTTTCTTAAATCTTTAGTTAAGATTTTTAATAACTGTATCTTTTAAGTTACTATTATAGTTAATTTTTTTAGTATTTTCTATAGACACCGTTCTAGTAATAAACACCCTCTTCCCCTTTAGATAAAAAATTCCTATTGATCAGTTTCAATAAAATGTATAAGATACCTTAATTTATGAAACTTGTGTAAAATTTCTAATTTCAGCCAGTTGTTTAAACTATCATTATGGGGAGCAAAACTAATGGTACGCATATAATATAATTAGGAATGCTAAAACGTTTCCTGCTTTCCAATTCAACGCTTAACGTCACCTCAACGGCTGATACCATTAGGAGGCATTTATAATGAAATTAAATATGATATATTACCTCAGATTCGTTAAATATGAGTTAAATGCACCATTTGCATCCCTAATTTCTACAAAGCGTTCGTTCAAATCTTTCTCGATATGACCCATTTATCTGTAACGGTATGTGCCGATTTTAATTACTTAAGAATTACTTTGACAATTCATTTCGGATTAATGGACCTTATAGGGTATTATTTTGTTATTTTATAAACGTAATCTCGTCAGAATATTGATTATATTTTATGGCTGGATAGATATTATCCGAGAAAGGTAAATATAAATTATTTAAAGATTTATAAGAATTCTAAGAATTTTTAAAATATTCTATATACAAAACCTCAAATCCGAAATCCTCCGAACTTCGGTGATTCCGAATTTTGGACTCTTTGCAAATTTTTTCTTACTTAAAAAAAACTTATCATCTAACAGTAGGGAATATCAATTATTTAAACATCAGCGAAATATAATTTAAAAAATATTCTATGAACAGTTCAATGTCTCAAATACGAAATCTTCTGTACCTCGATGATTCCGAATTTTGGACTCTTTGCAAATTGTTTCTTACGTAAAAAACTTATCATCTAATAATGGGAAATATTCATTATTTAAACATCAGTGGAATAGAATTTACAAAATATTCTATGTACAGTTCAAAGTCTCAAATCCGGAATCCAGTAAACCTCGATGATTCCGAATTTTGGACTCTTTGCAAATTATTTCTTACGTAAAAAACTTATCATCTAATAATGGGAAATATTCATTATTTAAACATCAGTGGAATAGGATTTACAAAATATTCTATGTACAGTTCAAAGTCTCAAATCCGGAATCCAGTAAACCTCGATGATTCCGAATTTTGGACTCTTTGCAAATTATTTCTTACGTAAAAAACTTATCATCTAATAATGGGAAATATTCATTATTTAAACATCAGCGAAATATAATTTAAAAAATATTCTATGTACAGATGAAAGTCTCAAATCCGGAATCCTCCGAACCTCGATGATTCCGAATTTTTTCTTAAGTAAAATTTCTTAAGTAAAAAAAGCTATCATTCAAGAATGATATATATAAATCCTTTAAAGGTCAGCGAAATAGGATTTTAAAAAAAATTTATGCAGTATAAAGTCCTCAAATCTGGAATCGTCCGGACTTTCGATGATTCCAAATTTTGGACCCGTTACAAATTTTATCTTACTTAAAAATTGCTATCAGTACTATCACCGAATAATGGGAAATATTCATTATTTATATATCAGTGAAATAGAATTTTAAAAATATTCTATGAACAGTTCAATGTCTCAAATCCGAAATCTTCTGAACCTCGATGATTCCGAATTTTGGACTCTTTGCAAATTGTTTCTTACGTAAAAAAAACTCATCTGACAATGGAAAAGATCAGTTATTTAAAGATTTATTCCAGCATTTATTAAATTAGCATTTATTCCAGAGTTAGCTTTGGAAAATGGGGTTGGAAGAATTCAAGCCGCTGACACTTAAAAAATTCTGAGATTTTGTGGCTGGAAAAATATATATAAAGAATTACGAATAGGATAAGTGAAAATCTTAAAGCGATATTTTAAGTGTAATAATTTTAATATATATATATATATATATATATGTATATATATATATATATATATATATAAGGAATCAAGCTATTTTAGTATTCACCATTTTCAGAATTACTGCACCTTGAATGAAGAATACGTACGTATCAAGAAATAAAACATTCTTAAACAAACAACTTAAAAAAAATCCAAAACTTTTGCAATTACGCAGATAGGCAATATGCAGCGTGCTAATTAGGCTTAGCAATGTCCACTAATATTCGACGCTGACGCAATTCAAGAAATAAGATTTGCCTAATTCTCGGCTAGAAATTTCGATGATTGTCATTTGTGATTTGTGATTGCGAATTAGCACAATTCAGTATATATATAGTATATGAGTCTGTGTATGTATTTAAGGGAAAATTTAAATTAACGCATTATTATTTTAACATTTATAATTACACATGAATTATCATAAGAATAATAATCGATAAAACAGTCGAATAACGATAAGTCCATCATTTGTTAATCATTTGTCCAATCATAAATTTTGGAATTCTACCATGAATTTAGGGAATGGAAGCTGAGTCTGCTAATACACTTCTCCATTTTACAAAAACTGAATAGAACAGAAAATTAGCCAAGTTGAAATCTGTATGAAAAATTATTAATTCTTATTACAGTTTCTTTTCATAGGCTAATCTCGGAACAATAGACACTTCTAAAGAGCAATGGCGAATGGCTTTGGGAAATGTATGCATTCTTCAGGTAAGTTTCGCAGATTTCGTTTTCTTATTTCTTTATCACTATATTTCATGTACGGTATATTTTAATTTATACTCTTAAGGGAAGTTATATGTAAGGCAGTGTAAATTAAGTTAATTTTTTTATGTAATCTCATTTATTTTCTGGCATAAATATCAGTATCAGTGATTTAAAAAAATCGGGAGTGATTTACCTTTGACTTTTTCCTTTTCTGTTTACTCATAAAAGAAGGTTTTAATATAGTGACATTTCTGGAAAAAATATTAATTCTAAACTCTTCGGCGCAACAGCCCTTAGGGGGCCAGGGCCTACTGTGCCAATCTCCATTTCCGAGACCAAGGGCCCTGGGGTGCAAAGCATATGTTCCGCTTAGGTGGTCAACCTTATGCGGAACCCCCAGTGTTTAGTTCTCAAGCATGCTTGATCCTCAGTTTCTCTACCCACTGAAGGGATAAAAGGCTGAGTCAGCCTTGCCAGTCCTGGTATCAAAAAATATATTAATTAAAACCTGAAAATTATAGCTCAAGACTAATGGTTATAACAATATAGGGAAATGAACGTTACTTTCGCCTTTTAATTCATTTCTTTATGTAATTTTAAAGAGTATAAGTAGATGTTATTTTGAAATTTAAATGGTCTGAACAAATTAAAGATTTAAAGTTTCATGAGAAAATAGCCTCGCTATGCATGTATAAATATTTGTTTACACTTGAATTTCGATAGTGATATACATATGTGCAATAAGACAAACTTTTGGTTGCAGTCATGTCATAAAAATAACACCATTTTAGTCAAAGACCTTTATTAGCAGAACGTTGGAGGACGGGTTTCCACTTCATTATAGGGGCAGGGACAAACTGAGGGGGGTCAGCAAGAATGACGTTATAAATAAAAGGCCCATAACACTTGGGTCAATATCTCAGTCAAAATCTCTGGGAAAATCTCAAAGAAAATCTGCCTCCGACAGCCTGCATCTCCTTTTTGTTTGAGAATTTCCTAAATTGGCCGGTAGGGCTAATATAGAGTTACAGACCCCCTTCTCTGAGGGCATGAAACTGTAGCCCCAGTGGTCAGTTTAAATTAGAGGTTAAAAAGGGGAATGCAAAGGGAGGCGGGGCTTTTTGCCCTTGACATAAAATTTGAAAATCCCTGAGAATTTTCTCGAGCCGTCTTTGGGATTTTATACAAAATACCTACATTAGCCTCCCGATTTAGTTTACTTTAACTTACACACATACAGATATATATATATATATATATATATATATATATATATATATATATATTATATATATATATATGTATATATATATATATGTGTGTGTGTGTGTGTGTGTGTTACTCGAAATAAAAAATATCTGGAGGCAAGGACATAACGAGAAGACGCATGTGCACAATAGCCTAGTGATGCCAAGAGAGCAATAGAAATGAAAGTGCCACATATTTAATATCTTTTTAACTAATTGGAATTCCGAAATGTAAATAGCAGAAATGGCGCCCATCATCACTTCCCCTCTTTCAGTACCTCCAGTACATTTCATGTTACATATATTCATAAGAAAAATATAATTACAATGCACATAAAAGTTACAATGAGATTTCAACTGGATAATAACCAGAAGTCGCAGGTAACTTCTGTGATTTGGAGATGCAGTTTCCTTATTGGTGTATTTCTTTCTTTATTGGTATTTCTTAAGATGGTGAGAAAATGAAAAATTTTGCACATTGTAAAGAAATCAAATTCAACTCTACACACTGCATAAACAAAGGGTTAAATTCCGTTTCAAGTATTATTAGATGTACAAAAACAGTAAGGGCCGGTCTAACCAATTTTGCACATTGTAAGCAAACCAGAATCAACAGACGAGGGAAGCTAATAAAATACATTACCCAGGAACAGCTCTTGACGAGTTAGACTCATCAAAATCTACAGTGGCGTAAGAATGGTGACACCAACTCGTCATTACATGACAAAGGGTTAAATTCCCTTTGAAAGAATTCCCTAAAAAGTATTATTAGGTGAACAAAAACAGTAAGGACCGGTCTAACCAAAGTCGTTTAACAGCTAACCGCGATTAATCTCTCTAAACGGAAAATTGCGGTTCCGTCATTGGTTGGCGCTATGGGTTAATCGCGGTTAGCTGTTAAGCGACATTGGTGGGACCGGTTCAAAAAAACGTTAACCTTCCATCCAGGAATGACCAGGATGGATACCAGGTGGAATTCTGAAATATAAAAAGTCTATATGCAGTCAATCAGGGGTCCAACGTTAAAAAGAACGCGATTAATAATCGTGTTAAATAAAACTCAAAATTCACCTTTAAAATGATGTATTAGCATGTGGGAATTGAAAAATTGAAAATGCAATATTGATGCAACAAAATACCACTTTAACCTCTTCATAAAATGCATTATCATACGAGTGCACCCTATTTTATAAGAAAAATATGATAGAATCATATTTATACTACTGTAGAGGGACGAGACTCTTATTTATGCAAAAAGCCGTTGTTGAAAAATAAGTCTAGTTTAAAGAACCATTTTTTATTCGTTGGTTACGTTCCACAACACAGTACAAAAAACATATCACAAGACACAGCACAAAAGCAACATCATAGACAAACACACTCAGAGAAAAACTGAGTGGCACCCCTGGGAAAACTAGATGGCTCTCGTAGCGCCACCTATCATAAAAGGAGAGGTGAGCGATTGTACTCGCTACACTACTATATTTTCTATTTAGGGCCTTACTCTGGACGTTGTGAGTTGATCAAAAGTTCATTGGGATGTCACTTTGACGTCAGCTTGATCGTTTGCTCGCATAATGTCAGCAAACTGACGTGAAATTGACGTCACAACGAAGGTTCAAACCGAACAGCAACGTCCAGAGGAAGAGCCAAAGAAGAAATTCTACGAGAAGCTTTTTTTTGTTTAATTTCATCGAGTGGATTATTATTTTTTTACTCTTTTAGTAATTCTTTTGTAACAGAAAGAAATGTAAAAGAAATTTAATGTATTATTAATAATAAATCATTAAAACATTTTTATTAATTAATATTTTTTAATTATATTTTTTAAAATTCAATATTCTGCTGAAACTGACATTAGAGTAGTTATATTATTCCACTTGGTTATCCTAAGGTAAATATTTAAAAATATTTCTAATTACTAATGGGGTTTAACAGTAGCAAAATTTACTATATATTATATGATTATATGATTATTTATTATATATTATATGAAATATTTGTTTGTGATTATTTTAACTTTCTTCTTTTCTAATTCTTCTAATTACTAATGGGGTTTAACAGCGGCATAATTTATGAAAAACACAAAACATATAACTCAAAGAAAAGCATTATGTAGGAGAAATAATTGGCTAGATTTTCTTGATGACATCTTCTACAGAAATATTCGTTTTGTGATTATTTAAACTTTCTTCTTTAACTAGTGTCAATCTCTGGTGCTTGGCTTAATAGCTTCAGTATTCGCATCTGTCGTGGGCTGCATAAGAGAAGGAGAACTGAATATCCACAATGTGCTTTTACTGAGTTCCAGCAGTTTGGTGACGGCTTCATTGGCTAGCTTCATTTTAGGTACATGTCTTAGGTTTTTACTTATTTAATAGCTATAATATGGGCCGCGGTAGCTCAGTCGGAAAAAGGCAGCGATCTCTTAACTGAAAAGGTAACGGGTTCACGGTTTGACCAGGCCTAAGATCAGCCGTGTGTTCGCTAAAGGAGACATAGGCATGTAAGATATGTACGTGGTCACAAAGTTCTCCAAGTTCTCAAACGATACCTCTGGGGTTGGCAGGGTAAGCCTGGAGTTCTTCAGCTTAGTCCCTGCTTCTAATTACGAGGACCTAAAGGGGGGGAATGGTTACTCGAGTCCGTAGCATACCTGAAGCTACACGTGCTTTGGGTGATGCTAAATGAGTAGTAACTTTCAGCCTTGTTAAGGAGTTAGGACAAGTCTGTATCGCCTGCTGCAAAAAAATATATCTATGATATATAAAACGAGTAGGTAAGGGGTGCCAAAATCAACCGTATTTCTATTTCAAATGGCAACAACTACAATGATTAGTTGTAAATATTAGAGGCCGTCAGTGATTTCAAACTCTGTGCAAAACAACGCGAGCGTAACAGCATCAGTCCTGTGCTTTAATTCCCCTGTGTGCCGGGGCAGATCAGTTGACAAAAGCAGCTATCTTGTTAACTAGATGGTCTGGTTCGGCGCTCGAGCTTCTAAGATACACCGTGATCGTTAATGGTGACGGCAACTTGGTCACAATGTTCTCCAAGATCTCAAATGAAACCTCTGAGGTATATTCCGCTTGACCGCTTCTTCTAAATAACGAGGACAAAATTTGAAAAAGACGATCTTTCGCCCTAGCTCTTTTCGCTTCGTCAAAATTGAGGCACACCCTTTCACTTTTTTTTTAGCTTTGATCCACTTGCTTGTTCTTCCAATTGAATTGGCAATAACGATTATCATCTGTATTTAAACTCTATGCAAGGTAATAAAATTTAAATTTTATTTTATGAACATTTACCCTGTCTTTTATATGTCTTGACTTTATAGATTACTTAGATAAGCATCTGTTATTTGTAAAGTAGTCATATTTTTTAATCCTGAAGTTTTAGAATCAGTTTATTGAGAATATAGCAGTAGCTATGAACGTTTGGCTGAGACGATATGCAACGTTAATCAAAAAGTAAAGTTATAAGGCTGATATTTCTAATTTCATCTGTTAGCAATTTATTAAAGTTAGTAAAATTAGAAAAGTTAGAATTTCGTCTGTAGTTTGAGTAATTAGTAGCATGCGGTAATTTTAGTTAAAAACTGATCACCCGAAGAAATCCACTCAGTTATTCGGTTCTGTGGGCAAAACATGTATCCACGGTTAAATTCGCCGGTGGCTGGTAGATGTTTACGGAGAGACTGTAATGTCACGACTGCATGCCGCAGAATGATGTTGAAAGATAGGTGCCCCTAGAGAAGTGGTCGCAGACGACTGCTGCGATATCATCGGCCAACTTCATTACTCCGTTTATTACTCCAAGCGATTTTCATTTTTTTCTTTACTTAAACGAGAACCTAGGATGCAGAATATTCGCTTCACGTGATTAGCTGAAATAGTTCGGCCCACTGTTAAACTTCCCAAAACAGGGATTTTTCCAGGAGACAATATTAAAACTCATCTCGCAACGTTCTTAAACCAATATAGAGACTGTCGAAATGTAACTTGACGTATGTACAATCATTTAAGTTGAGTTTTTCGAATACCAAGTCATACGAAGGAAATATTGATTTATAATTACACTTTGAATGCAGATTTAGATATTTGTCAACTTGACGTATGTACAATCATTTAAGTTGAGTTTTTCGAATACCAAGTCATACGAAGGAAATATTGGTTTATAATTACACTTTGAATGCAGATTTAGATATTTGTCAACTTGACGTATGTACTATCACTTAAGTTGAGTTTTTCGAATACCAAGTCATACGAAGGAAATATTGGTTTATAATTACACTTTGAATGCAGATTTAGATATTTGTCAACTTGACAAATGTTTGACAACTTGTCAACATGTTCTATCACTTAAGTTGAGTGTTTTGAATACCAAATCATACGAAGGAAATGCTGATGTATAATTACACTTTGAATGCAGATTTAGATATTTGACAACAAAGTACAATAAGGGAAGAAACACATATTCATTGATACACAGTAAATATTACTCAACTCTGGAATTGAAAAGTAAGGTTATTAAACTGATATTCATGAAGTTTCGTCTGTTTAAAAGAAATTAATAGCGTACGGCATTTCTAATATATACGGACGGCAATCGTGCAAAGTTTCTGTTCAGACAATAAGAAATTGCGAAATTTTGATTGAGATCTCCTGATTCAAAATCCGTGTCACTCCCAGTGTCTAAAACTTCTAGATCTCGGTGATTCGTTATCCTTAAAAGGAGAAAGAAGCTGCAAGGTGAATCGAACACTTCTGAAGCTGATAAACTTGCAAGTATAGAGATAGGGAGCTAGAAAGTAGGATTTGAGAAAAAATGCTATTGCGTGTAAAGAGGTTGAAGAAACTTTTTCTGATAATGAGTTCAATGTTACAATATTCACGTGATACTGCCAAAGTTTAAGCTCTCAAAAGAAAACATGACTTAATCTCATTTTAAACTAGGATATTAAAGTAAAATTCTAATAAAAAAAGATAAGCACCAACTTAATTCTTAACTAATGCTTACATTTCTGTCTTGTAATGTCACCTGGTTTAAATCTAAAGTATAACCTAACTAATTAAAATAAAATTTGGTTGAAAATAAAAGTCATATAAACTCATTGCTCAAGTGAGAAGAGTTCGTCTCCCATCTCGCTGTGGGGCCGACAATGTAATCTGAAAGGTTTTTCGTGTATCATTCCATACTCTGCTCTTGATGGAGAAAGATGCTTTTACTTAGACTTTAAATAAAAGTAAAATTTTCCGTTAGACTCGCTGGTTATTTACACAGAGTCACGACTGCTTATTTCTTAGGCTATTCATTGTCCAGTAAGCCCGGTTAGTTGAAAAAAATTGAAGCTAATTTCATTTGACCGGTGAATTAATTTCACCGCGATTACACACACATGCACACACATTTATGTAATCCAGGAATTATACAACTGCTGGATACATTTAAAATTGTAGTCCTATTATTTTTATTTATCCGAGCTACTGGGCAAGAAGCCTAATCAGTTTAGCAGTAATTAGGTAAGATGTAGTATGGCCACATTAGAGAGAACGGCACAGAATTCCAAGTCTAAACGAAATTTTATTTAAGAGCTGGTAGAAAAAGACATCATCACTAGACAGCGCAGATAAGGGGAAAAGCCAAAAATCCTTTTTCTCGAACAGAGGTGTACCCAAGAGCGAAGACAGATAGAATTTTCCCAAGAGACAAGAAACTTAGTCAGCGAATTTAACTGTTAAAATCAGGAAAAAAGTCGAGCCATTTGCCGGCGACAGCTGGAAAACGTGTTGAATGGAAAGAAAATTTACATCTATTGGACAGAGAGCTATGAGAATGTATTGAAAGAATTTTAAGTCAAAGACACTACATTGATTAACCCTCTGACTTCTCATCCCGCGATTTCCACGGGCAATTCAAATGTCGCAAAATTTGCTCATTCCGCGATTTTCGCGGGCATGTATTTTTCTTCCTATATTAAGGAGCACATTCCGTCTTTTCACTGTTTGACCAGTGAAATAAATTGTTTACAGTATTAAACGTTTAATTATGTAATAAATAGAATTATATGACGAGAACTATAGCTATATTAAATAATAGAATTATAGACTTATGTTATAAATAGAAATTAACTGTAATTCAATTGAAATTTATTAAATATTATTATTGAAATTTATAAAATAAATTTTGTATGGGATAAAATCTGAAATTAGTTTTTCTGACAGCTTAGTTTCTCATTATAAAAATCAGTATAAAAAATCATTTCTAGAAAAAAGAATGCGTATTTCAATTCTCTAGTACATATATATATATATATATATATATATATATATATATATATATATACTTTATATATATATATATATATATATATTATATATATATATATATATATATTATATATATATTATATATATATATATATATATATATATAAACTTAAAATATGTAATTTTTGAAGAGGTTTCTGCTTAAAATTGAGCAATCAGAGGGTTAAGACATTTTGAGGCTGGGAAAAAGATTTTAAGGGATTAGAATGGGAGAGAGGTGGTTTTTAAAAAAATATTAAAGTGAAATAATTTTGATATGTTACATATGTACATATATGTATATGCTTATATACAGACATATAACACTCATCTATCCTTTAAAGTATAGAGGGAACGTTTTATTAATAAGTACATTAAATAAGTTTAGAAATTATACTGTCTCATTAAAAACTATGAGTAGGTAAATTCCACTTTAAGTATTTTACTGGAATTATCTGTTTTTTATCTATGTACTAACTTAGCATCAATATTTATTAGATAATTTGAGTTTATCCTAATAAAACACACATTTCACGTAGAAAATCATATAATCACACTAGCATATAGCCCGTCATATGACGGGTCAGTAAAATTTTTAATTTTCCAGAATTATAAAGTACCCTATGAGGCAGGTAAAAAATGGTTTGTTTTTTGGCTGAGAATTACGTTGCAACAAAAAATAATCGATGATTCAATTTAAAATTATCACATCTCTTCCTAATCTATTATTTAAGCCAAATAAAAACGAAAAATTATTTACGTCATATCTAAGTTCAGTGATAAAACGTATGAAAACAATGCAGACGATATTTAAATAATTTAAAATAAGAAATGATTAAATGAGATGGTTAAAGGAAGGATGTCATAATGCTAGAAAAAGATGTTATTTTTACCTACTTATTTGATAAATTTAATTGACTGCTCTTAAACGTTGAAAATAGGGCTCAAAATAATGGCATTAAATCTCCCGAAAAGGGGGGAATGGGTGTATTTCGAACGTTTTAAAGACGACAGTACTTTTCGCTGTGATATGAAGCATATTTATACCAATTTAGTCTAGAATTGGATCGATAGTTTAGGAGAAGATAAGCTTTACTCTCTTTGAATTTTGCTAAGCCTACCTCATCCAGAATCCAACATGGATGCCTCTATCCATTCCAGGTCCAACCGCTTCATAAATTCGAGGACAGACGGGCAGATAACTTAGGCTATTATTATATAGGGGATATCTAATTATTTTACTTGTTGTCAAAAGCCAACCTTAGTGGTAAAAATTGTTGGTCATAAAGCAGATTTTATTTAAATGCTCTCTTTCCGAAACTGAGAGATTGAAACGCCATTAACAACATAAAGATAACGGCTACGGAATTCAAAGAAATTCTTTGAACGAAAAATAAATCTTTATTGGATGCCAAAACGAATAAGATCGATCTACAGGAACAGGATACCTTTTTGAGAAACAAATCCTCTCCCTGCGGAAAAGGAATAGATTGTAAACAAAATTCAGCGCATCTTTTATAAAATTAATCAAGTAAGGGAATTTTACTCATTATATACTGCACTCGAGAACAATTACTGACAAATTACAAAATAAATATTCTTCGACTTTAGTTTATTGGGTCTTTACAACAATTCGTTACTTGTAGTTCCCGAGAGACCACTTAGAGAAAAAGTTTCTCTTCTTTTAACGGAGTTTTAAAGGATTTCTGTCGCACATTTCTTTTATTTTAAAATAAACTTGACCCCTGGCTATCAGATTTTTTTTTATATCGTAGATATCTTAGGAATAAACAGAACTTCGATATCGGATCGAATTTTTGAAATTGTTACCGACAAAGGTTACAGCTGATTTGTATAACAACAATTTCTGTAATATACTCAAACAAGAGCCAAAGAAAAGTCAAATTTTATTTTTTCACCCGAAAAAATTTCTCACAAATCATATTTTTCTGCTATTTTTTTTTCAACAAAACAACTTTATTATATATACTCAAATAATATCATAATTATTTAAAGATTATTAAGTCAAAACTTGAGCTAATTAAAAAAAATAAGAACACAAATACTTACATGAAACTTATAATGAAAATATTTATTTATTGATTTCCATATTAAATAAATTGTTAATATTTTTAATTATGTTTAAGTACATATTTTATTTTCACTGGTTTTGAAATTTTTTTACACTCAAGTCATATGTAGTCTGTTCCCCAGAAACCACTTAGAGAAGAAGTTTATCTTCTATTGACAGAGTTTTAAAGGATTTCTGTCGTACATTTCTTTTATTTTGATATAAACTAGACCTCTGAGTATCAGATTTTTTTATATCGTAGATATCGTAGGAATAAAAAGAACTTCAACATCGGGTCGAATTTTTAAAGTTGTTACCGGCAAAAGTTATAGCTGATTTGTAAACAGGATATCCGAGGAAACAGGGATAGCTTTTGTTTGGGTAATGATACCATTAACTACTGCCTAAAGAAGATTAAAAAATAATTGTGAAAATCTATGTCCGGAATGGAATTTTTACCCATGGATTTCGGTTCCGAAAGGAAAAGTCCTACATGTTGGTCCAATATCCGGAAAAAATAATTAATGAAAATAGCATAAGTATAATATATTCAATAAAATATTATGATCAATTTTTAAAAATTAAATTGTTTGTGTTTTCCCCTAGGTTCAATAACAATAGCAGTAGTAATTTTCTCGAAAAAAGTCAACATCAACCCCGATAACGTTGCAGCTCCAATTGCCGCTTCTTTGGGAGACGTTGTGACACTAGCATTGCTAGCTTTCATATCCAAATTTATCTTTGAAAGATCAGGTAAGACATTAACTACATAGTTTATCTATTATCCGTAACTAGCATATAGCCCGTCATATGACGGGATTAGTAAAATTTTTAATTTTCAAGAATTGTAAGGTACCCTATAAGACAGGTAAAAAAGATGGTTTGCTTTTTAGCTGAGAATTATATGGTACACGCTCAAAATTTTGTTTATCTTCAAACTCCTCTAAAGTCTCCCGATAATGTGAATGCAATTGAGCATTAATTTGAATTCATTTAGTCAAATTGTATAGTTATGTATATAAAACAAACACACAAACGAACGAATTTCTTAATTTTCAAAGATATATAACTTAAACGCTGGATATTTATCATTCCGTGATATAGACTCCTAGACTTTTATGAAAAGAATTTGTTGTTAATACCAATGATAAAATTTTCATTGCAACATAAAATAATCGATGATTCAATTTAAAATTATCACATATGTGCCTAATCTATTATTGAAGCCAATTATAAAAGAAAATTATTAACGTAACATCTAAGTTCAGCGATAAAACGTATGAAAATAATGCAGACGATATTTGAATAATTTAAAATAATTGAAATTCGTCTGACCTAAGAATTTAGCGCATCCCAAAATGTTCTACTTCTCTATAACAAAAATTGACCGAGATATTTAATAATAATAATTAATAATAATATTTAATAATAATAATTAATAATAATATTTAATAATAATAATTAATAATAATAATTAATAATAATAATTAATAATTAATAATAATATTTAATAATTAATAATATAATAATTAATAATATTATTTAATAATAATAATTAATAATAATATTTAATAATGATAATTAATAATAATATTTGATAATAATAATTAATAATAGTAATATTTGATAATAATAATTAATAATAGTAATATTTGATAATAATAATTAATAATAGTAATATTTAATAATAATAATTAATAATAACATTTAATAATAATAAATGACCAAGATATATAATATCAAAGTTTTAAAAAATTAAGATATTTTTGTATTTTATTAAGGGTTAGTTAATAGATTAATTCCAGTTATGCGAGGTTAATACCAGGTTGCAACGATCTTTTACGGCAAAAATAGGTGGATATGATTAAAAGCTTATATTACTGGAAAATGCAGTGTATGTTCACTTTACTTTGCCATATATATATATATATATATATATATATATATATATATATATATATATATATATATATATATATATATATATATATATATATATATATATATATATATATATATATATATATATATATATATTATATATATATACATTTATATGTCTATACATATATGTCAGGATTTAAATTGTAGATTAATTTTAAAAGATTTTAATTAAGGATTCTTTACTGAGAGTGACGCGGCGTGAAGAGATAGCCACATAAATACGCCTCACGCGCAGTGATCAGAGCAGAGAGCAGTGTACACATTCCGCAGACAGAACTGTGACTACCCGAGGCAGCTAAGCCTGCCTTTGTTAAAAGTTAGGCTCCAATGTGCGACGCCATTGAAAATGATTGATGGGTAGTGTGCTCTGAGATTTGAATAAAGCTATAAAAATGTACTCAGGACTCTAGTGTCATTTAGTGGGAACCTGCCATATATATATATATATATATATATATATATATATATATATATATATATATATATATATATATATATATATATATATATATATATATATATATATATATATATATATATTATATATATATATATATATATATATATATATATATATATATATATATATATATATATATATATTATATGTATATGTATATATATATATATATATATATATATATATTATATATATATATATATATATATATATATATATATATATATATATATATATGTGTGTGTGTGTGTGTGTGTGTGTTTGTGTGTGTGTGTGTGTGTGTGTCAATACAACTCCCATCATTAGATCCAAAGAATCAAACATGCGATTTTTAAAGTATAAAAATGTTTTAAGATGCATAATAATTTCACAATTTTCGTAGGTCAATACATTTGGGTGGAAGCCGCTGTCTTGATTGTGTTGCTTTCCCTTATTCCATTATGGGCTTATTTGTCCTACAGAAATTCCTACACCAGGCATGTGCTTTACTCAGGCTGGATACCGATCATCAGTGCTGTCGCTATATCGAGGTAAAATAGGTTCTAGATGCTGTATATAAGAAATGAAGTGCCGTCAAATGTGTCATCAAAATATGTTAAACTCACGAAAAAGGATTACCACTATAATATCCGGTTATTTCAATGGATTTATTGGATATTTACGATTATGTATTTGGATAAATAGTGCATGTTATTCTGTTGTCGTGAGGTTACCAGAAACAATGGATCTCATTTTTAAAATATTCAATTTTTAAATGAAATAATTTTAAATGAAAAAATGGGTACCGATCATTAGTGCTGTCACTATATCGAGGTAAAATAAGATCTAGATGATGTATATAAGAAATGAAATACAGATAAATATGTCATGAAAATATAATAAACTCACGAAGAAGGTTTACCACTATAATATCCAGTTATTATCAATGGATTTATTGGATAATTACGATTAAGACTTCGGATAATTAGTGCAATTTATTTTGCTGTCGTAAGGTTACCAGCGACAATGGATCTTATTTATTAAAACATTCAATTTTTAAATGTATTTTTAAATATAATCATAAATAGCTCTGTCGGATAAAATAAAAAAAAACACTGAAAGACAACTTGAAGTACAATTCATATTGTCAGCAAACTGTGTTATACTCACGAAACATACTTAACATTATAACATTGAGTAATTTCAATGGATTTATTGGACAATTACAGCTACGCTTTCGAAAAATAGACGACGAATAAAATTTCTTGAATTCTCGTAAGACACCAGGAACAATAGATCTCAATTTTTAATATATTGACGAAGAATACTTACCACTATATAATCCAGTTATTTCAATAGATTAATTGGATAATTACAATTAAGCCTTCGGATAAATCATGCAATTTATTTTATTGTTGTAAAGTTACCAGAGACAATGGATCTCATTTTTTAAAACATTAAATTTTTAAATGTATTTTTAAATATAATCATAAATAGCTCTGTCAGATAAAATAAAAAAGACACTGAAAGACAACTTGAAGTACAATTCATGTTGTCAGCAAAGTGTGTTATACTCACGAAACATGCTTAACATTATAATATTGAGTAATTTCAATGGATTTGTTGGACAGTTACAGCTAGGTTTTCGTGAAATAAACGACGAATAAAATTTCTTTAATTCTCTTGAGTGGCCAGGAACAATGGATCTCAATTTTTAAAATATTCAAATTTTATGTATATTTTAAGATATAAACATAAATATTACTCTCATATAAAATACACTAGACATTGAAATCTACATAAACAGAATTTTTAAATAAAATACAAAATATTTTCACAAATGTGTTTATTTCGACAACGGTGATTCAAAACGCCTCTAGTACCATATGCATATTAGCCAATTTCTTTCATTTTAGCATTTATATGAAAAAAAAATGGATATTCATTTTCTCTTATGTTCAATACTTTTTTATATAAAAAGCCCAATTCTTTAAACTCGTGCCTCATGCTGGCTTTTTTGTTCCTACAGTGGTAAAATTCTATGACCTTCCTTCAAGCATGCATTTGATTCTTTAACAGGCGCAACTAGAAATAACACTCTAGCACGTGCGCTGGATCAATTTGACACTAATTCTTAAGTTTCAAAGGTTTTAGTTTAATGAAGCATAGTACATTTTAAGCTGAACAATCTTTATTATAACAGTCATTTCTTGATTCGTTGTAAAACAAAAATTTTAATCTGTACAGAATAAAATTTTACCTAAATTTTTATAAGGTTCTAATTTTGAAAAAGTTTTTTAGTTCTGTTATGCGATGCAATATATTACTTACAAAGCATAAAACCTGTACACCAAGTAAAAAAGTATAAAGTCACATATAGTAAAAGTATATATCCACAGAACAACTTTTGAAAGTTGTAAATAAAAAATGAATTTTTATATCAAATTGTAGCTAATTAACTTTTTTTTATGTGAACCTCAATTATATTAAGGAGAGCAGTGTATTTTATTTTATAGAATATAAAGGTAAATGTTTTGAATTTTCAATTTCTAGACAGATTTTACGGGTTTTTTTTAGTTTTATAATGCCAAATATTTAAAAGTTTTAAATTTGCAGAATAAAGCTTATATTTTACTGAAATTTGATATAAAAATTCATTTTTTAATATACATACTTCAAAATTTATCTTGAGAGTAAGTGAATTTCATTCTTTTTATTTGGTGTATGTAGGGCGTAGTCTTTTAAATGACATGGAAAAGTAAAACTAATTAATTTTTAAAGCTATGACATTATTAAAAATATATAAAAAAATTATGTAAAAAGGAGCTAAACATTTAATATTTATGACGGATAAAGAAAGGCTGTTAAAGATGTTTCTTTATTTGTCTTACCCTATATCTTTATAGATGTAGGGTAAAACAAATACATAAAATATCTTTACCCTACATCTTTATAGATGTTTTTTTTATTAAACTAATGTATCTTAGTATATTTAAAAAGCTAATAACCTAAATTTACTAAGCTAAAATGTAGACTTAAATTAATACTGAATCCAGAGAAAGTGTTCTCCTTCTAATAAAACTTCTTTTTTGTTATAATTAATGAAGCAATAATAACAATAATTATTATTTTGGCAGTGGTGGTGGTTACATTCTCAATTTCGCCGTCGCAAGATATAAGGAAATTGCAGCTTGCCAGCCAGTAATCAATGGTAAGAATTTCATTGCAAATTAAAGTAGCTATATCTTAAAAATATTTTCATATTTAAGAAAGAGATCTAATGTTTTACTCTTGGAATATGTTTACTAGGAGTAATTTAGAGGCACTCAGGACAAAATTGTTTCGAATTAAAATGTAAAATAAACAGAGATTATACCAGACTGTTCAATAACAGAAATTACTAAATACTATTGATGCAACTTTAATATTTATTGTATAGATCTGCACATTAAAACATTAAAATTTAATTAAAAACAGAGATGTTTTAGTTTGAGAACTTTTTAATTTGGGAAGGAGATCAAAAGCTTTAATCTTAAAAATTGTTTACTGTGAATTGTTTAATTTCACTCAGGAGAAAATTAATTTTTCGAATTAAAATGTAAAATAAGCATAGATTATACTGGGCTGTTCAATAACATAAATTGCTAAACACTATTGATGAGACTATAATATTTTAATGTATAGATCTATACATTAAAATATTAAAATTAAATTAGATATGGAAATGTTTCTTAAAGTAGTAAATGTTGATTATTGTTGAATATTATGGTACAAAAAACTTTGTATTACATGAATACTTTCTAATTGCATTAATAGAAGGCTCTATCAGCAGCATTAAAAAAAAACACGGAAACTCATACCTTACGATTTACAAAGAAAAGATAACGATTAAATAGCCTCAATTTAATAATAATATTTCTTGTAAAATCAGATTCCTTTCAGAATTTTCTTTTAATCAAATATCGAATCTGTTACATTCTCCTTCCCAGTCGTTCTTACAATCCAATAACATATGTTCATAGCAATAAATACAGGGTCTAACTCTGCTATGAGCATTTTGGATCCTCCTCCAGATGCAGTTCAGGGTCCTACATCACTTTCCCATGGAAACCTCTTAACGTTGCAGGGGTCCTGACATCTTGACCTTAGGTGACACCTGTCCAGTACTTAATCTTAATGGGTCATTAACCTGTTAGTTCGCATCCATTGTCATAAGCTTCCCGTGGAGTCCCTGAATCAAGCCATTCCTTCACTAATCACCTTAATAGTCACCACCTGCTATACACAGGTCTTTGCATATATCTGTTACATTCTCAAGCCCAATCATTCTTACAACCCAATAAGATTTGCCCATAGCAATAATTATTGGGTGTAACCCATTTTCTATGGGATTGTGGTGTGATATGAGCATTGTGGATCCTCTTCCAAGTGCATCCCAGGGTCCCGCATCACTTTCCTATTGGAACCTCTTCACGTTGCAGGTGGCCACAAGTCCTGACACATTGGCTTTAGGTAACTCCTGTCCACTACTTCATCTTAATGGACCATTAGCTTGTTAGTTCACGTCTATTGCCATAATTCTTACATGGAGTCCCTGAATCATGTCATTTCTTCACAAATCACCTTAATAGTCACCACCTGCTATACACAGATCTTTTCACAGATCTGTCACATTCTCCCGCCCAATAGTTCTAACGATCCAACAAGATTTGCCCATAGTAATAAATATTGGGTTTAACCTTTTTTCTATTTGCTATGAGCATTGTAGGTTCTCCTCCAGATGCATCCCAGGGTCCTACATCACTTTTCCATGGGAACTTCTTCCCGTTGCAGGTGGCCAGAAGTCCTGACCTCTTGAGCTTATGTGAACCCTGTCCATTACTGCATCTTAATGGTCCATTAACTTGTGAATTCGTGTCCATTGCCACAAGTCCCTGAATCAAGTCATTCCTTCACAAATCACCTTAATAGTCACCACCTGATATGCACAGATCTGTTACTTTCTCAAACCCAATCGTACTAACAATCCAATAAGATTTGCCGATAGCAATAAATATTGAGTGTAACCCTTTTTCTATTTGCTATGAACATTGCGGATCCTCCTCCAGATGCATCCCAGGGTACTATATCATTTTCCTTTTGGGAATATCTTCACGTTGCAGGTGGCCACAGGTCCTGCCCTCTTGGCCTTAGGTAACCCCTATCTACTACTTCATCTTATGGACTATTAACTTCTTTCGCATCCATTGCCATAAGCCTTCCGTGAAGACCCTAAATCAAGTCATTCCTTCAGAAATCACCTTAATAGTCACTACCTGCTATACACAGATCTTTACCTTTGGCAGGTTTAATCTGACAAGATTAACTTACTGCAAAATCCATATTTTCACTTATATTTTATGATTTTTTAAATACTAAAGCTACGCCGTTGCTGAGGCATTACTGAGCCGATCCCCTTTACTTTAAATACTAATTTTACTCATTTTATTCTTGATAATTTATTCTAATTTAATTGACTTTAAATCCATAAGGTTACCCAGGTTCTTGACCTTATGCATAATATCGGCTCAGGCTAATTAATTTCATTAAGACATCAAAAAAAGTTTAGATTAAAAAAAGAATTTATTTACTATTTACATATGTACACAAAATATTAATTCAATTGTCACTGCTTTAAAAATAGTAAAAACAGAACTTACCCCACTGCAGAGAAAATACATCTTTACTCAGCCAAAATAGTATCACTTAAATCACAAGCTCAAAAGAAGAAAGTTTTACTGTGAAAAATTTAAAAGAAAAATATATTTTCTTCTCTATATCACTATCTCCATTCTATCTATTTATTATATTCTTCTCTCCTCTTTTCCCCCGTATATATATCCTTTACCCTTTTCCTTAGCCCCTCCTTAGTTCCGTCCCATTTGGGAAATTATCCACTCTTGAAAATTCAGGTGGTCAGTTCTCAAATTCTGATTTTTCATTGGATTAGTACCCCGCGCTCGTATTTATTTATTTATTTATTTATTTGCATTTTTATATTTTTATTTCTTCTAAACTCCCTTCTCGAAAACATGCCCATCTTGAAAACGTGCTCTTTTTATCTTTCCCCCCCTTTTTTTTCCTTCTCGATATCTTTGTACACTGTCCCTTCTTTTATGCCTTCCTTAAAGGCCTTAGCCCTTTATGCCTTCTTTTAGTATCTTAAAGGCCGGTCTCACCTAAGTCGTTTAACGGCTAACCGTTATTAATCTCTGTTTAAACTGAGAATTGCGTCCCTTCATTGAAGGGGTATAGGGAGTTATTCGTAGACGTGGCTTCTTTTATGATTTTCCGAAAATACTTTCTCATTCTTAAATCTATTTACTATAAGTGCAGTATCTTTGTACCAATTACACCTGGCTTAAATTCCGTTCAAATAGTGTTTTTCAAAAGCTCGTGGTTTTGCGTAAGTTTTACGAGCCGGTTTTCTTTTGAAGTATTGACCACAATTTTATATAATTCGGACCTCAGACTGTCCTTTCTTTAATTTCATAATACCTAGCTACTAACTTCTATTTCTAAGAATGTGCGAGGCATGAGCGTTTCTTATAATAATACTTTTTCTTTTTCTCTACCAGGTGTGGCGGACTTACACATACGCCGCATTTTCCTTCTTTTTAGATAAAGCCTTAAATTTCTAAACGGGGTTTGTGATTAACATTGTAGAAATCATTGTAAAATTTATCATTATACCTTACAGGTTTGGCGTAAAAAATAATTAGGATTATTAAAATTTAACCTTTAATTGTAATAAATTTAATCCTTACTTAAATAACTCTGCAATGTTTAATTTGTAAAAATAAATATTTAAATAAATATATCTTATTGAAATCCATGAGCTTGATTTCAATTTTTAAAAGATATCTGATTCATATGACTTTTGTTAAATTTTTATCAACTTTGTTGCTAATCTAACTTTATAGGTAGTGAAATCTGTACAATAGTAATCAAAATATTTTAACAGAAGAAACTGGTATCCAGAATAATTAGTCTCCAACTCCTATTCTATTGAAATTATTCTTAAAACTGAGCGATTATATTTTTAATAATTTTATATTTTAGTTCAAAATTCTTCATTTTCTTTTAAATTCTGAAATAGAAAATGAATTTTTTTTCCTTAAAATCAATACTAGTACTTTTTCCTGGAATTTGTTGTTTTAGGAAAATAATAATTTTAAAATGTATAATTTTATTTCGTTTTTTATTCAGGCGTCGGTGGCAACCTGGTGGCTGTTCAAGCTTGTCGAATCTCCACTTATCTTCATCAAAGAACCAAACCCGATACTCTTTCTGGGGAAGAACTTTGTATAAGCCCTTTCGTCGCATGGTTCGGAAAGAGTACGTTTTCTTATTTAAATATCCATAATTTTATAGTTAATATAATTAATACCACAATGATTGACTGTAAATTTATAACTAAGAATAATTTTCAATGTATTTTTTAAACCAAAACTTTAGCATTTCCTGAATTACTCATGTCTAAACGAATATATTAAAAACCTTTGACTCCAACCTTTTAATTGCGCTTGCATTGTTTATGGAAATATGTGTAGTATTTATGGAAAATATTAAATGTACGTCATTAAAGCTATACAGTTAAAATCCATCAATTATGAATTTTGTTCTAAGAGTTAATAACTATTATTGCACGATTTTAGAATAAAAAATACTTTGTTTTCAGAAATTCAGTAGAAAGAATTCTTTAAAGTGTGTATTAAGTACCTTAAGAGCCGTTCTCACCAAAGTCGTTTAACGGTTAACCTCGATTAATCTCTGTTTAAACAGAGAATTGCATCCTACCATTGGTTGGCACTATGGGTTAATGGCCATTATCTGTTAAACGCCTTTGGGGATACCTATCCTAACCCTTTTTTTAACCTAAAACTCTCTGGGCCGATTTCACAAAAATCATTTAACTGCTAGCCATGATTAACCCATAGCGCCAACCAATGGTGGGCCTCAATTCTCAGTTTAAACAGAGATTAATCGAGGTTAGCAATTAAATGACTTTGGAGAGATCAGCCCTTAGCCTCTTAATTTACATAATAAAATAGTTTTTCAACAATCTTCTATATTCAAAAACATCTTTTAAATATCTAAGAGCCAGTCTCATCAAAGTCGTTTAAAAGCTAACCGCGATTAACCCTTGGCTCCAGCCAATGGTGGAACACAATTCTCCGTTTAAACAGAGATCAATCGCTGTTAGCCATTAAACGACTTTGTTTAAACCGGTCCTTAGCCTCTTAATTTAAGTAATAAAATAGAGTTTAAAATAGTTTTTCAACAAGCTTTTATATTCAAAAACATGTCTTAAATATCTAAGGCCCGGTCTCATCAAAGTCGTTTAAAAGCTAACCGTGGTTAACCCTTGGTGCCAACCAATGGTGGGACCGTTTAAAGAGAGATTAATCGCGTTTAGCGTTAAACGACTTTGGCGAGACCGACCCTTAATTTCATACCCTGTTTCCAAATTGATAAGTTCTTCATAACTATTGTTAGCACAAAATTGAAAAGCTGATGTCTCAGTTTTGTAGAAGAAATGAATACAGTAATAGAATATTATGTTCAATTTCTGCCTCAATAACAGTTGATAACACAAGACAAAAAAAGCTGTAGTCATGGATTTGTCGAAGAAGTAAATACAGGAATAAAATAGTGGTTGTTTTTATGGTCTAGATATGTCATAATGACACCCAACAGTCTCCTAAAAGGGTAATTGATTCTATTAAATTCCTATATTTTCCAAACTCTGACGTCATTATGACTTGAGAATCCTCTGTGGCATAGATCGACAGCAGTATGGTAGCATCCATTGTTTGATTTTTCCTTTCTTGCTAATATTATTTTAAAAAATAACATTTATAAATATGTAAAATGTTAATGAGATTGAGTTTGCTCACAAAATAGGAGCCGGTCTCACCAAAGTCGTTTAAGAAATAACCGCGATTAACCCATGTCGCCAACCAATGGTGGAACGCGATTCTCCATTTAAACAGAGATTAATCGAGGTTGGCCGTTCAACGACTTTGGTGAGACCGACCCTTATCCTCATAATTTAAGTAATAAAATAGAGTTTAAAATACCCCATGCCGCTATGTATCAAGTTCTCGCTCGTTGCCGCCTGAGCGGAAAGAGTACGATAATCGACAATGACGAAACGAAAAATCTAGATTTTATATTCAAAAACATCTCATAAATATCTAAATCTCATATCCGGTTTCGAATTGGCTTCAATTTTTCATAACTATTGTTATCACAAAATTGAAAAGCTGATGTCTCAGTTTTGTAAAAGAAATGAATACAGTAATAGAATATTATATTCAGTTTTTGCCTCGATAACAGTTCATAGAACAGGATCGAAAAGCTGTAGTCACAGATTTCTCGAAGAAGTAAATTCAGAAATAAAATATTGGATGCTACCATATTGCGGTCTAGATATGTCACAAGCGACTTCCACTTCATAGTTATATCATAAGTAGTCATAGTGACATTCGATAGTCTCCAGAGAGGGTAACTGATACTATTAAATTCCCATATTTGCCAAACTCTGACGTCATTATGACTTGGGAATCCCCTGTGGTATATCTTGACAGCAATATGGTAGTATTTCATAGTCGAAAACGATCTTTCAGCTGCGCATGTTGTAACTGGCAAAATGACTAAAACTTTTAAAAGTTTATGGATATTCGGGAAAATTTCTACATTGCACTCTTGTAAAGCTTCTATAGCCGTTAACCCAAGATCTTTTTACAAAACCAAAATATTTCAAGATAATGTTCTTATTGTAGTAATATGGTATTTCTAAACATAAAAAAAGGAAGACAATATTTAAAATTTCTTTTCTTTTTCAATTTTGAAAAAAAATTTTGTGCATATGTCCATTTGCAACACCCCTGGGTACTCCTTTGATTCCATGTCTGATTACGGATAATATTTGTTTTGCTGGTTTGCTCACAAAATAAGTGTGCTGCATGTTCCATTTTGATAATATTAATATATTTTAATTAAGGAACAAACTTGTTAATTTAAAATTAACTATGGTCTTCCTTTTTACCGGATTCAGCTTCGTAAACAATTTTATGTTCTCTAATTCGTTCATTTCTTTGTGCAAAACAGGCATCCACTCGCGGACGTGTCGCATCCTCATCCTGCTAGCCATCCCGGGGCACCTGATCTTCATCACGTGCGTCCATTTCCTGAAGAGCACCTACACTCCCCTGACGGCCGATTTCCTGGGCTTTTACATGATCGCCGCCCTTCTGCAGGTAGCCATCCTCCTGTACGCAGCCCACTGCTTCGTGCACTGGCTGTGGAAGTGGGGGTTCGATCCCGACGACGCTGCCATCCCTTACCTTACGGCACTCGGGGATCTCCTGGGAACGGCTTTTCTGTTCCTGGCTTTCCTCGCTCTGGACGTGGTGTAACCTGGACTTTAAAGAAGAGAGAAAAATCGAATTTCAGTCATCCAAAAAGTATTACTTGTAACATACCTGTACTATGCCTGTACCATACCTGTAAGAGTTATTTTAATAAAGAACTGCACACTTTTTAATTGCCTAGCCGACTCTCTTTTAATTTCAAAATAAAAGAAGTACAGCGGACTCTGCTTAACCCTCTAAGCGGTTCGCATGTACAATTCCGCCAAACCTATGATGACTTCAAAACGTACAATTATCGACCTCCAAAAACGCTCCGAAAATTAATGTAATATATAATTTTGCCAGTGCTTTCCCTCATGGATTTTTGAGGTACGAGGGTCAGGTCGATTATTTAGGAACTGCACTCCTCTTTCACTGACATTTCTTGAGGGATGCAACCCTACACCCTGAGGCACAAAGACGCTGATAGCTTTTCATGGCTTTGTAAATCTGTATTTCGAAGTATCTCGTTCGCGGTAACAGATGCATCTCTCATTGCACCACTTAAATATCTTGGATAACGTTCGTAAAAAATAGAAATAAGTCAAAAATTTCAGAGTTTAGATTTTAATTTAAATACCCATTTTTTTCTTGAATGAATCTATTTTGATTAGTTTCGGAGTTACGCCTGTACGTACCTACTGTCGTGTAGCTCTCGTTTAAAATTAGGTATTCACCTATGATCAAATTTATAGTGAATGTTTATTTTTTTTTTTAGTCACAAAGACTAAATATTATTTGGGTTGCGTTGTGTAGATATTTTAAGTTTAAATTCGACCAAAGGCTCTGAGAGACTACAGACTTAAAATAAAAATAAACTAATACGCTAAATTAAGAACGACTGAAAACAGCCTTAAATAAAAATAATTCAGTTTATTACAATTATATATACATTATTAATATACAAGATTTAGATTAAGTTTTATACGATTTACTTTTTAATATAATCAAAATAGGTGCCACACTAATTAAGATATGATAATAATAATTTCCTATCACTAAGCTAACTCTATGTATATAGGAGAGAGGACCCAATCTCAATTTCAAATATGTATAATAATGTGTACCTTTGTGGATCTTTTAGGTGTGACTCTTGGGAGCTCTTGTAGATACCTTTCGATTGATGTGAAACAATTTCGATTGTGTGATTGATACTGAAAAGTGGATGAGCTGGAAACTTCTGGTCGTTGAGAGATGTCGAGGTGTTAATTGGGCCCAACTCCTTTGATCCCCTACTTTATCATCGAGTCCTGAACATATGCCGTCGAACTCTCGACCTCCGAACTCTGACTTCAATTCGACTTGACTCCTCGAACACCGACAGTTGGACTTGTCTCCTCGACTCGACTGCTCTGCTCCCTTCAATTCGACTCCACTCTCGAACCTCTCCTTCTTTCTTTCTAGACTTTTCTTATTTTATATTAATTTTATCTTTGTTCTCTCTTCCTTCTTTTCGTCCAATCGGGATAGTTGTAAAAATCTAATTGGTCTCCTTGACCTCGCCTTGAAACCGGCATCGTGGAAAAACCTTGCCTCTTCAAATTGGGCACTTCCCTTAGGGACTCCTAAATAACTCCACAAAGGTACATTCTTATTTAGCGTCATGTACGGAGACGTGATTCTACTATGGGACGGGGATCAGAACCCCGCTCGAGAATACCGCACACGACAAAAAAAAAACCGTTGAAATAATTTTTATTGTCCTCTACCCTTTACGAAAGATGTGATGAGGTCAAATTTAGATCCCGGGCATTTTACTTCTCGTATGAATTAATTAATTATATTACTGATCTAACTCGCCTAATCACACCTACAGAGTAATTCCTTCGACTTCGAAACTTTATTCATTTTGTCCATCCATGAAGCAATGTTACTAGTTTCCAAGTAAGAAAAAAGACGTCAAAAAACTAATGACTATTGATTTATATATTCGTTAAATTTTGTGTTTATTGAAATATTATTTTTAAATGGTTATTCAAAACAGACTAATTACCATCATTGAAGTAGACAAATTTTTACTTTAAAAGATCAGTACCTATTATTGAAACAACAGTTATTGAATATAAATATACTTTATTAAGTATAAAGAATCATAGATCAGTTTACCTTTTCCCAAGTTTTTGCTATGAAATTCTTCAAGAATAGTATAAAAATTCAACTGCGTAAAGTCTGTAAACATGATGTAGTATGCAAAGTTACCTTTTCTAGGTACTGCTGGTATACATACATAAACACAAACAAACATATATACACTCAAGAGCCAAAACATTATGATCATCTGTCAATAACGAATTGGCCCACCTTTGACGCGCAACACAGTTCAACCCGCCTTGGCATGGATGCCACAAGTACTTGGTAGATGGCCGAAGACAGATTGTACCAGATGTTTAAGCAACGGTTACGCAAATCCAAGATATTGGGAATTGATGGTCTTTAAACTCTGAGCTGCCGTCCCATGACATCCTAAATGTGTTCTATCGGATTGAGATCCGCTGAGATCGGCGGCCAGGACATTAACTGGAATTCAGCATCATGTTTCTGAAACCACTCCAACACAATTTTAGCCTTGTGACAAGGGGCATTGTCCTGTTGGAACATTCCATTTCCAGCTGCAAATACAGAGGCCATGTAAGGGTTCAACTGGTCCGCAATGATGTTCAGATATCCTGTAGCATTCATGGTCTGCTCTACCACAACCACGAGTCCCAGAGACGCGCAAGATAAAGTTCCCAAAATCATAATACCGCCACCACCGGCCTGTGTATGACCTACTGTACATTCAGGGAGCAACTGTTCCTGGAAGACGCGTATCCTGACACGGCCATCTGCGTGATGAATGACAAACCCGGATTCATCTGACCACGCAACTGTCTCAAACTGATCCAGGGACCAGTCGCGATGTTCCCGGGCCCATCTTAGGCGCAGTTCGTGATGACGCTTTGTGAGCAAAGGCACACGAGTGGGACGTTTTCTTCATAGCTCCATATTCCAACATTTTCCACTGAACAGTGTGCTCCGATACTATTCTACTTGGCCCTGCATTGTATTGGGCTGTCAGCTGAGCCACTGTCTGGCTCTGGTTTTGCTTCACCATGCGAGACAGTCTCCGACGACCTTTTTCTTTGATAGCATGTGGACGTCCAACACCATGTCGTCTACTGCTGGTTTCACCGTCATTCATTCACTTTGCATAAGTAATAACAACTATAGATCGTGAACAACCCACGAGTCGTGCAATTTCGGAAATACTTGTTCCGAGCCTTCGAGCCAATACAATCTGCCCTCTATCAAAATCATTTAGAACCGTAGCCTTTCCCATCACACACAGAAGTAAGTGAAATAATGATTCTTCAGACTCTCCAGCAGCAGTTAAATACTACTTCCAACTGATCACGTGCCTTCACGTCATCCAGGCGAGTTCATGTAATGTTATCAAATGTCATCACTTGTATGTCACCAAATATGTAAATACAATCTTTATAAAAACAAATACCTTCTGGAATCTAAACGCTTGATTCTGGGAACTTTTAACAAAACAAATATTTTTCTAAAAAATTGAAACATAATAAGATTGGTTTAGTTTAGTTTGGAGTGCTACGGTCTACTTTTTGCAACACGAGGGCTAATGAGACCGGGACCTACGGCTTAAAGCCGATTCCGAACGGCTACGAACATCCATGCCACAGTGGGATTCGAACCCACGAACTCCGGTACCGAAGGCCAGCACCCTAACCAATCGGCCATCGTTCGGCGAAACATAATAAGAAAAATTTTGTTATGTTTAAATAACAGATTTAATAGTGTACGGATATTCAGGTGTGGGCCCGTTTGGATGCAATCGTTTCATATTCGGCTCAAGGTATATTCATATGCCTCGTGCTTACCTCTTGGAACTGCCTATTCTTGTAAGTGAGCATAATTTCTGGAAATTATTCATTCTAAAGATAAAAAGTTAAGATTCTACTGTCTGGTAATAGATGGAGCTAGCAGACAGAAGTATATTTTATTACTCTAATATTTTTGCGTCAATCGACGGTTGCTTTCTTGGACTTTGTAGAGGGTATATGTAACACTCCCTAATTCTCCCTTGGAACTAAAGAGATTTAGGGGGGTCTAGAAGGTCCACCGTACATTCTTGATAGAAAAAAAATCCACATTTTAAAATGTTTGTTAAGTTAAAATATACTAGAAATCTTTTAAAATCATAGATGTAAACCACGTATTTCCATGATGAATGTGGTTAACGATGTGTTACACATCACTTTAAAATACTTTACTCAAATTGAGAATTCCTTACAGTTACCAGCAGTCAAAAGCTATTTTAGTAATAGTCTTTTTACAGAATGAGTAAATTGAAATGGATTTGTCTCAAATTCAATTTAAGCCACAGCACTGAAATTTCATACGCAGAATGTTTATTATAATTTCTTGCTGTTATCACCGGAATTTCTAATAACGAGGAAATTTTTCAGATACACTCCACAAACACTATATGGTACTAAAAAACTGATATTTTTATTTTAATAACTTGAAATTTTTTGCTTGATATTTTGTAAAAGAATAATCCGAAGGCAATTGAATGTATTTTCTTTATAGAAAAATAAATAAAAGATATTTTAAAAGAGTTATACCAAAATTAATATAATCTAACCGTTTAAAGTTTCAATTTTTAAAAATATTAAATTATTAAATTAATTAATTTATTTATTATTAATAAATTAATTTAATAATTTAATAATTAATTTAATAATTTATTATTAAAAATATTAAATTATTAAATTAAAAGAAAAATAAAAAAAGATATTTTAAAAGAGTTATACCAAAATTAATATAATCTCAATGTTTAAAGTTTCAATTTTTAAAAATATTAAATTATTAAATTAGTTAATTTATTTATTATTAATAAATTAATTTAATAATTTAATAATTAATTTAATAATTTAATAATTAATTTAATAATTTATTATTAAAAATATTAAATTATTAAATTAAAAGAAAAATAAAAAAAGAGATTTTAAAAGATTTATACTAAAATTAAAATAATCTAAATGTTTAAAATTTAAATTTTTTTAAATAAGTTTTCAGGAGTCATTTATATATGAAATATTTTCTTCGTAAGTATTCATTTGAGTGAATAAAATTAATATTAAATTCTTCTAGAATAATTCATACTATAAAAATTAGAAATTATGCTCCAAACACTCTTAATTTAGATGGTCACAATTTCAATTGGGAGGTCAAAAACTTTTACCTAACGAATTATATTTTGTTTTATTAATTTGAGAAATTGGAATCCAAAGAGAAGAAATTTTCAATTATTTTAATGCGAGATGTGTGTACTTTTAATTTACTCTAAACTATAAAAAATGATAAAAAATTCACCTTTTAAGCTATTGTGTATTTCAAAATAGGTAATGCTAAATAAGAGCTTAAACTTTTATAACGTCAACTGGCTTTGGGTAAGGAAATAAATTTAAAAGAAATGCTTAAGTAATTTTTTACAAACCTTAATAAATTTTAAAATTACTACTTTAGTATCTATGTCATTTTTCTATTAAAAACAACTAATTTAAATTTATAAATGATTTATTAAAGGATCTTCTTTTTGACACTATTATTAAAAATTTAAATACTAAAAATCTTACATTTATCTTATTGTTAGCATATACTGTTACTAGATGGCAGCACTATACTATACGAGTTATCGGTTCTCGATGTGTATAATTCGACTTTTTCACAAGGACAAAGTGTAACTCCAGTGTGTGGTTATTTTTCTTTTGCAAAAAAGTTATGTGGACTCTTTGAAGGAATAAATAAACAAAGAACTGTAATTAATCATAAGGGGTAAAAAATTTTACATGTGTAATGAAATGTGGAAATAAAACTTCATTAATTTTAGTTACTTAAAAAAATTATTACAGAATTTGGACACGCCGAGCTTAACATTTTAATAAATTTTCCCGTACTTCGTTTATTGATTGCGCATTATCATTTTTTTAACTGATAACGCTGCCTGACTATACAATTTCTCTTGACTCATGTTTAATCGCCGGTAACTTTTTTCTTGGAATAAGGAAAAGTATCTTTTATCCTTTGCTACTGATACATTATTTTTCAAACAATTAAAAATCACAAAACAACTTTAAAACAATTCATTTATTTACCAACAAAAAAAGCAGCAAAATCTAACAAGGAAAGCAAGAGCGAAGCGAAGACTAACTCGCACAACGTAAAGATGGACAGAATCGAATGTAAGAATCAAAGTACTCTTGCCTGTATCGATATACTCGAAAACTCTAGGGAAACTCAGTCTTTATCACTTTCCGGTGGGAGTACTTTCGATTTGAGTACTGTTTATGTGCGTACAACCTAGCATCGATTGTTCCTTTTCGATTCGACTCGCTTTCTTTCTATTTTTTAATTTCCGTCTTTGGGTGTTGTGATTCGGTGTTGAGACAGGGTTACTTTTCAATACGGAGTCTGTGTTCGCCAAACTCTTCGCATACGCTCCACGCCAGCCTTGATTCAGGGCTATATATCTATTATGTCACTAAAAGCTCGCTTATACTCTTAACCATCCGAGTGGAACACACCGATTATAAAAAGTCTCCAAAAATACGCTAAAGGTTTATTGTGCCAATCGCCAAAGCGTTCTATGATTTTCTATTTCACCCTTTGTCGACTAGAATGGAACACGGGAAACCCACCCTCCTTATTGTCCCTTTACTTCTAGTTATAAATAGATATATAAATAGATATTATAGATTGTTAATTTTTAATACACATAAAGCTCCTCAAGTCTCGAAGATCATCCCATAAGAAATATTGGATTCTAAAAGTACAAATAAAAATATTCTTTAAGAGAATTATTTATATTTTTTTTTTACGAAAGTTAACCAAGATATTTAAGTGGTGCATCGTCTTTGTGTCTCAGGGAGTAGGGGTGCATCCCTCAATAAATGTCAGTCAAAGAGGGATGCACTGTCTAAACAATCGAACTGACCCTGCTACCTCAAACACTGGCATTACATCCATTTTCGGAACGTTTTTGGAGGTCGAAAATTGTACATGACAACCGCTTTGAAGACATCATCCGTTTGGCGGAATTCTACGTGTGAACCGCTTAGAGAGTTAAAACGTCGTTTTACACCTACTTCTATCACCCAAGACCTTAAAATGACACCTGTTAGTGTCTTCTAGCAATTATTACTTTTATTTTAGTTATTATTTTTTTTAAGTGGCATGAATTTTAAGTAATTTCTAGGTAAAAGACAAGTTTATGTATTTTTAATAAATCTGGTGTGGACACCTGAAAAAATAATGTTACGTTGGCCTAGTGTTTGAAAAAGAAGAAATAAATACTCATTAATAAACACATGGACAAATATGTATTGATTAACCCTCCGAGTGGAACACACCGAGGAAAAAAAGTCTCCAAAAATACGATAAAGCTTTATTGTGTCAATGACCAAATTGCTCTATGATTTTTTGCTTCACCCTTTGCCCCACCCTCGTTATTGTCCCTTTACTTCCGGTTATAAATAGATATATAAATAGACATTATTGATAGTTAATTTTTAATACACATAGAGCTCGTCAAGTCTCGAAGATCATCAGATAAGAAATAATGTATTCTAAAAGTACAATAATACTCTTTGAGAGACTTATTTTTATATTTCTTTACTAAAGTCATCCAAGATATTTCAGTGGTGCAATTAGAGATATATATGCTAGCGCAAACGAAATACTTCGAAATAGAGATTGACAAAGCCATGAGAAGCTATCAGCGTCTTTGTTCCTCAGAGAGTAAGGGTGCATCCCTCAATAAATGTCAGTTAAAGGGGGGTTAATTTCCTAAACAATCGACCTGACCCTCCAACCTCATAATTTCATGGGGGAAAGCATTGTTAGAAATGTACAATACATCTTTTTTTGGAACGTTTCTGGAGGTCGAAAATTGTCTGTGACAACTGGCGGAATTGTACGTGCAAAACGCTTAGAGGGTTAAATGAATTTATACTATTAAATAAATGCCTAAGGAATACAACTGGAATCAACTTATCATTTCTAGATATCGAAGACTGCTCTCGAGTCGGCGCCAGCCCTAAAATACAATATGGCGATGATTTTTCTCAAAAGGTCTATCCCTCAAGCCGCGGAGACCAGCAGCGTTAACCTTCTACTCTTCTCTGGTCACAACCTTGTCCTTTAAAAAAAATCGACTGTCTCTCGGAGAAAAAAAACATGGGTCTACTCTGGGAGAGTCAGAATCCCCCAAACCAACAGGACCTTTCTATTGGTTGGAAGAAGTCCGAAGTTTCTTTCTAGTTCAAACCGGTCCTGTTCTGGTATGTCTTTGAGAATGACTCACGGGAAGAGGTAAAAAGAGCTGAACTTATTGTTACAACGCCACATGACTTCCTTGTACGCATATTAAATCATACATTTAAAAAAAATCTGTGTGAGAGGCGAAATCAGAATTATATTTAGATTGCAAAACAAACTATTTGGATCACTGGTTCTAATATTCTTTAACATTCAGATGAGCTTTAACTATTGGAAGATGGTAATCCTATTAAACTCCGACGTTTAAGTTGTACATATAATTAATTCACTCTTTGAATCACTATCTACTTATTTTCTCGGCATTTTGGGGGTTACGTGTCACAATTTGTTTTAAATAGTCAGTGTGAGCACTAAATTTTTTCTGATAAAATAGATCTTTAGAATCCCGTGCCTATTTGCATACCTTTCTCTTTATCAAAATGGTTAAAAGAAGTAACCTTTTGCTCACACTTTCTCTCCACAAAATCTCTTGGGCGCTAAGCATCACGTGCTCGCTCGTTGAGCAGAAAGGGTACAATCGACAATGTAGAACGGAAAATCTAATGATAGTTCCCAGGGACTGAAGTCGTATTAACGATGAGGCATATAGAATAGCATGTATTTCACATGTCCTCCTGTTATCCCGAACGTTACAGTTGACCTGAGCGTGCATGGTAGGCCAGTGGAATTATGAAATACGTTGAATGAATAAATAAAAAACGGCGTATAAACAATTGAACATTTTGATCTCACTCTCCGTGGCTTTTTCCAAATGATCGTCTCTTTGTCAAAATGGTTAAAAGAAGTAACTTTCTGTTCACACTATCTGTCCACTAAACACCCTGACAGATAGGTATCACGTGCTCACTCGTTGCCGCCTGAGCACAAAGGGTACAATAACTGACAATACATAACGGAAAATCTAATGATAGTTCCCAGGGACAGAAGTCGTATTAAAGATGAGGCATATAGAGTAACATGTACTTCAAGTGTCTTTCCATTATCCCGAACGCTACTGTTGACATTAAACATTTTGACCTCCTTCTTCGTGCCTTTTCCCAAAAGATCGTCTCTTTGTCAAAATGGTTAAAAGAAGTAAACTTCTGTTCACACTCTGTCCACAAAACCCCATGACAGCTAGGTATCATGTGCTTACTCGTTGCAGCCTGAGCATAAATGGAAACAATCAATAATATGAAAGGGTACAATAATCGACAATGTGGAACGGAAAATCTAATGATAGTTACCAGGGAATGAAGTCGTATTAACGATGAGGCATATAGAGTACCATGTACTTCAAATGTTTCTTCATTATCTAGAACTCTACAGTTGACATTGAACATTTTGACCTCACTCTTCGGTCCTTTTTCCAAAAGATCGTCTTTTTTGTCAAAATGGTTAAAAGAAGTAACTTTCTGTTCACACTCCCTGTCCACTAAACATCCTGACAGATAGGTATCACGTGCTCACTCGTTGCCACCTGAGCAGAAAAGGTACAATAATCGACAAGGCGGAACGGAAAATATAATGACAGTTCCCAGGGGCAGAAGTCGTATTAACGATGATGCATATGGAGTACCATGTACTTCACGTGTCTTCCATTATACCGAACGCTACAGTTGACCTGCGAGTGCATGGTAGTCCAGCGGAACTGTGAAATGCGCAGAATGAATAAATAAAACGGCAATATAAACAATTGAACATTTTGACCTCAATCTCCGTGCCTTTTTCCAAATGATCGTCTCTTTGTCAAAATGGTTAAAAGAAGTAACTTTCTGTTCACACTCTCTGTCCATTAAACAACCTGACCGCTAGGTATCACGTGCTCACTCATTGCCGCCTGAGCATAAAGAGTACAATAATTGGCAATACGGAAAGGAAAATCTAATGATAGTTCCCAAGGACAGAATTCGTATTAACGATGAGGCATATAGAGGTGTACCACGTACTTCTAAAATCCTTCCATTATCCCGAACGTTAGAGTTGACTTCCGCGTGCACGGTGGTCACGTGACATGGTGATATACGCTGAATGGAGACGCATAATGTCAGTCTAAACGTTTTAAACATTTTAAAGACTTCACTCTCTTAAGAAACAGTCTTTAACAAGATACATATTATATTCTTTACTAACTTAGGATATTATTATATAGGGGATAAAGCAGCTTGTTATTTCCTTCCTAACATTCTACATTGTTTTTAAAAAATGAAATTTTTTAAGATGTAAAATACTGTTCCCTTTTAAGGTATATTTTCTCAGGATATGATATATTCATCTATGATAGATTTAGTACTAAGAGTAACATGGCTCGATGCAATTCCAAAACCATTGTCTTTATTCATA
Source organism: Pardosa pseudoannulata (assembly GCA_032207245.1). Lineage (NCBI taxonomy): Eukaryota > Metazoa > Arthropoda > Arachnida > Araneae > Lycosidae > Pardosa > Pardosa pseudoannulata. The sequence goes on from CM063500.1 coordinate 56,404,102, forward strand.
TAAAACTGAGAAATTATTAACGGAAACCACGCTTAACCGTGTTCAAGGAAAGGAAATCTTGACCACACGCATCTAAGCCCTTTCATTCTAGTATCTTTATTAAATCTTCAACCTTTACCCTTCTAAATCCCCTAACAATGATAGATTTCCCCTCTTAAACGATGAAGAGAAAAGAAATTTCTTTTCTTTTTCCCTTAAAATTTAAGGCAGAAAAGAAAATCCCGAATCGTGTTTTCCCTACCTCATATTTCACGGCATAAATAAGTCACGAATACCTTTTTCTCCCATTCATGGGAAACTACCCTTTCACGTGCAATGAATGCCATTTAGAGAAAAGAAAGTCGATTACAACTCGGAGCAAAGGGGAATTAAAACTAAAAAAGAAGTGCTAGGACGCCCACATAATCAATCTAGGAGCATGATTGATTAGGTGCAAAAGCTTTAACGTGTAACGGTAATAAGCTCTTTTCCGTAAAGTTCCTGGTAACTAGTGGATCGCTTCCCGATACTTAAGTTGTAAATTTATCGGATGCGATGTATTAAAGTAGTGTACAGTTTCATATTTTATAGAGAATCATTCTGACACGCTTTATACGGAGAATGAAATGAATTGTAGCTGGCAGTCTCTAGTTTACGACTTAAGCTCTAATATATTTGAAGAGGAGTCTTAATGCAATGAAACGCTTTTAGGAGTTGTTGAGAATTATAGGGCAATGACAGGGGTGAAATGCATAGAATTAATTTTAGAAATGAACATTTGTACGTGAGACAGGCAAAGTAATGAATATCTTCAAAATTTATACCATATAACGTTGGTTGATTTAGAGTCCTATGGCCAACATTCTGTTACACCGGAGAACATAACCTACTGCTTAAACTTTTACAAGCCGAATTCAGATTCAGATATATTTTAAATTATTTTTTTGCATATATTGCCTTCTAATGCTTCAGTTAAGGTATGTTAGTCATTTTATTGTGGGAAAAAATTTTCTTTTACGATTTTCATGATGTTCCCAATTGGGAACATTGGCCACTTCTGACTATACACTGGATTCACTAATTGAGTAGAACGATGCATATATTAAATATTAAATAATAAGAAAAATAATTAGAATGAACTTAAAATTTATTTTTAAATTTAAGCACAGATATCAATAAAGTTTAAAACTTATAAATTTAAATGAAAACAACATTTTCTTAAACAAATGTCAAAAACATGAGTTTATGCCTTTATGCCATGATATATGAAGATGCAATTGCTGCAATCAACTATATATCATTATCAGAAATTTGATGTGCATTGTGCACATCTAACTTGGGTTGTTTTACTAAGAAAATAAATCACTTTTCATCACCCTGTGAACTTTGGTACTTGGAGGCTGACTATTGTATCAGGTCAAATAATTTGCATATTTACTGGTGTGCTGAATACTCAATAATCAAACTGTCAACTGTTATATTATATTACATGCGGACATTACATAAAATACATAAAGAAAAAAAATATAAAAGCATTTACGACATTAAATTAACAAAATGCGTAATCACCACAATGCCATATATTGGAAAGCAATGAAGATGCAATTTTTTTCTTGCACTTATTGCAAGCTAATCTTGCATTTGACGTGTCAACCATCTACCTTGTTTTTTTAATGGTCATCACTTTTTCTCTGTGAACTTTGTGTATGGTTCCAACTTTCCTTGGTGCAATTCTTAGAAGAGCGTTTGTAACTTGTCGGCGAAACTCCAGATGGGTCAACTTGTTATATTTTCATGCGTTGCTGAATGTAAAATCCAACCAGAAACAAAAGCCATGTAGCATTAACAATTAAATTCCACCATCATTTCTTTGTACAAAGCATTGGACGGTAGCTGCCTAACATTCTATCTAGAAGGTCAACCCCTACCATTCCTGTATTATATTTATGTATTAAATTTGGCTGCTGTATGTCCACTTTTTTCTTTTCTTTTCATGAATATCTTTTCGTCAACTGCATTGGGAGATGATTACAAAATTTTGAAGAAACTGTCACTACAGAATTGTCATTCCAGCGGCATAAAAATACCGATCCATCACATTGGTAATCAAATTAATCTTTTTCTAGTTTTTTCATCTGTTTTGAGCTCATCAATGGAAATTTTTATGTTATGTTCACGGGTAGTTCCAATATCTTTTATATTTCTATCAGTAAAGTCCTTCATCAAATCATAAATAGTAACGGCAGAGGAAATTATTTCGTCGCAGTATAGCGGCAACAATCCATTGTTCCCAATTGGGAACATCAATAATTAATAAATTATTCCAGGTACGTTTCTCATTATTAATGTCGAATTTCATATTCTTTTAATAAATTAAAGTTGTTTTAAGTATACCAATCGGATTTTAGAAGCATTAGATGTTTTTTATACATTTATGTGAATTTTTAATTTATGTTCTAGAGAAAATGATGAAAAGGGTCACATTTGTGATTTTTTATACATTTTTCTATTAATCATAGAAATAAGATTACTTTTAAAAGGTGAGTTGCACGTGCATGCATAGCCGTGGGAGGATTTTCCCTGACGAATTTAAGACCCCAATTATTTACGTCAAGTTTAGGGGCCCCTGCAGAGAGGATACTTCACGGAATGGCAGCATAACGGTCAAGCTCTCACAGAACTGTAAGCGTGAATTATGGGAGCACTAAAATGTAATGTCAGCTTGAACAAAAAGGGCTACTTTAATGAGCCCACCTGCACTCCCGAAGGGCATTTGATGTGGGAAAATTTTCCCGAAGGAAGGGATTAGAAAAGGATTGCTAGGTGAAGTTTTTGAACGGAGTGAGAGCTGAACTGAGAGCTGAAAGTTAGAAGTGGGCAGTCGAGAGAAGTGGAACAAGAATCCACTAGCACGAGCTCGTCCCGTGCGCGGACTGACACCGGCTCAACATCACCAATCGTCCCGTATGCCCGTGAGAAAACCTGCCTGCTCCCCCGACTTCAATGGAGGTAATTTATATAAAATTTCAGTCCTTTGACTTAGGCCTCTGTTAATAATAATAATTCCTTATAAAGTGGTGGGATAATTAGTCTAAATAGAAAATATAAATGATTGATTATGTTAACCAAGTATTTTGTAAATAAATGTATAGAATGTCTGAATCTATATAAGGTATTATATTCATTCTGTGTTTTTGTAACGAACATGGTGTATAGGTTGTATGTACATTCAACACATAGAAATATAGTTCCAAAAAAGTTTAGTAGACTTCCTACATTTGTTAATTTTTTCAGTTCCAGTAGAACGGAAATATTCATATAAATTCTCTAATAACTATGGTCTTTATCAAAGTAGAAACGAGTTAAAGCCGATTCTAAAAGAGACAAACATCACAACCATCCGCAGTTAACGAACCCGAGGACTCTGTTACAAAAGGCAGTGTCCTATAGTTTCGTCCATCTTCCAGTTCAATACGACTTAGTAAATTTCTAATCTAGTCGGTTTACTTTTAGTTTAGAGCATTGCGGTTTGTTTTGCTGCATGGATGAGACAAGAACATATTGCTTAAAACGAAGTTCAAATGGTTACGAACATTCATACCAGCAAGAGAATCGAGCCAACGAATTCCGGTACCGAAGAGCGGTGCCCTGCTCTTTCAGTTCCAGTCTAGAACGGAAATATTCATATAAATTTTCTAATACCTATGGTCTTTATCAAAGTAGAAACGGGTTAAAGCTGACTCTAAAAGGGGCAAACATCACAACCATCCTCAGTTAACGAGGACTCTGTTACAAAAGGCAGTGTCCTATAGTTTCGTCCATCTTCCAGTTCAATACGACTTAGTAAATTTCTAATCTAGTCGGTTTACTTTTAGTTTAGAGCATTGCGGTTTGTTTTGCTGCATGGATGAGACAAGAACATATTGCTTAAAACGAAGTTCAAATGGTTACGAACATTCATACCAGCAAGAGAATCGAGCCAACGAATTCCGGTACCGAAGAGCGGTGCCCTGCTCTTTCAGTTCCAGTCTAGAACGGAAATATTCATATAAATTTTCTAATAACTATGGTCTTTATCAAAGTAGAAACGAGTTAAAGCCGATTCTAAAAGGGACAAACATCACAACCATCCTCAGTTTTAAGAAAAATATACTAAGAAAGAACTTAGAGCTTAAAAAAAAATAACCAAACCAGTATGTCTATGTTAAATTATAAAGAATGGAATTCACTAACACGCAAAATAACTTTAAGTATGTATATTATAAACTAAATTTTTGTTTCAAGTTTAAGTAAAATATCAGTTTTATTCTGCAAACTTAAGGCTTTCAGGTATCTGACATCTTAAATAAAAAAATATAAAGTATTCAAAAATTTAAAATTAAAAAAATGCTTTTTATGCTATAAAATAAATAATATTGCTCTAAATAAAATTAAGGTTTATAGAGTAAAATTTAATTCGCTTGTATATACAGGGCGGCCATAATTAAACTGACAGTGCTCACAGTGTTCTGTAGCGCGATCTATTTGCGAGAATGACGCCACATTTTGTAGGAAGATTAAACAAGACGGGAGATAAAAGATTCCGCGAAAAAAAATTAGTTCCAAAAGTCACCGATAGGGGAATATTTGCGACTGTGTAATAGAAATTAGAGTGCTACCAAATGCAAATCAGTACGGAAATTAATTTCTTAACTGTGCCAATGGATGTAACGTGAAATTTGAATAAAGAACTTCTTCTTCTGCTCAGCGTACGTGATATTGCAGATCACGAGACTTTATCGGTGTTTATGTAGATTTTACGCTTTTTTAAAAGTGTTGCCATATTGCACTTAAACTAAATCAGAAAATGTGCACAATAAAAGATAATTTTATTCCGTATTAATTTGCATTTGTTAACACTCTATTTTCTATAACATAGCGCCAAATATTACCCTAGCGGTGACTTTTGGAACTAATTTGTTTTAATGCGGAATCCTTCGTCCCCCATCTTGTTTAATCTTCCTATAAAATGTGGCGTCATTCTCGCAAATAGATCGCGGTACAGAACACTGGGAGCACTGTCAGTATAATTATGGCCACCCTGTATAATACTATATTTAATACCCAAAAATCGTTTATAGTAAATTAATTTCAGAAGTTATTTTACGGATAACTCGAGGGTTTCGCCTTGAGTTCTTTGGTGTACACATTTTATGTTTTACATATAATATATTGCATAGTACAAAGCAACTAAAAATTTTTAAATTTTAGAAACTTATTAAAAATTTAAGCAAAATTTTATTATGTATTTGAAGAATTTAGGAAAACATTCAATCTGTGCAGAGTAGAACATTTTGTTTTATAACGAATCAAGAAAAGACTGCTGTATTACTTATTTTGCAACTCGAAAGAATACTATGATTTTTTGTAAGGAATCAAGAAAAGACTGCTGTATTACTTATTTTGCAACTCGAAAGATACTAAACCCTTAAACTTAACAATTATAAAATAGAGTGTTAACAAATGCAAATTAATACGGAATAAAATTATCTTTTATTGTGCACATTTTCTGATTTAGTTTAAGTGCAATATGGCAACACTTTTAAAAAAGCGTAAAATCTACATATAAACACCGATAAAGTCTCGTGATCTGCATATCACGTACGCTGAGCAGAAGAAGAAGTTCTTTATTCAAATTTCACGTTACATCCATTGGCACAATTAAGAAATTAATTTCAGTACTGATTTGCATTTGTGAACACTCTAATTTCTATTACACAGTTCGAAATATTATCCTATCGGGGACTTTTGGAACTTTTTTTCCGGAACCTTTCGTCCCCCGTTTTGTTTAATCTTCCTACAAAATGTGGCGTCATTCTCGCAAATAGATCACGCTACAGAACACTCTGAGCACTGTCAGTTTAATTATGGCCACCCTGTATATACAAGCGAATTAAATTTTTGCTCTGTAAACCTCAATTTTATTTGGAGCAATATATTTTATTTTATAGCATTAAAAAGCTATTTTTTGAATTTTAAATTGATGTGAATAGTTCTCTAGTTAATTTTCTTTTTATATCTATAGCCTTTAAGTTATATAAAATAAACTATATGTTATGTTTACTTAATCAAAATTTAAGCAATACGGCCAAACATTAAACAGTCCACATGGAGAATGGGAGCTTTTTCATGTTTCATCTTTACATTTTAACGTACATATTGCATGTTTGGTTACTTTTTTTTAAAGTTCTAAGTTTTCTTGGTATTTTTTCTATAGCATACTAGAAGCATACTTTAATTTACTGGTATGATGTTCTAGAATACACATTAATGTATAAGGCTCAAAAGTCGGTATCTAGATTCTTGAACTAAAATTCTTAAAAGTCATTGTAATTTTACAAATCTTTTAAGTTTGTATCATGTTGAATAGTATCATTACGCTTTTTTTATATTTATTTCATCAATCTTCTACACCTGCAATGTATTCAATTGATTAAGATTTACAAATTTTTTAAAAATTATATTGGATGTTTACGATTTACTGTCAAATTTACATTTAATATATATATTTAAATTTTCAGTTATATTATATATATATAGGAAAGATATTTATTACATATTAAGTAATTAAATATTGTATCCCACATGAAATTTTATATATATGTATTACTTGTATATTGTATATATTGCGATTTTCATGATATATATTTCCAATTCGGTATCATAAAGATAATGTTATATACAGTTGAAATTTTTTTATATTTAAAATATATATTATAATGAATTATATATATAAAATATATACAAATATATATTAACATATGATTTATATAACTTTTTATATTCTATAATACATATAAATAACATCTATATATATACATATATATATATACATATATATATCATATATTATTTATATATTGGAATTCCATATTATATATATATTCATTTGATATTCATATATTTATATATTATATAAAATATATATACTTATGACTGATTACCATACTATTTACTATCTATATACATGAGTATATATGTATTATAGTAAATATATTTTCCAATATTTATATTATTATAATAATATATATATATAAATATATAGATATATATTATATTAACATATATATATAAAATATATTATTACAACTATACATCATATATATATTATATATTGTTTGTCAAATATAACCAGAAATTATATACTGAAAATATACAATATATATATATCTGATACAAAACACGCCCGGTGTGTTTGTAATAGAACTCCTCCTAAACGGCTAGACTGATTTAGATGAAATTTTGTGTATGTAATAAGTTGATCCTAGAATTGTTTAGATACACAATTTGATGCTACAGAAAATGTT
>CM063500.1:56416426-56428926 GCA_032207245.1 Pardosa pseudoannulata
ATACTTGATCACCATATAATATAACCAGCAATTATTTATTTTTTATATTTATATTTGCACAATAATTATCACAATTCTCTTCAGTTAAGCGTTATTCTTTAACCATTTGACAATTTCATTTTTTTTCCAGAATTCGGTCAAAAAATGTCACATTTTTTTATTGCATTATTTTGTTCATTTTACATTTTTAAGTAAAGATATGTTATTAAAATTAACATTTCTAATATTTTTAAGCATTTATTACAACTTTTTTTCTTTCTATGGCAGCATCATATAACTGAAATTTACCTTTAGTCTCATCGATATCCAAGTTAATTTTTGGAATTCCAGTGAAAGCAAATCTAGGAGGCAGATCCGAAGGATTATCACAATTAATTTAAAAATATTGTCTTGCTTGACTGATTCCATCTGTAATACTATCAGAGCCACTACTATCTAGGTCATCTAGTAAACTTCCACTACTATCATTTACAGATAATTCAGTTTCTGATTACGAGTCATAGTTCGAATCACAAGAAATTAGCTCCATACGCTCTAAGTTATCCGTTATTTAAAAGTAAAAATATATTATTCAACTCTTACATCAATAAAATTATCAGGTGGTTAGTAAAATATAACCAAAAGGATGAAAGATAACTGTAAGATAACAATTCGTCTTCTGATACAAAACATGCGAAAAAACCGCGCTTTTGAACCAATCAGAGTAGAAAATATAATACTGCAAACTATCATTCACTGGACAACTATCGCTATCTACATGAATAATTTGTTACTAAAATTGGAAAAATACGGTCAAAACAGTGCAAGCGAAATAAAAATCAGATTGCCCGTACGCCGTACGGGCAAACCAGTAAAGGCCCGAAACCTGTGCCCGTGCGGGTTAAGGGCAAAACAGGGAAGGGGTTAATCAAAATATTGAATTACTAACTGAGGCCCCTAAATAACCGTCATAAATATGTTAAATCTATTTAACTCCGGATATTGCAGGCTAGGGCTTTCATCAAGATGTAAAGGGCGTAAAAGGGCGTCGGTACTGGCGTAGCAGCCGTTATTTTGCTGTAAGTATATGATGGCATGCGGGTTTCGGGACTCGATTGCTGGTCCGGGTTCTCTGGATGTCCAGCAACTCTTCAATTCCGACTTCGACTCTTTCTTCTTAACTCTCTTTCCCAACTTATCACCTCGGTTTTAACTCCCCTTTTTCTTCTTTGCAGTTTGTGAAATTTCCCCACATCTGCACCCCTTTCGGTAGTGCAGGTGGGCTCATTAAAATAGGCCCTTTTATGAAAGCTGACATTTTTTTAGCTTCTGCCCCCATAACTCACGGTTATATCTCTGTGCGAGCTTGACCGTTAAGCTTGTGCCATTCCGTGATCTAAAACTTCTCCGCAGGGGTCCCTTAAACTCGGAGTCAACAATTGCATCTAAATTCTTCTTGGAAATGTCTCCCACCCCTGTGCATGCACGTGCTGACCATCGTGGGAAAGTACCTCGGTACAATATCTATTTACTCATGTATAAAGCACAAATAAAAAAATTTTATTTGACATATTGGATTCTTCTCGTTTAGTGTTAATTTTGGGAAAAAAATTCCCTCTTGTCTGCTCGCATTTAAAGAATTCATTTAAAAACAATTATACTACATTATTGGACAGCAATTTCACTAAAACACGATCTTTCCCTTAAGGTATACGTCTACGTTAAAAACATCATTTTTTACCAAAAATCATAATTATTTTTATTTCTCTATTGTAAAATTTCAACATTTAGACTTCTAAATCTGTTTTTGTTTTGTCTTTACGGCATTTTAAAGAAAAGTTACAGCTGTTTAAATATCAGTGACAGCTGTCAAAACAAAACGGAAGTAGCGCCTTCGGAACTGAACGTTGTGAATTTAAAGCCTTTTAAAGAGCATTTTTTGGACAAAACTTTTTAAATTTTCATGAAGGTTAGTTTAAACATTTTTCTAGTATTTTTAATAATTAGAAACTTGGCAATTAGAAAGTTTTGAAGTGAGTGGAATTTTAAACATGTATTTTAATTTTTTAACAGTTAAAGTTGCTATCATAAATTTCCAATGCATTTTTCTCAGAACTGTATTTTTAATAAAATGTCGAAACTTGAAATGTGATTTCTCAAAAAGTTCTTAAAATATTTTGTTGAAAATTATTATGAATGCTTTTGATAGTATTTACTAGTGAATGACCTAAAAGCTTTAAATTTGGATAATTTTTAATGATGTTACACTCATAGTTAGATATAAAGGTAATGAAAATTCGTGAAAAATTCAATGTATATGATTTGAAGGACCAAAATTTTTTTGCCAAATGTAAATTAAGCAACGATTTTAGGTGATTCATTACTCCAGTGTATAAGAAATGTGTTGCATCAAAAATATTGAAATAATTTAATTTATTAAAAATTTAGGCCTTTTGAAAAAAAATTTAGTAAAAAAACCGATATTTTTACTAAATTTTCTTCATTTTTTAGAAATTTTATAAAAACTTCACCAGGAATAAATTTTTTAAGTGCAATTCTCTATGATAATATAAAAAATATATAAAAATGTAAAAATATGAACTACTTTCTACGTTTAAAGAAAAGAGTTTTCCGAACGTAGAAGGATACCTTAAGAAATTGAGAAAAATGCATTTAATTTAAAATTATTTGTGAGAAATTTCAGTACTAACTTTCTCAAATGCAAATAAAAGCAATTAACAAGCATACATTTAAAATTAAAAAAAAAGATAGCATACAAGAGAATGTTTTTTCTCCATCACGTAATATATTTTTCAAAAAGAATTTTATTTTGGTTTAGAATTAAGTGAGAGAAATCAAATAGTGTTGCCCTGGGGAAGAGTCTATCCTGAACTTAAAGGTGAATAAGAATTAAAAAAAAATAAATTTAAAATTTAAAAAAATTAATAAATAAATAAATAATAATGAAAAAAGAAGAAATATATAAAAATAAAAATAAAATAAAATAAATAGAATTAATAGAAAATAAGCTGAGTAACTTTAGAAGTTAATAGTAGGAGAAACGCTGAACGTATCCTCTGAGATCAGTTCTATTTATGTGTTGAGTATAACAAGGAGAGTACAACGCTATAGTAATAAAGGAACAAGGAGAATACATACCAATTATTATAATAATAATGGAAAATAACAATTAACAATTAATAATAGCTAAAGCAAATAGCAGGTAGGATGCCATATGTATTTCCAAATAATACTAATAGTAGGGGAAACGCTGAACGTATCCTCTGAGATCAGTTCTATTTATGTGTTGAGTATAACAAGGAGAGTACAACGCTATAGTAATAAACGAGTAAGGAGAAAAAAAAAAAAAAAAAAACAAATACCAAATTACTAATAAAAAAAAAATAAAATATTAAATTATTATAATAATAATGGAAAATAACAATTAACAATTAATAATAGCTAAAGTAAATAGCAGGTAGGATGCCATATGTATTTCCAAATAATACTAATAGTAGGGGAAACGCTGAACGTATCCTCTGAGATCAGTTCTATTTATGTGTTGAGTATAACAAGGAGAGTACAACGCTATAGTAATAAAGGAGTAAGGAGAATACATACCAATTATTATAATAATAATGGAAAATAACAATTAACAATTAATAATAGCTAAAGTAAATAGCAGGTAGGATGCCATATGTATTTCCAAATAATACTAATAGTAGGGGAAACGCTGAACGTATCCTCTGAGATCAGTTCTATTTATGTGTTGAGTATAACAAGGAGAGTACAACGCTATAGTAATAAAGGAGTAAGGAGAATACATACCAATTATTATAATAATAATGGAAAATAACAATTAACAATTAATAATAGCTAAAGTAAATAGCAGGTAGGATGCCATATGTATTTCCAAATAATACTAATAGTAGGGGAAACGCTGAACGTATCCTCTGAGATCAGTTCTATTTATGTGTTGAGTATAACAAGGAGAGTACAACGCTGTAGTAATAAAGGAGTAAGGAGAATACATACCAATTATTATAATAATAATGGAAAATAACAATGAACAATTAATAATATCTAAAGTAAATAGCAGGTAGGATGCCATATGTATTTCCAAATAATACTAATAGTAGGGGAAACGCTGAACGTATCCTCTGAGATCAGTTCTATTTATGTGTTGAGTATAACAAGGAGAGTACAACGCTATAGTAATAAAGGATTAAAGAGAATACATACCAATTATTATAATAATAATGGAAAATAACAATTAACAATTAATAATAGCTAAAGTAAATAGCAGGTAGGATGCCATATGTATTTCCAAATAATACTAATGCCTGGGAATAATTCTAGTAACTGCGGGGTTGGCTAACTTAAGAGTTATCAACAATATTATATGAATACCGTAAGGGTTGCTTAATACGTTGTGAGCGGGTACATTTCGCTGCGGAATTGTACCGGGAGCGTTTATTTTGCGCGTAAATTTAGTTATTCAGTTAAATCTCAATAGATCGAAACTCATTTAATTTTTTAACCAACTTTTCGTATTTTATATTAAAATATATAAACAAATATAAAAATAGAAATTTATAAATAACAACCATAAGATTTTTGTAAAAAACTATTTTTTAGTGGATAAATTTATAATAGTATCGCAAATATGAAAAATCAAATAGAAATAGTAGTGTATAGTTTTAATTTTTTTCGAAAGGATAAATAAAAATTAATTTTAAATCTAAATTTTTAATCAACCTTCCCGTTCTGTGGTTCCGCATCGACGGATGTAAAAACCAGATTTTATTTATCTAAATTTTTCCACAATCTATGTAGTAGACAAGAACATTCGGCTTCGTTTTCCTGTATATACCGTTATTTTTGTACCCACAAACAAACCATTTTGTTACACTAACCCGTACTAGTACGTGACCCGCGCTCAAGTATCAATCGTCAGAAAACGTACTAGTACGTGTCCCGCATACAATGTGGTAATATATAACATGCTAAAACAAATATACATAAACAATTCTCTTGAATAGACACTTGAGAATTAACTTAGAACTAATGAATCTTGGCAATATGCAAAACTGTTATAAACAAAATTAATAACACTAAAAATTTGTATATAAAGAATATAGATTACAAATATTATATCAATACCCAATAGGTGGCTTGATACATAACATGTGAAACCAAATACACATAAACAAAACACTTGATTAAGAAATTGACAATTACAGTAGAACATCTATTTAACGACCCCACGATACAACGACCCCTTCGTTAGAACGACCATCTTAAAAAGTCCCAATTATTTCACCATAGGAATAATGTTAATTTTGAATCATTACAACAACCCCAAGCGTATTCTTTTTCGTTAGAGCGACCGCCAATTTTAGTTCCCAGAACTCATGAGCAAGTGGGCTATTTCAAAATTATTGTACTGTGGTGCAACTTCAAGAAACTTGTACTCCTCTCTTTGTGTCTGCTTAAAGGACCCTATCGTCACGTACGACATAGGTAATGTCCTAGGTAGAGGATACTCCAGACACTAATGAAATGACCCAGCTCTCCAGTGTCAAATTTCCTGATCTTCAATTATCTTTTGATGAGTTAGTTACGGTAGACGAAACTTTACAGCGTTGCGAAGAAAATTTGACTGTGGAAGATTTTATTTCCCGTATTACCGGAAATGAAGAAATCTGCGATTCCGACGGAGAAGAAATTGTCCAAGCTTTTAAAAAAATGAATGAAAAAGAAGCCTTCAATGCAATCAATGCCTTGAGTCAATATTTTAAAGGACATTTTAAATCTGAAGATATTCTTCAAAATCTAACGGATATGGAATCAGTGATAATGAAAAATTTCCAAATGAACTTGAAACAGGCGTCAATTAAAGATTTTTTTTCAAAAATTCAGTAATAGAAATAAAAATAGATACAAGTATTTTCTAGATATATACTGTTGCGTCATTTCTTTGCTCCTTTTTATTATTATTTTTCCAATTCATTACAACGACCATATGATGTTGGTCCCACAAGGGGTCGTTATACCGAGGTTCTACTGTAATTTAAAAATCTGATGAATCTTGTCTGTAAACAAAGCTGTTGAAAAGCATTAATAAAAACACAATGAATATTGTATATGGTTTGGATATTTTCTATTAGTTACTAGTTATTATATTCAACACGGAAACATAATTTGAAAGTTGTTTTTATAAATGCATTTTTAACCGCCGTATGCTTAAATTTTTCAAAATATCAGGTTATTCAGTTAGAATTATTTACCAGGGCTTGGGGTTTCTGTCCACTATATCTAAAAGAACACAGAGCATTTCAGTGGAAAATAAACGGCCTGTCGTCTAACAATGCTTACAAAGCTTACAAATATTATATCAATACCCAATAGGTGGCTTGATATATAACATGTGAAATCAGATACACATAAACAAAACTATTGATTAGGCAATTGACAATTAAATTTAAAATCTAATGAATCTTGGCTGTAAACAAAACTGTTGAAAAACATTAATAAAAACACAATAAATATTGCATATGGTTTGGATATTTTTTATTATTTACTAGTTATTATATTCAGCATCATACTAGTTATTATATTCAGCATTCATACTAGTTATTATATTCAGAAATTTGAAAGTTGTGATTTTATAAATGCATTTTTAACCGCCGTATGAATGAATTTTCCAAAATTTCAGGTTAGTCTTTTAGAAATATTAACTCAGGGATGTGGTTTTTGTCCGCTATATCTAAAAGAACAGATAGCATTTCAGTGGAAAATAAACGGCCTGTCGTCTAACAAAGCTTACAACGATTACAAATATTATATCAATATCCAATAGGTGGCTTGATATATAACATGTGAAATCATATACACGGAAACAAAACTATTAATTAGAAAATTGACAATTAATTTACAAATCTAATGAATCTTGGCTCTAAACAAAACTGTTGAAAAACATTAATAAAAACACAATAAATATTGTATATGATTTGGATATTTTTTATTATTATACTACTTATTATATTCAGCATATATATTCATAATAGTTATTATATTCAGAAATTTGAAAGTTGTGTTTTTATAAATGCATTTTTAACCGCCGTATGAATGAATTTTCCAAAATATCTGGTTACTCTTTTAGAAATATTAACCCAGGGATGTGGTTTCGGCCGCTATATCTAAAGGAACACACGATATTTCATTGGAAAATAAACGGCCTGTCGTCTAACAAAGCTTACAAAGATTACAAATATTATATCAATACCCAATAGGTGGTTTGATATATAACACGTGAAATCAAATACACATAAACAAAACTCTTGATTATGCAATTGACAATTAATTTAAAAATCTAATGAATCTTGGCTGTAAACAAAACTGTTGTAAAACATTAATAAAAACATAATAAATAATGTATATGGTTTGAATATTTTCTATTAATTATTAGTTATTATAGTCAGCACCGAAACATAATTTGAAAGTTGTGTTTTTACAAATGCATTTTTAATCGCCGTATGCTTGAATTTTTCAAAATATCAGGTTATTCAGTTAGAATTATTAACCCACTGTTGGGGTTTCCGTCCACTATATCTACTAAAAGAACACAGAACATTTCAGTGGAAAATAAACGGCCTGTGGTCTAACAAAGCTTACAAAGCTTACAAATATTATATTAATACCCAATAGATGGCTTGATATATAACATGTGAAATCAGATACACATAAACAAAACTATTGATTAGGCAGTTGACAATTAATTTACAAATCTAATGAATCTTGGCTCTAAACAAAACTGTTGAAAAACATTAATAAAAACACAATAAATATTGTATATGATTTGGATATTTTCTATTATTTACTAGTTATTATATTCAGCAGGGAAAAATAATTTGAAAGTTGTGTTTTTTAACCGCCGTATGCTTGAATTTTCCAAAATATCAGGTTATTCTTTTAGAAATATTAACCCAGGAATGTGGTTTCCGTCCGCTATATCTAAAAGAACAGAGAGCATTTCAGTGGAAAATAAACGGCCTGTCGTCAAACAAAGCTTACAATTATTACAAATATTATATCAATACCCAATAAGTGGCTTGATATATAACATGTGAAATCAGATACACATAAACAAAACTCTTGATTATGAAATTGACAATTAATTTAAAAATCTAATGAATCTTGGCTGTAAACAAAACTGTTGAAAAACATTAATAAAAACACAATTAATATTGTATATGGTTTGGATATTTTTTATTATTTACTAGTTATTATATATTCATACTAGTTATTATATTCAGAAATTTGAAAGTTGTGTTTTTATAAATGCATTTTTAACCGTCGTATGAATGAATTTTCCAAAATATCAGGTTATTCTTTTAGAAATATTAACGCTGGGATGTGTTTTCCGTCCACTATATCTAAAGGAACACACGGTATTTCATTGAAAAATAAACGGCCTGTCGTCTAACAGAGCTTGCAAAGCTTACAAATATTATATCAATACCCAATAGGTGGATTGGTATATAACACGTGAAATCAAATACACATAAATAAAACTATTAATTGGGAAATTGACAATTAATTTAAAAATCTAATGAATCTTGGCTGTAAACAAAACTGTTGAAAAACATTAATAAAAACACAATAAATATTGTGTATGATTTGGATATTTTCTATTATTTACTAGTTATTATATTCAGCAGTGAAAAACAATTTGAAAGTTGTTTTTTAACCGCCGTATGTATGAATTTTCCAAAATATCAGGTTATTCTTTTAGAAATATTAACCCAGGGATGTGGTTTCCGTCCGCTACATCTAAAAGAACAGAGAGCATTTCAGTGGAAAATAAACGGCCTGTCGTCTAACAAAGCTTACAAAGCTTACAAATATTATATCAATACCCAATAGGTAGATTGATATATAACGCGTGAAATCAAATACACATAAACAAAACTATTAATTGTGAAATTGACAATTAATTTAAAAATCTAATGAATCTTGGCTGTAAACAAAACTGTTGAAAAACATTAATAAAAACACAATAAATATTGTATATGATTTGGATATTTTCTATTATTTACTAGTTATTATATTCAGCAGGGAAAAACAATTTGAAAGTTGTGTTTTTTAACCGCCGTATGCTTGAATTTTCCAAAATATCAGGTTATTCTTTTAGAAATATTAACCCAGGGATGTGGTTTCCGTCCGCTACATCTAAAAGAACAGAGAGCATTTCAGTGGAAAATAAACGGCCTGTCGTCTAACAAAGCATCCTCCTGTCCGCCTATTACATCTGTGTTTATCTGATATTTGATAAATGACCATTCCTTTCCAGGAGATAAGCCGAAGAGGGTTTCCATCACTGGCTGAAAGCAGTGTTTATTTTTGTTAGAGCTTTCCTCTGGTAAACAGCCACTCTAGGCACAAGCACTCTATTTCTTCTTTTCCTTTCTGCAGCTCCACATAGAATAAAAAGGGAAAAGGTTTTATTGCGGTAAAAGAAAAGTCGAGAGTTTCGAAATCCCTATTTCAAGTTTTACGGTTTTTGATGTATTGAGATGGCAAGTATCTGCTCTATAGCATTTAGTTAGCGGTATGTTTGGCCAGAGGATTCCAACCTTTATGCTACTACACATCCCATTTTTCACGCTTCTTATTTTTAATGGTATAATATTATAAACACATTTTAAACAACACTAATTTTGTTAGAAAAAATACTGGAAATTACAATTAACAGAATAATAACAAGGTTTTGCTATCTACAGTCCCACATAGGAAAAGAGTTTTTTGCGGTAAAAGAAAATTAGAGTTTCGAAATCCCTATTTCAAGTTTTAGGGTTTCTAATGTATTGAGATGAGAAGTATATGTTCTATAGCATTTAGTTAGCGGTATGTTTAGCCAGAGGATTCCAACCTTTATGCTACTACACATCACTTTTTCCTATTTTTAATGGTATAATAATGTAAATAAATTTTAAACAACACTAATTTTATTAGAAAAAATACTGGAAATTACAATTAACAGAATAATAACAAGGTTTTGTTACCTGCAGCTCCACATGGAATAAAAAGGGAATTATTCCCTATTTCAAGTTTTACGGTTTCTAATGTATTGAGATAGGTTTTATTGCAGTAAAAGAAAAGTCGAGAGTTTCAAAATCCCTATTACAAGTTTTACGGTTTCTAATGTATTGAGATGGTAAGTATCTGATCTGTAACTATAAATTAGCGCTCTGTTTAGACAGCGGATTAAAACCTTTATGCTACTACACATACCTTCTTTCAAGTTTTTTATTTATAATGGTATAATATTATAAACACATTTTAAACAACACTAATTTTATTACAAAAAATACTGGAAATTACAATTAACAGAATAATAACAAGATTTTGTTACCTGCAGCTCCACATGGGATAAAACGGAAAAAGGTTTTATTACAGTAAAAGAAAAGTCGAGAGTTTCGAAATCCCTATTTCAAGTTTTAGGGATTCTAGTGTATTGAGTTGGCAAGTATCTACTCTGTAGCATTTAGTTAGTGGTATGTTTATCCAACGGATTTCAATCTTTTTTCTACTACACATCACTTAGTTCACGCTTCATATTTTTAATGGTACAATAATATGGACACATTTTAAACAACACTAATTTTATTATAAAAATATACTGGAAATTACAATTAACAGAATAATAACAAAGTTTTGCTATATGCAGCTCTACATAGGATAAAAAAGAGAAAAGATTTTAAGACAATAAAAGAAAAGTCGAATTTTTCAAAATCACCATTCCAAGTTTTAGTGTATCCCTATTCTAAGTTTTTGTGTTCTAATGTATTGAGATGACAAGTATCTACTCTGTAGCATTTAGTTAGCAGTATGTTTAGACAGCGGTTTCCAACATTCATGATACTACACATCACTTTTTTCACGCTTCTTATTTTTAATGGTATAACAATATAAACACATTTTAAACAACACCAATTCTATTACAAAAAATACTGGAAATTACAATTAACAGAATAATAACAAGGTTTTGCTACCTGCAGCTCCAAATAGGATAAAAAAGGGAAAAGATTTTATAACAATAAAAGAAAAGTCGAGTTATTCGAAATCACCATTCCAAGTTTTAGTGTATCAATACAAGTTTTTGTGTTCTAATGTGTTAAGATGGCAAGTATCTGCTCTGTAGCATTTAGTTAGCGGTATGTTTCGCCAGCAGATTCCAAAGTTTTATGTTACTACACATACCTTTTATCACATATTTTAATGGTATAATAATATAAACACATTTTAAACAATACTAATTTTATTACAAAAAATACTGGAAATTACAATTAACAGAATAATAACAAAGTTTTGCTATATGCAGCTCTACATAGGATAAAAAAGAGAAAAGATTTTAAGACAATAAAAGAAAAGTCGAATTTTTCAAAATCACCATTCCAAGTTTTAGTGTATCCCTATTCTTAGTTTTTGTGTTCTAATGTATTGAGATGACAAGTATCTGCTCTATAGCATTTAGTTAGCGGTATGTTTAACCAGCGAATTCCAACCTTTATGATACTACACATACCTTTTATCACATATTTTAATGGTATAATAATATAAACACATTTTAAACAATACTAATTTTATTACAAAAAATACTGGAAATTACAATTAACAGAATAATAACAAGGTTTTGCCGTCTGCAGCTCCAAATAAGATAAAAAATGAAAAGATTTTATAACTATAAAAGGAAAGTCGAGTTTTTCGAAATCCCGATTTTAAGTTTTAGTGTATCCCTATTCCAAGTTTTTGTGTTCTAATGTATTGAGATGATAATCAGAAACTCTGTAGCATTTACTTTGTGGTATGTTAAGGCAGCGGTTTTCAAATTTATGCTGTTACGCATCTCTAATTTTTTTCCAAACTTCTCAAGCTTTTATTTTTAATGATACAATAATATAGACACATTTTGAACAACACTAATTTTATTAAAAAAAAATAATGGAAATTACACTTAGCAGAATAATAACAAGGTTTTGCTATTTGCAGCTCCAAATAGGATAAAAAAGGGAAAAGGTTTTATAGCAATAAACGAAAATTAC
This sequence comes from Pardosa pseudoannulata, assembly GCA_032207245.1. Classification (NCBI taxonomy): domain Eukaryota; kingdom Metazoa; phylum Arthropoda; class Arachnida; order Araneae; family Lycosidae; genus Pardosa; species Pardosa pseudoannulata. Next base: position 56,428,513 of record CM063500.1, read on the forward strand.
GAGTTTTTCGAAATCCCCATTTCAAATTTTAGTGTATTGAGTTTTAGTGTATCCCTATTCCAAGTTTTGGTGTTCTAATGTATTGAGATGATAAGCATCTACTCTGTAGCATTTACTTTGTGGTATGTTAAGGCAGCGGTTTCCAACTTTTTTGCTACTATGCAACCCTAATTTTTTTCCACGGTTCTCAACGTTTTATTTTTAATGGTACAATAATATAGACACATTTTAAACAACACTAATTTTATTACAAAAAATACTGGACATTACAATTAACAGAATAATAAAAACGTTTTGCTATCTGTAGCTCTAAACTAAACTCCTCGGCGCAACAGCCCCTATTGCTCCCGAGCCTACGGTGCCAATCTCCGTTTCTGAGACCAAGGGCCCTGGAGGGCGAATCATATGTTCTGG
>CM063500.1:56436426-56451426 GCA_032207245.1 Pardosa pseudoannulata
TTTGACTGATTATACCGGTACTTTAATGTTAAAAATACTGTCTAGCTCTAGTAAACCGTCTGTGATATCTAAAATATGGAAAGCTCTAGGGCTTGGTCAAAAATGATTAATTAGGAACCACAGTTGAGGTTTTGGTACCACTCTTGCTTATTTTACAATTTGGAACAATTACCTGACATTAATTAGTGGATACCTTGTTAGAACAGTTCGTGGTAGTTTTATTTGAGTACAATTAACAAATGTATATACCTATTTTGTCGAAATCTGGATCCTTCCGAACAGCTGCAGTACAATATAATACCTGCAAAATTGGAGACTTATTAGGGATCAAAAGGATATTAGGATTATAGGAAATCCTAAGACTCTGTCCAGTTCTAGTATCCTGCACTTACAATGGATTCCATCCCATATGAATGTAAAATATAATAATATTGAAGATGAACAATAGAAGAAGTGTTCTACTATGACTCAGGCCATTGATAATCCTCTGACGTATCTTGAGCTATATTCAAAAAGTAAGGCTTCTATAAACATGTCATTCATTTGGTACCTTGATGTTAAAGATATTATCTAACTCTAGTAAACTGTCTATGATTTCTAAAATATGGAAAGTTAAGAGCCACAGTTGCGATTTTGGTACCACTCTTGCTTATTTTACAATTTGGAACAATTACCTGACATTAATTAGTGGATATCTTGTTAGAACAGTTCGTGGTAGTTTTATTTGAGTACAATTAACAAATGTATATACCTATTCTGTCGAAATCTGGATCCTTCCGAACAGCTGCAGTACAATATAATACCTGCAAGATTGGAGACTTATTAGGGATCAAAAGGGTATTAGGATTATAGCAAATCTCAATACTGTCCAGTTCTGGTATCATCCATCTACAGTGTACTCCTTTCCATGTGAATTTAAAATATTATAATATTTTGGATGAACTGGTGAAGAAAGGTTCTACCATGACTCAGGCCAATGATAATCCTCTGACTTACCTTAAACTGTATTCAAAAACTAAGGCTTTTATAAACATGTCATTCATTTGGTACCTTAATGTTAAAGATATTGTCTAACTCTAGTAAACCGTCTATGATATCTAAAATATAAAACGCTCTGGACTTGGTCAAAAATGATCAGTTAAGAACCACAGCTGCGGTTTTGGTACCACTCTTGCTTATTCTACAATTTGAAACAATTACTTCACATTAATTGATGGATATCTTGTTAGAACAGTTCGTGATAGTCTTATATGAGTACAATTAACATATGTATACCTCTGTTCCGGAGAAATCTGGATGCTTCTGAATAGCTGAAGTACAATACAATACCTACAAAATTAGAGAATTATTAGGGATCAAAAGGGTATTAGGATTATAGCAAATCTTAAGACTCTGTTAAGTTCTAGTATCCTGCATTTACAATGGATTCCATGTGAATGTAAAATATAATAATATTGCGGATGGACTGTAGAAGAAGTGTTCTACAATGACTCAGGCCATTGATAATCCTCTGACATACTTTGAGTTTTATTCAAAAAGTAAGCTTCTAAAAATATGTCGTTTATTTGGTATCTTAATTTTAAAGATATTGTCAAACTCCAGTAAAACGTCTATGATATCTAAAATATGTAAAGCTCTATTGCTTGGTTAAAAATGCTTAGTTAAGAGCCACAGTTGCGGTTTTGGTACCGCTCATACTTATTACACCAAACTGAAGTGTATTAGGATTATAGGAAATATTAAGACTCTGTCCAGTTCTAGTATCCTCCATTTACAATGGATTCCGTTCCATGTGATTGTAAAATATAATAATATTGCGGATGAACTGTAGAAGAAGTGTTCTACTATGTCTCAGGCCATTGGTAATCCTCTGACGTACCTTGAGCAGTAAGGCTTCAATAAACATGTCATTCATTTGGTATCTTAATTTTAAAGATATTGTCTAACTCTAGTAAACCGTCTAAGATATCTAAAATATAGAAAGCTCTGGACTGGGTCAAAAATGATTAGTTAAGAGTCACAGTTTTGGTTTCGTATTGCTCTTGTTTATTGCAAAATTTGGAACAATTACCTCATATTAATTAGTTGATAACTTGTTAGAAAAGTTCGTGATAGTTTTATATGAATATAATTAACAAATATATATTTCTGTTCCGGAGAAATCTGGATGCTTCCAAACAGCTGAAGTACAATACAATACCTACAAAATTGGAGACTTATTAGGGATCAAAAAGATATTAAGATTATAGCAAATCTTAAGACTCTATCCAGTTCTAGTATTCTCCATTGACAATGGATTCCGCCCCATGTGAATGTAATATATAATAATAATATTGTGGATGGACTGTAGAAGAATGTTCTACCATAACTCAGGCCATTGATAAGCTTCTGACGTACCTTGATCTATATTCAAAAAGTAAGGCTATAAACATGTTATTTATTTGGTACCTTAATGTTAAAGATATTGTCTAACTCTAGTAAACCATCTATGATATCTAAAATATAGAAAGCTCTAGGACTTGATCAAAAATGCTGAGTTAAGAACCACAGTTGCGGTTTTGGTACCACTATTGCTTATTCTACAATTTGGAACATTTACCTCACATTAATTAGTGAATATCGTGTTAGAACAGTTCGTGATGAGTTGGTACCGGGATGATAATAATGCAACCGTGAAAGAAATATTTAATCATCTTTCAAATGATAGATCTTTCTCCTTATTCCGTACATCCCTGACATTCTAACCATTAGGCCATCATAAGCACAAGCTCGTCGTCCTTTTAATCTTGAGACGTTAATTAAACAGGTCCTAAATTAAAAATGTAAAGCATAATTTAAAAAAGTTTTATAGAATGCGATTTTTTTGTGTAGAACTGTCTAAATTTTAACCTACCTACGATGCAATTCGTTCGAAATTTCTTTGAAAAATGGACACATGCTTTTGATTTGTTTTAGTACACTAATGAAATATATAAAGCTGTAGTAAGAGTAATACTAATTTGCTTGTAAAGATAGAATCCTGAAAACTTCAATGGCTATAAGCTTTTAAGTTTTTAATAAGACAATATACACTCAAGAGCCAAAACATTATGATCACCTGTCAATAACGAGTTGGCCTACTTTTGGCTCCCAACACAGCTTCAACAGCATGAATGACACAAATCCTTGGTAGATGGCCGGAAGCAGATTGTACTAGATGTTTAAGCAACGGTTATGCAAATCCGAGATATTGCGAATTGGTGGTCTATGAACTTTGAGCTGCCGTACCATGACATCCCAAATGTGTTCTATCGGACTGAGATCCGGTGAGTTAGGCGGAAAGGACATTAACTGGAATTCAGCATCATGTTCCTGGAACCAATCCAACACAATTTTAGACTTGTGACACAGGGATTCGCCCTGCTGAAACATTCCATTTCCAGTTGCAAAAACAGAGGCTATGTAAGGGTGCAACTGGTCTGCAATGATGTGTCAGACGCTCTGTAGCATACATGGTCTGCTCTACACCAATCACAGATACCGGAGATGCCTAAGAGAACGTCCCCCAATGCATAATACCGCCAAAACCGGCCTGTGTATGACCTACTGTACAAAGACGGCGTATCCTGACATGGTCATCAGCGTGATGAATGACAAACCGTGATTCATCTAACCAGGCAACTCTGTCCCTCTGATTCATAGACCAGACGCGATGTTCCCGGGACCAGTGTAGAAGCAGTTGGCGATGACGCTTGGTCAGCAAAGGTACACGAGTGGGACGTTTGCTGCGTAACTCCATATCCAACAGTGTTCGCTGAACAGTGTGCTCCGATACTATTCTACTTGGCCCTGCATTGTATTAGGTTTTCAGGTGAGCCACTGTCTGGCTCCGGTTTTCTTCTCCATGCAAGACAGTTTCCGAGGACCTTTTTCTTTGATAGCGTGTGGACGTTCAACACCATGTCGTCTACTGCTGGTTTCGCCTTCATTCATTCACTTTGCATAAGTACTAACAACTGTAGATCGCGAACAACCCACGAGTCGTGCATTTTCGGAAATACTTGTTCCGAGCCTTCGAACCATTACAATCTACCCTCTATCAAAATCGCTTAGATCCACAGCCTTTCCCATTACACACAGAAGTAAGTGAAAGAATGATTCTTCAGACTCTCCAGCAGCAGTTAAATACCACTTCCACCTGATCACGTGCCTTCCACGTCATGCAGGACAGTTCATTGCAAAATGTAGGGTGGTCATAATGTTTTGGCTCTTGATTGTAATAAATCAGAAAAGTTTGTAAAAAATAGAGATAATTTTTCAATTAGAAGAACAATTATATTTAATCTATTTTATGATGTAAAAAATTAATACAATTCTATTTCATTTATTTTACTTAACACAGTGATATAATTTGTATCACTATATTTTATTGTCTTGTAAACACCTTCAGAAAATTTCAATGTAATTTACAGCCTTAGTAATTAATTATTCTTCTAATTTTAAAGCACAATGCTTTAAACTTTAAACATTACACGATAATGTACTTTTTGGAGAATGTTTATCGTTACTAAGAAAATTTCAACACAGCTTAATTAATTTCTGTCTCATAAAGATTCGCACAATTAACGATAAAAAAATTAATTCTGAATTTAACATCACTTATCCCAAAGAATAAAAAAACATTCTTTTTATCGACTTTTCTCTCTTGTTCTTCAGCACGACTTATAGGAAGTTCCAGGTCACGGAGACAAACTGCCATTTGTTACTAGAACATAGTTCACGTTCTCTTCTTTTGTTGTAATGTTGCCAAATTTGTATTCTTAATGATCGCTTTCAAAACTTTAACCAGAGAAAGGTTAATTCTGAATTGCGAAGCGGTGATCGTTAATTGTTACTTGGACGCAGGTTGACAGATTGCAAGATATTTATTAAAGTTTTCTAGCGGCAATAGACAATAGCAGTTATTTGTTCTTTTATGTGGCTCACCATTGTGGCTTTCCTTTTAACGCTGCCAAAGTATAATAATAGAATATTGTGATAAAAATAGAGTATTTGGCTATATTTTCCTTAGAAATATTATTTCGAATCTTGTGAAAAGAATTAGAATACATGAGATTAATTCAAACTAGAACAATTATTATTATCATTATTATTTTTAGTAGTAATATATAAATTGAAAATCTTTTTTTATATCTAATAATAAATAGTTTAATACATTCTTTGCGATGCTTGAAAAATATCATTTCAATTTTAATACAATAATCAATTTTATTTATGGTATTAGAATAACTTTTTTTGTTTAGGTTTTGACAACTACTGTGTACAAAAAATTCATTGTCAATATAGTTTTTGTAAAATTAATGACGTGTATCATATAAAAAGATTTTAGTTTATAGAAAAAATATTTAATAATTTAAAATTCAAATAAATTATTTTCATATTGTTTTATATTTAATCATAAATAGTTTAATAGATTCCATATTATGCTTGAAAAATATCATTTCAATTTTAATACAATAGTCAACTTTATTTATGGTATTAGAGTAACTCTTTCCTTTGTTTAGGTTTTGACAACTACTGTGAATAAAAAATTTACTGTTAGTAAAGTTTTTGTAAAATTAAGATGGAGTACCATATATAAAGATTTTAGTTTAAAGAAAAAATATTTAATCATTTAAAATTCAAATCACTTATTTTTACATAACTCATTTCACTTTTTTTTGTTTTATATTTAATCATAAATAGTTTAATAGATTCTTTAAGATACTTGAAAAATATCTTTTCAATTTTAACAAAATAGTCAATTTTATTTATGGTATTAGAATAACCCTTCTTTGCTTAGGTTTTGACAACTACTGTGTACAAAAAATTCACCGTCAGTATAGTTTTTGTAAAATTAATATCGTGTACCATATATAGAGATTTTAGTTTATAGAAAAATATATAATAATTTAAAATTCAAATAAATTATTTTCATATTGTTTTATATTTAATCATAAATAGTTTAATAGATTCTTTATGATGCTTGTAAAATATCATTTAAATTTTAATACAATTGTAAATTTTATTTTTGGTATTAGAGTAACAATTTCTTTTGTTCAGGTTTTGACAACTACTGTGAATAAAAAATTTACTGTCAGTATAGTTTTTGTAAAGTTAATATCGTGTACCATATATAAATATTTTAGTTTATAGAAAAAGAATTTAATCATTTAAAATTCAAATCACTTATTTTCATATCATTCATTTAACTTATTTTTGTTTATATTTAATCATAAGTAGTTTGATAGATTCTATATGATGGTTGGAAAATATCATTTCAATTTTAAAAAAATAGTCATTTTTATTTATGGTATTAGAATAACACTTTTTTGCTTAGGTTTTGACAACTACTGTGTACAAAAAATTCCCTGTCAGTGTAGTTTTTGTAAAATTAATATCGTGTACCATATATAAAGATTTTAGTTTATAGAAAAAGAATTTAATCATTTAAAATTTAAATCACTTATTTTCATATCCCTCATTTCACTTATTTTTGTTTTATATTTAATCATAAATAGTTTAATAGATTTTTTATGAAGCTTGAAAAATATCATTTCAATTTTAATACAGTAGTCAATTTTATTTATGGTATTATAACAACCATTTTTGTTTAGGTTTTGATAACTACTGTGTACAAAAAATTCATTGTCAGTGTAGTTTTTGTAAAATTAATGTCGTGTACCATATATAAAGATTTTAAATTATAGAAAAAAATATTTATTCATTTAAAATTCAAATAACTTATTTTCATATCATTCATTTCACTTATTTCTGTTTTATATTTAATCATAAATAGTTTAATAGATTCTTTATGTGCTAGAAAAATATCATTTCACTTTTAAAGAATAATCAATTTTATTTATGGTATTAGAATAACCTTTTTTTGCTTAGGTTTTCACAACTACTGTGTACAAAAATTTCATCGTTAGTTTAGTTTTTCTAAAACTAATATCTTGTACCATATATAAAATTTTTAAATTATAGAAAAAAATTTAATAATTTAAAATTCAAATAAATTATTTTCATATTGTTTTATATTTAATGATAAATAGTTTAATAGATTCTTTACGATTCTTGAAAAATATCATTTCAATTTTAATACAATAGTAAATTTTATATATGGTATTAGAGTAACTCTTTTCTTTTTTTAGGTTTTGACAGCTACTGTGAATAAAAAATTTACTGTCTGTATAGTTTTTGTAAAATTAATATCGTGTACCATATTTAAATATTTGAGCTTATAGAAAATAAATTTAATCATTTAGAATTCAAATAACTTATTTTCTTATCTCTCATTTAACTTATTTTTGTTTATATTTAATGATAAGTAGTTTGAAAGATTCTATATGATGGTTGAAAAATATCATTTCAATTTTAAAACAATAGTCATTTTTATTTATGGTATTAGAATAACCCTTTTTTTGTTTAGGTTTTGACAACTACTGTGTACAAAATATTCATTATTAGAGTAGTTTTTCTAAAATTAATGTCGTGTACCATATATAAAAATTTTGGTTTATAGAAAAAATATTTAATCATTTAAAAATCAAAAAACTTATTTTCGTATCATTCATTCCACTTGTTTTTGTTTTGTATTTAATCATAAACAGTTAAATAGACTTTTTATGAGGATTGAAATCTATCATTTCAATTTTAATACAATAGTAAATTTTATTTATGTTATTAGAGTAACCATTTTTTTGTTTGTTTAGGTTTTGACCACTACTGTGAACAAAACATTTACTGTCAGTATAGTTTTTGTAAAATTAATATCGTGTACCATATATAAATATTTTAGTTTATAGAAATAAAATTTATTCGTTTAAAATTCAAATCACTTATTTTCATATCACTCATTTCATTTATTTTGTTTTATATTTAATCATAAATAATTTAATAGATTCTTTAAGATACTTGAAAAATATGTTTTCAATTTTAACACAATAGTCAATTTTATTTATGGTATTAGAATAACCCTTTTTTGCTTAGGTTTTGACAACTACTGTGAACAAAACATTTACTGTCAGTATAGTTTTTGTAAAATTAATATCGTGTACCATTTATAAAAATTTTAGTTTATAGAAATAAAATTTATTCGTTTAAAATTCAAATCACTTATTTTCATATCACTCATTTCATTTATTTTGTTTTATATTTAATCATAAATAATTTAATAGATTCTTTAAGATACTTGAAAAATATATTTTCAATTTTAACACAATAGTCAATTTTATTTATGGTATTAGAATAACCCTTTTTTGCTTAGGTTTTGACAACTACTGTGTACAAAAAATTCCCTGTCAGTGTAGTTTTTGTAAAATTAATATCGTGTACCATATATAAAGATTTTAGTTTATAGAAAAATATTTAATAATTTAAAATTCAAATAAATTATTTTCATATTGTTTTATATTTAATCATAAATAGTTTAATAGATTCTTTATGATGCTTGAAAAATATCATTTAAATTTTAATACAATTGTAAATTTTATTTTTGGTATTAGAGTAACAATTTCTTTTGTTTAGGTTTTGACAACTACTGTGAATAAAAAATTTACTGTCAGTATAGTTTTTGTAAAGTTAATATCGTGTACCATATATAAATATTTTAGTTTATAGAAAAAGAATTTAATCATTTAAAATTCAAATCACTTATTTTCATATCATTCATTTAACTTATTTTTGTTTTATATTTAATCATAAATAGTTTAATAGATTCTTTATGATGCTTGTAAAATATCATTTCAATTTTAATACAATCGTCATTTTTATTTATGGTATTAGAATAATCCCTTTTTTTTGTTTAGGTTTTGACAACTACTGTGTACAAAAAATTCATTGTCAGTGTAGTTTTTGTAAAATTAATGTCGTGTACCATATATAAAGATTTTAGTTTATAGAAAAAAATTTATTCAATTAAAATTCAAATAATATATTTTCATATAAGTCATTTCACTTATTTTAGTTTTATATTTAATAATAAATAGTTTAATAGATTTTTTATGAAGCTTGAAAAATATCATTTCAATTTTAATACAGTAGTCAATTTTATTTAAGGTATTATAACAACCATTTTTGTTTAAGTTTTGACAACTACTGTGTAAAAAAATTCACCGTCAGTATAGTTTTTGTAAAATTAATATCGTGTACCATATATAAAGATTTTAAATTATAGAAAAAATATTTATTCATTTAAAATTCAAATAACTTATTTTCATATCATTCATTTCACTTATTTCTGTTTTATATTTAATAATAAATAGTTTAATAGATTCTTTATGTGCTTGAAAAATATCATTTCACTTTTAAAGAATAATCAATTTTATTTATGTTATTAGAATAACCTTTTTTTGTTTAGGTTTCCACAACTACTGTGTACAAAAATTTCATCGTCAGTTTAGTTTTTCTAAAACTAATATCGTGTACCATATATAAAATTTTTAAATTATTGAAAAAAATTTAATAATTTAAAATTCAAATAAATTATTTTCATATTGTTTTATATTTAATGATAAATAGTTTAATAGATTCTTTATGATTCTTGAAAAATAACATTTCAATTTTAATACAATAGTCAATTCTTTGTTTAGGTTTTGACAGCTACTTTGAATAAAGAATTTACTGTCTGTAAAGTTTTTGTAAAATTAATATCGTGTACTATATTTAAATATTTTAGCTTATAGAAAAAATTAATCCTTTAAAATTCAAATCACTTATGTTCATATAATTCATTTCACTTATTTTTACTTTATATTTAACCATAAATAGTTTAATAGATTCTTTATGATTCTTGAAAAATATCATTTCAATTTTAATACAATAGTCAATCTTATTTACGGTATTAGAGTAACCTTTTTTATTGTTTAGATTTTGACAAATACTTTAAATAGTATATTCACTATCAGTACAGTTTTTATAAAATTAATATTGTGTAATATATATAAATGTTTTAAATTACAGAAAAAAATTTAATCATTGAAAATTCAAATCACTTATTTTCTTATAACTCATTTCACTTTTTTTGTTTTATATTTAATCATAAATAGTTTAATAGATTCTTTATGATTCTTGAAAAATATCATTTCAATTTTAATAAAATAGTCAATTTTATTTATGGTATTAAAATAACACTTTTTTATTTAGGTTTTGACAACTACTGTGAATAAAAAATTCACTGTAGTATAGTTTTTGTAAAATTAATATCGTGTTCTCTATATAAAGATTTTATTTTATAGAAAAAAATTTTAATCATTTAAAATTCAAATAACTTATTTTCATATCACTCATTTAACTTAATTTTGTTTTATATTTAATCATAAATAGTTTAATAGATTCTGTATGATGCTTGTAAAATATCATTTCAATTTTAATACAATAGTCAATTTTATTTATGGTATTAGAATAACCTCTTTATTTAGGTTTTGACAACTATTATGAACAAAACATTCACTGTCAGTTAAGGTTTTGTAAAATTAATATTGTATACCATATATAGAAATTTTAGTATATAAAAAATTTAATCATTTAAAATTAAAATCACTCATATAACTCATTTCACTTATTTTTGTTTTACATTTAATCATAAATAGTTTAATGCATTCTTTATGAGGCTTGAAATATATCATTTCAATTTTAATACAATAGTCAATTTTATTTATGGAAGAAGAATTATCTTTTTTGTTTACGTTTTGACAACTACTGTGTACAAAAATTTTACTGTCACTATAGTTCTTGTAAAATTAATATCGTGTACCATATATAAATTTTTAGTTTATAGAAAAAAAATTATTCATTTAAAATTCAAATCATTTATTTTCATATCACTCATCTTACTTAATTTTGTTTGATATTTAATCATAAATAATTTAATACATTCTTTATGATGCTTGAAATCATAGTAAGACTCAAGTTTCAAATTACAATTAGGTGAAAATTTTATGTTAAAGTTACAATTAGATAGACAAGGGCCAAATTTGTTGCTTGAGATTTATTGATACTGGTGTCCATGTGGTCTAGTAGCCCAGTAAATCTTTAAAATTTATAGTGTAAAAATATAGTGTTACTGTAAAGAGGAAATTAAGAGTTATGGCTTTCCCTTCAACAACCGAGTGAGAGATTTTCTTTTGATTATTGAATGTATGGATATATATTGCAAAGAACATAGGCGATGTGAAATATATATATATATATATATATACATATATATATATATACATATATATATATATATATACATATATATAATATATATATATATACATACATATATATATATATATAAATATACAGATATATATATATATATATATATATATATATATATATATATATATATATATATATATATATATATATATATATATATATATATACATATATATATATATATATATATACATATATATATATATACATATATATATATATATATATATATATATATATATATATATATATATATATATATATATATATATATATATACATATATATACATATATATATACATATATATATATATATATATATTATATATATATATATATATATATATACATATATATATACATATACATATATACATATATATACATATATATATATATATATATATATATATATATATATATATATATATATATATATATATATATATATATATATATATATATATATATATACAGTAGTTACTAGTTCTTAAAACTACTCAATTTCTATGTTCCTGTATTTAAAAACTATCACATTAATTGATAAATTAGTATCTTAAATAGTTAAACTGCAAAGAATAAAAGTTTTAAATGCAATGATTACAGTTTTCTATTATAGAAAAATCTAAATTTTTCTTCGAATTTTTTTTCGAAAGCAAACATAATATTAATCTTTTTTTATTTATGTAATCCATATATAATTTTTTTAAATGCGTACTGTTATTATCATTTCTTTGATTAAAAATTAAATGATAATTATTATTAATTATTTGAAAATCATCGCAATTAAAAAATATTTTAAAGAAGATAATAAGCTCAGATGAAGCGAGTGATTAACAAAAAGGTTAAAAAATAACAAATAATCATCGAGTAAATGAAAGGAAATGGGAATAACCTGTAAAAATTAAAAACCTTTTTTGAAAATATTCTTTAAATATTAATAACTAATTTAAGAGCAAAATACACTGAATATATGTTTATATTTTGCAAAGATCTTAGGAGATGTAAAATTTTGTATATATATATATATATATATATATATATATATATATATATATATATATATATATATATATATATATATATATATATATATATATATATATATATATATATATATATATATATATATATATATATATATATATATATATATATATATATATATATATATATATATATATATATATATATATATATATATATATATATATATATATATATATATATATATATATATATATATATATATATATATATATATATATATATATATATATATATATATATATATATATATATATATATATATATATATATATATATATATATATATATATATATATATATATATATATATATATATATATATATATATATATATATATATATATATATATATATATATATATATATATATATATATATATATATATATATATATATATATATATATATATATATATATATATATATATATATATATATATATATATATATATATATATATATATATATATATATATATATATATATATATATATATATATATATATATATATATATATATATATATATACATATATATATATATATATATATATATATATATACATATATATATATATATATATATATATATATATATATATATATATATATAATATATATATATATATATATATATATATATATATATATATATATATATATATATATATATATATATATATATATATATATATATATATATATATATATATATATATATATATATATATATATATATATATATATATATATATATATATATATATATATATATATATATATATTATATATATATATATATATATATATATATATATATATTATATATATATATATATATATATATATATATATATATATATATTAATTAGGAACAAATGCACTGAATATTGACAAGATATCAAATTTTTATAGGCTCAAAATATGTTTCTACTTTTTCTGACATACATGCAAAATCTGTATCATCAATATTATAAAAATGATTTACGTATGTGATTACTTTCATAAAGATTTTTTCTTCTGTGTTTGCTTTTATTTGAGTTTCATACATTACAATTTTAAGTATTTTTTGAATTAAAGATAAAGTATTACATTTTTAATACAGTTTTTATAATGTACACGGTTTCACCAGAGTTTATAACAAAAGTAAACGTCAATGACAAATTTAATCATCGTAATATTATAATTAATTAAAACCTATACTACAGGGAAAAATTTATAATTGTATGGTAATTTCATAATTAATATTATTTGTAACGAATAAGCAAAAAAATGACAACAATTACTTTTGGAAGTAACTGTAAAACTTGATTTTTATTTGGCTCTCGTTTCATTATGACAGTAATGAAATTATTATAGAAATCACCTATTATCTTTTCCTACACCAATTTTAAAATTCGATCATATATTCAATACTTCGTGTTCTAGAGATATTTGCTATGGGGAAATTTATGACAGCATACAGTCCAGTTTATTTCAAGATGAAATCTATTTACGACAGAAATCTTTTAAACGCTGATAAAAAGGAGAGAAAATTTCACTTTAAGTTATCTCATGGGAACTAGAAGCAATAAATTGTAGTAAAGACCCAATAAACTGAATTCAAAGAGTATTTATTTTATATTTTTTCCATAAATTATCTCGAATGCGGCATAAAAGGATTAAAATTTTCTTGCCTACATGTGATGAGGTGATTTAGATCAGTTATATAATTGATTCATTCATACAAGAAGTAAAAAAATCTTGATCTAAATCTGACCTCATCACATCTTTGTAAAAGACAGAGGACCATATATTTATGTTCAACAGATATTGTTGTCTTGTACGGTGATCTCGGACGGGGTTCTGATCCCAGTCCCAGATTAGAATCCCGTCTCCGTACTTGACATCAAATAAGAATGTACCTTTGTGGAGTTATGAGTCCCTAAGGGACAGTGCCCAATTAGAAGGGATAAGGATTTCCCCGTTGGCGGTCTCAAGGCGGGGTTTAAGCAGACCAATTGGATTCTTACAACTATCCCGATTGGACGATAAGAATGAATAGGAGACAAGGATGAAATTAATAAAATAAGAAAGATCGAAAAAAAAGAAAAGGTGAAGGTGTTCGATAGTCGAGACGAGGAGAGAGTCCGACAGAAGGTGTTCGATAGTCCAGACGAAGAGAGGAGTCCGACGGAACGAGTTCGAGAGTCCAGCCAAGTCCGACAGGAAGTATTCCTGCATCAAATAGCACGGCCGCACCCCAAAAACTCAGGAGGAAGCCCCTGACCAGACCTACGAGAGATCCATAAATATCCATCAACCAGCAGTGTTCCGGGCACACCATTTTAACTCCCCAAAGGTACATACATTTCGAAATTGAGATTAGGTCCTCTCTCTTATATTTATATAATAGCTTAAGTATTAAAAAATTATTGTCAGAACTAATTTAGAAGATGTTGATAAAACATATTTTATGAAAATTAGCATCAGTTTTGTTATGTACATAGATGTATATATATATTATAATAAATTTATTTTTTTATATTAAGCTAGTTTCGGATGCTGTTAATTTAGCTTTTAGTTTAGTTTCATTTCTTATGTCTGTAGTTTCTCAGAACCTGTGGTTAAATATAGTACTAAAATACTTTTACGCAATCAAAATAAAATCCCACTATACATTTGATCACATGTTAATACTCAAATAAAAACGAGAACTACACGACCCTACATAATATGAAAT
>CM063500.1:56458926-56471426 GCA_032207245.1 Pardosa pseudoannulata
AGGAAAGAAATGCACGACAGAAATCCTTTAAAAGTATGTTAAAAGAAGAGAAACTTTTTCTCTAAGTGGTCTCCCGGGAACTAAAAGAGATAGATTGTTGTAAAGTCTCAATAAACCAAAGTCAAAAAGTATTTATTTTATAATGTGTCCGTCACTATTCTTGAATGCAGTACATGAGTGAAGTTATTTTACGTAATTAATTTAATAGAAAATACGCTGAAATTTATATTAAATCTATGCATTATCAAAAGGTTTATTCCTAAAAAAATATTTTCTGTAGATCGCTGTTATTTCTTTGGCATGTAATAAAGACTATCATATAGCCCGTCATATGACGGGAATCAGTAAAATTTTAATTTTCCAGAATTGTAAAGTACCTCTTGAGGCAGGTGAAAAAAAGGTTTGTATTTTAGATGCGGATTATCTGGTAATACTTAATAATTTGATTATTTAAATAATCATACTTCTGTTGAACCATATTTAATGAAACTTGATTATAAACATGGAGAATCAGTGTGTGAGGCCTAGTTGCGTTTCTGTAAGAAAAGGTAAATTTCCTAACACAGGTTATATTTTTACGTCATGGTATAACAGAGAAAGAAAAACTGGCTTAGTTAAAAACGAATTGGCAACACCTTTATTCTTTTACTAGCCTACAGCCCGTCATATGACGGGATCCGTAAAATTTTTAATTTTCCAGAATTGTAAATGACCTCTTGAGGCAGGTAAAAAAAGGTTTGTTTTTTAACTGAGAATTATCTGGTACATGCTCAATAATTTGTTTATCTTCATACTCCTCTAAAGTCTGCCGATACTGTGAATGCAGTTTAAAATCACGTTGAATTCATTTAGAAAGACAATTCAAAGTTTCCTTACCTACGTCGAAGTTATCATTAAGCTCTTCCCAATTTTTTTGCCATAAAAAAATGAATGAGTTATGAATTTATCTTAAAAATTTAGAATTATCTCGAAAAGTTTTGGACATGGTAAAATATAAAATTAACATCTTTACTGCTATGTTAGTTGCCAACTTTAATTTATCTTGTCATATTACATGATAGGATAGACAACACAGGTTTTATTATTGATAGTGATTATTTGGTGGTATATATGCATGATCAAAATTTAGCGAATCGATTGCAAACAGTGTGGTTATGTGAAAAAACAAACACACAAACGAACAAACTTCTTAATTTTCAAAGATATATAACTCAAACGCTAGATATTTTTAGTCTGCAAAATAGACTCCTAGACTTTTATGAAAATAATTTGTTGTTAATACCAGTGATAAATGTTTTATTGCAACAAAAAGTAATCGATAATTAAATTTAAAATTATCACATATGTACCTAATCTATTATTTAAACCATATAAAAAATTATTTACCTAATATATAAGTTCAGCGATAAAATGTATGAAAATAATGCAGACGATATTTAAATAATTTAAAATAAGAAATTATTTAATGAGATGTTTATAAGACTGACGTCATAATGATAAGAAAAATGCTATTATGCAATAAATTGATAAATTTTATTGCCTGATCTTAACCGTGGAAAATAGGGATTGAAATAATGGCATCAAAAGCTCGAAAAGTGAGGAAGAGGTGGATTTCGTACGTGTTAAAGACGGCAGTATTTTTCGATGGGATATGAAGCATATTTATACCAATTTAATTTAGAATCGGATCGATAGAAGATAAACTTTAGTCGCTTTGAATTTTGCTAAACCTAACTCATCGAGAATTCAATATGGATGTGTGAAGACCATCTTGGTTCGGAAAACTAACGACCGAAATCAGCTGAACTGGTTCTGTAACCTTAACTGGAGTCACAGGTAAGTGGGACCGTAACTGATCCCCAATGTATAAAAATTCTAGAATTTTGTGACTCGTGGCTTTTCGACTTTTTTTACGTAGGTGCTTTGAACTCGTGGAGACTTCTGCTACTTTTGACCAAAGCCAGCTTTTTTAGCAATTGCGTTCAGGAGACTCGTAAGGTCCGGTCATATAAGGGACGGCAGGGTCTCGGACACCGAACGGGGGATAGTTTGGGTTCGCGTTGCAACCCGAAAAGCCTCCCCATCGTGTGAGAATAGTTAATTCTTTTTTTACGACTGTGGTTATCGTGGATATGTTATCCAAGCAACAATCCTTTACATTTCGAATTGTTTTTGGATATTAGAATTCCTTTGTATATAGCCAGTATTTACTCCTTGAAGTGATTTCCAATTCTGGTATGTCACGTTACCTTTTCACCTCATTGAAAGCATCACACATGTTTTTATCTATTCCAGATCCAGCCACTTCATAAATTCGAGGACAGACGAACAGATAACTTAGTCTATTAGTATATAGGGGGTTTATTGTTCGTTCAAATAACTCTTTTGAATGTATTTTAGCTCTAGTTTGTTAGTAATATTCCCGGCATCAGCTTTATAAATAATGACTGTCGTGTAGCTCTCCACAGAGATCTGAATAGGTACGTAGAGCTAGTATAGTCTTACTAAATTTATTTCATTGCATTGTGTTATTATTCATTTTGTTGATCTGTAACCCAAGCTCTCAGAGACTGTTGACTAATTTTAATCTATTAAAGTAAAGTAATTTTCCTTATAAAAAAAGATATATTCAATAAAAATACGAAAACAAAATGACTGGTTTTAAATAAAAAAATTAAACATTTATTGTTACACTATATATATGTAGTAATACGATGTTAAGACGTATGGACGAAACAGTCTCTCTTGGTTAATCATCTCTTTAATTAATATCGAGTTTCTTTTTCAAGGCGCCACTTGCGCCTTTTTCATTTATTCGTGGCGGAGCCATGCGTAGAGTGTGTTGACAGCTCTAAGCCTACGCGCCAACAACTATCGGTTTGCATACTCATCAAATCCTTTAAATATCTTTCCGCTTGACCGAATGTTCCTAAAAGCTTACGCGAGCGTAGATTTTATCATTTATTTTGTTATTACGAAAGAGTTCCCTTTTAGAATGTTCACAACTCGCTAAATTTTCCAACCCTCCTTTTTTAGACCTGACATATATATGTTTACAAAAATTATTAAGTTTAGAAGTTGTTTCTCAAATTATTTTATATCTAATGCAACACTATTATCGGTTATCATCTTACAGTTCTCTTTTAAGTTCCCGGAGCACCACAGGAGCCAATTGCAGGCGAAAACAACAGAGTAGAGGAACTTGGAAGTAAAGGAATTTGGAATACAATTCATAGGCTTCAACTTAAGTGTTACGCTTGTACTCAGATAGCGTCACACTCCATACGATTTTCAAATTTGAAAATCATATTATATTTGGTAGAAATTCCTGCCCGATGGTCTTCTAGTATATATAAAACCAATTTTTATTATTAGATCAATTGAAGTGGTTTAACCCTTTTTATCCTGATGGTAATAACACCTATATATTCCTAACAAATCCATTTTTACTGACAAGGACATGAACGATGCAGTTCCACAGCAGAAAAGAAATGACAACACCAATTAGGAATGGAATTCTGGCCGATTGGTTAGGGCGCTGATCGTCGGTACCGGGGAATTCGTGGGTTCGAATCCCACTATGGCATGGATGTTCGTAGCTGTTCGGAATCGGCTTTAAGCAGTAGCCCTCGTGTGCAAAAGAGTAGACCGTAGGACTCCAAACCAATCATAATCCTTTTTAGTAGAGATTTTATAATTGGCGTGCTGCATTCGAAGGTCATTTTGTGGCACAGTTGATACACGTGTTGTGCAATTTAGTAAAGTTAATGGTTTATTACCAGTTATTTGGTACTACATAGACTTCTATACTTCGCATTTAAGCATTTCATTTGTTTTATTCATAAATTAATGTTTTATTTTCTATCGTAGAGTCAAAAATATATATTGGTCCTAGAAAGTACTAGCTGCAAAATTAACTACTAAAATACAGTAAAAATTAATTATTTTCTTTATTCTATGATTATTCTCCATTAAAACTTATCTAATGATGCAAAAATGCAGTAAGAAAGGTGACACATAATTAATTCAGGATATAAAGTGTTAACTGATATTTTTTGTATTTACGAATTCATTTATACAAAATTTTCAAACTCTACCTTATTCAACAAGGAGTTAATTAATCGGATAAAAAATAAAATTATTTTGTACATTTGGATTATATAGTGGATATTATTGTATTAATACATTTTTAGAGGCGGAACCATCCAGAATCATTTCATATTACACAGATATGGGCTATTATAACCGTAATTATTTGAGGATCTTTGCGATTAAAAGTATATTTTGACAAATAAAAAAACCTCCAAAGTGAATGTATGTGTTATTTAAAATAGCAAATAGACTACATATGACTTGATTGTAAAAAAATTTCAAAACCAGTGAAAATAAAATATGTTCTTAAACATAATTAAAAATAATAAGAATTTATTTAATATGGAAATCAATAAATAAATATTTTCATTATAAGTTTCATATAAGTCTTTGTGTTCTTTTTTTCTCAATTAGCTAAAGTTTTAGCATAATAATCTTTGAATAATTTTGATACTATTTGAGTATATATAATAAAGTTGTTTTGTTGAAAAAAAAGCAGAAAAATATGATTTATGAGAAATTTTTTCGGGTGAAAAAATAAAATTTGACTCTTCTTTGGCTCTTGTTTGAGTATATTACAGAAATTGTTGTTGTACAAATCAGCTATAACCTTTGCCGGTAACAACTTTAAAAATTCGATCCGATATCGAAGTTCTTTTTATTGCTATGATATCTACGATATAAAAAATTCTGATAGTCAGGGGTCTAGTTTATTTCAAAATAAAAGAAATGTAAGACAGAAATCCTTTAAAACTCTGTTAAAAGAAGAGAAACTTTTTCTCTAAGTGGTCTCTCGGGAACTACAAGTAACGAATTGTTGTAAAGACCCAATAAACTAAAGTCGAAGAATATTTATTTTATAATTTGTCAGTAATTGTTCTCGAGTACAGTATATAATGAGTAAAATTCCCTTACTTGATTAATTTTATAAAAGATGCGCTGAATTTTGTTTACAATCTATTCCTTTTCCTCAGGGAGAGGAGTTGTTTCTCAAAAACGTATCCAGTTTCTGTAGATCGATCTTATTCATTTTGGCATCTAAAGATTTATTTTTCGTTCAAAGAATTTCTTTGAATTCCGTAATCTTTATCTTTATGTTGTTAATGGAGATTCAATCTCTCAGTTTCCGAAAGAGAGCATTTAAATAAAATCTGCTTTATGACCAACAATTTTTACAGCTAAGGTTGGTTTTTGACAACACGTAAACTAATCAGATATCCCCTACATAATAATAGCCTAACTTATCTGTCCGTCTGCCCTCGAATTTATGAAGCGGATAGACCTGGAATGGATAGAGGCATCCGTATTGGATTCTGGATGAGATAGGTTTAGCAAAATTCAAAGAGAGTAAAGTTTATACTCTTCTAAACTATCGAACTGATTCTAAAATGAATTGGTATAAATATGCTTCATATAAAAGCAATACTTTCGTCTTTAAAATGTTCGAAATCCATCGCTTCGTCTCTTTTTGAGCGTTTAATGGCATTATTTCAAAGCCTATTTTCCCCGGTTAAGAGCAGACGATTAACCCTCTGACTGCTCATCCCGCGATTTCCACGGGCAATTCAAATGTACCAAAATTTGCTCATCCCGCGATTTTCGCGGGCATGTGTTTTTCTTCCTTTATAAGAAGCACATTCCGCCTTTTCACCGTTTAACCAGTGGAATAAATTATACACAGTATTAGACATTTAATTAGGTTATAAATAGATTTATATGACTAGAACTATTATAGTTATATTAGATAATAGAATGATAGATAGTAATATATATTATATATAATATATATAATTATATATATATATTTATATATATATATAATATATATATATATGTATGTATATATATATATGTATATGTATATATATATGTGTATACATATATATATATATATATATATAAATATATATATATGTATGTATGTATGTATATATATGTATGTATATATATATATGTATATATATATATAATTATATATATATATTTATATATATAATATATATATATATATATGTACATATACATATATGTATATATATATAATATATTATATATATATATATATATATATATATATATATATACATATATATATATATATATATATATATATATATATGTATATTATATATAGTATATATTATATATAATAATATAGTTTATATATATATATATATAATATATATGTATATATATATATGTATAAAATATATATATATATATATATATATATATATATATATATATATATATATGTTATATATATATGTATAATATATATATATATACATATATATATACATATACATATATATATATATATATATATATATATATATATATAATATATATATATATATATATATATAATATATTTATATTTATATATATATATATATATATATATATTTATATATATATATATATATAATATATAGATATATATATATATATACTTAAACTATGTAAAAAAATGCAATTTTTTATTAAATTAGCGGTTTACAAATAGCATCAATATATAAGATTTTTTT
Source organism: Pardosa pseudoannulata (assembly GCA_032207245.1). NCBI lineage: Eukaryota > Metazoa > Arthropoda > Arachnida > Araneae > Lycosidae > Pardosa > Pardosa pseudoannulata. Next base: position 56,465,550 of record CM063500.1, read on the forward strand.
TTAAAGTTATTTTTTAATCTATATTTTTGTTTAAAAAGAATTGCTATAGGTTTTATTAAAGGACTTTAGTGGTGTTTAAATAGATTTTTTTTAGCATTATGAGATTTTTTTATAATTTTTTTTTTATTATTTTAAATATTTTTCTATTTCATATTTTTATAAAATCTATTAAATATTAAAATACAGGAAATTTTTTAGATCCAAAAACGTTAAATTAGATGTATTGTATATTCTTAAATTTATATTTTAATCATCGATTTTTAACTGCAACATCTTTGATTGACATTTATTGAGATGCTATTCTGAGGAACAAAAATAGCTTCTATGGCTTTGTAAATCTTTATTCGAAGTATTCATTGTTTTTGCTATATTTTTTTAATTTAAATATTAAAAATTATTATTTTTTTGTTTTTATTCGTATTAGAATATTTTTGTTTAATTATTTTTATGTGATGTTTAACTTGATCATATTTTTGTTTTTTGATTATTTTAATTTTTTAATTTTTAAATTTATTAATTATTATTTTTGAAGTTTTTTTATTTGGTCACAATTTATATTTTTTATTTTTTTATTTTCATACGATTTATCACTGAACTTAGATATTTAGTGAATACTTTTCTTTTATATTTGGCTTAAATTATAGATATGTGATAATTTTAAATTTAATCACCGATTATTTTACCAAACAAATTCTTATTCTATTAACAAATTCTTTTCATATAAGCTTAGGAGTCTATTTCACGGACTAATAAATATCTATCTTTTAAATTAGATATATTTGAAAATTTGTTCGCTTGTGTGTTTGTTTTTTATACATAACCGTATGGTTTACAATCGATTAGCTAAATTATTCTGGAAAATTAAAAATTCTTCTCTTAAACTATCGATCCCATTCTAGAATATATTGGAATAAATATGCTTCATAACACAACGAAAAGTACTGTCGTCTTTAAAACGTTCGAAATCCACACATTCCTCCCTTTTCGGGCGTTTAATGCCATTATTTTGAACCCTATTTTCCCCGGTTAAGAGCAGGCGATTAAATTTATCAAATAAATAGGTAAAAAATAACACTTTTCTAGCATTATGATGTCATTCCATCTCATTTAATCATTTCTTATTTTAAATTATTTAAATATCGTCTGCATTATTTTCATACGATTTATCACTGAACTTAGATATGACGTAAATAGTTTTCGTTTATATTTCGCTTAAATAATAGATTAGGTATGTGTGTGTTAATTTTAAATTTAATCATCGATTATTTTTTGTTGCAACATAATTCTCAGCCAAAAAGTAAACCATTTATTTTACCTGCCTCATGGGGTACTTTACAATTCTGGAAAATTAAAAAATTTACTGATCCCTTCATATGATGGGCTATATGCTAGTGTGATTATATGATTTTCTAGGCGAAATATTTGTTGTACTATGATAAACTCAAATTATCTTACATTGATGCTAAGTTGGTACATAGATAACAAAACAGTTAATTCATAAAAATTATCCGTATAGGATTTGTTTCTAAAAATAAATCAGTTTCTGTAGATTTAATTCATTTATCATTTATCTAAAATTTTCAATTTTTGAATTCGTAAATTCTTTATGTTAATTTTTTTTCAATCTCTCAGTTTCCGAAAGAGAGCATTTAAATAAAATCTGTATTAGGACAATTTTTACCACTAAGGTTTGTTTGGCAACACGTAAACTAATCAGATATCCCTAATAATAATAAAGTTTTTGTTGTTGTTTTCGAATTTATGAATTTGATAGGTTTTTTTTTTTTCAATTTAGGATTATCCTAATTCAAATGAATAAATTTATTTCCTATTTAATCTTTTTAAATTTTTTTTTTTTTATTTTTATTTCTTTAAAATTTCGAAATTTATTTTTTTTGGTTTTAAATTTTTTATAACTATTTTCTTTTAAGAATTTTTAAAAATTTATGAATAATAAGTAGGTAAAAAATTTTTTTTTAACATTTATGATTCTTTTTTTTAATTTGTTTTCTTTTTTAATTCTTTAATTATGCCCAAATTTTATTATTTTATAAATTAAATCTAATAAAATTTATTATAATATTTGAAGATTTTTGTATATTAGTGATTTTTTAATTTTTTTTTTTATATTTATTTATTTGTATTAATTTTTTTTTTGTATTTTTTGTAATATTTATTTGTTTTTTATTTATTTGTTATAATTTTTATTATGAAAAATAAATAATTTGTAATAGAAATTATTATCGTAGATTGTTTATTTTTTGATTTTGTTTAAAATATATTCAAAAGGAAAATTTGTTCTAAAAAAACATAAAAACTCTACAAGCTATTTTTTAGCCGTATCTAAAATGATACGCCGGGCATTAAAGGGTTAAATATCGTCTGCATTTTTTTTTCATACATTTTATCACTGAACTTAGATATTGCGTAAATAAATTTCATTTATATTTCGCTTAAATAGTAGTTTAGGTACATATGTGATTATTTTAAATCTAACCATACATTATTTTCTGTTGCAATGAAAATTTTATCACCAGTATTAAGAATAAATTCTATGTACCTCCAAGGTGTAGCGGAAATGATATTTTACTTTACTTCCATTTACTACTGTGACAAAAAAATTTGGAAGACTATAACGATAATTTCGACGTAGATAAAAAAAAACTTTGAATTATCCTTTTAAATGAATTCAATGTGATTCTAAACTGCGGGGACTATCGGGAGATTTTAGAGGAGTGTGAAGATAAAAATATTATTGAGACTGCATCAAATAATTCTCAGCCAAAAAACAAACCATTTTTTTACCTGACTTACAGGGTACTTTACAATTCTGGAAAATTAAAAATTTTACTTATCCCGTCATATGACGGGCTATATGCTAGTTCTATAAGTTTAATCCAGTGTTTCTCAACCTTTTAGTATTCACGGCCCAATTTTCAATCATAATTTTCATCGCGCCCCCCTCCCCACCGCGTACAATAAAATGTATACAATAATAATGTATTTTGAGCATTATGGCGCTAAACCTGCACTACAACCTTAATTTTAAACTTTGCAAATTACCAAGAATACGGAAATTTATTGACATTTTGCAACACTGATACTCAGCATTGAAAAAACAATAATCCTATGCCTTTTTATTGCTCTTGCGTCCCGCCATGTCGGGCATTCTCACGGTTTCGCGAGAAGTTTCGATTTGTCTGGAATTTGTCTGGTCAGCTTAAAAGTTAAGTTAGGAGCGTGCGCAGATGTGAACAAATGTTTTCTCATAGGGAGAAGGAGAATGTTCTATGACGCCAATTTCAATGCCAGACAATCTCATTCGAGTCGATCCTTCTTATCGCTATTGAATCTATTCTTAATGTGCATGTTATATATATTTTCGTGTAATTGCAATTCACGGTATTAAATATTCACGGCAGCAGACATGCAGAATCATGGATAAATTTTTAAGCGGGCGTAAGCGAGCATTAGACGATAGACAAGCATCAACAAGTACACAGACGAGCGTGGTTCCGAAAATAAAATCAAGAAAATATTCTCAAGAATACTTAAATTTTGGGTTCACTAGTACTGAAGTAAATGAAGAAGAAAGGCCCCTGTGTATCATTTGCTCAAAAATGTTGGCGGCAGACAGCATGAAACCTAATAAACTTAAACGACATTTGGAAACGCTTCATAGTGAGTACGTAAACAAACCCAGAGAATTCTTCGAATTAAAATTAAAATCATATGAAAAGCAAAAATCATTGTTTAAAAAAACTTTGTCTGTGAATGAAAAAGCTTTAATTGCCTCTTACAAACTTTCATATAAAATAGCCAGATGTAAAAAGCCTCACACCATTGGTGAAGAGCTTATTTTGCCAGCCGCAATTGAGATTGTAGAAATTATGTTTGGAGATAATTTTGCAAAACAATTGCAGTCTATACCTGTTTCAAATGATACTGTTGCCCGTCGAATTGCTGATATAGCTGAAGATGTAGAGTGTCAGCTTTTGTCGAAGTTGCGTGACAAATTGTTTTCAATACAACTCGATGAGGCAACAGATAGTAATAAAGATGCTCATTTCATTGCCTATGTTAGATTTTGTGATGATTTGTCAGTAGTAGAAGAATTACTTTTCTGCAAACCAATAGAACTCAAAGCAACAGCACTCGCATTATTTGCTATCTTAAATGATTTTATGAACGAGGCAAACATAGAATGGAAAAATTGCGTCGGAATATGCACCGATGGTGCTCGTTCTATGTCCGGAAGATTCCAAAGTATTCAAGCACTTGTGAAACAAAAATCGCCACAGTGCGTCTGGACACATTGCATTATCCACAGAGAAGCTTTGGCTTCCAAAGAAATGAGTCCTGGTTTGAATATTGTGTTAACTACGGTTGTAACCGTAGTAAATTATATAAAAATGAGACCCCTGAAATCAAGAATCTTTTCCGCACTTTGTAAAGACATGGGTGCAGTACATTCAGCGTTACTATTTTATTGCGAGGCAAGATGGTTATCACGAGGGAAATTTTTGCAACGTGTTTATGAATTAAAAGAAGAAATCGCCGTTTTCCTAGAAGAGGAAAACAGACCGGAAGCTGAGAATTTTCGCGATAGTTTATTTGTGATGAAATTGAGCTACATGGTCGACATATTCGAGAAATTAAATAACTTGAATCTTCATCTGCAAGGAGCAAATACACATATATTGGATACGAGTGATAAAGTTAATGCTTTTTGTAGGAAATTGGAATTGTGGAGCAGAAATTTAAAGCAAGAAAACTTAACAATGTTTGCAAATTTGAATGATTGTATTAAAACTTACAAGGCTGAAGAACAACATGTAAAAGTTGTTTTTGCAACCATTGAAAATCATTTAGCAATGCTAGCAAAGAATTTTAAAAAGTACTTTCTTGCTGACGACAAACTGATATCAAGTTACAAGTGGGTGAGGGATCCATTTCAAAATACTCCCGAAGGACTCTCAATTGAAGAGGAAGAAACCTTCATAGACTTCAGGGCAAGCGGCGAAACCAAAAGACAATTTAGTAATAAATCACTCTTTGAATTTTGGGCAGGAGTGGATGATGAGTTTTCTGCACTAAAAACAAGGGCATTTCGCATTCTACTACCATTTTCAACATCTTACCTTTGTGAAACTGGATTTTCTGCGGTGGCTTCTTTGAAGACAAAATATAGATCTCAGCTAAATATAGAAAAAGAACTGAGAGTGTCTATTTCTAATATTAAACCCTCCTTCGAAAAACTTTGCTCTGAAAGACAGGCCCAAGGAAGTCACTAATAATTATTAAATTTGTTTTTAATTTAGTAAGTTGTTTTAATTTAATAAGTTAATTATTAAATATGTCGAAATGTATTTTGTTTTGTATGTGTGTGTGTGTTCTTTCCTTTCAGTCACTTAATCAATTTTTTTAAATAACATTTTCTCTTGGATATGCTCGCGCCCCCCCATTAGTGTGCTCGCGCCCCCCTAGGGGGGCGCGCCCCACAGGTTGAGAATCACTGGTTTAATCTATATAATAATGAAGAGTGAACGATTGTATACCATATAACTTCATCTGCAGTTTTGTTTCGATGTCCTTGATATCGCTAGTTCTATAAGTTTAATCTATATAATAATGAAGAGTGAACGATTGTATACCATATAACTTCATCTGCAGTTTTGTTTCGATGTCCTTGATATCGCTAGTTCTATAAGTTTAATCTATATAATAATGAAGAGTGAACGATTGTATACCATATAACTTCATCTGCAGTTTTGTTTCGATGTCCTTGATATCGCTAGTTCTATAAGTTTAATCTATATAATAATGAAGAGTGAACGATTGTATACCATATAACTTCATCTGCAGTTTTGTTTCGAT
>CM063500.1:56488926-56492906 GCA_032207245.1 Pardosa pseudoannulata
ATATTGTATTTATTGATTTACTTATATTTGTACTTATCTTGATGTACATATATTGTGCGCTTATGTTGATATATGGGTAATTCCATATCAAATCGACACAAGGTTTCTACCTGACCCCCTCCAATTTTGATTAAATTTGGTATAGTAAGTGACTTCATGGTAATAAAGAAAATTCCCAAATCTTATGTTCAAATAATAAATGGTTTGGGAGTTATAAGGCTTTAAAGTTGCCAGATTTGTCTAAAAAGTACACTATCGGCATACATTTAAATTACACTTGCTACTCACCTAATTAAGCTAGAGATATGTGCAAGGTGTTATTTTAAACCTTTTTTAATGGGCTTTCATGTGATATACAACACATGATGACTTGAAAATTTTTTTAAAAATTTAAATTTAAATTAAAATTTAAAATTTAAATTTCTCAAAATGCCAAGTTTTTAAAATTTTGAAAAAAATCTCAAAAATTGCTCATATTATTGTTAATTAATCCTCAAAGTTTCATGTTGGGATCATAATGGGATCACAAGCTACAAAAGTTGTTTGTTTGATATATTTACTATTGCAATAACGAAAATGAGAACATGCATTCATTGCTTTTAATCTAACTCAGTGATTCTCAACCTGTGGGGCGCGCCCACCTAGGAGGGCGCGAACATATCCAAGAGAAAATGTTATTTAAAAAAAATTGATTAAGTGACTGAAAGGAAAGAACACACACACACATACAAAACAAAATACATTTCGACATATTTAATAATTAACTTATTAAATTAAAACAACTTACTAAATTAAAAACAAATTTAATAATTATTAGTGACTTCCTTGGGCCTGTCTTTCAGAGCAAAGTTTTTCGAAGGAGGGTTTAATATTAGAAATAGACACTCTCAGTTCTTTTTCTATATTTAGCTGAGATCTATATTTTGTCTTCAAAGAAGCCACCGCAGAAAATCCAGTTTCACAAAGGTAAGATGTTGAAAATGGTAGTAGAATGCGAAATGCCCTTGTTTTTAGTGCAGAAAACTCATCATCCACTCCTGCCCAAAATTCAAAGAGTGATTTATTACTAAATTGTCTTTTGGTTTCGCCGCTTGCCGTGAAGTCTATGAAGGTTTCTTCCTCTTCAATTGAGAGTCCTTCGGGAGTATTTTGAAATGGATCCCTCACCCACTTGTAACTTGATATCAGTTTGTCGTCAGCAAGAAAGTACTTTTTAAAATTCTTTGCTAGCATTGCTAAATGATTTTCAATGGTTGCAAAAACAACTTTTATATGTTGTTCTTCAGCCTTGTAAGTTTTAATACAATCATTCAAATTTGCAAACATTGTTAAGTTTTCTTGCTTTAAATTTCTGCTCCACAATTCCAATTTCCTACAAAAAGCATTAACTTTATCACTCGTATCCAATATATGTGTATTTGCTCCTTGCAGATGAAGATTCAAGTTATTTAATTTCTCGAATATGTCGACCATGTAGCTCAATTTCATCACAAATAAACTATCGCGAAAATTCTCAGCTTCCGGTCTGTTTTCCTCTTCTAGGAAAACGGCGATTTCTTCTTTTAATTCATAAACACGTTGCAAAAATTTCCCTCGTGATAACCATCTTGCCTCGCAATAAAATAGTAACGCTGAATGTACTGCACCCATGTCTTTACAAAGTGCGGAAAAGATTCTTGATTTCAGGGGTCTCATTTTTATATAATTTACTACGGTTACAACCGTAGTTAACACAATATTCAAACCAGGACTCATTTCTTTGGAAGCCAAAGCTTCTCTGTGGATCATGCAATGTGTCCAGACGCACTGTGGCGATTTTTGTTTCACAAGTGCTTGAATACTTTGGAATCTTCCGGACATAGAACGAGCACCATCGGTGCATATTCCGACGCAATTTTTCCATTCTATGTTTGCCTCGTTCATAAAATCATTTAAGATAGCAAATAATGCGAGTGCTGTTGCTTTGAGTTCTATTGGTTTGCAGAAAAGTAATTCTTCTACTACTGACAAATCATCACAAAATCTAACATAGGCAATGAAATGAGCATCTTTATTACTATCTGTTGCCTCATCGAGTTGTATTGAAAACAATTTGTCACGCAACTTCGACAAAAGCTGACACTCTACATCTTCAGCTATATCAGCAATTCGACGGGCAACAGTATCATTTGAAACAGGTATAGACTGCAATTGTTTTGCAAAATTATCTCCAAACATAATTTCTACAATCTCAATTGCGGCTGGCAAAATAAGCTCTTCACCAATGGTGTGAGGCTTTTTACATCTGGCTATTTTATATGAAAGTTTGTAAGAGGCAATTAAAGCTTTTTCATTCACAGACAAAGTTTTTTTAAACAATGATTTTTGCTTTTCATATGATTTTAATTTTAATTCGAAGAATTCTCTGGGTTTGTTTACGTACTCACTATGAAGCGTTTCCAAATGTCGTTTAAGTTTATTAGGTTTCATGCTGTCTGCCGCCAACATTTTTGAGCAAATGATACACAGGGGCCTTTCTTCTTCATTTACTTCAGTACTAGTGAACCCAAAATTTAAGTATTCTTGAGAATATTTTCTTGATTTTATTTTCGGAACCACGCTCGTCTGTGTACTTGTTGATGCTTGTCTATCGTCTAATGCTCGCTTACGCCCGCTTAAAAATTTATCCATGATTCTGCATAAGTCTGCTGCCGTGAATATTTAATACCGTGAATTGCAATTACACGAAAATATATATAACATACACATTAAGAATAGATTCAATAGCGATAAGAAGGATCGACTCGAATGAGATTGTCTGGAATTGAAATTGGCGTCATAGAACTTTCTCCTTCTCCCTATGAGAAAACATTTGTTCACATCTGCGCACGCTCCTAACTTAACTTTTAAGCTGACCAGACAAATTCCAGACAAATCGAAACTTCTCGCGAAACCGTGAGAATGCCCGACATGGCGGGACGCAAGAGCAATAAAAAGGCATAGGATTATTGTTTTTTCAATGCTGAGTATCAGTGTTGCAAAATGTCAATAAATTTCCGTATTCTTGGTAATTTGCAAAGTTTAAAATTAAGGTTGTAGTGCAGGTTTAGCGCCATAATGCTCAAAATACATTATTATTGTATACATTTTATTGTACGCGGTGGGGAGGGGGGCGCGATGAAAATTATGATTGAAAATTGGGCCGTGAATACTAAAAGGTTGAGAAACACTGATCTAAGTCATCTGTATAGGATGGCATTAAATCTTTAAAACACACCTACTATATTATCGACATATCATGAATAGTACATTTAACATTTTGTGAAGATTTTAGATGAAGAAAAAATTATTAAAGTGCATTACTTTGATGGATGGTGCTACTTATTTAGTTGAAACTGGTAGAAAGCTTTATGTGATTTGAGAATTTTCTACTTCAGAAAGAATATACTGGTCCTGTTAGTTAAAAGAGGATCCATTAAACTCCAACGTGAAAGACTCGAGTCTAATTAAAAAAATTGTTGACATCGAGATCCTGTAAGCAAGCCAGAGATGGCCATAATCTATTATATAATCGGTACGGCAGCATAGATGTAGTGAAAAATAAAAACGCAATAAAAAAATCGAAAATTTACAGCCTGCTAACAGAGCCTAGCCAGCTGCCCTATAATTAATAGTAAAAACTTTATAATATTCAAATTATTCTATCATAATTTGATAAGAAAAACTATTCATTCAGAGTATTTGAATAGCAAAACCAAATAATTGCAAGTCATGGTTAAAAACTAAATAAAAAGTATTAATTTGTAATAATTTACATAATAATTTTTTTTTTGTTAAATATTAGTTATTTTTCTTAATAATTCCATAGCGTATATTTTATATTGTGCCCCTTTGACAAACGAACACTGTATTTTATTATACAGCGCTTTAATTTTTCTTTTGATCATTGTCATCAAACAATTTTTTACGTAAGGATATCGTCAGTATTAGTTTGATATTCG
>CM063500.1:56503006-56510506 GCA_032207245.1 Pardosa pseudoannulata
AACTATCGCGAAAATTCTCAGCTTCCGGTCTGTTTTCCTCTTCTAGAAAAACGGCGATTTCTTCTTTTAATTCATAAACACGTTGCAAAAATTTCCCTCGTGATAACCATCTTGCCTCGCAATAAAATAGTAACGCTGAATGTACTGCACCCATGTCTTTACAAAGTGCGGAAAAGATTCTTGATTTCAGGGGTCTCATTTTTATATAATTTACTACGGTTACAACCGTAGTTAACACAATATTCAAACCAGGACTCATTTCTTTGGAAGCCAAAGCTTCTCTGTGGATCATGCAATGTGTCCAGACGCACTGTGGCGATTTTTGTTTCACAAGTGCTTGAATACTTTGGAATCTTCCGGACATAGAACGAGCACCATCGGTGCATATTCCGACGCAATTTTTCCATTCTATGTTTGCCTCGTTCATAAAATCATTTAAGATAGCAAATAATGCGAGTGCTGTTGCTTTGAGTTCTATTGGTTTGCAGAAAAGTAATTCTTCTACTACTGACAAATCATCACAAAATCTAACATAGGCAATGAAATGAGCATCTTTATTACTATCTGTTGCCTCATCGAGTTGTATTGAAAACAATTTGTCACGCAACTTCGACAAAAGCTGACACTCTACATCTTCAGCTATATCAGCAATTCGACGGGCAACAGTATCATTTGAAACAGGTATAGACTGCAATTGTTTTGCAAAATTATCTCCAAACATAATTTCTACAATCTCAATTGCGGCTGGCAAAATAAGCTCTTCACCAATGGTGTGAGGCTTTTTACATCTGGCTATTTTATATGAAAGTTTGTAAGAGGCAATTAAAGCTTTTTCATTCACAGACAAAGTTTTTTTAAACAATGATTTTTGCTTTTCATATGATTTTAATTTTAATTCGAAGAATTCTCTGGGTTTGTTTACGTACTCACTATGAAGCGTTTCCAAATGTCGTTTAAGTTTATTAGGTTTCATGCTGTCTGCCGCCAACATTTTTGAGCAAATGATACACAGGGGCCTTTCTTCTTCATTTACTTCAGTACTAGTGAACCCAAAATTTAAGTATTCTTGAGAATATTTTCTTGATTTTATTTTCGGAACCACGCTCGTCTGTGTACTTGTTGATGCTTGTCTATCGTCTAATGCTCGCTTACGCCCGCTTAAAAATTTATCCATGATTCTGCATAAGTCTGCTGCCGTGAATATTTAATACCGTGAATTGCAATTACACGAAAATATATATAACATACACATTAAGAATAGATTCAATAGCGATAAGAAGGATCGACTCGAATGAGATTGTCTGGAATTGAAATTGGCGTCATAGAACTTTCTCCTTCTCCCTATGAGAAAACATTTGTTCACATCTGCGCACGCTCCTAACTTAACTTTTAAGCTGACCAGACAAATTCCAGACAAATCGAAACTTCTCGCGAAACCGTGAGAATGCCCGACATGGCGGGACGCAAGAGCAATAAAAAGGCATAGGATTATTGTTTTTTCAATGCTGAGTATCAGTGTTGCAAAATGTCAATAAATTTCCGTATTCTTGGTAATTTGCAAAGTTTAAAATTAAGGTTGTAGTGCAGGTTTAGCACCATAATGCTCAAAATACATTATTATTGTATACATTTTATTGTACGCGGTGGGGAGGGGGGCGCGATGAAAATTATGATTGAAAATTGGGCCGTGAATACTAAAAGGTTGAGAAACACTGATCTAACTCATCTGTATAGGATGGCATCAATGTTTACACACTACCTTATCGACATATACTCTAGTAAAGAGTACATTTAACATTTGTGAAGATTTTAGAATGAAGAAAAATTATTAAAGTGCATTACTTTTGATGGATGGTGCTACTTATTTAGTTGAAACTGGTAGAAAGCTTTATGTGTTTTGAGAATTTCTACTTCAGAAAGAATATACATTGGTCCTGTTGGAGTTAAAGGATCCACCTTACACATAACATCGGAAATTGGAATCCATAGTACATCTGGCTTATATAGATATAAAAAAAGATGGTGATGGTCCAGATGAGTGAAGGAATGTCACTTTTACCTCTTCAGAGTTTTTCTCTTCTTTCTCTTAACATAAATGTAAGCCACCAGTTGCAATTATAAACAGTAATAGCCATTTTTATCAGCAAATAGAAGCTTTTATTGTGATGCTATCGCAGTTTGCATCAATAAATCTTGTGAAAAGGAAAATGTCTTCTCAAAGACTTTTATTTTTGATTCTGTGGGTATAAAAGCATGATATTTCTGAGTCCCAGGAATTGCAAAAGCATTTTTAAATTGGTCATCTAGAAAATATAGCTGTAGAAAAATGTTCTTCTTTGGTTGAAAAACAAAATGTATTCTTGTGATGTTTTCCTGTGCCCAGTTAAAAAGTTGTTTGTGGTGTAAGTATTTGATTTTTATATGGTCATTGTAGGCTTGTTCAAGCCGCTAACTCTTGAGTGTACCTCCTACCCCATCACAAGGTCCTTTACCATGAGCTGTTGTCCAAAAATGCCATTCTGCCTCAATGCCAAAATCTTCCTTATGTAAGCATAAATTGGCAAAGTTTTTCTTATTTATATATTGTGCAGATGACCCATCTGAGAAATAAAATATTTTCTTTGCACTTTTTTTTTAAATTCTGTCTTAAAAAAAGTAATAAGCTTCTTTTGAAAACAGTAAACTGCTACTGTATTGGGCTCCAAACAGTCTTAAATTACAATGTATATAAAGTGGTCAATTCCAAATTTCCCTTTGTAATATACAACAAATGGGTGAGTTGTAGATTGAACATTAGTCCAGTGGCAGCTCTGGGCCTCATCTTGTATAACAAATAACTAATTTTCAGCAAAATCAAGAACTACAAACTCTGAATCTTTTAAATTTCCTTTTATATTGTTTATAAATGAATTTTGTTGTTTCACCACAAAGTAATGATAAACTAATACAGACATTTTCTCACAAAATAAGTCAATAAATTCTGATGCTGACTTTTGTATTGTTTCTAAAGAGCTCCTATCAACAGAAATCCACTGATTGAAAATGAACTTTTCCACCATATTTTCATCGAATGTTTCACCAAGTATGGTTTTTAATTATGTAGTCCCAGAACATGATGTACACTCTCCCATGTGGCATCTGACTGATGCTGGATTACAAATCATCATAGCAAGGCAGTCCTTGTATGGGTTAATTTTTCCATGTGTTAATGGAAGCTAATCTGGTTATTATAGCTTGTGATCCCATTATAATCCCAATGTACTATGTCACAATGTATGAAGCCAGATGTACTATGAATTCCAATTTCAGATGTTATGTGTAAGGTGAATCCTTTAACTCTAACAGGACCAATGTATATTCTTTCTGAAGTAGAAATTCTCAAAACACATAAAGCTTTCTATCAGTTTCAACTAAATAAGTAGCACCATCCATCAAAAGTAATGCACTTTAATGATTTTTCTTCATTCTAAAATCTTCACAAATGTTAAATATACTATTTACTAGAGTATATGTCGATAAGGTAGTGTGTAAACATTAATGCCATCCTATACAGATGAGTTAGATTAAAAGTAATGAATGCATGTTCTCATATTCGTTATTGCAGTAGTAAATATATCAAACAAAAAACTTTTGTAGCTTGTGATCCCATTATGATCCCAACATGAAACTTTGAGGATTAATTAACAATAATATGAGCAATTTTTGAGATTTTTTTTCAAAATTTTAAAAACTTGGCTTTTTGAGAAATTTAAATTTTAAATTTTAATTTAAATTTAAATTTTTTAAAAAAAATTTCAAGTCATCATGTGTTGTATATCATATGAAAGCCCATTAAAAAAGGTTTAAAATAACACCTTGCACATATCTCTAGCTTAATTAGGTGAGTAGCAAGTGTAATTTAAAGGTATGCCGATAGTGTATTTTTTAGACAAATCTGGCAACTTTAAAGCCTTATAACTCCCAAACCAATTATTATTTGAACATAAGATTTGGGGATTTTCTTTATTACCATGAAGTCACTTGCTATACCAAATTTAATCAAAATTGGAGGGGGTCAGGTAGAATTTGTTCTAAAATTGTGTTGATTTCACATGGAATAACCCTATATTCATAGTTTTGCACTTTTATTGTTATACTTATATTTGTGCACTTATATATGAATGTACTTATATTTATACTAAGTGTCAGTATGTGAAGTATGTGTAGTATAAAAAAATAAAGGTGTTGGGCAATTCGTTTGTAACTAAGCCAGTTTTTCTTTCTCTGCGATACCATGACGCAAAAAAATCATGTGTTAGGAAATTTACCTTTTGTTGATGAAACACAACTAGGCCTCACAGAATGCTTTTCCAGGTTTATTATCAAGTTTCATTAAATACGGTTCAACAGAGGTATGATTATTTTTACAAAATTGAAATGAATGTACAAGTTTTCATTCATTCGTTCTAGTACCGATGTACTTTCCCACGATGGTCAGCACGTGCATACACAGCTGTGGACTAAATTTCCAAGAAAAATTTAGGTGCAGCTATTGACTTCGAGTTTCAGTAGAGACCCCTGCGGAGGAGTTATAGCCCACATGTTGGCACAAGTGTAAATTTCAAGCTCAGGATGGGATGCGGCCATGAGATATGGGAGCAGGGGCTAAGCAGTAATGTCAACTTTCCCCAAAGAGGCCATTTTAATAATCCCACCTGCACCCCCGAAGGGCTTGCAGATGTAGGAAAATTTCACCGACAAGTAATTGAGAAATAGAAAAAAATGGGCGTTGAACAGAGGTGTAAAGTTATGGAAAAGACGTGGGAAAGACTCGATGTCGGGATTCAAAATTTGTTGGACATCGAGATCCTGTGAGCAAGCCAGAGAGCCTGGGCCAGCAATCTATTCCATGCTTATGATCGGTACGGCAGCATAGATGTCCAGCAATAAAACGCCCGCACCGACGTACAGCCTGCTAACAGCCCCAGCCAGCTGCCCTATAATTACTGGAGGTAAACTTTATAATATTCATAATTATTACCTGGATCTCATAATCTTTTGATAAGGAATACTATTTCAAGAGTATTGGTGAATAGCAAAAACAAATAATTGCAAGTCATGTTAAAAACTAATCAAGGGATGTATTAATTTGTAAATATTGTACATAATAATTTTTTTGTTTAAATATTAGTTATTTTTCTTTAATTCCATAGCGTATATTTTATTGTGTTCCCCTTTGACAACGAACACTGATGTTTGTAAGTACATTACAGCGCTTTAATTTTTCTTTTCGGATCATTGTCATCAAACAATTTTTCTCACGTAATGATATCGTCAGTATTAGTTTGATATTTGTATCCTTCTTTGTTTATACCGTCAGATGAAAAAGGCAAGAACATATATCAGGAATCATATATCAGGAATCAAGTTCCTGAACGCCGCTCCGAATGATAATGTCCCTCCATGCTCCATGTCGTAAACTTCGTTTGAGTTCCAAGTAATAGATATTGCTATTCCTTAAGGTTTTGTTTTGTTTGAAGCTCTACGGTCTACTGTTTTGCTACGCGAGAGCTAATGAGACCGGGACCTACTGCTTAAAGCCGATTCCGATCGGCTACGAACATCCATGCCTGTAGCGGGATTCGAACCCGGGAATTATGGTACCGAAGAGCAGCACTCTACCATTAAGCCATTGTTCGGTTTCTATTTAAGAGGTATATTCAATAAACTGACTGTCTTAAATGTTATTTTTTTTTCTTGAATGAATAAATATAAAGGTAATATATTTTAACATGTGGAAATGTTACTTGGTAGTAAATATTCGTAAAAGCCTTGAAGATATATGATCTAAGGTGTTCCAGAAACATTTTGTTCAAACATTCGTTCAAAATAATTGCATAATTACTCTGCATCAAAAAACATAATTTTAAAGGAAGATAACTGCTGTGGTGTAGTACATTGCTGTTGTTATATCAAAGCCACTAATTACCCGATTTTGCTTTATATCGGCTTTAATTATAGTACAAAGCCACTGATATATATTACAATATTCATATATAGAACAAAAGACAAGGAAATATGCTAAAAAATATATAAAAAATGAAAAAGTAAAAGAAGCACTCTACGTGCTACACCTGAAAGAAAAAAAATTACCAAAGTCCACTCTTAACCTTCCTTCTGAACTACTCCAGCAACAATACACTTTTTTCATTATCTTGTGCTGATGCGTTTGCTGTTCCATTCTTCTGTGCACAATGCGTCTTTGGATGGTTCTGAATCGCCTCCTGGAGACCAATCACAACTCTCCAAAACTTGGTGAAGTTTAAGTGCAGTCGTTTTCACACCACACGCTTCCTGGAGTCGCGAAATAATACTTGGGCATGCAACCCACAACGTGTAAGTGCGACGAGCAAATCAGTTTCGCAAACCTTATGTAAAACATCGCTGCTCTCTCACAATAATTTTATTTTTTAAAATGTTAATTAATATCAAAGAAATAAAAAAATTCTGGATTGAGGTATGCCTCACATATAAATATGCATGTGCGTTCTTATGCGTAATATGTTTTTTTACCGCCATATTTCATAAATGCCCTTTTATTTAATACGGTATTTATATTCTCCGTTTGGACAAATTTCTGCATTCGGGGTGACCTTTCTCTCCGTTTCAAAACAAGGCGTATTTTGTTTTCTTCTTTCTTTGCCGGGGAAAAATTTCTCATCTTAAACGTGATCCGTTATTCTGTATTGGCTCGCGTCCAGTTTTTCTCTCTCACACACACACACATGCCTCTACTCCTCCGTCCGATCGCAGAGTTGCTCGGATAAGGGCTCCTTTGTGCCCAGAATGCGGGACACGACGGAAGGAAATTTATCCGAAGAGTCACCTCCTTGTCCCAAACATATCTGTGTCACCAGCTTCAACGTCTACTAAGGGACTTCCATTCAAAGCATCTCGATAGGTTTATACATACATATAAAAATATTATATATTTATTTATCTATCTATCTATATATATATATATATATATATATATATATATATATATATATATATATATATATATATATATATATATATATATATATATATATATATATATATATATATATATATATATACATATATAAACATATATATACATATACATACATATACATACATACATATATATATATATAGATATGTATATAATAGATATATATATATATATGTATATGTATATATTTATTTATATATGACAGGATCCACTAAACGACACTAGAGTCCTGACATCATTTTCATCCTTTATTGAATTCTCAGATCACACTACTCATTAATCATCTTCAATGGCGTCTCACATAGGAGCCCAACTTTTAACAAAAGCAGGCTTAGCTGCTTCGGGTAGCCACAGCTCTGTCCGTGGAATGCGCACACCATTACGGTGGTGCAGGATGGCTCGTTTGGGGAGGAATTAATCTTGGTTCCAGAACTGACCTGCATGTTCAGAGTGTAACGATGACAGGCCACATCTATCGGGAT
>CM063500.1:56515506-56520506 GCA_032207245.1 Pardosa pseudoannulata
AAATATTACATTACAACTCCATTTTAAAACTGGAGCTCGGAGCATTTCGCAGCCCCTCTCCCGTTCTTATTTCTTAGTAATTTAAATGTATAGCAACAGTGGAGCGCCGCGGGGCAAATATTAAAAAGGTATTTGAATACAGATATTGACTCTAAAAGCAGACGGATTTCGAAACCTAATTCTCTGACCGTATTCCTTTATTTATGAGCACGAATATATTTCTGGGAAAGTTTAAGCGGTGTTTTCTTTTCATCCGAAAACAGCCTCTGAAAATTTCTATTCTAAACCGGGGGTCGATTTCATAGCGCTTCCACATGTTATTGTAGAATTGCTTAAAAAAGAAATTTGAATGCTATTTTAGAGTATAAATAAAAGACAATCCTTTTATGGATAAAAGCTATATGAATAATTGCATTAAAATACTTTTTACTGTTAAAATTGTGATACTCTTGTTGGAAAATGCTATAAGGATTTTATTCAATTATTTAGGTTTCATTTATACAAATGATATTGATTTAAAAAATCTATGCTTATTATAGAAAATCGATTTTCATAATTTGATTTATACTTTTTTCAGAATTTAATGGTTTTTTATATTATGATTTAGAAGTGACTTCTCAATCTGCATTGTTTTTATAGCGCCTCTAAATCATTGCATAATAGCATAAAAAACATATTGAATGCTAGTTTAGAGTATAATTAAAAGACAATCTGTTTTATAGATAAAAGCTATATAAATATCGCATTAAAATACTTTTTACTGTTAAAAGTGTGATGGTTTTCTTGAAAAATGCCATAAGGATTTTATTCAATTATTTAGATTATATTGGTACAAATGATATGGATTTCAAAAATCAATGGTAATTATAGAAAATCGATTTTCATAATTTATTTTTATAGTTATTTTTCAGCATTTAATTGCTTTTATTTTTATGTTTTAGTAGTGATATCTCAACCTGGAATTGTTTTTACAGTACCTCCAAATCATATTGCAGAGTAGTCTAAAAATTATTTGAATGCTATTTCTGAGTATAAATAAAAAGCAATCTCTTTTATGGATAAAATCTATATGGATAATCTCGTTAAAATACTTTTTACTGTTAAAATTGTCCTTTTTTAAAATTATTTAAAGATTTTACTGAAATATTTTATTGCTACAAAGGATATTGATTTCAAAACAGAATTTTACTAAACTCTATGCTAATTATAGAAAAAAGTCAATTTTCATGATCCACTTTTATACCTATGAGTTTTTTTAACTTTTAACGGTTTTTATTTTTATGCCTTAGTAGTCATTTCTCAACCTAGAATTGTTTTCATAGCACATCAGAATGTTATTGTAGAAATGCTCAAAATAGAATATGAATGTTTATTAATGCATAAGTAAGAGGTTAGCTCTTTCAATTATAAAAGATATACGGATAATCGTTTTAAAATACTTTTTACTTTTAAACTGTGTGGGTTTTATTGAAAAATGTTTGAAGGATTTATTAAACTATCCAGATTTATTGATAAAAATATTCTTATTAAAAACTAATCGTACAAACATCTATGGTAATTAAAAAAATTTCAAGGTTAATAATTTATTTTTTTACTTGAGTTTTTCAGCCATTTTTCAGTGGTTTTTATTTTTATAATTTAGTATGTATCTCTCAACCATCAATCGTTTTCATAGAGCCTATACTAATTAAGATAGAATTATTATTTTTAAAAATATTGGGTCAAAAAAATACTATTTTTGAAATTTCAATAATAGGCATTATCTTTTAAATGTATAATGATACATAAACCATCGCCTTGAAACGTTTTATGCTGCTCAAATTTTGTCGGTTTTAAGATACGACTTAATGATTTAACTGAATTATCGGTATTTTCTTAGTAAAAAATGTTTACTTAAATCTATGTATATATAAATATAAATCAGTTTCAATAATTCATTTTTGAACTTGTGAATTTTTCAGGATTTAATGGTATTTGTTTTCATTCTTTAATAGTTAATTGTCAACCAGGAATCATTTACATAGCACCTCGAGTAGTTCAAGTAGAATTAGTTTTTAAAAATATTGATTTATATGAATACTTTTTTAACCATTAAGGTATCCGTCTACTTTCGGAGAACTTTTTTCTTTAAACATAGAAACTAGTTCATGTTTTTACATTTTTAGATTTACTTTTTATATTATCATAGAGAATCGCACTTAAAAATTTATTCCTGGAGAAGTTTTTATAAAATTTCTAATAAATGAAGAAAATTAATAAAAAAATAGAGTTTTTTTTTCAAAAGGTCTAATTTTATAATAAGTTAAATTATTTCAATATTTTTTGACGCAACACATTTCTTATACAATGGACTAGTGAATCACCTAAAATCTTTGCTTAATTTACATTTGGTAAAAAAAATTTTGGCCCTTCAAAATCATACACATTGAATTTTTAACGAATTTTCATTAACCAAGAGTGTAACATCATTAAAAATTATCCAAATTTAAAGCTTTTAGGTCATTTACTAGTAAATACAATCAAAAGAATTCATAATAATTTTCAACAAAATATTTTAAGAACTTTTTGAGAAATCACATTTCAAGTTTCAACATTTTATTAAAAATACCGTTCTGAGAAAAACGCATTTAAAGTTTATGAAAGCAATTAAAAAATTAAAATACATGTTTAAAATTCCCCACACTTTCTTGCTTCAAAACTTTCTAATTGCCAAGTTGCTAATTAAAAATACTAGAAAAATGTTTAAACTTATCTCCATGACAATTTAAAAAATTTTGTTCAAAAAATGTTCTTTAAAAGGCTTTAAATTCACAACTTCCGGTTTCAAAGTTGCTACTTCCGTTTTATTTCGACAGCTGTCGCTGAGGTTTAAACAGCTGTAACTTTTCTTTAAAATGTCGTAGAGACAAAACAAAAAAAGATTTAGAAGACTAAAAGTTGAAATTTTACTATAGAAAAATTTTTAAAAATTAGGATTTTTGGCAAAAAAAAATTACGTTTTAAACGTAGACGGATACCTTAAAGCTTTTATGCTAATAGGGTAATACGTTGTATATTTATAATTATAAAAGAACAATCCCTTTAAAAATATTATGATGTTGATATAGTGTCGGGTTTCTTGAAATAGGTCAAGGTTTTCATTGAATTATCGAGAATTTATTGATACTAATCAGTTATAGTTTAGAAATTGTTACCTAGAAACCTAAATTAGGAAAATAAAAAGCAATGTCAATTAGTAGTTTGCATTTATGTGTTTTCAGTAAATGGTTTTTAACTGATTTCTATAGCAGTAATATTTCAACCAGGGTTTTTTTTATGGCGTCACTCACTATTTCTTAAAGAATTACTTCAAAGAGAATTTAAATGCTTATTTCAAGCAAAAATAAAACGCAAATTCTTTTATGTTTAAAAGCTATGCGAATAATCGCATTAAAATAGTTTAGATTGATCAAACTGTGTTAGTTTCCTTGAAACAGGCCTTAAGGATTTCATTGAATTATCGAGAATTTATTGATAGAAAACATTTATATTTGAGAAACTGTTCTACGAAAATCTAAGTGAATTAAATAAAAAGCAATGTCAATAAGTAGTTTTTACGTTTGTTCTTTTATAAACATTTATCAGTTTTATTTTTCTGCTTTACTAATGAATTCTCAATATTTACACTTGTATATTATTGACATTCAGTCATCCTTAATGTCTTAGACAGGCGATTTATACTTATTTTGTTAATTGGTCTAGTACAATCTAACTGCTGCAAAAAAAACTTATTTTATTTTGAATCTTTCTTTAACTCGAGGATTACTGGCACGATCGACGAAATATAAACTGAACAGATCTTTTTCAGCAATTATCAAGAATTAGACGACATCCAAAATTTTATAAAATAAATTTAAATAACCTTTGTACAAAAATTTACATTAAATATAAATGTATTTTCACTTTTTGTATTTCTGAACTTTTTAACAGACTTTTCTGGTGATAAAGTAGAGATGTCTTAGTTTTAACACTTGAACATTATAGATGTTCAGTCTTCTTCAATATCTTATTCATATATACTCAAGAGCTCAAACATTATGACCACCCCTACATTTTGCAATGAAATCGACTGGATGACATGGTAGGCACGTGATCAGGTGGAAATGGTATTTAACTGCTGCTGGAGAGTCTGAGGAATCATTCTTTCACTTACTTCTGTGTGTAATGGGAAAGACTGTGGATTTAAAGATTTTTACAGAGGGTAGATTGTAATGGCTCGAAGAAAAAGTATTTTCAAAACTGCACTACTCGTCGGTTTTTCGCGATCTACAGTTCTTAGTACTTATGCAAAGTGGATGAATGACAGTGAAACCATCAGTCGACGACATGGTGTTGGACGTCCACACGCTATCAATGAAAAATGTCGTCGGAGGCTGTCTCGCATGGTAAAGCAAAACCGGAGCCAGCTGACAACTCAATACAATGCAGTGCCAAGTAGAATAGTATCTGAGCACACTGTTCAGCAGACACTGTTGGATATGGGGCTACGCAGCAAACGTCCCACTCGTGTACCTTTGCTGACCAAGCTTTATCGCCAACTGCCCGGGAACATCGCGACTGGTCAATGGATCAATGGGAGAGAGTTGCTTGGTCAGTTGAATCACGATTTGTCATTCACCACGCCGATGGCCGTGTCAGGATACGCCGTCTTCCAGTCGAACAGTTCCTCCCTCAATGTACAGTAGGTTATACACAGGCCGGTGGTGGCGGTATTATGCTTTGGGAGACGTTCTCTTGGACGTCTCTGGGACCCGTGGTTGTGGTAGAGTAGACTATGAATGCTACAGTGTATTCGAATATCATTGCGGACCAATTGCACTCTTACATGGCCTCTGTTTTTCCGTCTGGAAATGGAATGTTCCAACAGGACAACGCCCCGTGTCATAAGGCTTAAAATTGTGTTGCAGTGGTTCCGGGAACATGATGCTGAATTCCATTTAATGTCCTGGCTGCCTAACTCA
>CM063500.1:56525506-56538006 GCA_032207245.1 Pardosa pseudoannulata
CCGTCTGGGTTCTACTTTCTTTTAGATAATCATCTCTAAGCATATGTACTTTGTAAAGTCTAGGATATACCAATATTCTTTCCGGATTGTCAAAATGCACACGGTAGATTAGGATTCTAATCGCACCGTCTCGGTTCTACCTGCTTCTAGAGAATCATCCCTAAGCATCAGTACTATGTAAAGTCTAGAATATAGCAATACTCTTTCCGGATGTTTCCGGATAGTCAAAATGCACAAGGTGGATTAGGATTCTAATCACGCCGTATCGGTTCTACCTGATTCTAGAGAATCATTGTTAAGCATCAGTACTTTGTAAAGTCTAGGATATAGCACTACTCTTTCCGGATGTTTCCACATTGTCAAAGTGCACAAGGTGGATTAGGATTCTAATCGCACCGTCTCGGTTCTACCTGCTTCTAGATAATCATACCTAAGCATTTGTACTTTGTAAAGTCTAGGATATAAGAATATTCTTTCCGGATGTTTCCGGATTCTAAAAATGCTCAAAGTAGATTAAGATTCTAATCGCTTCGTGTCGGTTCTACCTGGTTCTGGAGAATCATCCCTAAGCATCAGTACTTTGTAAAGTCTAGGATATAGCAATACTCTTTCTGAATGTTTCTGGATTGTCAAAGTGCACAAGGTGGATTAGAATTCAAATCGCACTGTCTCGGTTCTAACTGCTTCTAGAGAGTCATCCCCAAGCATCAGTACTTTGTAAAGTCTAGGATATACCAATATTCTTTCCGGATTGTCAAAATGCACAAGGTGGATTAGGAGTCTAATCGCACCGTCTCGGTTCTACCTGCTTCTGGAGAATCATCTATAAGCATCAGTACTTAGTAAAGTCTAGGATATAGCAATACTCTTTCTGAATGTTTCTGGATTGTCAAAGTGCACAAGGTGGATTAGAATTCAAATCGCACTGTCTCGGTTCTAACTGCTTCTAGAGAGTCATCCCCAAGCATCAGTACTTTGTAAAGTCTAGGATATAGCAATATTCTTTCCGGATTGTCAAAATGCACAAGGTGGATTAGGAGTCTAATCGCACCGTCCCGGTTCTAACTGCTTCTGGAGAATCATCTATAAGCATCAGTACTTAGTAAAGTCTAGGATATAGCAATACTCTTTCCGGATTGTCAAAATACACACGATGGATTAGTATTCCAATTACACCGTTTCGGTTCTACCCTGCTTCTAGAATGATTTGCGGAAGAAAATAAATTATGACCCTTTTGTTGATCTCAGTTCGAATAGGAATATGGGTGATGCATTGAGGGGTCGAAATAGTACTATCCGGCATCAGAAGTACCGTTATTCTGCTTGAAATTTTTTCATGTATCTTCATATTCATACCTTTAATAAAATAGTAAATCTATTCAAAATATACGAAATTTCTCAACAGAAGTAGCATTAATGGGAATTTTAACACTTTGTGTGCGGGTACATTTTGCAGAGGAATTATACCGGGAGCGGGAGTTTTGCTCGTAAATTTAGTTATTCAGTTAAATCTCAATAAATCGAAAATTATATAATTTTTAAACCAACTTTTCGTATTTTATATTGAAATATAATAACAAATATATAAATAGAAATATATAAATAACAACCATAATATTTTTGTAAACAAAAAATATATTTTTTAGTGGATAAATTTATAATGGTATCGTAAATATGAAAAATCAAATAGAAATAGTAGTATATAGTCTAATTATTTCGAATTATGTTGTATATAAACAGTTTTACATTATAAAAAAATGAAAAGAGCAATCATAAAACTAATAATGTAAAAAGTAGTTTTTATTTGTCTAAAGTTTTCCAGAATCGATAAAGAAGACAAGAACATTCGGCTTCGTTTTTCTGTATATACCGTTATTTTTGTACCCACAAACATGTTTTGAGCCATGTTGTACACTAATCCGTAAGTGACCCGTGCTCAAGTATCAATCGTCTGAAAACGTAATAGTACGTGTCCCACGCTCAAGTATCAATCGTCAGAAAACGTACCAGTACGTGTCACTCATACATTGTGTTAAGGAAAATATGTGAAAAAAAGTTATTTTTGAGGTGATGCAAGAACAGTTATTTCAATTTCATATTCTCTTACTCTGTACAATCGATAATAGCTTTAATTTAAGATAGTAATTAATATGTTGAGCTAAAATGACTCGAGCAGTAGTGAGTTAATAGGTTAAACAAATCTATTCCCTTACTCTGCACTATACATAATTGCTTTGATTTAAGATAGTAATATGTTGAGCAAAAATGACTTAATTAAAAATGACTTAATTGGTCAAATAAGTCTTATATTATTATCAGATCTTACAACAATTGTTTTAATTTCATATTCTCTTACTCTGTACAGTCCATAATAGCTTTGATTTAAGATAGTTATTAATATGTTGAGCAAAAATGTCTACGGCAGTAATTAGTTAATGGGTAAAATAAGTCTAATATTATTATCAGTTATTAGAACAATTATTTAAATTTCTTATTCTCTCGCTCTGTACAGTCCATAATAGCTTTGATTTAAGATAGTAATTAGTATGTTGAGCAAAAATGACTCGGGCAGTAGTGAATTAATGGGTTAAATAAGTCTAATATTATAATCAGTTGTTATAACAATTGCTAAAATTTCCTGTTCTCTTACTATGTACAATCCATAATAACTTTGATTTAAGATAGTAATTAATATGTTGAGCAAGAATGACTAGGGCAGTAATGAGTTAATGGATCAAATAAGTCTTATATTATTATGAGTTGTTAGAACAATTGTTTAAATTCCATATTCTCTTACTATGTACAATCCATAATAACTTTGATTTAAGATAGCAATTAATATGTTGAGCAAAAATGACTCGGGCAGTAATGAGTTAATGGATTAAATAAATCTAATATTACTATCGGTTATTAGAACAATTGTTTTAATTTCATATTCTCTTACTCTGTACAGTCCATAATAGCTTTGATTTAAGATAATAATTAATATGTTGAGCAAAAATGACTCGGGCAGTAATGAGTTAATGGGTTACATAAATCTAATATTACTATCGGTTATTACAACAATTGTTTTAATTTCATATTCTCTTACTCTGTACAGTCCATAATAGCTTTGATTTAAGATAATAATTAATATGTTGAGCAAAAATGACTCGGGCAGTAATGAGTTAATGGGTTACATAAATCTAATATTACTATCGGTTATTACAACAATTGTTTTAATTTCATATTCTCTTACTCTGTACAGTCTATAATAGCTTTGATTTAAGATAGCAATTAATATGTTGAGCAAAAATGACTCGGGCAGTAGTGAGTTAATGGGTAAAATAAGTCTAATATTAGTATCATCATCCGTTGATAAAATAAATAAAATAAAATAATATTATAATCATCCGTTTACCTAAAGCTACTTAGTTTTATAGTTTTAAATGTCTCACAATTGATTTCCAGATTAACGCAAACTTGAAATATATCCTGAAAAAGCACATTTATTTCCTACCAACCTCTGGGAATTTCTTTTCTGTCGAAATAAAAAATAAAGCAACGTTTAGCAAAATGCTTTTCATTCCTACCATTTGCGGCAGGCCATTATTCCACCCGCCATCGAAAATGAATGCATTATTCAAATCTTTACGACATGTCTCCGTGTTAGATTTGTAATCGTTCGATGCACGGACCAAGTCATTTATCTTATACCGCGCATTATAAATTCAGAACTGGAATGAATTATGTACAAACATGTCAGATGTCTCGGCGTTTCAATACCGGAATGAATGACTCCCGATTTTTAGCAATTCAGATATCGGTGCTTAATGGAGTATTATTTAAACGAATTTTCAAGATTTAGAAATTTGAAATGACTAATTTGTCATACTTTCGTTAAAAAGACTTTCGGTTTAGTAAAAATACGTAAGTCAGCCAAAGAAGTAAATATACGTAATTAAGTCAGTCATGTACAAATCCTTTTAAACGATACACCATCCAACATCAATGTCAGAATTATTAAAAATCAGGAGTCATTCATTTCCGAATTCAAATGTCAAGACATCTAGTTTGTACATAATGGCTGAATTATTTACATATTACTTACGTAAACGTCTTTGAGTGACGCATGAATTTTTACTAAACCGAAGGTTTAGTAAAGTCATACGTAATTCAATCAATATGTACAAACATGTCAGATGTTTTGGGGTTTCAATACAAGAATGAATGACTCCCAATTTTTAGCAATTCAAATATTGGTGCTTAATGGTGTAGTATTTAAAGGGACACATCACCTTTAAACCTTCAAAAAATCGATTTTTTGTTTTTTGAATTTTTAGAATCTTTGGAGTTTTCTGAATAATTTAAAACAATCCCCATTGAAATATTCGACATAGAACCTGTAAAACTATAAAATAAAAAAAGACACACTGGCAGCATCTGGCATTTAAAAGAATTTTCAAGATTTAAAAATTTGAAATGACTAATTTGTCATACTTTCGTTAAAAAAGACTTTCGGTTTAGTAAAAATACGTAAGTCAGCCAAAGAAGTAAGTATATGTAATTAAGTCAGTTATGTACAAATCCTTTTAAACGATACACTATCCAACATCAACGTCAGAATTATTAAAAATCGGGAGTCATTCATTGTCCAATTAAAAATCTAAATTTTCTAAAATGTTCTAAAATGTTTGTACATATAGTTATACCCTGCTTCATGGGGTGCTTTACAATTCTGGAAAATTAAAAATTTTACTGATTTCATCATAATAAGGGGTAATATGCTAGTCCATTAAATGTTTGATATCTACCATACAGTCTTATTTTTCTATTTGGCGTCTATTTCCTAACTACTGCATTAACACGCTAATTTTATTTGTTCTGATATTCAGCCTTAAATATGTCTCAGCAGGTAAAAGTGGCGTGCAAACTAGAAATACCGGCAGTGATTTGGTTTATTTTGAGCTCGAAAATGTTTGTTGTTGCTGTTTCTCATGCCACTTGGACAAACCAAGCACGATTGAACCTACAAGCTCTCGTATTAAGGCCAAGGGGTGCGCATTTCGTTTTAATGAACACCATTTAGGTGAAAGAAGGACTTGCTGTGGATGAGCTACTGGAAAGTGAAGATATCACTCGAATGGATTGGCCTGCGTACTCCCCTGATTTAACTCCCATCGAACATGTGTAGTATGTTTTGGGAGACGCATTGCAGCATGGGCACTCCTACAGCAAGAAATGTTGGACAAGCTGGTTCTGAGTATGCGGAGAAGATGCGAAACAACCATTGCAGTTGGGAGAGGGCATATCCATATTAAGGAACATCTGCATGTTGTTCTTCCTCTTGGATAGACAATCATGAGTCACAATACTATGCGTTCAATAAAGCTTGTTTTTGTTTGATTCCGTACCGTATGCGTTGCATTCCTTTTTCAGCGATTCTTTCGTCATCCTTAACGTACATGATACTCTCCCTCATTTCTGATTTTCAGGTCTCTCAGATGATTTCTAGTGGAGTTATGGCAAAAACCTACCTGTTGCTTAACTTTTGCACACCCGTGTAGAAACCAATATGATATGTACTTATGTATGATCTGTAATTAGCATGATAGAATTTAAAACCATGGTGTTGCTCCTGACAGAAGTGCTTGAAAGTTGGCATGTCTGTTATCCACAGTTATGCTACACGAGACCTAATGAGACCAGGACTAACTGCTTAAAGTAGATTCTGAGAGGCTACGAACAGAAATGACATCAGGGTATTCGAACCCCCAAACTCCGGTACCGAAGAGCAGCGCTCTACCATTCAGCCATCGTTCAGCCTATCCATTAGTGACTGACACTGTTATGTTTATCAAAAGGGGATATCATGTGACAAGGTAAAACGGAAAACTTTAATAGCGTCAGTAATTTTTCACAGTATCGGAGCATGACTGTACAAAGTCAACAAGTCTACAAGTCTTTATAAGTCTACAATAAATCATGCTGATTTGTATAAACAACAAATATAATTCCATAGTTACAAATATATGCTGACTTTTACTAAGAGAGGGATACAAATCTATAGATTACTAAAGAAAACATAAGTATATATTCAAAAGAGAAAAAAAATATTCAAAATGAAAGGAAATCAACTGTAAATCGTTATCGACAAAACAATCAAATTCATGTGAAATTATTTCCTTACAGTGCACTTAATGTTCATCAAAAGAGTAAATTTATCGTTGGAGCTCTTTCGGTCCATTACCTTTGAGAATAAATCAAATGCAGATCGAATTTGCAGGACTGCTGTCTCTCTAAAAAGCAAAAGCTAGCTGCACTATTAATCAGTCTATCAAAGGGTTTTTATTCTTGGAATGAAACATTGAAAATCGATTTTGCCAGAGGAGAATGCGTTGTTCTGTAAATCACATTCACACAGGTGCCGCCTCGTGGAAAAAGGAAAAAGTCCTTATGACTGAAATTTTTGCCGTGTTAGCAATTTCTTGTTTCTTTCATGTGACGGGACTCTTTTTACTTCTTATGGAAAAAGAAATTGTTTAAACAGAGATGAATTCTCATAAATTATATTTTTTATTTGATTTTCAAGAAAAATAAAGACCTATTCGTTTGAGGCATTCGTCATGAGTATATCTTTGATATAATATAATTTTTAAAAAAAAAAACAGAATTGCTACACATTTTTTAAAAATTCTTGTAAAATGAATCTCCTAAAAATCTAAGAATAAAATATAATTTGAAAAATAAAAATTGAAAAAAATTACTTGTTGTATAGAGGAATTATCACGATACCAGCAATTATACAGTGGATTCCACTTAATGTGATAGCAGTTAATGTTATCAATCGTTTATTGTTATCGAAATCACTTGGTCCCGATTTTCTCTATTCATTTGTATGTTAAAATTATGGCTTTATGTGATCGTTACATTGGTTAATGTTATCAGTTTTCGAAAAGAAAGAATCCGCATTGTTTTAATCCATCCACCGGCTACCCTTCCCACCTTTTTCCCTTTCAAAACAGTCACCCTTTTCGTAAATTCCATACGGAACTTACCGTACCATACTAGAGTTGCCAGTTTAAAAGTTGTCAGGCTACTTTTAAATTATTTTTCCTGCAAGGTAAAGGAGTTCCGTTACTCAAAATTAGTTTCTTTCATTTATTATCGCTTTGCAATATTTTGTTTCCTCAAAAGTGTGCGATACGAGTTATACGAGTGCGAACGAGAAGGGGACGACAGGTCCGTTTTTGAACAGGAATTCGTTGTCGAACCCCCGTCGACGCGTCCGTTCAGTGGGTTAAAGGTGTTAAAAAACTTCCTGTCGACTAGTATGCCAACAAGAATTCCTGGATGACAACAGTCATTTTCAATGATTGGATACGTAAGTGAAACGATTAGCTAAAGCAATATATTCTTCTCCTCATGGGCAATTGCACTGAACACGTCTTAAATGTCACTCTGAAGCATGCTAATGTTGTTTTTTGATCTGCAAACATTACTTCCATTTTGCAGATTTGTGATCAAGGAATGATTCGTGCTTTGAAAGTCTATTATCGCCACGAAATGCGGGTACGATCTCTGGATGAAATAGAGGACACATAAAATCTTAGGGCTATTGATTTGGAGAAAAGAGCTAACGTTCTTGATGCGGTGCACCTTTTAACAACTTCTTGGATTCGAGTGTCTGCTCAAACGATCAGAAACTGCTTCGCCTACGCAAGATTTTGATAAAGAAATGACTAATAATTTTAAGAAATGATAGAAAATCCTTCGGATATGACCCCTGAAGAGTTCGAGTCATGGGTGGAAGTAGATCAAAACATTCCAGTAACTTCCACACTAACAGAATCTGAAGTCTGTCAGATTGTCATAAGAAAACAGACGATTGAATTAACTGATGTGTCAGATCAAGAATCTCTTCACATTGAGCCACCTCCAAGTGCTGAAATGAGAATTGCATTGAAAGTTTGCATATCGTTAATTGTTATCAATTGGTTATTGTTATCAAAATCACGGTGTCCAAAACTGATCATATTAAGCGGAGTCCACTGTATCTGGTTATCTTCAAGAAGTTAAAGAAGTTTCAAAATAAAACTGAAATTCTCTATGTAGTGAATAACACATACTGTGTATACCTAGTAGATTGCGGTCCAAAATGGATGGGATATGTTTTTGTGACAGCATTTGTTTTATATATGTTATTTCTAAAGGGAGATTTAAAATTTTGATATTTATTGTAGCTTAAAAGGTGCAAAATAAAATTTTCAAATTGACAACTTTAATGAGGTAAAGATAAAAAGTTGTCTGTGTTAATAACTCTTGTTATTTTCAATAATATTATATGTATAAAAATAATAAAAATGATTGCATATATTTTGAAACTCTTCAAGATTTTAGTTTAGCTTTATCTATCGCCGTTCCGAAATTATATCAATATCCAACTATACGAAAATAAAATTGGGCAATAAACTAATGTATTGAGAATTGGGATTATTATTTAGAAATATACCCAACAGTTTCACGAAGGTTCTTAAAATTTTATGATTTTTTATCGAACCAATATTCTAGCCATGTTAACCATAGAAAAAATTTACAAATAAAACAAATTTTGAAGACAATATACACGAATTTTCAACTAAGAAAACAAGAAGAATAAATATACAAGTTACCATTCACCTTCACAGTATACAATAAGTTCATTTAGACGACACGGTGTTGGACGTCTACACTCTATCAAAGAAAAAGGTCGTCGGAGAGTGTCTCGCATGGTGGAGCAAAATCAGAGCCAGACAGTGGCTCAGCTGACAACCCAATACAGTGCAGGGCCAAGTAGAATAGTATCAGAGCACATTGTTGAGCAGACACTGTTGGATATGGGGCTACGCAGCAAACGTCCCACCCGTTCGTCTTTGCTGACTAAGCGTCATCTCCCACTGCGCCTACGCTGGGCCCGGGAACATCGCGACTGGTCCATGGATCAGTGGGAGAGTTGCCTGGTTAGATGAACCACAGTTTGTCATTCATCACGCCGATAGCCATGTCAGAAACAGTTGCTCTCTCAAAGCACAGTAGCTCATACACAGGCCGGTGGTGGCGGTATTCTGCTTTGGGGGACGTTCTCTTGGACGTCTCTGGGACCTGTGGTTGTGGTAGAGTATACCATGAATGCTACAGGGTATCTGAACATCACTACGGACCAGTCGCACCCTTACATGTCCTCTGTTTCTCCAGCTGGAAATAGAATGTTCCAACAAGACAACGCCCAGTGTCACAAGGCTAAAATTGTGTTGGAGTGGTTTCAGGAACATGATGTTGAATTCCAGTTAATGTCCTGGCCTCCGATTACACCGGATCTCAATGAGATAGAACACATTTTGGATATCATGGGATGGCAACTCAGGTTCACAGACCACCCATTCGCAATATATCGGATTTGCTTAGCCGTTTCTTAAACATCTGATACAATCTGTCTCCGGCCATCTATCAAGGACTTGTGGAATCCATACCAAGACGGGTTGAAGCTGTGTTGCGTGCCAAAGGTGGGCCAACTTGTTACTGACAGGTGTTCATAATGTTTTGGCTCTTGAGTGTAGGTGTAACCCTTTTAACATAAAAGCATCGTTTAAAATCACTTTTCTGAGTGATTAGTGAACTCTTTGTAATTTTCATAATTTTATTGCATTTTACAAGGTTTTTAAATAAAAGAACACAATAAAAATAATCAATTTACCAACAATCACTTAACAAAACTGACAAATGTTCTCCTTCGAAATCCAATAAGTTATATTAAGTGCTAAATCCTATTGGAAACTGACTGGTTCGTGTGGTGAGGCGATTTAGATCATTACTATAATTGCTAATTATTATAATTGATATAATTAATATAATTGATTAATTACTGTAATTGATATAAATAAAACGAGAATGGAAATGGTTGGGATCTAAATCTGACCTCATCACATCTTTTGTAAAGACCTATAAAAATTAGGACTTTGTAATTACCTATAAAACTTAATTGAATAGATTCGTCTTGCGCGGAATTCTCCAGAGGAATTCTGAACCCAGTCCCAGATTAGAATCATGTCTCTGTTCATGACACTAAAAGAGAATGTACCTTTGTGGAGTTATTTATGAGTCCCTAAGGAGCAGTACCCAATTTAAAAGGGTAAGGTTTTCCTAATGTTTGCGGTTTCAAGGCGGGAAAAGGGAGACCAATAGAGATATACAGCTCTGCTGATAGGGCGAAAAAAAGTAAGAAAAGACAGAGATGAAAATAATATAAAAAATAAAAGTTAAGAAGAGAGTTGGAGTTTAGGAGTTGGAGTTCGAGAGTTTGGGAGTCGGAGAGCAGAGTTCGGGGACCAAAGGAAGAGTTGGCTTAGAGAGAGACTCCGGAAAGCTAACGAAGACAACATCTCGCAACGACCTGAAGTGTTTCAGTGAATATACCTTTCAGAATCACCCCAGTTATTTAGAAAGCCCCAGACCAATGGTGAGACTGAAGTCAGCAGTGTCTTCATTCTGTCACCAACAGCTCCTAACCTGAGTACATCCCAGGCACATCCCTACAAATCCACAAAGGTACTTATCATAAATATTTGAATTAGGTCCTTTCTTTTCTTTTTTATATAAATGATTAGTATCTCATTAATGTTAAATTTTGAATAATATGTCACCTAATAGAAAGTTTGGAAAAGCAAATTTTATGAAGTTTGAATCATAATAAATCATAAAAAGTTTTGTACATAGTCATGTAAATAACATAATAATGGATTTGCTTATTTTTTTATTTTAAATTATCAACTTTGGATGTGTTTATTTTAATTGTGTAATATTTAATTTTAGTAAAACTTAATTTAGCTTATTAGTTAAAAAAAAAAGTCTGTAGCCTCTCAGAACCTGTGGTTAAATTTAAAACTTAAATGATCTACACATCGCAAGACAAATAAAATTCAGTCTTTTACTAACAAAATAATAATTACTATAAATTTGATCATAGGTAAATATCTAAACTTATTGCGCACTACACGACAGTTCGTTGCTAACACAAGATGACACCTCACTGGCTCTCAAAACACTGAAGCTATCTAACTACATTCTGATGAAGAAAATTCATATGAAATTAAAGAAATTGAGTTTCATTTTCCTTGTTATTTAGTTATAACATTTGACAGAACGGAGATAATGAAACAAACTTTATTGCATTGTAAACTAAGTTACATTTGCAATGATATATAAGTTTTGGTAATACTCTAAAAAGATAATAGATATGAGCCATACAAACTCAAGAATAAACCTTTTTCAAAGGGTTTCAACAATTTTATCCGCTGTTGTAGATGTTCCTTAAATGAATGTACGTGTATTTGTTTGCTCGTGTAGGCTGTTGAGTAAATACAACCATCTTTCATTCTTTCATCGTCATTAACTTTTTTCCAGAGTCACTGTTAAAAATATATCTGTCTTGAATTTTGCCATTCGTGCCTGCAATTCCATTTTTTTTCTTTTGAACTACTTTTTTCTTAGACAAGTAACTATCAATTTTCTTTCCTCAAGGATTTTATGGCACAGAACTCTGTTGCTCTTGACCTTCGCATATGTTCGGACGTTCTAAATTTAGTCAATATTCAGGACTGATACAAAGATTACAATGCTTTGATTTCAGGTGAATTCTGGATTACATATCTTTTGCTGTTATATTACTTTGTAGCTAAATAAATAACTTGTTAGATGTATGGAGATATCAGCTCGATACTTATTTAAAAAACATGTTGAATGAACATGTTAGTTACTAAATTGTTTTGAATTGAAATAAAATCTTGAGATGTTTTACTTCTAAACTTAGCAATGTTTTACTGGTTTGTATCACCATGGGTGAACGGTGATATAAATTGCAGATACTGGAAAACAATGATACCATTTACACAATAATCTTTGAAAGATGGCCTTGTTGATTCTTGATATCCTTTAAATTTCAATTAAAACAATATGTTTGTAGAATCCCCATTAAATAGGGATATTACGTTTAATTTTCGCATAATTGTTAAATTTGCTGCTGAAATAAACGTTATATTTGTTAAACAAAAAAATTGTTGAAGCATCATAAGTACATTTTACATAACTATAGT
The DNA here is from genome assembly GCA_032207245.1 of Pardosa pseudoannulata. Taxonomy (NCBI): domain Eukaryota; kingdom Metazoa; phylum Arthropoda; class Arachnida; order Araneae; family Lycosidae; genus Pardosa; species Pardosa pseudoannulata. The sequence goes on from CM063500.1 coordinate 56,537,614, forward strand.
GTGAAATTCTTCATTTAAAGATAATTTTTATGTAAACTAACTTACAATATTTAAAAGAAATATACATTATTTTTCTGTAGAAAATACACTGTTTTACCTATAATTTTTTTAATTTTTTAAATACTTTTTACTATCTCTACATGTTTAAATTTGGTATTTTAATATTTGAGGAAATATTTTTAATTCAGGATTGTTGAGATACAATGAATTAACCCTCTAAGCGGTTCGCACGTACAATTCCGCCAAACCGAAGATGTCTCCAAAACGTACAGTTTTCGACCTCAAAATAAGCTCCGAAAATAGATGTAATGTACATTTCTGCCAGTGCTTTCCCACATGGAGTTTTGCAGTAGGAGGGTCAGGTCGATTGTTTAGGAACTGCACCCCTCTTTG
>CM063500.1:56545506-56550506 GCA_032207245.1 Pardosa pseudoannulata
CGGTAAATAAACACCCAAAATTTGTTCATTACCTTGTTTTTCTGACTTTGGCCGATCGCCCCATGCCAGTTCCCGCATTGGCTGGCCAAACCCCGAAATCAAGGAAAGATCGGACATTGGCCGGTCATTGTGAGGTGATATTGGATATTTCGCGATTTAGCCGGCCAATTCGGGAACTGGCCAACTTCGGGCTTTGGCCGTAACATATATATATTTGTGTGTGTAATAATATTTTTATCACTTTCTGTTTAAGATTATATTTTCACAGTAATTCTTTTCATGGAACTTTAGCGAATATTCTCAAATGTTGGCTAGAATATATCCTTCGGTTCCATATCTAAAAATAGAGTTCTAACGTATGGGTTACATCACTTAAGTGACTTTAAGTAATAGCTGATTGGTGTCCACAAATATGTATATATTTGTGCCGTTGTAAATATATATATATATATATATATATATATATATATATATATATATATATATATATATATATATATATATATATATATATATATACATATATATATATGTGTGTGTGTGTCTTTTGGTAGATTTTGGTTTGGTTTGGAGCGCTACAGTCTACTGTTTTGCACACGAGGGCTAATGACACCGAGACCTACTTCTTAAAGCCTATTCCGAACGGCTACGAACACCCATGCCATAGTGGGATTCGAACCCACTAACTCTGGTACCGACGATCAGCGCCCTAATCAATCGGCCAGCGTCCGGCGTCTTTTGGTAGATATAGTTAACTTTACTCTAAAATCTCAGTGTTGTGGTAATGGATAATGGGTGGCACGCATAGGAACCAATTAAAGACATGGTATAAAGTGGTTGTCCGATTTAAAATATTTAATTTTATTGAATTTTAGTATCCGTTTTTAAATGCTGAACGAAAGGTGATACTGATATACCGTAAATTTCTACTACGGATACTTAGCAATTATAAATGAGTCTCATATAGTACATGTTGTATTCAGACTAATATTCCCCGTAACTATTGTAACGTGCAATCTAGTTTAAATGTACATATGTAAGAGGGATATAGATTCTGTAGAACAGTACATATACATTTTTCCAGCATCGTATCTAGAGAGAAAAATTTTTTGAAAAATACTAATCAATCCAACTATCAGACAAATTTAAAACTCGATATAGATAAAAAATATTATGTTAAACTTTTATTTGTTTCACATTTAATCATATACTGATGCCAGTAGAATAGAGTCACAAATCGGTTTGGTCTTTCTAGCAATACCGAATTACCTAATAGTTTATGAGGCATTGTTGAAAATGAGACCAGATAATAAGAGTTTTTTGGCTGAGACCTTTCCGATTTTATGAGATAAATTGATAAAAATATCAGTCGGCTAAACTTATTGCAGTTTTCATATGCACTCCTTTGAGATCCTTAACAATGTTACTCCTAGGTTTCTCCTGATATGTTAAATATTGACTGCTATAATACTTTCCCCTGGTGTCTATAGTATTGGGTGGATAAAAAGTCAAGTTGCACAATGTTACTCCTAGGTTTCTCCTGATATGTTAAATATTGACTGCTATAATGCTTTCCACTGGTGTCTATAGTATTGGGTGGATAAAAAGTCAAGTTGCACAATGTTACTCCTAGGTTTCTCCTGATATATTAAATATTGATTGCCATAAGATTTTCCACTGGTGTCTATAGTATTGGGTGGATAAAAAGTCAAGTTTCACATACTCGAAACAAATATACTGACCCTCTTGCAAAACAATCTCATTTCCTAGTTTATCATACATCTTAGTTTAAATGCACATCTGTAAGAGGTATATAGATTCTGTAGAACAGTGTATATGCCCTTTTCCATTAATGGTTCTAGAGAGAAAATTTTTTAAGAAAAAAACTAATCGAAATATCCGACAAATTTAAAACTCGATATAGATAAAAAATATTATGTTAAACTTTTATCTGTTTGACATTTAATCATATACTGATGCCAGTAGAATAGAGTCACAAATCGGTTTCGGCTTTCTAGCAATACGGAATTAATAGTTTATGAGACATCGTTGAAAATGAGACCAGATAATATGATTTTTTAGGCTGAGGCCTTACCGATTTTATCTGTGATAAATTGATAAAAATCTCAGTCGGCTAACGATATCGCAGTTTTCATATACACTCTTTTGAGATCCTTAACAATGTTACTCCTAGGTTACTCCTGATATATTAAATACTGACTGCCATAAGACTTTCTCCTGGTGTGTATGTATAGTATTTGGTGGATAAAAAGTCAAGTTGCACATTTTCGAGACAAATAAGCTGTAACGGCGGGATTTAGCGGTCTGTCGACATCAAAGAACTTTGCTTCGAGAGGTAAACTTCGCTTGTGTGGATACAAAGGGATTGTTTTCCAAGGCACCACGATGTCTATCTACACTGTTGTGCTCTATAGTAGAGGAACAATATACCAGAAAACCCGGCACCTTCACTGACAGTCAGAAATATGACCATCGGACCGACAAAAGATTTGCCTCGTACTTGGATGTAGCCGCTAAGAATTCTAGGGACCCCTGGGTTTGCGGCCGATGATTGTTTAACCTAGACCAATCCAGTTGGTCGAAGGTGAGGTTATCGCTAGATGATCCAATAATGAAATTGTGGGTGAGGTCCCTTCCCTAGAAAGAGACGAGAGAAGATTTGTTTTTTAGAGAAGTTAGTTAGCTAGCAACCAGGTAATTCAGAGGTCGCCTTGAACAGTCTCTCCTTCGGAGAGTTTTATTTAGTGAAATCCCGTCTTGGGATATATCTCATGTTGAAATTGAAACTACACCCTGTGGATTGGGTTTCCTTTTCTAATATAATCCTCTTCGGGATTGTTTGCATATTTTTCTTCGGAACTCTAACTGTTCTTTGATATTCTACCATTACTTCAGTGAATTTTCGCGAGAGCTACCGAATTGTTTCTTCCGTCAGATCATCAATATTTCGCCAGAGTCTGATCTTAGATATTACACGTCTCTACTCAGGCCTTTGTGTATCTAATCCGATGACATACCTGTGATCGGAAATTGTTTTTTTCTTTGTATATTTATGAAATGATGTATATAGCAGAGATGTAAATAAATTCATTAGTCCAGACGCACCTTATTTTTCATTGTGTCACCTAAAACAGCGACCGGATACGTTACAATACTAACCCTTTTACAAAACAGTCTCATAATTTATCTGACACAATCTTATTAACGTTATCAAAAACAAAAATAAAGTCGATTCTTCTAAAATAGCAAACTAGTTGGTTGGAGGATTCAAAGGGTTGCATAGTTACTGAAAAATTGATCCATGTAAAAAAAATTCAGAAACGAGTGTATATTATTCGTACGATCATACCATTGAGTATCCCCTATATAATAATAGCCTATGTTGTCTGTCCACGAATTTATGAAGCGGTTGTACCTGGAATGGATACAGTCATCCATATTGGATTTTTTATGAGTAAGGATCAGCAAAATTCAAAGCAAGTTCGAAATCTACTCCATCCCTCCTTTTCGAGCGTTTAATGCTATTATTTCAAGCCTTATTATCCTTCTTATTCTATACTAAATTCATTCTTGATAGCGAAGGCGGAGCATAATATTTAGATTTCTGGACTGTTTAGACTGAACCTCATGTACTCTAATTACTTCTTACACATTGTGTAGGCGTGGCACATTTGGTAGAGTGTCTGCTCAATTGATTCTCGGTTTGACGGTTCTAACCTCGACGCAGACAAATTTTTGTAAACTTCTAATTAATTTAATATTTTTTATTTTTCTTTTTAAATTCTTATTCCTAAAGTTGTTTTATTATTCTTAAAATTATTTTATTATTTTTTAAATAAATTTTTACTATTTTTTCAACTTTTTTTACGATTTTTATTATTTTTATTTTATTAAATTCACGTACTGTTGTACTGATGTTCCTGGCCACATTAAAATTTCATGATTTCTATCCTTAAACTGTCTTCTCTTAATGTAATAATATCCTAAGTTATCTGTCCGTCTGTCTTCGAATTTATGAAGTGGTTGGACCTGGAATGGATAGAGGCATCCATATTGGATTTTTGATGAGTTAGGGTTAGCGAAATTCCAAGCGAGTAAAGTTTATCTTTTCCTAAACTATCGATCCGATTCTAAAATAAATTGATATGAATAAGCTTTATATCACAGCAAAAAATACTGTCATCTTTAAAACATTCGAAATCCACCCCTTTTGGACCGTTTAATGCCATTATATCAAGCCCCATTTTAAGAGCAGGCGATTAAATTTATCAATTTATAAATAGGTAATAAATAGGTAAAATAACAATTTTTTCTATCATTATGGCGTATTCCTTTAACCATCTCATTTAATCATTTATTTTAAATTATCTAAATATCTTCTGCATTATTTCCATATTTTTAATCACTAAACTTAGATATTACGTCAATAATTTTCCTTTATATTTGGCTTAAATAATAGATTAGGTACATATGTGATTAATTTTAATAGACTATTTTTGTTTAAAGATAATTCTCAGCCAAAAAACAAACCATTTTTTTACCCGCCTCATAAAGTACTTTGCAATTCTGGAAAATTAAAAATTTTACTGATCCCGTCATATGACGGGCTAAATACTAGTATATTAATAACTAACGATCTGTTTATACATATATATCAATGTCCATATGTATGTACACAAAATTATACATATGTATATGGTCATTGTTGTATGAAAATATGTCTTCTTCAAACAATAGCGATTTTGGTTTCCCTTCTATAACAGGAAATAAATCACCGATGGTATCCGCGTTAACATTCTTCACGCCCCTCTTCCCAGACGCAAATCTTGTGGTATCCAAAGATGGATGTCCCCCGCGTCAGGCTTGTAACAGACACCAACTCCATGACCGATCTGTAGCAACATCGGAGTAACGGTCCAAAGGAACAACAACAAAAAAAGGAGGAAGATGCTCGGTCGTCATAGCAACAGAGTGTGGGG
>CM063500.1:56568006-56570506 GCA_032207245.1 Pardosa pseudoannulata
AGAATAAATTTTGTTATGTACAACACATCAATTATTGTCTTTCAAAATGTTATCCAATTTCAAATTACGATGCTATATTTCATTATATCTATTCAATTTTTTTTAGTGTATCACATCCATTAATACATTAATTTATATTTAAAAAATAAATTTGATGGCATCCTACTTGCGTTAATTCCCAGAAATTTTTTTCTTGATGTTTCTCGGAGACGAAAACAAACAAGAAATAAACTATCTCTGTGGTACAGCAGGAGAAATTTTAAAGCTTCATAAATACATGTACAATGAAACATTTCTAATCTCAAAAGTATTAAATAATACGAACTATTAAACAGATACTGAATTCAAGACATGTCTATGAATCTGATACAATCAACAGAAATCGAAAATAAAAGAGTTTAATACTTTTGTTGCCCCTATAATATTTTTAAATTTTAAATAAGTTTCTCAAAGACTTGCTTAGTGATAAAGTTAGAAGAAAAAAATTTTGCTGAGAGTTGCAGAAAATTCCGCAAGGACTGAATCTCATCAGGAAAGAGGTAAGGATGAAACAGAATTCAGGAAATGATAGTTTTCATTAATTTATTACCATTAATTACTGTAGCTTACTAGATGAATTCAACGTGATTCTAAACTGCATTCCCAGTATTGGGAGACTTTAGGGGAGTATGAAGATAAACAAATTATTGAGCATGTACCAGATAATTCTCAGCCAAAAAACAATCCATTTTTTTATCTGCCATATAGGGTACTTTAAAATTCTGGAAAATTAAAAATTTTACTGATTCCGTCATATGACGGGCTATATGCCAGTCAGAAAATATATTTTGTAATATACTACACACCAATTATTGTCTATCAAAATGTTATCCAATTTCAAATTACGATGCTATATTTCATTATATCTATTCAATTTTTTTTTAGTGCATCACATCCATTAATACATTAATTTATATTTAAAAAAATAAATTTGATGGCATCTTACTTGAGTTAATTCCCAGAGATTTTTTCTTGATGTTTTTCGAAGACGTAAACAAACAAGAAATAAACTATCTCTGTGGTACAGCAGGAGAAATTTTAAAGCTTCATAAATACATGTACAATGAAACATTTCTAATCTCAAAAGTATTAAATAATACGAACTATTAAACAGATACTAAATTCAAGACTTGTGTATGAATCTAATACAATCGACAGAAATCTAAAATAAAATAGTTTAATACTTTTGTTGTCCCTATAATATTTTTAAATTTTAAATAAGTTTCTCAAAGACTTGTTTAGTGATAAAGTTAGAAGAAAAAAAATTGCTGAGAGTTGCAGAAAATTCCGCAAGGACTGAATCTCATCAGGAAAGAGGTAAGGATGAAACAGAATTCAGGAAGAAAAGTATTGAAAACTAATTTTAGGGAGAGTGCTTACATTGAGAAAATAGAATCAAGTAACTCTAGTCGAAGGATTAAATTGAGCACAAGTCTGTCCGTGTAAGAAAAGAATAGATTTAAGCATAAAAAGCTATATAGCTGCTGGTAAAATTATGAACTATAATGATTTCTTACACAGAAATATGAATCAGTATTAGATAAGGTGGGATGAGCTGTATAATTTTATACTGGGTCTTACATGTTTGCTTTGTTTGTAATGAGGAGATTTAGATATATTCAAAAATATTTAAGATTTTAAATAAATTACGAAAATTAAAATTTTTATACCTAAATCGAACTTTATTACCTTCTAAATATGAATTAGTATTAGATAGCGTGTGATGAGTTATATAAATTTTATACTGGGTCTTACATGTTTGCTTGTAATGAGGTGATTTAGATATCTTCAAAAATAATTAAGATTTTTAATTAAATTACGAAAATTAAAATTCTGATACCTAAATCGAACTTTATTACCTTCTAAATATGAATTAGTATTAGATAGCGTGTGATGAGTTATATAAATTTTATACTGGGTCTTACATGTTTGCTTGTAATGAGGTGATTTAGATATCTTCAAAAATAATTAAGATTTTAATTAAATTACGAAAATTAAAATATTGATACCTAAATCGAAATTTATTACATTATAAATATGAATTAGTATTAGATAACGTGTGATGAGGTGTATAAACTGAGTCTTACATGTTTGCTTGTAATGAGGTGATTTAGATATCTGCGATTTAAATTAAATTACGAAAACAGATATCTAAATCAAACTTTATAACATTATTTTAGACTATATTTCAGATTTTTTTATTGAGCAATTTCAGTTTAAGATGTGATCCCAGACTGATAAGAGGAATATAGCGGAGGTTTGAGTTAAAAAAAGTAAGGGTCTTTGTGCATCTATTTATGAGTACCCAGGTGTAACATTTGCGGTTATCTAATGATATAATCAACCTAGAGGACTTAGGCTATTATTATATAGGGGATCGATAACCTTATAGAATATAATGTTAAACTTAGATAACATTAGTATATTTCAAATTATATTTCTGTACTAAAACTTTTCATAC
>CM063500.1:56575506-56578006 GCA_032207245.1 Pardosa pseudoannulata
GGTGGCTGGTGCGGGAACTCCCGTAAGTTATGTGACTCTATATTGTCACGGGGGATTTACCCGTTTGATTTTACGACTCTGTAACATCAAAAGAGCATTAAAATTGCGTCTTCATAGCCCACAGGTAGTTCACATCAGTGTGTTTTCTCTAGGTCTCGTTTGTTTCCCACACTTAGGGTCTTTGTAGGTTTTTTCCCTAATTACTTTTTGTTTACGGGGGGCTTATTTTTATATCTGTTATTTCTATATTACGCTATTTCCGTATTACAACATTATTCACGTCCTATATATCTATTACATATATATATATGCATGTATATATATATATATATATATATATATATATATATATATATATATATATATTATATATATATATATATATATTATATATATATATATATATCAGTAGCGTGCAGTCCATATGTGCAGGGTGTGCACTGCACACCCTAGTAAAATTACGAAAGACAATAATTTTCTGCACCTATGTCTACCTATCTTTATATAATAAATATTATTTATAATATATTCAAATATGTTGATTTGCTTGCTTGTATTCTCGCAGTGCGTGCGGTACTAGGTGCTGCACCACGTAGCGCGTTCAAAAGTAAACAAACATAAGAAATTTTTATGTGTACGCACGGCGCACTAATAGAAAATCACGCTTTATATGTATGGGCTACTAGAGAAGAACAGCACTGAGGCAAGTGCAGCTATTTTACCTGCACTTGACATTCAGAATCATCCGAAGGTACGGTTTATTAAGCGTTGTATTAGAGCGGGGACTTACGTGCTGAAGCGCTTTTGATTTTTTAACTGATTAACTGGCCATACGATTTTGCAGACGGTTAATGTTTAAATTTATATATTGTAAGATTTTGTTTTCATGAAAATATAAAAGAAGTATTTCATCAATATAAAGGGAAATGTTTTAGTGTGGTAAAGTAATTTCGGTGATGCATTCTATTTATTGAAATAATTAGCTGAAAAACAATTTTATTTTGTTAGACAAAAAAGAAACGAATTCTAACATAACCGTCCACATTTTACCATTCATTGTGTTACAGACAGTATATAAGTTATATCTGTAACACCATATCCCTGGTTTTACTTTTAAAAATTGTCAAGATGTTTTTTGCAGAATATATGATTTCCAAATGTTAAAAACAATTAATAAATATAATTTAATCCACTGACCGAAAGAGAAACAGTTCGTTCTATTGCGCCAGCGTGCAGTGAAATCCTCTGCACGTGGACTGGACTTCCGGTTTGACGGTACTAATGAGCATCCTGATGAGGCATCGCAGCGGCTGGCGCAGTGTGGTGCTACGTTTGCTGAAAATATAAGTTTTTCGTGGAAATATAAGCTTTTCGTTATTATTAGTAATACGGATAGACGTATGGATTTTGTGTACAAATGAATAATAAACATTAAAGAAGTGTTTAATGTACATTTTTATTATTGTTGTTGTTGCTCTCTGTATATATATATATGCATAACTACCTGCAATATATATATATATATATATATATATATATATATATATATATATATATATATATATATATATATATATATATATATATATATCTTAATTCTTTACTCTATTCAACGTGATTCTAAACAGTATTCACATTATCGGAAAATGAGTATGAAGATAAAAATATTATTGAGCGTGTACCAAATAATTCTCAGACACAAAACCGAAAAAAAATAACTTTGAATTCTGAATAACCTTAAATCATAAAATTTATTTTAAAATTCTGAAAAATTAAAATTTTTACTAATTCTGTAATTTGACGGTCTATAGACTAATCTGAGAAAAAATTTTTTAATGCAATACACAATCAATTATTGTCTATCAAAATATTATCCAGTTTCAAATTATAATGCTAGATTTCATTATATCTATTCAATTTTTTAGTGTATCACATTCATTAATACATTAATATATATTTAAAAAGATAAAATTGAAGGTGTGTTACTTGTGTTAATTCCCAGAGATTCATTCGACGTCAAGAAATAGAACGCGGAGACATTCTTTTCGAAGCAATTATGAGTAATTTCGGAATCTTTTTTTCTCTCGATGAAATCAGTGTTTTCGCACTTTGAACTAGGGAATGCCGTTTTGTACCCGTAATGTGTGTTTTATTTTCCTCTCTGTCTATATATAGACAGTGCTATTACGGGTTCCATACTTTCCCATTCTTGACTAAAGCTTATCATTTCTCTGTGTAATGAGCTCCTTCCGGGCATTCCTAGGGGATTAAACAGTAATATCCAGCGATCGGAATAAAGAGGAAAGTACGAGTGAAAGATTTAATGGGAAACGTCATTTTCCATTTCAAAGTTGGCCGCATGTGACCAGATATGGAATTTTATAATCTACTTTTTCCTTTATTTTGGTTAAGACGACTGTGGACTTTCAACTCCATAAAATGCAATGGTAAATTGTATGTTTGTATTTCATTGAATTATTAAATATATCTATGAAGGAGA
>CM063500.1:56588006-56608006 GCA_032207245.1 Pardosa pseudoannulata
GAAATACTATGATATTTTTTATGTTAGCATTTAACCCTTCATATGACGGGATCATTAATATTTTAAATTTTCAAGGACCGTAAAGTACCCTATGAGGCAGATAAAAAATGGTTTATTTTTAGCTGTTAATTATCTGTTACACGCTCAATATTTTGCTTATCTTTACTGACCGCATGTTAGTTGCCAACTTTAATTTATCTTGTGATATTACGTGATAGAGGTTTTTCTTATACTACCATTTAACCCGTCATATGACTGGATCATTAATATTTTAAATTTTCAAGGACTGTAAAGTACCGTATGAGGCAGGTAAAAAATGGTTTATTTTTAGCTGTTATTTATCTGTTACATGCTCAATACTTTGTTTATCTTTACTGACCGCATGTTAGTTGCCAAATTTAATTTATCTTGTGATATTACGTGATTGAGGTTTTTCTTATACTACCATTTAACCCGTCATATGACTAGATCATTAATATTTTAAATTTTCAAGGACCGTAAAGTACCCTATGAGGCAGGTAAAAATGGTTTATTTTTAGCTGTTAATTATCTGTTACACGCTCAATACTTTGTTTATCTTTACTGACCGCATGTTAGTTGCCAAATTTAATTTATCTTGTGATATCACGTGATAGAGGTTTTAATATGGACAGTGATTATTTGGCGGTATATATGAATGATGTCCAAAATTGAGCGAATCGATTGCAAAACATGAAGAAATGCATTACAAACAAACCCACCAACGAAGAAACTCCTTAATTTTCAAAGATATATAACTTAAACGCGAGATATTTATTAATCCGTGAAATAGACTCCTAGACTTTCATGAAAAGAATTTGATGTTAACCCTTTAAAGGTCACCAAAATAAATTCATGGGAATTTAATGCAATTTGTTTATAAAAGTTATCTCTAAGCCTTATATATGTGAAATATATAATTTTTTTACATTCTTTAAAAGGGTTTGCCTTAGAAGATACGAAATTAGGCTTTGAGAAGTGGTTTAACTGACTAACCCCTACCCTCGTACAGCTTGAACATTATGCCTTTTTAAAAGTTTAACTATACTGGAATAACAATAAATGATAATCCTTAAACTGGTATAATAAATAAATAGCTTAACAACTTAAAAGTGTTGTTTGTACAGATACTTTTATTTGAGGTCATAAGTAAGATAAATTGAATCTGACTTCTCAAGTACAGAAAGTTTAAATACATATATTTCAATAGAAAAAGAAATAAATAAGTTAAACGTAGAACTATCATCTGTTATACATTTAAAATATCAAAAATATAATACGTATGATGTTTATAATATGTATATGTAAAATGTATAAAATATTTAAAATATATAAAACATATAATGTATTTTTAATATACACTCATGTACATAAATTAAGGATAATGAAGTTCAGGCAATGAAAGAGACAAAAGCAAAACAAAATTGACTTATTTGTAAAGTCTATTTATTAAACAAAAGGTAAAGAGCAAAAAAGATGCTATATGTTTGACATAATTAATAAAAATTGCGATTTTTACTCCCTGGAGCAAATTTAAAAAAAGAACCTATTTACAGAAAACAGTATAACATGGTTAGTATGATGGTTAATACGGAGTATGTCTCCCGGACGATACAATACAAGCGTTACAAAGCCTACGCATGCTGAGTATCAGATTATCAATCTGATCTTGGGGAAAATTACACCACTCATCAAGCAATGCCCTCCGAAATTCCGATAGACAGTTGGGAGGATGTTGACGGGCTGCAATTCGTCGGCCAAGCATGTCCCACACATGCTCTATTGGATTCAAGTCCGGTGAGTATGCTGGCCAATCCATACGGGTGATATCCTCCGATTGAAGGTATTCGTCTACAATGTTTGCACGGTGAGGTCGGGCGTTTTATCCATATACAGAAATTCAGGACCCATGGCGCCCCGAAACAAACGTACATGTTGTTCCAGAATGAGATTCCGATAGATGTGGCCTGTCATCGTTACACTCTGAACATGCAGGTCAGTTCTGGAACCAAGAATAATTCCGCCCCAAACGAGCCATCCTGCACCACCGTAACGGTGTCGTTCAATGGTGTTCTCTTGGTGGTAACGGGTACCTGGCGCTCTCCATATGAAAGTCCGGCGAGAATCAGAATGTAAACTGAACATGGACTCGTCGGAAAACATCACACAAGACCACTGTTGCGGTGTCCACAATGCATGCTCTCTAGCCCAGCATAATCGCAGGCGACAGTGAGTTGCGGTAAGGGGAACACATCTGACAGGCCTACGAGCATATAGACCAATGTTCTCTAAGCGTCTGTACACGGTCTGCCTTGAAACTGTCGTACCGGTAGCTGAAGAGAGATGACGAGACAGGTCTGATGCTGTGCTCTGTCTGTTTCTTTTGGCAGTAACTGCCAAAAACCGGTCATCATTCTTCTTAGTAACTCGGGGGCGACCTGTGCTGTAACATCTACTCACATTACCATCATGTTTGAATCGTTGCCAAAGCCTGGAGATGACACTCTGGGTGATTCCAAGTTCCTCGGATACTTCCAGCTGGGTACGTCCACATTCCAGTCATCCGATAATTCTACCACGTAAAAAATCATCCAAATGCTTCCTTTGTGCCATAACTATGCGGTTATTGCACTGAAAGGCTTTTAAAGCGCTTGTGAACAATTTTACTTCTTTGCTACCATTCCTTATATACCCCTTTCATACACTCTCGTCATTGTGACGTACTATCCGCACCATCTGGTGGTTTCCTGCAATTTGCATATTCTTCTTCAAGATGTGTGTGATAATTCTACAGGTGAAATTTTTATTTTAGAGCTCAATTTCTGTGTGATTCTGAATTATCCTTAATTTATGGACATGAGTGTATAAAATGTATAATATGTATATATAAATATATATATATATATACATATACATATATATACATATATATACACACACACACACACACACATATATATATATATATATATATATATATATATATATATATATATATATATATATATATTATATATATATATATATATATATATATATATATATATATATATATATATATATATATATATATAATCAAAAACTCATCCATGTCTCCAAAAAGTTTTTTTTTTAATTGCAAAAGCTCTTGGTTCTACATCATTGGCTTCCATATATCACAGATGTATGAAATTGGAGCCTTGAATAATTATAAAAAGATAAAGTAAAGTAATCCAAAAAGTAAAGTTTAAAAAAAAAATGTTTAATAGGTGGTTTTACTACGAAACCACTGTCCGGTGATGAAATTTTCATTGCAACAAAAAATAATCGATGATTAAATTTAAAATTATCACATATCTACCTAATTTATAGAGGCATTTCACGTAACGTCAGAAATATTTTAATGCCTTTCTCATTTATTTTCGTGTTTACAATAGCCAATAGGCAGCCAATATGCGGCCTTTCCGTTTAGTGTTTTCCTTATGTGTTGAGATGCGACCTGCTGTGTGAATTTACCCTATTATTTAAGCCAAATATAAAAGAAAATTATTTATGCAATATCTAATTTCCATGATAAAATGTATGAAAATAATGCAGACGATAATTAAATAATTTAAAATAAGAAATTATTAAGTGAGATGGTTAAAAGAGTGACGTCATAATGTTAGAAAAAAATGTTATTTTCGTCTACTTATAATGTGATAAATGAATGAATTTAATCGCCTGCTCTTAATCAGGAAAAATAGGGCTTAAAATAGTGGCATTCAAGATCGAAAAGGGGGATAGGGGTGGATTTCGAACGTTTTTATACTCGCTCCTAATTTTGCTAACCCTAACTCATCAAGAATCCAATATGGATGACTCGATCCATTCCTGGTCCAACCGCTTCATAAATTCGAAGACATGTGGACAGATACCTTAGTATATTATTATATAGGGAATTTTTTATTCAATTTTTTTTCCAGCGTAACACATCCATTAAGACTTTAAAACATAATTAAGAAACCAAAAAAAAAATTGACGACGGCTTATTTGCGTTAGTTTTCTGAAAATCATCTAACGTCAAGAAATAAGTGTTGAAAAATTGTTTTCACTAGAATTATAATGTATTTCTTAATCTTTTCCCCGAGAAAATATGAATTAGTGTTTTCTGTTTCCATTTTGTACCCGAAATGTATGTTTGATTTTCGCGTCTGTCGATATATAAACAATCCAGTTACGAGTTCCATACTTTTCTGTTCTTGACTAAAGATTATCATTGCTCTGTATGTATAATGAACTCCTTCCGAGCATTCCTTAGAGATATTATATAAACAGTAATATAGTTTATACGAGGGTTGGGGCAAAAGTCACAGCAACTATTTTTTTTTCTTGAAGATAACAATCCAGTTCGAAAATATGTGATATACAGACGGAAGGACAAGCTGTTAACTACATGTGTGGACAATGAATAGCATTTAAATATCGTAACACACTAATTTATTACGGTAGTATACAGGGTAATATGGCATGTGCGGTGCAAAAGAATGTACATAAAACAATATACATAAACATAAAGACAAAACAATATACATAAAGTTGACATGACAAACCTGGGCCTAAAGACCCTCAAATAGTCATCTGCTATTGTTACCACACGCTGCCGATGATGTGGGAGGTTCTGAATACCTTTATCCTCAACATTTGCCACACCATGTGTGAATCGGTATTTTGATGTAAGCACGCTGATCAGCACGGGATACTTTCATCTAGCACGACACTCACCAACTGACTGATATCACAGCCCTCGCTGCACTACTGTCAGCTAACACAGAGCCATCTCCTGTTCTGCATACGCACTATCCTGCCACAGTACTGCCACAGGACATATATACGTTTGTGACCCGTTCACATATCTACAAGACAAAAATAGTTGCCATGACTTATTCCCCAACCCTCGTATGTAAACTGTAGTATCCTGCGATCGGAATAATGAGGCAACTACAAGGGAAGGATTTAATGGGAAAAGTCACTTTCCATTTCAAAGTTCAAAATTGTAACCAGGAATAAGAAATTTTCTTCTATCCTATAGCTTATTTCGGTTGAGACAACAGTGGACGTTCAACTAAATGAATTTAAGCCAAAAAAGTTCCATATTTGTATTTCATTGAATTGTGAAATATAATTAAGAAAGATATTAAAATGGATTTCAACTGACTATCATTTTATTGTGAACACAACTAGCACCACAATATGCAATACATTTATTTCTAATAATAATTTTAAGTCTTAAATACAAGAGTATATCGCGTTCTAGTGCTTTGAACTGAAATTTATTTACTTGTAAACTGAACTAGAAGTTCGTGCAATAAGTAATTATACTATTTACTCATACCACTAGTGTCGCATTATTCTTGGATTTGCATTCCAGGTCCTAAACCACAAATATTCTAATATCAAAATCTACTTAATTTAATTAATGTTAAAAACAAACTTTTTGCTAACTAGGCTTAACATTTAAGAGCAGTAAGATGTACTGTATAACAGTATGTTGCTTACGTTCACCGAGAATAATAAGCAACGTGTGACTGGTTAAAATGAATGAATTATAAATCAGAGACTCGGTACCTTAACTAGAAAGGTAACTATCTCATAATTGCGGGGTTGTGGGTTCGGGGCTCAAGCCGGCTTAAGATCCACCGTATTCGTTAAGGGCACATAAAATATGTTCGTGGTAACAATTTCCTCCAAATTCTCAAACAATACCTCTGTGGGGGGCAAGCCAAGCCCGGGAATCTTCTGCTTGATCATTACTTCTAAATTACAAGGACCCACTTGATCATAAATGTTCTTCATCAAATAACAGGCTCACCCCTTAGCCTCAATTCCTGTGGTCTCTGCTTCACGTGTTTGGATCAACTTAATCCTTACGTAATCCTTACGTTATCTTTTAACGTAACTGTATATCAGTTCACTGTGTAAATTTAATCATAAACAGAAGAGTATATTATTTTCTATTCATTTCATCTAGAATTTGTTTACCTGAAAACTAAAGTGTATGGTTATGTAATAAGCAATAATACTAATTAAAACGTAATTGCATCTTGAAACTAAATTTACATTCCAGTTTTATCTAACAAATCCTAATCTTCCAATCTAATTAACTTAATTGATGTTGAGCAATTGTCTGAAATACGTACACTCTTTTAATTTGTTTAACATTTGAGAACAGCAAAAAGTGCTTTGTAATCTTCTAGTTTTCGCTTAGAAACATCCGCAACGTGAGAATTATTAAATGCTTCAACCATAAATCATCCCCGAAGCCATTCTTTCCCCAAACCTCTCTTTTAATATCGAAAGATACTCGCAAAAATGTATAACTACCTTTTCATCATGACGTCCCCATTTGCATGCAACTACCGCAACTTTTATCTAATGAGTTTTCTTTCTTAATCTGGTCCTAAGTCAGCTGAACTCGATACTGGAAAGCAATTAACTGGATTAGGTTTTACTAAAGAGATGCGTGGGTGAACGAAATCAGAACCGGGCTTCCTTTTTTATTAGGGAAAAACATAAAGGTTTGAAGGTTATTGGAAGTTAAAGAGGAATTTTCCTGGAATAATATTTGCTTTAAATAATCCATTTGTTTAATTGCTAGTTCTCAATCCTTTAATTGCCTTCTGCTACTGATGTTGGCAATGGTAATGAATATTGATAGGTTTTTTTAGAAGGCAGTCTCTTATTTCTACACATAAAAAACATGATCACTGAAGTTTTTACAATCTAAGCTATCTTTTAATATGTGATGATATAATATATTCTTTTGATTTGTGATGCATTTTCAGAAAATGGTGTACAATATTCCACAACTGATTACTACTTTTTTAAACAGCTACGTTCCCCGCAATACTTTTAGATAGTTAAAAAGACTGCCTGTGAAAATAAATTAACGTATGTGGATTTGTATGCCTGAAACATGATGCAATGTTCCGTCGCCACTTCGCACTTCATGTTTTGCGACTTCAATGCTTTTCGGATTTTTCCAAAATATTCTTCAAATAATAAAAATGAAAAAACACAACCATGTCGGCAACCACATTGCGGAAAGAACGTTGTTTCATGTTGATACGCGTCAGAGAAGGATTCCTGCATATCAAACAAAGACATGAGTTGACTCAAAGTACATACCACGGGCTCTCATAAAGGCGAGTGATTGGTTTCCGGTGCGAAATCGATCAATGAGAGTACAATTGCCTGTGAGTTGATCCCTGTGAGTCAATCCCTGTGAGTTGATTGTCTTCGTATCACCGAAACCTCACCTAGCATCTTCTTTTGTTGTATCTCGCCAGTCTTGTCTATGATGTTAACAAGACATTGACTACAATATGGTTCGATCTGTCGAGTTTAGGAATCGCGTTGACGGGCTTATGTCCTTGTACAGGGGAATTTTGAATGAAAAGAAAAAACAAACGCAACAACTACCCGTCACTATGTTTCTCTCCAGGGTGAAGCCCCCTAGCTCTATCGTCAGTGACTCCAGCAGAAGAGTCTCCGAGTGAGCCTAAAGCCTCTACGAGTCAAGTGAGAGCCGTTCCTCCGCCACCAACACAAAACTCTTTGCCTCTCTCAGAAAACAATGTTGATTAATGTTTATTACTGTATAAGGTTTTGTAATTAACATTATTAATTAACCCTGACATGTATAAGAAAATACGTATATTGTTGTAATTTTTGTCTTAAATGTGTAAAGTATAAATACTGTTTACATATTTAAAACATTCATGTATCCGCATACACGAAAACTCCTAAGGCAAATCTTACTTCTAGGGTTTTTAGCTTTCGCGGAAGGTTCTGGTCCGCATTAACTACGAAAAACGAGGAATCACTGTATACCGGGTGGTCTAAAAGCAATTTTCCCTATATATGAGTCTCTAGTGGCCGAACCGTTCGACCAATCAAAATGAAAGTTTAGATATAGTTACTTGAATGTATGGGGTCCAGATTGTGATGATTTAAAACAATAAACTTCTCACAATTACTGTTACAGTGACAAAAATTTCGAAATTTTTGAATGGCAACACCCACTTTTCTCGTATGCAAATTGATCAGAGCATGGAGGAACCTTAAATGGCTTTAAAACGAGATACGTATGATGCAAACTGGTGGTTTTAAACTTTTGGAAAATAGAGCATTGTATAGAACCAATCACAATAAAAGGGACGGTGTATTGATGCACAAACGAGACAGATATCAAGACCATAGAAACATTCACCATAAGTTATATGACAAGAAGTGCTTTGAAAGTGATCTGTGATTGTGCTTCAATTATGAATTATGCAAAGTGGTGAAATAAAGAATTTATTTTAGACCAGATTTCAGAAAAGATCCTTTTTGTAACGAGACACGTATGTCTGAAATTTGTGTTAAACTTGTAAATAGAGCAATGTAAAAATCAAACAATAAAAGGGACGTTGTAAATACTTTGCATAATTACTGGATAACCAGCAGAAGCACTAATCCCAAAACGATCTTCAAAGCACTGCTTGTGATATAAGCAGTGTGGGGAAATTTTTCTTCATGAGCAATTCGATCGTTTCGTGAGAAAAATGGCTTTCAAGGAAACAACGAGGTGAACTCACAAAAGCGTTTTTATCTGGAAAAGTGAAGAACGAGATTAGTTGAAACCATAATAAAAATGGCGCTATTTTTTCGTAAAAAATCGTAATGTAAGAAATTTGAAAAAACGGGATGCACTGTGATAATCACGATCCGGAACGACCCTGTTTTTTTTGTTAAAAGTGTTAATGTAATAATACTACAGGTTCATTGC
Source organism: Pardosa pseudoannulata (assembly GCA_032207245.1). NCBI lineage: Eukaryota > Metazoa > Arthropoda > Arachnida > Araneae > Lycosidae > Pardosa > Pardosa pseudoannulata. The sequence continues at coordinate 56,596,813 of CM063500.1, forward strand.
GTACAGCAAGACGTGTTTCCCCTCCGAAAAACACTTTTTGCAATTTTCGAATTAGAACACCCACTTTTTTCGTGAGCAATTTGATCAGAGCAGGGGAAAATCTTAAATGGCTTTGAAACGCGACACGTATGACGCAAATTGGTGGCGTTAAACATTTGGAAAGTAGAGCATAGTAAAGAACCAACCACAATAAAAGGGACGGTGTATTGATGCAGTTTACATAATTCACTGGGACAAACAGTAGAAGCACTAATCACAGAACTCTCTTGAGAAGCACTGCTTGTAATATAAGCAGTGTGGGAAAATTTTTCTTCTTGTTCGTTCTAATTCGACTCGTTTCAAGTGTGATAATATTCAAACAAAGGTTTGATTGCGTAAACTGTTTTCTCCGATAACATGCTTTCAAGAAGTGCAGATATTGTTCAAATCATAGCTAAAACGACGCTCCTTTTTCCGTAAAAAGAGTACGTAATTTTGTTAAGAAATTTGAAAAAACAGGATGCACATGTGATAAACCACGATCCGGACGACCCCATGTTCTTGTTAAAATTCTTGCGAAAGTGAATAATAGGATTACTACAGGTTCATTGCATACAGCAAGAAGTGTTTCCCCTCCGAAAAACACTTCTTGCAATTTTCGAATTAGAACACCCACTTTTTTCGTGAGCAATTTGATCAGAGCAGGGAAAAATCTCAAATGGCTTTGAAACGTGACACGTATGACGCAAATTGGTGGCGTTAAACATTTGGAAAGTAGAGCATAGTAAAGAACCAACCACAATAAAAGGGACGGTGTATTGATGCAGTTTGCATAATTCACTGGGATAAACAGTAGAAGCACTAATCACAGAACTCTCTTGAGAAGCACTGCTTGTAATATAAGCGGTGTGGGAAAATTTTTCTTCTTGTTCGTTCTAATTCGACTCGTTTAAAGTGTGATAACATTATAACTACAGGTTCATTGCGTACAGCAAGACGTGTTTCCCCTCCGAAAAACCCTTTTTGCAATTTTCGAATTAGAATACCCACTTTTTTCGTGAGTAATTTGATCAGAGCAGGGAAAAATCACAAATGGCTTTTAAACGTGACACGTATGACGCAAATTGGTGCGTAAACATTTAAGTAGAGCATAGTAAAGAACCAACCCAATAAAAGGGAGTGTATTGATGCAGTTTGCATAATCATTGGAAAACAGTAGAAGCACTAATCACAGATCTCTGAGAAGCATGTTGTAATATAATGTGGAAAATTTTCTTTGATCGTTCTAATTCGACTCGTTTAAAGAAAATATATACTACAGGTTCATTGACAGCAAGACTTTCAAAAACACTTTTTGAATTCGATTAAACACATTTTTTCGTGGCAATTTTCAAAAAAATCTTAAATCTTTGAAAAACGTATGACGAATTGGTCGAAACCTTAAGTAGACATGCCAACACAATAAAGATGTTTATGATGCAGTTTCATAATTCCGGGAAAACAGAAGAAGCACTAATCACAATCCTGAGTATGCTGGAATATAAGCAGTGTGGGAAAATTTTTCTTCTTGTTCTCTAATTATGTTTCAATGTATAATATTCTACAGGTTTCATGCTACAGCAAGAATTTTCTCCTCCGATACACTTTCTTTCAAGAAGTTTCACATGTGATATATACTTTGAGTCATATTCAACATTTTCGATTACTTTTTACCTATTTTACACATAACCTTTCCGAAGAACAGTAAAAGAAAATCTTTATGCATCAAATACAGTTTATTTAATATGATGAGTTTTTCTTAATGTCAGATAGCCCTATATCTTTTTGGTAATTTAATGACGTAAAATCTTATTATGCTACAAAAGCTATATTACTTTTATTTCTTTTGGAGAGTTACATTTATTCATATTTAATTATCTTCTTAAATAAATATATATATAGAAAATTTTCTTGATAAAACCTTATAATGTTTTGTTAAACAATTTTTCGGGTTTAAAACTATTCTATTAATTAAATAATTTTAAAAAAAACATTATTATATTATAGTATTTCATGACCAGAAAATTTTATATACCTTTTTTTTCTAAATAGCCATAATTAAAATTTATACCATTTTTTTTACATAATCAATTGTTTGTTTTTGAATAATTTAACCTTAAAAAATTTGTACTATTGGGCTCTAAGTGAGCCCGTAACGGAGGCCTCGTACATTTTATTTTTTAGAAACACAATGTTGAAGTTATATAAATAAAGATGAAACAAGAATATCTACAAATGAAAATGAAACAGATTCAGCTTCTAAAAAAAAAATCTCACGCTCCATTTCTTCAAGTTAGAGGAATCAACGTCAAAACATTATCTACTCGAACTCTTATTTAATCGTCGTATGACCTCAAAATCAATAATTGATACAGCTTTGATGACGTGGTAAATTGACTCTCTAGCAGGTGCAATTTGCAGTAATACAATCTCGCCGATCATTAATCGATGTCTCTGGACAAACCCTTGAAGGAAAGTATTGCTGCTTCTCTTACAATGTAGAGGATTGCTATCGTGTGCGACTCTTTCTTCGGCATGCCATTGAAACGAACACTGGATACACTTCGCTAGCATCCCAATGAATTTCTCGAACAGAATGATTGAGATGGTCCTTGGTGTTAAAAATATTCTATTCAGTATCCTATTCTGCGCGAAACAACGTCCTTTCACTAGAAAAAGAGCTCAGTTCAAGTGCTCACAAAAGATTGCTATTATTCTACGTTATTTTTCTCACTGTAGATAGTCTGTATCTGTTAAATTAATGTAACGCGAAAACTTACAAAAGATTTATTTTTCATATTTTAACATTTGATGCTAATTATATATATATATATATATATATATATATATATTTATATATATATATATATATATAATATATATATATTGCTATTATGAAATGCGTATATGTTTTTACAACAATAGAAATTTATAATTACACTAATTATTATGTAACAATAATTTTTTAATATAAAAAAATATTTTTTAATCTCATTATTACAATAAAATTTTAGCACAATTATAATTATTTTTAATATAGCGCAATTAAATTTGTAATTCCATTACCATTTTTTTACTGCATATAATCACATTGTATTTTAAAATTTCAAAAAAATTTTACTTATTGGTACTCTTCTGTAGCATTTTTGCTTAACATATTTATAGAATCAATAATATCAGTATAACAATTGTTGAGAAATAAAAGAGTTTGTAATTTCTATAACAACGAAAAGTTTATTATACAAATAAATAAATAAATAAAACATATTTTGTCTATACTACAATATATATACTGCATTATATACCATTATATTTTATTTAATTCTTATATTATTAAAAATCACAATTGTATGAATCTGCGATTGATAGGAATCAACCTCTCATAGATGCGAAAATATACTAACACAGCATTCTCTATTTTCACAAAACATAAATCTATTGCGTTTATTTTTTGTTTATAACAAGCGAAGCGCGATATTATAAACATTAAAAATATGTTTTTTAAATTATATTTAAGCACCAAATAAAGACACTAAATTAATTTGCTTAGGTAATTTTTCAAATGATAACACATTAAAATATATTTATAAGAAAAAAATGTTTAAAGTCAATCTGAAACTTAATAAATATATTTATTTCTCTCTCTCTGCACTCCTTCATACACAAACATAGATATGTATGTATATTTATATATATATATATATATATATATATATATATAAGTATAAATCATACACACACACATATATATACATACATATATATATATATATATATATATATATATATATATATATATATATATATAGTATATGAGTGTATGTATATAATAAACACAATATTTTTTCATTCCCAATAAGCAATTGTATGATTTTTAGCAAAAATTTCAAGAATTACTTTACTAATGCATTCGATTGCTTTACAAACTATTGATTTAATCAGCAGAAATTGAAACTGCAATTTATATTTTTGCTGATAAAAATAGTTACTTTATTTACGTTAGATATTTAATAAAATTTTTGCCCTTAGCAATAATGCAGTTTTTATTTTGTTACGACGCTATCCTGATATTTTCTAGACATACCACCATAACATTTCATCTGGATTTAGGGCCAACAACCTTTCATAAAACAATACTAAATAAACAAGGGAAGGAACAGTTTATCACAATCATAATTATTTCTTTTATTTCTTATTTCATATAAAGAATATATATCAAAACTATATATATTATATCTATGCTAAAAGATGATCCTTATGTAAGAAATTGGAAGTCTTTGAGATGATTTAGAAACCATTCCTCTACATTGAAATAAAATAATTTTCGAAGATTTGGCTTCTTTCCTAAATCATATAAAACATAATGCTTTTTTTCAGTTTCTTTTGTATGGGTTGATCGCAAGCTTGCAGGCTTTCTCCAGACATGTGTACATGTAATTCCATAAACAAAGCCAAGAAAAAATCACGAAAAGCTTTTAACTCAAGGCTGTAATCGCATAAACTTAAATTAAAAGTCTTAATGCATCAGACAGAAGATGAGCTATAGCATTAAAAACACATTTAATAGAAAATATTTTAATAAACAAGTATTTTAGTTGTAGATGACCAGAAATTGCATTTCCGGGTTTATTCAGGTTATAGACCTGTACATATACACATACATTTAAAGATTAATAAATGTAAAAGAATGGGTACATGCATGTATGTGTGTAATTGTGACGTCACTGAATCCTCTAGTAGCGTATAGGTGTCGAATTTATAGTGACAAAGTAGTAAAACATCTAACCAAGTTGTAGTGACCAAAAATTGCATTTCCGGGTTCATTCAGGTTATAGACCCGTAAATACATACATACGTTCAAAGATTAATAAATGTAAACGAATGTGTACATACATGTATGTGTGTAAGTTGTAACGTCACTGGATCCTCTGGTAGCGTGTGGGTGTCGAAGTTGTAGTGGCATATAGTAAAACATATAACAAAGTTGTAGTCACCGTAAATTGCATTTCGGGTTTATTCAGGTTATAGACCTGTACATACACACATACGTTCAAAGATTGATAAATGTAAACGAATGTGTACATGCATTTATATGTGTATGTTGTAACGTCACTGGATCTTCTGGTAGAGTGTGGGTGTCGAAGTTGAAGTGACATAATAGTAGTTGTAGTGACCGGAAAATACATTTCGGGTTTATTCAGGTTATAGACCTGTATATACACACATACGTTCAAAGATTAATACATGTAAACGAATGTGTACATGCATGTATGTTTGTATGTTGCAACGTCACTGGATCCTCTGGTAGCATGTGGGTATCGAAGTTGTAGTGGCATAATAGTAAAACATATAACAAACTTGTAGTGACCGGAGATTGCCTTTCCGGGTTTATTCAGGTTATAGACCTGTATATACACACATACGTTCAAAGATTAATAAATGTAAACGAATGTGTACATGCATGTATGTTTGTATATTGTAACGTCACTGGATCCTCTGGTAGCGTGTGGGTGTCGAAGTTGTAGTGAAATAATAGTAGTTGTAGTGACCGGAAAATACATTTCCGGGTTTATTCAGGTTATAGACCTGTATATACACACATACGTTCAAAGATTAATACATGTAAACGAATGTGTACATGCATGTATGTTTGTATGTTGCAACGTCACTGGATCCTCTGGTAGCATGTGGGTATCGAAGTTGTAGTGGCATAATAGTAAAACATATAACAAACTTGTAGTGACCGGAGATTGCCTTTCCGGGTTTATTCAGGTTATAGACCTGTATATATACACATACGTTCAAAGATTAATAAATGTAAACGAATGTGTACATGCATGTATGTTTGTATATTGTAACGTCACTGGATCCTCTGGTAGCGTGTGGGTGTCGAAGTTGTAGTGAAATAATAGTAGTTGTAGTGACCGGAAAATACATTTCCGGGTTTATTCAGGTTATAGACCTGTATATACACACATACGTTCAAAGATTAATAAATGTAAACGAATGTGTACATGCATGTATGTTTGTATGTTGCAACGTCACTGGATCCTCTGGTAGCATGTGGGTATCGAAGTTGTAGTGGCATAATAGTAAAACATATAACAAACTTGTAGTGACCGGAGATTGCCTTTCCGGGTTTATTCAGGTTATAGACCTGTATATACACACATACGTTCAAAGATTAATAAATGTAAACGAATGTGTACATGCATGTATGTTTGTATTTGCAACGTCTCTGGATCCTCTGGTAGCATGTGGGTATCGAAGTTGTAGTGGCATAATAGTAAAACATATAACAAACTTCCAGTGACCGGAGATTGCCTTTCCGGGTTTATTCAGGTTATAGACCTGTATATACACACATACGTTCAAAGATTAATAAATGTAAAAACGAATGTGTACATGCATGTATGTTTGTATGTGTAACGTCACTGGATCCTCTGGTAGCGTGTGGGTATCGAAGTTGTAGTGATAATAGTAAAACATATAGTTGTAGTGACCGGAAAATTGCATTTCCGGGTTTATTCAGGTTATAGACCTGTACATACACACATACGTTCAAAGATTGATAAATGTAAACGAATGTGTACATGCATGTATGTTTGTATGTTGCAACGTCACTGGATCCTCTGGTAGCATGTGGGTATCGAAGTTGTAGTGGCATAATAGTAAAACATATAACAAACTTGTAGTGACCGGAGATTGCCTTTCCGGGTTTATTCAGGTTATAGACCTGTATATACACATACGTTCAAAGATTAATAAATGTAAACGAATGTGTACATGCATGTATGTTTGTATGTTGCAACGTCACTGGATCCTCTGGTAGCGTGTGGGTGTCGAAGTTGTAGTGGAAATAAAACATATAACAAACTTGTAGTGACCGGAAAATACATTTCCGGGTTTATTCAGGTTATAGACCTGTATATACACACATACGTTCAAAGATTAATAAATGTAAACGAATGTGTACATGCATGTATGTTTGTATGTTGCAACGTCACTGGATCCTCTGGTAGCATGTGGGTATCGAAGTTGTAGTGGCATAATAGGAAAAACATATAACAAACTTGTAGTGACCGGAGATTGCCTTTCAGGGTTTATTCAGGTTATAGACCTGTATATACACACATACGTTCAAAGATTAATAAATGTAAACGAATGTGTACATGCATGTATGTTTGTATATTGTAACGTCACTGGATCCTCTGGTAGCGTGTGGGTGTCGAAGTTGTAGTGAAATAATAGTAGTTGTAGTGACCGGAAAATACATTTCCGGGTTTATTCAGGTTATAGACCTGTATATACACACATACGTTCAAAGATTAATAAATGTAAACGAATGTGTACATGCATGTATGTTTGTATGTTGCAACGTCACTGGATCCTCTGGTAGCATGTGGGTATCGAAGTTGTAGTGGCATAATAGTAAAACATATAACAAACTTGTAGTGACCGGAGATTGCCTTTCCGGGTTTATTCAGTTATAGACCTGTATATACACATACGTTCAAAGATTAATAAATGTAAACGAATGTGTACATGCATGTATGTTTGTATATTGTAACGTCACTGGATCCTCTGGTAGCGTGTGGGTGTCGAAGTTGTAGTGAAATAATAGTAGTTGTAGTGACCGGAAAATACATTTCCGGGTTTATTCAGGTTATAGACCTGTATATACACACATATGTTCAAAGATTAATAAATGTAAACGAATGTGTACATGCATGTATGTTTGTATGTTGCAACGTCACTGGATCCTCTGGTAGCATGTGGGTATCGAAGTTGTAGTGGCATAATAGTAAAACATATAACAAACTTGTAGTGACCGGAGATTGCCTTTCCGGGTTTATTCAGGTTATAGACCTGTATATACACACATACGTTCAAAGATTAATAAATGTAAACGAATGTGTACATGCATGTATGTTTGTATATTGTAACGTCACTGGATCCTCTGGTAGCGTGTGGGTGTCGAAGTTGTAGTGGCATAATAGTAAAACATATAACAAACTTCCAGTGACCGGAGATTGCCTTTCCGGGTTTATTCAGGTTATAGACCTGTACATACACACATACGTTCAAAGATTGATAAATGTAAACGAATGTGTACATGCATGTATGTTTGTATGTTGCAACGTCACTGGATCCTCTGGTAGCATGTGGGTATCGAAGTTGTAGTGGCATAATAGTAAAACATATAACAAACTTGTAGTGACCGGAGACTGCCTTTCCGGGTTTATTCAGGTTATAGACCTGTATATACACACATACGTTCAAAGATTAATAAATGTAAACGAATGTGTACATACATGTATGTGTGTAAGTTGTAACGTCACTGGATCCTCTGGTAGCGTGTGGATGTCGAAGTTGTAGTGGCAAATAGTAAAACATATAACAAAGTTGGAGTGACCGTAAACTACATTTCTGGGTTTATTCAGGTTATAGACCTGTACATACACGCATACGTTCAAAGATTAATAAATGTAAACGAATGTGTACATGCATGTATGTGTGTAAGTCATAACGTCTCTGGATCCTCTGGTTGCGTGTGGGTGTCGAAGTTGTAGTGGCATAATAGTAAAACATATAACAAACTTCCAGTGACCGGAGACTGCCTTTCCGGGTTTATTCAGGTTATAGACACGTACTAACACACATACGTTCAAAGATTAATAAATGTAAACGAATGTGTACATACATGTATGTGTGTAAGTCATAACGTCTCTGGATCCTCTGGTTGCGTGTGGGTGTCGAAGTTGAAGTGACATAATAGTAAAACATATAACAAAGTTGTAGTTACCGTAAATTGCATTTCCAGGTTTATTCTGGTTATAGACACGTACTAACACACATACGTTCAAAGATTAATAAATGTAAACGAATGTGTACATGCATGTATGTGTGTGTAACGTCAATGGATCCTCTGGTAGCGTGTGGGTGTCGAAGTTGAAGTGACATAATAGTAAAACATATAACAAAGTTGTAGTTACCGTAAATTGCATTTCCAGGTTTATTCTGGTTATAGACGCGTACTAACACACATACGTTCAAAGATTAATAAATGTAAACGAATGTGTACATGCATGTATGTGTGTAAGTCATAACGTCTCTGGATCCTCTGGTAGCATGCGGGTATCGAAGTTGTAGTGGCATAATAGTAAAACATATAACAAAGTTGGAGTGACCGTAAACTACATTTCTGGGTTTATTCAGGTTATAGACCTGTACATACACGCATACGTTCAAAGATTGATAAATGTAAACGAATGTGTACATGCATGTATGTGTGTATGTTGTAACGTCACTGTATCCTGTGGTAGCGTGTGGGTGTCGAAGTTGTAGTGACACGACGTACAGCTTAAAACAATAACAACGTTAACTAACTGCGCTAATTATAAAACTACTGTGGACTCCGCTTAATGTGATCAGTTTGGGACACCGTGATTTTGATAACAATAAACGATATGCAAAGTTAGATAAATTTACCCACACACACACACACACATACTCTTTTAATTTCCACGTACTAAATTTCAAAATAAAATGAATAAACTGTACTGTATATTATCCTTTAAAACATAAGAATTTTATACATAATTAAAAAAGTTGATCATTTGTTGACTGTCTACAATATTTTGCAAGAAGCTCATGGATACATTGTTCGTAATCATAATCAACCTGTCATACCGATTTAAAATTTCGTTCTTTTGTTTCAATGTTAAATCATCGACAAGCTGCATGTGAGAGAGCAAAGCATAAAATGTGAATACACTCCTTCTCAGTTCTGATAATAATGTGTTACCTTCTGCTTATCTGACAATCATTGACCATCAACAGGGTGTGCGTATTTCTGAAAAAATTCCAGGGACGTGTAATTCAACACTCCTTTATTCATTGCCCATTTCCCTAGGTTGCAGAGGAGAATTCTCGGAAATTCAAACAACAGCGAAGGGAAAGGTAAAAATGGATTCCTTCTGAATAAATTGTGCATATTCCTTTGCCAGTTGGTTCGGAAACTGATCCTATTAACCGATGTAACGATCACATAAAGCGATAATTTTAACATACAAATGAATAGAGAAAATCGGAACCAAGTGATTTAGTTAACAATAAGCGATTGATAACATTAACCGCGATCACATTAAGCAGAATCCACTGTATTTACAAAGTTTCCGCATAGAAATAACAGGGCCTCAGGATGAGCTGGATACGGACCGAAAAGTTCTAGGTTCGAGGTGAAACTAAATAGAAATCTGTGGTCAGGTTCCCGTCAGATATCGATAGTACAGGGATACAACTTGGACTCCTTGAGTCCCACAAAAAAAACTGGAGATTGGCCCTCAAAAAAAACACAACTTCCCGTTGCCTTCCCTCTCTTCCTATGTCAAACTTCTCCCGACGAAAACTCGCGCCACCTGATGTCGCCTTTCGCCTCTTCCTATTGGCTTTTCCTTCCCACTTCACCGTCCCGCTAGTCTCCGATTGGTCATTCCGTTGGCGTCTGAGAGTATGTCATTTCCGTGTCTGATCTCCTAATCACCTCAGACACCTCAAGACGTGTCGAACCGAAAATCCTTTGTAGTTTAGTGTCAATTTTCCAGATATAATGTCGCCTTGCCCTGGGTTTTAACAAAACCTCTTTGTGAAGCTAAAGGGGTGTCGCGACGTCACAATGTATAATAAACAAAATAATCAAAGCCTGTACTAACAAAAAGAAGTGAAAAAAAGCAGAATGAAAACTCTAGTGAGATGTGGGCGAGGCTGTTTGTTATATATACCAACAGTAGCTAAATGATGGTTTGCCAGCCTCATGCGGCTCCTTAAAAAGTTTTTTTGGTCTCAATTAATAAAGCAAAATCATTCGTTATATTTTGAATTTCTTGAATTCGTAAGAATATTTTTTCAATCATAGGAGAAAATTCGTACAGTCGTTCGGCATTCTTATTTTCGACTCGGCTTGAAAACGGATCCCAGTCATTAGAGTCAATGTAGCAAATTATTTAGGAAGAAAATCAATGTCTTTTAATGTTCTATAAATCGACTTAATCTAATCATGGATTTTGAAAAGTAAAAAGAAGCATATTGTTACTGTCGCTTTTTGAATCAAGAGATTATGTTAAACTACGTTCTCGACTATAAAATTTATTAAATCGAAATTTTTTTCAAATTT
>CM063500.1:56613006-56615506 GCA_032207245.1 Pardosa pseudoannulata
AACCCAATAGGTCAAAGTTACATCCTGGCATTGGTCTTAGGCTGTAATTTACTTTTAGATTAGAGACAAGTACCTATGCATTTACGAGTTAAAAATTACCAAAAAACCCTTCTTACATCCTGCATTGGTCTTTTTTTTTAAATTAGAGACAAAAATACGAGTTTAAAAATTTGGGTAATCCTGGCATTTTTAGGCTTACATATTGATTGAAATCCTCTTGCTGCTTATTTATTTTTTTATCAAAATAGGTTAGATTTTGTTATTACATATTTGAAATCTATATACATTTTAGAGTTAAAATATACAAAAAATTTCAGAAAATTGCACCAAATTCACGTTTTTTTTTTTTCGAAGTTTTTGTTCCACCTTCAGTTTGTTTAAAAACTGACAGAACACTATCTACGAGGTTCTTTCTTGATGGGATTTGGGTGTAAATGGCTTGCAAAGTGTCGAGCAGTTAGTCTCATGGGTCTATTACTCTCATGTACTGATGGTCACTTTTACTATTATTTGCAACATAACATCGTCAAAATAAAGTTCAAAATAGTCCAAAACAGTTGCATTATTTTCAAACGTGAAATCTAGTGTGGGATTTCCAATGAAAGGAAATGAAGCAGGAGCTGGTGGAATATTTTGCTTATCAATTTTGCACCACTGTCGAACATTTTGAATAGAAAATGAATTTTCAGATTCATCACTATCCGCAGAGAAATTCAAGAAATTCTCATCAGTTTCGCTATAACTATCTTCAATATACTTGATATCAGAGTCAGAAATATCGTCAGGAGTATAGGTTATATAACTCGCGAAACGCTTCCTGCCAGACATCTTTCAGCTATCAAAAGCACGCTCAAAATGCTACAAAAATTTCTTCGATATTTCGCAGAAATGTGGACAATTAAAGCCATCTGCTAGTTTACAGCTAAATAAACAATTAAAAATCACAGTAAAGCCAAAATGAAAGAATAAACGGGGAAAGAGCGGGCTCCACAGTTAAATAGACGGCTAAAATGCATGCCCGCGGAAATCGCGGGTTGCGCAAATTTTGCTACATCTATGTTGCCCGTGGAAATCGCGGGTTGCGCAGCGAGAGAGTTAATGTTCAGACACATAAATAAAGTCAGTATAAAAGTGCAATAAAATTACTTGTACTCAATGAAAACCTTTAGTTTCAAATAACCGTATCAAATAATATGTTCTTTGTGAAATGAAAGGAAAAAACAATGTATCGGGAGTTCCAAAATTCAGGACGAACATTAAAATTGAATAATTCGAAAACGAATGAAGATAAAAAAAATACGGTTTGCATCAAACGGATAAAAAAGAAACCGGATTTTGTGTGTCAATGGAAAAATAGTTCTGTTGGCTACCAACAGATGGCTCTGTGTAATTCCTGATTTAGGATTATGCAAAGCAACAAACGATAAATAAAGAGAAACTGCAGCAGATAATATTAGTCGAAGCTTGTATGCATCGAAATGCTGTCCATAGTTGAGAAAGCCCTCTTAGTTAAACTGTATTATTAGAATTCTGAAAGTGACATTGTGGCATTGCTAGCATATCGCCACATAAAGGGTATGACAGTGTGGTGACTCATCTCACAGCTGTACTACTGAATGATGGACAGCACATTGAACGTTTACTGTAGTACTAATTAACTGTAATTAAGTTAACTTGTAAGTTGTCCCCATTTTTTCATTTGTAAATCATCCTTTGGTGCAATAAAACACTACAGCGCCATCTGTTGGTCATCAACAGAATTATTTTTTTGTTGTTGTTGACACACAAAATCCGGTTTCTTTTCCATCCGTTTAGTGCAAACCGTATTTTTGTATCTTCATTAGTTTTCGAATTATACATTTTTGAAGTCCTGACTTTTGGATTACCCGATATTTATACAAATAGAACCAAGGTATAACGACATCTTACTCTATATTTACGAAGAACACTTAGTTAATTGCTATCATATCCATCTAGAAATTATGTGCGTGTGTATTTATTACTACCCTTTCCATCTCCACAGTAATCTCAAAATATAGCTCTTTCTATAAAGGAAACTCTTCCCAACCCTTGATAAATTGCATGTTTCGACGGGTATGTTCTGAGGAAAGCTCCTTCAAAGTGAAATTATCCTGGAACCGTCTTTATTAATTTCCATACCATCTCTTAGTCTATAGTCTATTTTGTCTTTTAGCCTTCCCAGTAGAAAATGATTAAAGGGAGAAATTTTCTATATAATAACAGTCTAAGTAATCTCTGTCCTCGAATTTATGAAGCGGTTGGACCTGGAATGGATAGAGGCATCCATACCGGATTCTTAATGAGTTAGGGTTAGCAAAATTCAAAGCTAGTAAAGTTTATTTTCCCTAAACTATCTATCCGATTCTAAAATAAACTTCTATGAATATGCTTCATATCACAGCGAAAATACTATCGTGTTTAAAATGTTCGATATCCACCCCTTCTCCCTTTTTGATCGTTAATGCCATTATTTCAACCT
>CM063500.1:56620506-56623006 GCA_032207245.1 Pardosa pseudoannulata
ATATACATATATATATATGTATGTATGTATATATGTATATATATATATATATATTTATATATATATATATATATATATATATATATATATATATTATATAATTGATATATACATAAATATATATATACATACATATATATATATGTATGTATGTATACGTATATATATATACATATATATATATATATATATATAAACATATATATATATATATACAAACATATATATTATATATATATATATATATATATATATATATATATATATACATACATACATACAGAGAAAGAGGGAGAGAATTACCCAATATTCTGAAGATACAGTAATCTCCAATAACGTTATGAATTATGGAATAGCAGTAATTCCTATATGACCTTCTTTCTCTTCTTAGTACAGTTCCAGGGAGCTCGCCAGGATGTTCCAACGATTTTTATTCATCAGAGTCTATCAGATGCTATGTCTTTCCAGCTAGTAATTTTTAAGTCAACCTGACCATCGTGAAACCATATGACTCGAGGTCCTCCTCGTTTCCTGAAATTTAGTTCTAAAGTTGTTTTGAGTTAATAGCTTAGTAAGGCTTTTATCTTCTGATCTAAATACGTTTCCAATGTACCCTATTCGGCTTAATTGGATAACTTTAATAACGTCTGGCTGTTTATATCGATTCTTAAATTCATAGATTCCAAAGGATTCGCCAGACGTTATTTTCTTGGACTATACTGAAAATTCGTGGTATTGTAAGGAAAGTTTAAATTTTACTTTAAAATCATGCTTCTTTTTCGCCATACTTTCAGATGGGTATCACGAGAGTCTAAACATTTTCAATCTCCTTGGAAAGCCAAGTATTCTGTTATGATATTTTCTATTCTATGAGAGATTTTACGCTTGAAGGCTTCACTATCTGTAGGTGTCTCAGCATGGACCCAAAGGCAGTAGTCATAAATCATAAATTTCAAAGATTGTGCAAGTCAAGATGTGGGTACTCTACAGTTCACGTCTAAACGAAGGTATCGTCAAGGAACTTGAGGCTCAAAGTGAGAGGTCTTTCTACATATAGACATCATTCATGATCCCCAACTCCATCAACTGTGACAATACAAATATTTGCAGCATGTTTAAGCAGATATGAACAGTTACTGTGATATGTGGGAGAATTTTTATCATAGAAAAATGTAAGATATTCTGTTATGATGTTATGTCTGAATGTTTACTGAATTCAATGGTAAGCGTACAAACATTTAGATTTTAAAATTTTCGCAGAATTCAATTTTCAAATTTAAAACGACTATAAACAGAGAATTTTTTTTTCTTTCAACCATTTTTATAATTGGAGGGATATATCAACAGCAAACACTGCGGTGAAAATGACAGTCCAGTACTTTACTATCTACCTTGTAAAGTATATACTAAAATTATCTTGTCCAACTCGTACTTAGTGAATTATGGAATTTAAATAATTCAAATTTTAAAAAAATCTCAAATATTTCTATATTTTTGATTGTGGTAATTACTCAATGACAACTATAGTCATTGGCTCGTTTTGATTCGCCAAAGATTGACGTCATACGCATCATTTCTTATTAAGGCCGTTGACATAATGTACAGTCTTTGTAAATAGTATATTGTATATATTATAAATATTGTAATGTATTTTCACATATTATTGTAACATGAATTCATTGATCTGTATGGATATTTGTTATGAGTAAAGTTTTAAAACTATCATATTTTTATTTGTGGTAACACAGTATCTTTTTAAATATGCAAATATCTGTAATGTATGTATATGTTGTTTGCCTATAGAAGAGTCAGTGTGACAGTAGCGGAAAGCTCGGTTGCTGATGTTTGTTTATGTAACTTGTATGTACTTTCAGTACTTTCAGTATTTTAACCCTCTAAGTGGTTTGCACGTACAATTCTGCCAGCTGTCAGACAATTTTCGACCTCCAAAAACGTTCCAAAAATAGATGGATTGTACATTTCTGACAGTGTTTTCCCCCATGAAATTATGAGGTAGGAGGGTCATGTCGATTGTTTAGGAACTTCACCCCTCTTTGACTGACATTTATTGAGGGATGCACCCCTACTCTCTGAGGAACAAAGACGCTAATAGCTTCTCATGGCTTTGTCAATCTCTATTTAGAAGTATTTCGTTTGCGGTAACATATATATCTCTAATTGCACCACTGAAATATCTTGGATGACTTTAGTAAAAAAATATAAATAATTCTCAAAAAAATTTTTTTTCGTACTTTTAGAATACATTATTTCTTATGTGGTGATCTTCGAGAATTGACGAGCTTTATGTGTATTAAAAATTAACAATCAATAATGTCTATTTATATATCTATTTATAACCGGAAGTAAAGGGACAATAACGAGGGTGGGGGCAAAGGGTGAAGTAAAAAATCATAGAACACTTTGGTCACTTACACAATAAAGCTTTAGCGTATTTTTTGGAGACTTTTTTCCCCAGTGTGTTCCACTCGGAGGATTAAAC
>CM063500.1:56628006-56633006 GCA_032207245.1 Pardosa pseudoannulata
CAACAGAGTTCTAGTATGTTCTGATCTTATTTATTAAATGTTCATAATTGGCTGTGATATTATCTGATAAAACGAACACCTTGGTAGGCGGGAAGGGAGTTAGACAAAAGAAAGCAATTTGACTGCAGATCCAACATATTGTGTACTCAATCAACTCTTTCCCTCTCCCCTTGAATTTGCGCGTCAGGATCTTTTATCAATTGATTTACTTGTCCTGCCTCCTCAACGTTAATGAATTACACCTAAATTGTCATTAAATTTTAAACTTACGTAATGATGTGTATCATGTATAGATATTTATATACTAATGATAAAGTTAAATCAATAATTTAACCTAGTATATGACTAAATAGTTATTTCCCAATTTTAATTTTACATAGCGATGAATAAGAGCTTCAATCCATAGAGGTGAATTACGTTCGTTTCTCCGAAATAAAATCATTAACTTGAGACTCATTCTCTATTTTTATGAGGTTCTCATGAAGTGTTAATGGCTGCTTAGTAATTTAAACTCTGTGAGTGTTACTTTTTTGGTGATCATCTGGAATTTTTAACATCCAAAAAGTGATGAAGTTATATAATGTACATGAGAAAATGGCGCAGTTTTGTTTTAGGATGACAGAGTTTATGTCATTTGAACATGAGGCAAATGCTGTTCATAATTTTGTATCTGATTAAATAAAATGTGATTTTAAAAGGCTTTTGCTTAAAATTAGTTGACTTTGAGTACTTTGGTGATTTTAACACATTGTGTGCTAGTAATGTTTCAGCGATATTGTACCGGGAAGGGACGTTTTGCGCTTAAATTTAGTTATTCAATAGATCGAAACTTATTTAATGTTTTAACCAACTTTTCGTATTTTATACTGAAATATATAATCAAATATATAAATAGACATATGTAAATAATAACCATAAGATTTTTGTAAACAAAAATTATTTTTAACTGATAAATTTATAATAGTATTGTAAATAGGAAAAATCAAATAGAAATAGTAGTATGTAGTTTTAATATTTCGAATTATCTTATTAATATAAATATTTTTACATTATAAAAAATGAAAAGAGCAATCATAAAACTAATAATGTAAAAACTAGTTTTTATTTCTCTAAATGTTTCCAGAATCTATGTAGTAGAGAAAAACATTCGGCTTCTTTTTCCTGTATATATCGTTATTTTTGTACCCACAAACAAACCATGTTGTTACACTAACCCGTACTAGTGGTTGACCCGCGTTCAAATATGAATCGTCAGAAAACGTACTAGTACTTGTTACCATCGGCTCAAGTATCAATCGTTAGAAAACGTACTAGGACGTGTCCCGTATACAATGTGTTAAAAACAATCTGAGAATGCGTCAGCTCTGGCAAATCATTTGTGTTTGTGCATGTGTACAGATAAATTAAAAGTTTGATAAATTAAGCATGAGTTTAATATTTTGAAAAGCCAATTTTTTTAATATCCGAAGTATAGACTACTTTTTTCTGATAATAAATTGTCTTTGGTTCCTCTATTGGAATTCTGTTTTCCTTCACAGGGTTACAACAAAACGATTTATACAACTACGGAAGTACTACCTATGATTTGTTATGTCTTAGGGTGACATAAATATAGCTGTATTAGGCAGGATCCGGTAGTCCGCTGAGGATTTGAACATTATAGAAGAATGGAAGACATCTCTTATTTCGAATGTTTGAATAAGATATCTTAATAAATGGTTAGATACATGGGTTTTTCTAGTTCTATTTTTATAATGTTCTTTATTAAAGTACTAGCTGTTGGGGTGTCAGTTAAGTACATAATTGTATATTTTATACTTTTTTATATTTTATGAAAAGTTAGATTAAGATGATCCGGATCCCTAAATTATCAATGAAACATTTTTAACATTTATACTTTTAAGATTCTAGCATTCTTTATTATACCACTAGCTGTTAGGGTGTCAGTTAGGCACAAACTTTTATAGTTTATATTTCTAAAAAAATTATCTTAACATATTATATGTAGGACACGTACTAGTACGTTTTCCGACGATTGATACTTGAGCGCGGATCTCGTACTAGTATGGGTTAGTGTAACAACATGGTTTGTTTGTGGGTACAAAAATAACGGTATATACAGGAAAATGAAGCCGAATGTTCTTGTCTACTACATAAGTTCTGGTTTGGTTTCGTTTTTGAGCGCTACTGGCTACTTTTTGCAACACGATGGCTAATGAGACCTACCGCTTAAAGCCGATTCCGAACGGCTACATACATCCATGCCGTAGTGGGATTCAAACCCAAGAACTCCGGTTCCAAAAGCCAGCACCCTAACCATTCGGTCATCATTCACATAGATTCTGGAAAAATTTAAACAAATAAAAACTAGTTTTTAATCAGTCGATGCAAAACCACAGAACGGGAAATTTGGTTAAAAAATCAATTTAGATTTAAAATCAACCTTTTATTTATCCTTGCAAAAATGATATTATATATATATATGTATATTTATATATTATATATATATTTGTATTTTATATATATATATATATATATATATATATATATATATATATATATATATATATATATATATATATATATATATTTGTTTATTAGTCTATTTATATATTTGTTTATATATTTCAATATAAAATATAAAAAATTGGTTAAAAAATTTAAATAATTTTCGATCTATTGAGATTTAACTGAATTAATAAATTTACAAAACATTACAAAACGCTCGCTGCTTTTTCGATTCCGCTGCGAAATGTACCAGCACACAATGTGTTAAGATAATCCGGGTCTCCAAATCGTAAACAAAAATCCACTCTGATTTTTCTTTCAGCTTTTTAATTCAATGTACTTAGTGGTTTTTATTAAAGAACTATCTTTTGAGGTTATCAATAAGGTACAAAATTGTATAGTTTATATTTCTTTTTACATTTCTTTAAAAATAAGCTTAAGATGAAAGGGTCACTAAATTTTCAATAAAAAGTCTAATATAGTTGTTTAACTTTTCTGGTTCTCTGTTACTAGTCTTTTTTATTATACAGCTGTTAGTGTGTCAGTTAGGTACAAAATTGTATACTTAATACTTTTTTATATCATTAAAAAATTAATTTAAGATGGTCCTGGTCTCTAAATCGTGAACAAAGAAATTTAATTTGAATTCTCATCTTAACTTTAGAATACTAAACTGTTTTTCTCGAATGTTGTTACTATTGTTACACTTTAAAGACAATTTTTTTAATTTAAATTAAGGAAAAGAAAAGAATATCTATGCCTTCATTTATACATAACTTTTCTGAGTGTGAGTATTTAATTGTATAATGAGCAATATTAAGCTGCAATTTGTCGAACATTGTTACTATTGTTACGTTTTTAAGACAACTTTTTTTTAAATTAAGTTTAAATTATGGAAATGGAAATAATACATATGCCTTCAATTATACATAAGTTTTTTGAGTGTGAGTATTTAATTGTATATTGAGCAATATTAAGCTGCAATTTGTCGAACGTTGTTACTATTGTTACGTTTTAAAGAAAACTTTTTTTTTTCAAAATTAACTTTAAATTAAGGAAACGGAAACAATGCATATGCCTTCATTTATGCATCACTTTTTTGAGTGTAAGTATTTAATTGTACATTGAGCAAAATTAAACTGCAATTTGTTGAACGTTGTTACTATTGTTACGTTTTAAGGCAACTTTTTTTTTAATTTAACTTTAAATTAAGGAAACAGAAATAATACACATGCCTTCATTTATACATAACTTTTCTGAGTGTGAGTATTTAATTATTTAGCAATATTAAGCTGCAATTTGTCGAACGTTGTTACTATTGTTACGGTTTAAAGACAACTTTTTAGGAAAATTAACTTTAAATTAAGGAAATGGATATAATAATATGCCTTTATTAATACATAACTTTTCTGAGTGTGAGTATTTTATTGTATATTGAGCAATATTAAGCTGCAATTTTTCGAACGTTGTTACTACTGTTACGTTTTAAAGACAATTATTTTTTTCAATATTAACTTTAAATTAAGGAAACGGAAATAATACATATGCCTTCATTTATACATAAATTTTATGTGTGTGAGTATTTTATTGTATATTGAACAATATTAAGCTGCAATTTGTCAAACGTTGTTACTATTGTTACGTTTTAAAGACAACTTTTTTTTCAAAATTCACTTTAAATTAAGGAAACGGAAATAATACATATGTCTTCTTTTATACATAACTTTTCTGAATGTGAGTATTTAATCGTATATTGAGCAATATTAAGCTGCAATTTGTCAAACATTGTTACTATTGTTACGTTTTAAAGACAACTTTTTTTTTTCAATATCAACTTTAAATTAAGGAAACTGAAATAATACATATGCCTTCATTTATACATAACTTTTCTGGGTGTGAGTATTTAATTGTATATTGAGCAATATTAAGCTGCAATTTGTCGAACGTTGTTACTATTGTTAAGTTTTAAAGACAACTTTTTAGAAAAATTAACTTTAAATTATTTAAACGGAAATAATACATATGCCTTCATTTATACATAACTTTTATGTGTGTGAGTATTTAGATGTATATTGAGCAATATTAAGATGCAATTTGTCGAACGTTGTTACTATTGTTACGTTTTAAAGACAACTTTTTTTAAATTAACTTTAAATTAAGGAAACGGAAATAATACATATACCTTCATTTATAAATAATTTTTCTGAGTGTGAGTATTTAATTGTATATTGAGCAATATTAAGCTGCAGTTGGTCGAACGCTGTTTCTATTGTTGATTTTAAAGACAATTTTTTTACAACGTTGTTACTATTATTACGTTTTAAAGAGAACTTTTCTTTCAAAATTAACTTTAAAATTAATTAAACGGAAATAATACATATGCCTTCATTTATACATAACTTTTCTGAGTGTGAGTATTCAATTGTATACTGAGCATTATTAAGCTGCAATTTATCGAACGTTGTTACAATTGTTACGTTTTAAAGACAACT
>CM063500.1:56655506-56673006 GCA_032207245.1 Pardosa pseudoannulata
AGAATGGGCAAACTAAAATTATGAGAAAATATTTTAACGTTATTACACACCCACAGTAAACAGTTATCTGCTCATCATTTGATTGAAAATTTTAACAAATTTAGTTTTACCATATATGTAATACTAGACTCAAGACTCGAGTTAGTGTTACATGGTCACCTGTATTTTTTTACGGCGGCGCAGACTGACTGAGCAAAAGAGGATAGAAAAGCCCTATTCCAAATAGGTCAAAGTTCACCAGTCATCGGCTAAAAATTTGATTGAAAATTTAACCAAATTTAGTTTTACCATATGTGTAATACTAGACTCAAGACTCGAGTTGGTGTTACATGGACACCTGTATTTTCTTACGGCGGCCGAAGACTGACTCAGCGAAAGAGGATAAAAAAAAGTCCTATTCCAGGGAAGTGAAAGTTCACCAGTCATCGGCTAAAAATTTGATTGAATATTTAACCAAATTTAGTTTTACCATATGTGTAATACTAGACTCAAGACTCGAGTTGGTGTTACATGGACACCTGTATTTTTTACGGCGGCCGAAGACTGACTCAGCTAAAAAGGATAGAAAAGCCCTATTCCAGGGAGGTGAAAGTTCACCAGTCATCAGCGAAAAACTCGATTGAAAATTTAACCAAATTTAGTTTTACCATATGTGTAATACTAGACTCAAGACTCGAGTTGGTGTTACATGGACACCTGTATTTTTTTACAGCGGCCGAAGACTGACTCAGCTAAAAAGGATAAAAAAGCTTTATCCCAGGAAGATGAAAGTTCACCAGTCATCGGCTAAAAATTTGATTGAAAATTTAACCAAATTTAGTTTTACCATATGTGTAATACTAGACTCAAGACTCGAGTTGGTGTTACATGGACACCTGTATTTCTCTACGGCGGCCGAAGACTGACTCAGCGAAAGAGGATAGAAAGTCCCTATTCCAGGGAGATGAAAGTTCACCAGTCATCGGCTAAAAATTTGATTGAAAATTTAACCAAATTTAATTTTACCATATGTGTAATACTAGACTCAAGACTCGAGTTGGTGTTACATGGACACCTGTATTTTTTTACAGCGGCCGAAGACTGACTTAGCTAAAAAGGATAGAAAAGCCCTATCCCAGGGAGGTGAAAGTTCACCAGGAGGGGGAAGGTTGCCACCCCCGACCGCGCCAGCTGCGGAGGAGAAGGACATTTTTCCCATTTAGGCGAAAGCCTGACCAAGAGTTTAGAGGGGGTCCACCCCGCCGCTCTCGAATATCAGTGGCGAGATACCCGCTCGGAACGAGGGACAACGGACATATTTTTTTCTTTAAGGTGAGCTGAGATCGAGACAGACGCTTTCTGCACTTCACTATTTGGTTATTCTCGGGGTGTACAGCCATGTTTTCTGGTTAATGATGACATATGTTCAACAAAATCTATAAGTAATAAATGTATAGTCAAGGATGTAATAGTTTTAGTACTTAATTGTCGGCAATACAGGCTGTCATCGAATCCACGATACCTGCTCCAGTAACAGGCGAGCAGGTACATGAACGAGGCTTGTGGTCATCGGAAAGAACAGCCGTGGTGTAACGTAGTCGAATGAAACAGACGTCAGATGGAAAATGAAGAGTCGGTAGCGTACACATTTAACATTTATTCGACGTCTCACACACTACACAGCTACACACTAAACAGGATTTTTACACGGAGAAGTAAGTAACAGGCCTCGGCCTAAGCTCTCTCGGGAGCTACAAATGAACAGTTAAGTTTCAGCTCTCATCTCTCTCTTCTCATCTGTCCGTTCTTGAATATATACCTTAGCCCTTGAAGTGGTTTGAAGGATCACTTAGAGAAGGAATTCAAGGGCTTCCAGATGACTTAAAGTTTATGATCCAATAACTGTTCGGGTAATGTCAAAATCTGAAGAGCAGTGCTATTGGATCGAACTTTATGGGTTCTATAACGTCATACAGTCCCCTTGAGATTGAGTTTATGAGGGCCTGGCCACAAGAGGTATAAACACACGTGACAGACCACTCTGGACGTTCCGAACTTTACGATATATCAAAGTCTCAAAATCACTCGAGAAACAGTTTATGGGACTCTACAGGCTGCATGTTCATTATAGTAATGGAATGCTGCATTGGTACAGTGGACACGCGAGACGCTTAGAATATGGAAACAAGCAACTGTAGATTATAGAATTATTGACCATTATTCTTATTAAATTAAACGATGGATTAGTCACCAGTAGGCATTTTAATATAAATCAAATGCTGTGAAAGAAACTGGATAAACTAAAAATCAATCATTATTTCACTTTCCTGCTTAAACAGGTCTTTTTTTGCATATCTGCTTATGCAAAGAGAATGTTCATCCAAAGAAGGAACGTGTATGTAACTGAAATGCAAGAGTGTAATTCAGAGTCAATACAGTCAAATGAAAAAGCGAGATAGACAGATCCAATAAAGTTACTAATTATTACTTATAAATTATTATTATTTGTCAAATTAACATTCTGTACTCTTTGAACATCTGTTTTTATATATCACTGACGATTTAGTTCACTTCCTTTTTAAGGACTTCTTTTATACACTTATCGCTGTTTAAATCATACCACTAACAATACGTAGGAGGTACTAACTACGGACTAAAGATGTTTTACACAACTAGAGATATGCATAGCAGTACCACACTCTAAGTCATATCCATTCCATTCTAAACTTATTTTCATCCAACAAATCCTCTGGTGGTAATGCGATGAATACTATCATCATTGATGTTCACTTCATTTAGTATGGAGGTTCGATGAAGGACAACTTAACTCTGAAATAAAGTAAGTTTGATGTATTTTTTCATATTCAAATTTTGTAAAGCAGTAGAATTGTATTCAGCGGAGAAATCACCATCACCATAATTACGTTGCCATACATTTTTCATATTCTGCGTATATGTGGTAAGACTTGGTGATTATAAGATAATTAACTTAGCATTCTGTGCTTTTTGAGCAGCTTTAACAATCATTGATGTAAAGTACGAGATGTAAGTATCACTGATGTTTTTTAAGTGTCACTAATTATTTTAGGATGTTCATTTATCATGTAAAGTCACTGGATCCTCTGGTGACACGACGTACAGCTTAAAACAATAACAACTTCTTTTCTGAACTAAATGTAAGCCTATTTACAAAGTTTTCGAATAGAAATCACAGGGGTTCAGGATGAGCTGGTCCGGACACAAAATCCCAGGTTCGTGGTGAACCTCAATAGCAATCTGCGGTCAGATGCCGAACAGATGAACGGTTGTACAGGGGTACAACTTAGACTCCTAGAGTCCCACCAAAAACTGTAGATTGGCGCTCCAAAAACCACCAACGTAACCTCTGGTTACCTCATTTTTATTTCTCCCCTAGTCAATCTTCTTCCGGATAAGACTCGCGCTGCCTGACGTCACTTTTCGCCTCTTCCTATGCGTTTTTCCTTCCCGCGTTGCCGTCCTGCTAACCTCTAATTGGTCCTTTCTTTGGCGCCTGACAGTTCGTCCTTCCCATATCGTGTCCGACCTTCTAATCATCTCGGACATCTCAAAGCGTGTCGAACCGAAAATCCTTTGTAGTTTAGAGTCACTGTTCCAGATAGAATGTGGCCTTAGCCTGGGTTTTAACATAACCTATTTGTGAAGCTAACGGGGTGTCGCGACGTCACAATCATTATACAGGCAACGTTAAGTCCGCCTACATATTGTGCTTCAGTTATAATACATTCAACTTAATGGTTTGTACATCTCAATAAAATTATCATATACTGGAAAAATATTGATATTTTTTATATGTAATGAGGAAGGTTCTTTTCTAATTTTCAGATAGGAGCAGGAACATGGAAAAACATTCCTATAAATAGTTTGACCGGATGATGGCTTTTCGAAAGGCGCTGCTTTTCGATACCGAAGTTCGTGAATTTTAATAGTTGGTTCTGGTCTAATAAGTCCTTAGGCAGTGCTTAATCAAGCCTTTATATATTTAGCAGCAAAAGAATAAAGTATTAATACATTAAATTATGCTGGGATTTTTTTTTTTAAGTATGATACTTAAACCAAGTCGGTTACTTTAACCCTAATGGATGAATTTCCCCTTTCTAATGGATTTAAGGATAATTGAGGATTCGCTGTTTAATCAATATAACTCTACTATTTAAATATTTCTTTATTCATCACAAAGCCTATTGATTGCATAGTCTATTTTTAGATGATTTCTAACTAAAATATTTCAAAATACTAAAAATAATTCACCAGTCGAACTAGCTTAAATATACTATACAATTTTATTACGAAAGTGTCACTTGCACTGAAGTTTTATATACAGATTTTTTTCCATATTTAATGAATATTTCATTCTATTTCAAAACTCTTATAAGACATTAAGACGAAAATATATAAAATCCTCCTACGAGTTTCAATTTTATTGAAAATGTTTGGGGTGGTTAAAAAAAGCTTCTTCGTTCTCAGAAATAGAAATATAATTATTAATTTATAAAGAAAAGGATTTTTTAGATTCTTCAAGGTGATATATTTTGATTCAATTTCAGAAACGGAAAGCAAATATATATATGCATATATACATGTGCATATATATATGTGTGTGTGTCTGTGTGAAAACCGCTTTTGCTGTTAACGTCGACATCATTATCTAGGAGAATACATGCATTGCTACGAAGAATAGAAATGTAATAATGCTTTCTCTTCCTCAATATCTCCCTCTCTCTCACTATATATATATATATATATATATATATATATATATATATATATATATATATATATATATATATATATATATATATATGTATGTATTTATGTATGTATATATGTATGTATATATATATGTATATATATATATATGTATATATATATATGTGTATATATATATCTATATATATATATATATATATATATATATATATATATGTGTGTGTGTGTATGTGTGTGTATGTATATATATATATATATATATATATATATATATATATATATATATATATATATATATATATATATATATATGTGTGTGTGTGTGTGTGTGTGTGTTAACCTTTTGGAGTAATGCGGTCAGGCCAAAATATATTTTACAGGAAGCTGATGACTAATCAAAGCAAGAAGAATCAGGGCGTAGACATGGAGCTGTCATCACTTACTAAGATGGACTAATTATTCCGTTCGCCTTAACACTGGACAACGTCACATATATATATATATATATATATATATATATATATATATATATATATATATATATATATATATATATATATATATATATATATATATATGTGTGTGTGTGTGTGTGTGTGTGTGTGTGTGTGTGTAGTATTTTGTAATAGGAAAGCGTTTTTCATGTGTTGTTCAATGTTCTGTTCTCGACTGAGATACATGTGTTTTCTTAGTTCACTATGCCTTTCTTTTCATGGAGCCACGATTGCATTTTAATAAAGCTTTTCATTGCCCAGCAAGCCAGACAATAAAGAATATAGGGGCTAAAAATTTCTCTTGTTACTGGTGAATAATTAGTTTACATATTATGTATATATAATACGCATATATGTAATAAGACGGACTCCATGATGTGGTTGTAGTCATCGCCCATAAAAATGAAACCGTTTCAGTTAAAGATATTTATTAACAGAAGGTTGGAGTACGGGTTCCATTTCATTATACAGACAAGACAAGCTGAGGAGTATAGTATGAAGTTATAGTACAAGGCGCTTAACATATATATAAAATCTGTGAAAAATCTCTCGATAGCTTGATTTCGATAGCTTGCATCTCCTTTTCGTTTAAAAATTTTCTAAATTTTCCGCTATGGCAATGTATAGTTACAATTGGTTAGACCGTTTCTCTGAGGGCTTGAACTGTAGCCCAAGTAGTCAATTTAAGTTACTGGCTAAAAAGGGGAAAGCAAAGGAACGCGGGAATTTTTGCCCTCAGCGTAAGATTTGAAAACTCCTGAGACATTTTTCGGGCCTTCTTTGGGGTTTTATTCAATATGCTACATTCCCGATGTAGTTTACCTTCCCTTGCATATATATATATATATATATATATATATATATATATATATAGATTATATTATATATTTTTATATATAATCGTCCAGGGATCTCACTGGCCCGAACTTTACACTTAAAAACTCATTTTAAAATTGCTATTATTTTCCTCAGCCCGAGCATGCTGGGCAGCCAAGTGTCCCGCTAACCGTCCGTGTGAAAGAGCACATCATTTGTCGTGGCCGAACTTAACTTTTAACGATAAAATAGCAGAATCTAGAGACGTCTGAACCTGACAGTGTCAGAACGCTCTCTCTCTAAGTAATTGTAATGCCAACCTTCTGCGAGAGGCGGCTAAAACCCGTGTGTGGGAAAAATGCTGAATCACGTGTTATTTGCTTATAGAAAGTAACCTTTGACTAGAGCCATCTGTAAAGTGTAGCGTCTCAGAGGAGCATTACTGCTCATCGTTACATTCTCATGGGAAAGTTATAACTTCCTAATAAAAAATGCCAGCTATATCATTTTCTGTTTTGGGACCATAGAAAGAATTTCGAGGTTAAGCTGGAGAAATGAAAACATCCTCGTTGAAAATGGATGGCTGGGAAATATGGTTAATATAAAAACGAGAAATTAAGATCTAGAATAATGAATGGGGAAAGGGATAATTTTGGATAGAATATTTAGGGATTAGATATTGATATTATTACATATATATATATATTATATATATATATTTATATATATATATATATTATATATATATATATTTTATATATATATACATATATATATATTAATGTGTGTGTGCGTCATGATATTTTACCAAATTCATTTGACCTTAATTGCAAATTACATTCTGTAATAATTTTTGGCTAATCTATGTCTAAAAAGACAATTGGTAAAATTTGCATTATATATTCTTTAAATTCTAATAAACATGTAAGCGAGCGTTAAGTTGCCAAGCAATATTTTAATCAATTTAGCTTTTCTTATGTAATTTTCTCTATAAATCTCTACAAGTCTGTTGACAACTTATTATAATTTGAACAGCTGTAACCATATCCCTACTTTAATGTATGCAATATACATACTCTCACAAAGCATGTGGTCGGATTACTACATAGAATTGAACGTACACTGTTTGTCTTTTCTTCTCTGTTTGTCTTTTCTTCTTATAATTCTATTTACTATTATATTTACAAAATGTACTATAAATATATAAAGGTAAATACTATGATCAAAATAAAATAATTTGAATCGCTAAGATATAAATAAATATCAAAATAAAATATTTCCTTAACTGATTTATTTAACGACCATTAATTTAATATAATGAGTCATATTTATATAAAAATTACATTTTACTGGGCACAGATTGTTCGCATATACACCTAAGTAAGACAATTTTTTATTACTATTATCTTTTATTACTTGTTAAATTTTTCTGTCCAAACGCTTTAAAATTATACTTTATAATGTTTTTGTGAAAAAAACATTTCTTGGGTAGTGAAAAAATTCCACCCAAAACATTCGTGTGTGCACAGCATACGCGGAAGAGTCCTGCGGCCCGGGAGACATTTTGAAAATTTCATTTTGGCCTGCGCTTAAAAGTATTTGCCGACCACTGCACTAGAGTTATGCAATCCAGCTTCTTTAGCAAAATTCATAACAATTCTATTATTTTTCTCCTGAAAACTTGTTTACAATTTCCTCATTAATGATACACATGCAAATTTCAAAATTTAACAAAAGAATTCTCAAAATTACTAATGAACATTTATCTGTTTTCGTAAACACTTCACTGGAACTTCAGAAAGTGTAAGAAAAAAAGCGAATTTTTGCATAATTCAATATGCGTATAATACTTAGAGTACATTCTAGAAATTACCTGAATTTAAATAATTTACATGTATAAAGTTCTTTTATTTATGTAAACTTTTTTATTACTGTGTGAAATATGCAAATTATAATTTATCATGATAATATTAAGTTTTATTTTAATTTTGTCATCATTCACGCAATGAGAATATTATTAATACGTTTATCCAACTGATAAGGTTTTCTCGGGGGAAATAATATAAATTAAACTTCTCTCCAAAAAGAGTATTAATTAGAACTTGCTGTCCGGTAGGTTGATTAATCATTCGTTTAGTTAATTTTCTTTTTCTAACTAAGCGTTACCCATCTATAATTGACTTCATTTGTTTTATTTCCTTTTCCTACAAGCCTGGTAATTTTCTCACTTTTTAGACGCATTTTCTCTTTTACCATTTGGCTTCACTTAATAGCCAAAGATTGCAATTCCACGATTTATTAGCTATAAATAGTTATTTCTTCCTGTGCTGTGATTTCTTTCAGTGTTAGAAATAAATAAACCTAAATTTAATAATTTTTTTACGCTTTTCTAAGCAGGCTAATTGAATCATGTTTCCAATCGGATAGGTAGTAAAAACACTGCCTGATAATTCGTAGTGAGACGTTAGCGAAGAAGACAGACAACGGCTTGCCTCGAGGTTGGTAGTCAACACGTTAGTTGTAAAAATGAGTATAAAATCAGAGAAAAAATTAATACATTGAGAAAACGAGGGAAAAAGCAAAATTTCTTGTATTAGTAAATACTTTGTGTATGGGAATAGTAGTCTTTTTTGCCAATGAAAAAAGGAAAAAAAAACTACTGTGCTGTTTGTTTTTCTTTAATGATTAAATCTCTTTTAAGTAAAATGTAGGTAAATTAAACGGAGCAAGATAACTTTTCTCCTTCCTAGGGCTCTATAAGGCTTTGGCCCTTACTCTGAACTTAGCGGTTAGGTTCGAAACTTCGTTTTGACGTCACTTTGACATCAGCTTGCGAACCTTATGCAATCAAACGATCAAGATGACGTCAAAGTGATATTGAACTAAGAATAATAATTATTATTTTATTTAAAAATGTCTCGTAGAACTGTAGAGAAGAATTTTCTCTTTTACCATTTGGATTCACTTAATAGCCAAAGATTGCAATTCCGCGATTTAGTAGCTATAAATAGTTATTTCTTCCTGTGATGTGATTTCTTTCAGTGTTAGAAATAAATAAACCTAAATTTAATAATATCTTTAAGGTTTTCTAAGCAGGCTAATTGAATCATGTTTCCATTCGGATAGGTAGTAAAACCACTACCTGATAATTCGCAGTGAGACGTTTAGCGAAGAAGACAGACAACGGCTTGCCTCGAGGTTGGTAGTCAAACACGTTCGTTGTAAAAATAAGTATAAAATCAGAAAGAAAAGTGAATAATAAATTGGGAAAACGAGAGGAAATGGAAATTCTCTGTATTAATAAATACTTTGTGTATGGGAATAGTAGTCTTTTTTGCCAATGAAAAAAGGAAAAAAAACCTACTGTGCTGTTTGTTTTTCTTTAATGATTAAATCTCTTTTAAGTAAAATGTAGGTAAATTAAATTAAACTTGTCAAGGTAATTTTTCTACTTCCGAGGGCTCTATAAGGCTTTGGCCCTTAATCTGGACTTAGCTGTTAGGTTCGAACCTTCGTTTTGACGTCACTTTGGCATCATCTTGCGGACCTTATGTGATCAAACGATCAAGCTGACGTCAAACTGACGTCACAATGAAAGTTCGAACTGACTCGCAACGTCCAGAGTAAGAGCCTTTGCATTTTTTCAAATGAGATAAAATTTCAACTGTAGATAAATTAAATAATGCGCTAGACATTTATTTAATAAAATATTTAGTACAAAATGCACGAATAGGTGGTGGCAAAACACTCATAATAGTGTTCAAAATATGAATTATAACTGTTAAGTAACATATTAAACTAAGATTAATAATTATTATTTTATCTAAAAATGTCTCGTAGAACTATAGAGAAAAATTGTCTAACTGCGGAAAAAATCGTAAAATCAATGCAAGATTTATGAACCGTGGCCGTCGAAGTGTTAAATAAATATAAACTCCCGTTGTGAACCTTAATAACCTAAATAGAAGACAGGGTTAAAGTGGTTAGTACTTAATAGAGTTATGCAATCCGTCTTCTTTAATGAAATTCATAAAAATTCTAAAAGTTTTCTCCATAGAACTTGTTTATAAATTCCTCATTAATGTTACACAATGCAATGTCCAAAAATTAACAAAAGAATTCTCAAAATTACTAATGAACATTGATACAAAATCTGTTTTCGTAAACACTTCACTAGAACTTCAGAAAGTCAAAGAAAAAATGCAAATTTTTGCAGAATTCAATATACGTATAATACTTAGGGTACATTCTAGAAATTACCTGAATTTAAATAATTTATATGTATAAAGTTCTTCCATTTATAGAAATTTTTATTAATCTCTGGAGTATGTAAATTATAATTTATCATGATACTATTAAGTTTTATTTTAATTTTGTCATCATTCACGCAATGAGAATATTATTAATACGTTTATCCAACTGATAAGGTTTTCTCGAGGGAAATAATATAAATTAAACTTCTCTCTAAAAAGAGTATTAATTAGAACTTGCTGTCCGGTAGGTTGATTAATCATTCGTTTAGTTAATTTTCTTTTTCTAACTAAGCGTTACCCATCTATAATTGACTTCATTTGTTTTATTTCCTTTTCCTACAAGCCTGGTAATTTTCTCACTTTTTAGACGCATTTTCTCTTTTACCATTTGGCTTCACTTAATAGCCAAAGATTGCAATTCCACGATTTATTAGCTATAAATAGTTATTTCTTCCTGTGATGTGATTTCTTTCAGTGTTAGAAATAAATAAACCTAAATTTAATAATATCTTTAAGGTTTTCTAAGCAGGCTAATTGAATCATGTTTCCATTCGGATAGGTAGTAAAAACACTAAGTGATAATTCGTAGCTAGACGTTTAGAGAAGAAGACAAACAAGGAGTTGCCTGGAGGTTTGTATTTAACACGTTAGTTGTAAAAATAAGTATAAAATCAGAGAAAAAATTAATACATTGAGAAAACGAGGGAAAAAGCAAAATTTCTTGTATTAGTAAATACTTTGTGTATGGGAATAGTAGTCTTTTCTGCCAATGAAAACAGAAAAAAACCTACTGTGTTGTTAGTTTTCCTTTAATGATTAAATCTCGTTTAAGTATAACGTAGGTTAAATTAAATGTAGCAAGATAAATTTTCTACTTCCGAGGGCTCTATAAGGCTTTGGCCCTTAATCTGGACTTAGCTGTTAGGTTCGAACCTTCGTTTTGACGTCACTTTGACATCAGCTTGCGAACCTTATGCAATCAAACGATCAAGCTGACTTCAAAGTGACGTCACAACGAACGTTCAAACCGAATCACAACGTCCAGAGCAAGACCATTTGCATTTTTTCAAATGAGATAAAATTGATAACTGAAGATGATTTAAATGATGCGCTAGACATTTATTTAATAAAATATTTAGTACAAAATGCGCCAATAGGAGGTGGCAAAACACTCATAATAGTGTTCAAAATATGCATTATAATTGTTAAGTAACATATT
Organism: Pardosa pseudoannulata; assembly: GCA_032207245.1. Taxonomy (NCBI): domain Eukaryota; kingdom Metazoa; phylum Arthropoda; class Arachnida; order Araneae; family Lycosidae; genus Pardosa; species Pardosa pseudoannulata. The sequence continues at coordinate 56,667,017 of CM063500.1, forward strand.
GAACTAAGAATAATAATTATTATTTTATTTAAAAATGTCTCGTAGAACTGTAGAGAAGAATTTTCTAACTCCGGAAGAAATCGTTAAAATCAATGCAAGATTTATCAACCGTGGCAGTTAGAGTGTTAAATATGTATAAACTCCCGTTGTGAAACTTAATCACCTAAATAGAAGACAGGGTTAAAGTGGTTAGTACTTAATAGAGTTATGCAATCAAGCTTCTTTAATGAAATTCATAAAAATTCTATTATTTTTCTCCTTAAAACTTGTTATAAATTCATCATTAATGATACACAGTACAATATCCAAAAATTAACAAAAGAATTCTCAAAATTACTAATGAACATTTATCTGTTTTCGTAAACACTTCACTGGAACTTCAGAAAGTGTAAGAAAAAAAGCGAATTTTTGCATAATTCAATATGCGTATAATACTTAGGGTACATTCTAGAAATTACCTGAATTTAAATAATTTATATGTATAAAGTTCTTCCCTTTATAGAAATTTTTATTAATCTCTGGAGTATGTAAATTATAATTTATCATGATACTATTAAGTTTTATTTTAATTTTGTCATCATTTACGCAATGAGTATAATATTAATACGTTTATCCAACTGATAAGGTTTTCTCGAGGGAAATAATATAAATTAAACTTCTCTCTAAAAAGAGTATTAATTAGAACTTGCTGTCCGGTAGGTTGATTAATCATTCGTTTAGTTAATTTTCTTTTTCTAACTAAGCGTTACCCATCTATAATTGACTTCATTTGTTTTATTTCCTTTTCCTACAAGCCTGGTAATTTTCTCACTTTTTAGACGCATTTTCTCTTCTACCATTTGGCTTCACTTAATAGCCAAAGATTGCAATTCCACGATTTAGTAGCTATAAATAGTTATTTCTTCCTGTGATGTGATTTCTTTCAGTGTTAGAAATAAATAAACCTAAATTTAATAATTTTTTTACGCTTTTCTAAGCAGGCTAATTGAATCATGTTTCCAATCGGATAGGTAGTAAAAACACTGCCTGATAATTCGTAGTGAGACGTTTAGCGAAGAAGACAGACAACGGCTTGCCTCGAGGTTGGTAGTCAACACGTTAGTTGTAAAAATGAGTATAAAATCAGAGAGAAAAATTGATTAATATATTGGAAAAACGAGGGAAAAAGGAAAATTCCTTGTATTAATAAATACTTTGTGTATGTGAATAGTAGTCTTTTTTGCCAATGAAAAAAGGAAAAAAAAACTACTGTGCTGTTTGTTTTTCTTTAATGATTAAATCTCTTTTAAGTAAAATGTAGGTAAATTAAACGGAGCAAGATAACTTTTCTCCTTCCTAGGGCTCTATAAGGCTTGGCCCTTACTCTGAACTTAGCGGTTAGGTTCAAAACTTCGTTTTGACGTCACTTTGACATCAGCTTGCGAACCTTATGCGATCAAACGATCAAGATGACGTCAAAGTGATATTGAACTAAGAATAATAATTATTATTTTATTTAAAAATGTCTCGTAGAACTGTAGAGAAGAATTTTCTCTTTTACCATTTGGATTCACTTAATAGCCAAAGATTGCAATTCCACGATTTAGTAGCTATAAATAGTTATTTCTTCCTGTGATGTGATTTCTTTCAGTGTTAGAAATAAATAAACCTAAATTTAATAATATCTTTAAGGTTTTCTAAGCAGGCTAATTGAATCATGTTTCCATTCGGATAGGTAGTAAAAACACTAAGTGATAATTCGCAGCGAGATGTTTAGCGAAGAAGACAGACAACGGTTTGCCTGGAGGTTTGTATTCAACACGTTAGTTGTAAAAATAAGTATAAAATCAGAAAGAAAATTTATTAACACATTGGGAAAAGAGGGAAAAATTAAAATTTCTTGTATTAGTAAATACTTTGTGTCTGTGAATAATAGTCTTTTCTGCCAATAAAAACACGAAAAAACCTACTGTGTTCTTTGTTATTCTTTAATGATTAAATCTCATTTAAGTAAAACGTAGGTCAAATGAAACGTAGCAAGTTAACTTTTCTACCTCCGAGGGCTCTATAAGGCTTTGCCCTTACTCTGTACGTAGCGGTTAGGTTCGAACCTTCGTTTTGACGTCACTTCGACATCAGCTTGCGGACCTTATGAGATCAAACGATCAAACTGACGTCACAACGAAAATTCGAAATGACTCGCAACGTCCAGAGTAAGAGCCTTTGCATTTTTCCAAATGAGATAAAATTTCAACTGCAGATGAATTAAATAATGCGCTAGACATATATTTAATAAAATATTTAGTACAAAATGCACCAATAGGTGGTGGCAAAACAGTCATAATAGTGTTCAAAATATGCATTATAACTGTTAGTAACATATTAAACTAAGAATAATAATTATTATTTCATTTAAAAATGTCTCGAAGAACTGTAGAGAATAATTGTCTAACTGCGGAAGAAATCGTAAAATCAATGCAAGATTTATGAACCGTGGCTGTCGAAGTATTAAATAAGTATAAACTCCCGTTGTGAACCTTAATCACCTAAATAGAAAACAGGGTATAAAGTGGTTAGTACTTAATAGAGTTATGCAATCCGTCTTCTTTAATGAAATTCATAAAAATTCTAAAAGTTTTCTCCATAGAACTTGTTTATAAATTCCTCATTAATGTTACACAATGCAATGTCCAAAAATTAACAAAAGAATTCTCAAAATTACTAATGAACATTGATATAAATCTGTTTTCGTAAACACTTCACTAGAACTTCAGAAAGTCAAAGAAAAAATGCAAATTTTTGCAGAATTCAATATACGTATAATACTTAGGGTACATTCTAGAAATTACCTGAATTTAAATAATTTATATGTATAAAATTCTTCCCTTTATAGAAATTTTTATTAATCTCTGGAGTATGTAAATTATAATTTATCATGATACTATTAAGTTTTATTTTAATTTTGTCATCATTCACGCAATGAGAATATTATTAATACGTTTATCCAACTGATAAGGTTTTCTCGAGGGAAATAATATAAATTAAACTTCTCTCTAAAAAGAGTATTAATTAGAACTTGCTGTCCGGTAGGTTGATTAATCATTCGTTTAGTTAATTTTCTTTTTCTAACTAAGCGTTACCCATCTATAATTGACTTCATTTGTTTTATTTCCTTTTCCTACAAGCCTGGTAATTTTCTCACTTTTTAGACGCATTTTCTCTTCTACCATTTGGCTTCACTTAATAGCCAAAGATTGCAATTCCACGATTTATTAGCTATAAATAGTTATTTCTTCCTGTGCTGTGATTTCTTTCAGTGTTAGAAATAAATAAGCCTAAATTTAATAATATCTTTAAGGTTTTCTAAGCAGGCTAATTTAATTATGTTTCCATTCGGATAGGTAGTAAAAACACTAAGTGATAATTCGTAGTGAGACGTTTAGCGAAGAAGACAGACAACGACTTGCCTCAAGGTTGGTAGTAACACGTTAGTTGTAAAAATAAGTAAAAAATTAGAGAAAAAATTTATTAATACATTGGAAAAACGTGAAAAAATGAAAAATTCCTTGTATTAATAAATACTTTGTGTATGGGAATAGTAGTCTTTTCTGCCAATGAAAACAGGAAAAAAAAACCTACTGTGTTTTTTTTAATGATTAAATCTCGTTTAAGTATAACGTAAGTCAAATGAAACGTAGCAAGGTAACTTTTCTACTTCCGAGGGCTCTATAGGGCTTTGGTCCTTAATCTGGACGTAGCAGTTAGGTTCGAACTTTCATTTTGACGTCCCTTAGACATCAGCTTGAGGACCTTATGCGATCAAACGATCAAGCTGACGTTAAAGTGACGTCACAAGGAACGTTTGAAACGTGTCGCAACGTCCAGAGTAAGACCCTTTGCATTTTTTCAAATGAGATAAACATTTCAACTGCAGATGATTTAAATGATGCGCTAGACATTTATTTAATAAAATATTTAGTACAAAATGCGCCAATAGGAGGTGGCAAAACACTCATAATAGTGTTCAAAATATGCATTATAATTGTTAAGTAATATACAAAATAGGTTAAAAGCTTCTCAATGGCCCTTCCGTGTTTAACAATCTGCCCTAATCGCAAAACCATATTTTCCACAACTGGCAATGACAGGAATAAGTCTTCCGGTTTATTATTAACATGGTGTCCAAAGTTGTTCTTCAGATCTGGCACAGTTTCTGGATTTTGATAGTAGATATAGTTCTTTAGAAAACCTTACAGTCAAACTACCTAAGGCTCCCAACAAAGTTCTTACGAAGGATTTTAACTTTCGAGTACTCTTCTTCGGTTTGTCATGGATAAGTGCAATGCACTTTTCCTTTTCATCTTTCGAAGGCCCAACAAGAGACGACTAGGTAGGTTTATGCTACCAAATTTCTGGGTTCTATTCCGTTTTTAGATAGCCAAAACAATCCACCTTTTAAAAGATTCAAATCAAAATTTATGACTTTGTTTACAACAGACACTGAGATTTTTAATGATCTTGAAGTATTTTTTCGACTTAAATAATTTTCCTTTCATCTTCCCCCCTTGCCTGTTTTGCACGTACACCGTACGGGCGTGATTACCGTGTCTTTAATGATTTTCCTGTACGGTGAAAGGTCAGTTTGATTTCTTTGTCGTTCTCACTTTTTTGGCTGTTCTTTTTATAGTATTAATGTAAAATTATTCGTATAGATATCCACAAAATGTCAGTTTTCGAACTGCATTCTATTTGGTTTAAAAGCTCAGGTTTTCTGATACGTTTTGCATTACTCCGCGAGATTTTATCTGAGTTTTTTGGATTGACTTTGGCTTGAGTTTTTGGGAGACATTTTAAAGGTCCTTCCATCTACAGACAAAAAACTAAGGCTTGCAAACCAGTGATATGTGAGGTCACTGAGGGAAAAGGGCATCGTTAAAGGAATTTGAAAAGAGACTAGGTGTTTTCGTCAGGACTGTGACGTTGGAACGCTCAAGACTTATTACCCTAAATCTGATCTTTGTAAAAAAAAACAGATTAAGGAAATGTACTTGTATTATTTGCAATCGAAAAATAATTATATAGTAAATGTAATCATGAATATTTGAATATTTTATATGTACAACTGTAAATATAACTTCTCTGTCTGGTGCACATGTTACTTCAAATATTCGTAAGAGCTGGTATCCAGTCAACGAGTAGGTCATACTATTGAAAGATAACGACTGATCCACTGTATATCTGTGAAATGATATCTTAGCAATTCCTTTACACAACGATCAACGTAAAGAGATGCGCTTCCTCCGTGAACGTAATTTTCTGAAGGAATTCGCAATATAGATGGTTTGGTATTACAAAATGCATCATTATATCACGGTACCGTTTTCTTGACACAAAGCAGAATTGGATTCCATTTGCAGTTATCTCTACAAAAAATATACGGTCCAATGAAAACAACAGCCATTTAACCACACAGTACTATTACATTTTTAGGATATAAGGATGATTCCTTGATAGCGTGAGGTATTTTCGCTGTCCAAATATGACAAGTCAGCATTAACTTGTCCATTGAGGTAAAAGTGAGCTCACTTTAAAGAATGTTTCATGGTGCAGTAACGCCAATCACTAATTGATAAAGGAATTGAAGAGCAAAAAGTTTACGAACCTCTGAGTTCCCTTTCTGTAATGGGAGGACCGGTTTTTTTTTGTAGCAATAAAACTGTAAAATACGCCGTAAGATTTTTCTTACAGTGGAATGTGGCATATTCATTACACGAAAAACAATTGCACACTAACGCTACCATGTGGAACTTAGCTTACGCGGTTGACACATTTTAGATGTTAGAAAGCGATATTTGCTTTCCTCTACCTCGAAGAATGCTAAGTTGGCCAGTGGTTTCACATTCATTTATTATCTTGCAAACCTTGGACTATCCGCTTCGCACTACATAATTCTTTTATAGTTTCAGCAGAATTATCCTGTTTCTGGATTTAATTTTAACAATTTTCAAAAT
>CM063500.1:56675506-56680506 GCA_032207245.1 Pardosa pseudoannulata
ATTTTTAATGGTTTTGAAGTATTATTTTGATTTGGATAATTTTACAGTCATCTTAACCCCTTGCCTGTTTTGTACGCGGTTATCGTGTCTTTAATGAATCCCATACGGCGTACTGGCAGTTTGATTTCTTTGTCATTCTCAGTGTTTTGGCTGTATCTTTTGTAGTATTAATGTCAAATTGTTCGTATAGATATCCACAAAATGTCAGTTTTTGAAGTGCATTCTGTTTGGTATCTCATAGGTTTTGCATTAATCCGCGATATTTTATCTTTGAGTTTTTGGATTGACTTTGGCTTGAGTTTTTGGAAGACTTTTTAGAGGTAATTCCACCTACAGACAATAAACTAAGACCTGCAAGACAGTGATAAGTGTGATCATTGAGGACAAATGTCATCGTCAAATGATTTAGAAAAGAGACTAGGTATTTTCGTCCAGACCGTGACGTTGGATTATGCCTCTTGACGTCTTTCAGATTTCTTGACGCCTTTTGCCCTCTTTCAAGGCTTATTGTCCTAAATCTGATATTTGAAAAAACAGGTTAAGGACAGGAAAAACAGGTACTTGTAGTATATGCAATCGAAAATAATTGTGTAGTAATTGTTATAATAAATTTTTGAATATTTTATTTGTACAACTGTAAATACAACTTCTCTGTCTGGCGCACACGAGAGAGAGAAAAAAACTTCCAGGAAAAACATTTTACTTTCTGTAAAGAAATTGTTATACATGCTGGAAATAATTAGAAATATTACTTTTAATAACATTTTTCATCTTACAAATGCAAAATGAACAAAAATATGCAATAAAAAGTGTAACATATTTAGGATCGACTGCGTGAAAAAAAAAACTGGTAAGGGGTTAAAGATCATATTTTTGCGGTATCTGAAGAATTCTTTGGATATGTGTTTAATAGAACTTAAAGCAGTCAATGGCGATTTAATGCTTTTCTGGTTTTCCACATTAACTGTCATGGCTTTAGATATGAAAATAATCCTGAACCACAAAGTATTTTTTATAACTGATTATCAAAACCTTTTGAAGGAGAGTGTGCAAATATAACCTTTTATCCATCGCTTATTCAAATGCGATTTTCATTTTAAATAAAAACTAAAGTAAAATACCAACTGATAATTTATTCTTCAAACAAAAAAGTCGACGTAATTTTTTTATCATACTTTTATCACTGAACTTAGATATTATGTAAATAATTTTTATTTACATTTGGCTTAAATCATAGATTAGGCCAAATTAGTATGTGTGAGTTATATATGTGTGTGTGCGTATGTGCACGGTATTAAGGTTAAATGTTTAAGAAATACTAGCCGCGCCCTACAGTCCAAGTTTCTAAGGTTCCCAACAAAGTTCTCACAAAGGATTTTAACCTTCATTTACTCCTCTTTGGTTTGTCATGGATGAGTACAACGTACCTTCGGCTTTTCCATCTTTTGAAGGCCCAGCAAGAACCGAATAGGTAAGTTTACGATACCAGCTATCTGGTAAATCCGTTTTCAGATAGCCAAAACAAATCGCCTTTTAAAAGTTCAAATCAAAATTTATGACTTTGTTCACAACAGACACTGACATTTTTAATGATTTGGAAGCATTCTTTTGATTTGGATAATTTTCCCGTCCTCTTAAAGATCACAAGTTTGTGGTATCTGAAGAATTCCTTGAATAGGTATTTAGCAGAACTCATCTGTTTAAAGCAGTCAATGGCGATTTATTGCTTTTATGGTTTTCCACATTAACTGTCTTTAGATATGAAAATAATCATGAACCACAAAGTGATTTTTAAAACTGATTAGCAAATATTTTCAAGGAGATAGTGCCAATATAACCTTTTATACATTGCTTATTCAAATGCGATTTTCATTTTAACCAAAACCGAAAGTAAAACACCAATTGATAATTTATTCTTCAAACAAAAAGTCGACGCAAATTTTTACATCAAAAGTTTTTTTTATTATGATAAAACAAACTCATCTAACGTCTAAAATATGTGTGAACTGCCGGTGTATGAATAACCAAATAAAATAAATTTTGAGGTAATTCATTCAAATGTATAACACTCTAGTCTCGCGTCAACTTTGATATTTCTAGAAACACAGTTCTTTCTCAATTAACGGATGTTCTTTTTTTTCTTCAAGAACTCGAATTTCAATGAGATTCAATAGAAATTGAAGTATGTTGGCGTTAGAAGAAAAACCTTTGTAAAATATTCCAACTATTCAAATTTGAGCGGGGGTGAGCCGCGTAGGCGTTTTTATCGTCACAAAGTTAATACAGAACGTTATTTGATGGAATAATTCAAAACTAGCAGCCCTTAAAAATTGCCAAAGGAAGTAATTCATAGAAAGAGATTCTTTATCCTTAGGTGTTTTTAAAAAAGTAGACTATTAATAAATTAGTTACTTACAGTAGATTAATGTTTGCTCAAATATCTGTATAACATGTTTATTCAGAATTCATGAAATATAATAGATAGATAAAGTGGTTAAATTTATATATTCGCTATATAAAAATATACCTTTTAACTTATACGTTTACAGAAAAAAAACAAATGGTATACTTCAAATTGATATAAAAGTTAACTAGCTACCCTTAAAAATTGCCAGAGAAAATAATTCATAGAAAGACATTCTTTATATTTAGGGGGTTTTAAGAAAAGTAAACCTTTAATAAATTAGCCACCTACAGTAGATTAATGTTTGCTCAAATATCAGCATAACATGTTTATTCAGAATTCATGAAATATAATAGATAGATAGATTGAGTGGTTAAATTTATATATTCTATATATATAAATATACCTTTTAACTTTAATGTTTACAGAAAAAACAAATGTTTTACTTGAAATGCGTGATGTTTGGTGATGTTTTGAGGCTGATTGCGTGTTCCTTGTTCACGCCATATCCTTATACAGAATAAATCTTGATTCATCAGTAAACATGACATTGCCTCACTCAGACACAGTCCAACTGACATGTTCCCGACACCACTTTAATCGTGCTCCTCTTGATTGGGCTGATAGAAAAACACAAACATAAGGTACCGGGCGTAGAGTCTACTCATATGTAATCTTCGACGTACAGTAGCTGCAGATATCACTTTATCAAGGTAAGCTGTAACCATAGATGTCACACGCGTGGAGGTCGCTCTGCGATTCCGCTTGGCTAAAATAGCAATGTATCGATATTCCGTTGGGTTTTAACCCTTGGGCGACCGCCTAAGGGCCTTCGGACAACTGTCTGTGTGGTTTGGAATTGTTTCCATAAACGTGAAATTACAGAATGATGAACGCCGATGAAAAGAGCAACATCTGTGATCAACTGTCCTGCTTCAATACACCCCACAGCCCGCCAGAGCTTCTATTCGTCTTCTGGAAGTCATAGAAACACGTATATCTTGAAAACAAATTGTACGAAAGTTTTAAACACCTTCTACCAGCTCTTACAATCGACTTCTGTAACCCTTCATAAATCTGACATCTTATAGGACTGACCTTTTTGCATATTTCTTGACATGAAAGCGCGATAGGCTGTTAACTAACATATTTGCATACTTCCATCTACCTCTGCAGCGAATTGCATCCTTTTCAATTCCGATTGGCTTCCGGAAATTAGCATTTTCATCTTCGTGCATAACTTTTGGAAGTGACTGTATATAAATTTGTAACCAGCGAATTATTCTTGCCGATTAATTACCCATTTTATCTAAATTATCTGGGCTTACTGGGCAATTAGAAGTCCTAATCATAGTACAGTCAGGAATCCATTAATTAAAGTTCAGTGTTGTGGAACTTTAAATTTCTTGCATTAAATGACCCCCCAAAATATACATCTTTCCATTTTTTTCCCCAGAGAAGTCAGGAATGGATTTTGATCATTTATGTTAGCTCGAAAAAGACTGCGACCGAAGCAAGAGTATAGTTATTGAAGGAGTAAAAATATTTTCCTAAGACAGATGCAAAGTATGCCCAGTGGACAGAAAATTAACTTTTTAATCTAGCATTAGTTTTGACACTCGGGTAAAAGAAATTTAAGTCGATAAACACTGCTTTTAATCTGAAATTTTATGGATGGGAAATTAGGTATTAAAGAATGAGAAGAGGTAAAAGGAGAATTTTAAATAGATATTTTGGATGTAATAGTTTCGATATATTATATATATATATATATATATATATATATATATATATATATATATATATTATATATATATATATATATATATATATATATATATATATATATATATATATATATATATATATATATATATATATATATATATATACACTGTCTACCAATAAGTATTTGGACATCTGTGATGGAAAAAAAACCTAACTTTAATTAAAAATCAACAGTTGATAGACATACAAGTTCCATCACCAATTTTGGACGGGTAGCGCACCCTTTAATTCGGCGATCCCACTCGTCCCACAGGTTCTCGATAGGGTTCAGGTCTGGGCTCTGGGCAGGCCAGTCTATTCGATGTACTCCATTGGTACCATACCAAGCCTTGGTTAACCTCGAAACATAACAACTGGCATTATCGTCCTTAAAGTAACAGGGGTCCATCCCGTAAAACTGCCACAACGTAGGAAGCACATTGTCTTCCAAAATAGTGCAGTAGGCATCGGCGTTGAGCTTACCATGAAGGGGGACCAAGGGTCCCAATCCATACCAGGAGAAACATCCCCAAACCATAATTCCACCTCCGCCGTACTTGACTGTTGGCACAATGCATTCTGACAGGAGACGTCCTCCAGGCAGACGCCAGACCCAGACCCTGCCATCCAAAATGTAAAGGGTGAACCTTGATTCGTAAGAACCCGTATGCACTGATCTACGGTCCAATTTCGATGTTCTTTGCACAGCATAACCGTGGACTTTGTGATCAAAGGCTTATGGACAGCAGCAAGACCATCAAAACAAAGCAAATGTGCTTCCTTGCAGATGGTATTCATTGAAACAATACTCCCGGTTTTCTGTTGAAAC
>CM063500.1:56688006-56690506 GCA_032207245.1 Pardosa pseudoannulata
TAAGCATATATATATATATATATATATGTGTGTGTGTGTGTGTGTGTGTGTGTGTGTGTGTGTGTGTGTGAAGGAGAGAGATTCAGGACACAAACTCAGATACAAACTCTTATTATAAAAATTAGTTTAATTAATATTTAAGGGAATTATATATACAAGGGGTCTAGGGATAAACTTAAGCATGGCTCGATCAATCATCTTTTTTCTCTCTCCCACAAAATCACTCAGAACTCGGAATTGTATAAGCATTCATTTTCAAAACAACCGTTGTCAACTCCGGAAGTCGAACGATGACTTGGCACTCGACTCTGCTGCTCTGGAGCCGTAGAACTTCGTTCAGCAGTGGGAAAAAGGAAGATGTTCACACTCGGCTATCTTGACGGTGAGTCGCCTGACGAACTAATAAAGAAAAACAAAACAAAACGAAGAAAAAGAAAAAAAAAGAAAGGAGTCGGAGATAAAGAAATCAAAGATGAAAAAAAAATGTTAAAAAAATATGTTAAAAAATCAAAGAACAGGGTTAAAAAATGCACACAAAACAAAATTTTAAAAAATGTACAAAACAAAGATAAAACTAAAAAAAATGGAAAGGAACGGAAACAAAAAGTTCTGTAATCTTGAAGTTAGGTGATATCGGATGTCCAAGGTTTCATGTGATCGGCAGAACTGGAGGTGACATTGGGACCTTCATGGGTGCCGATTTTCTCGACCTCGTAGCGGTCATGAGGCTTTATTTTTGTGATCTTGTAAGGGCCATGGAAGCGTTGACGAAGCTTCATTCCTGTACCATATTGAGTTCTAGCTATGGCAACCATGTCTCCCACCTGATATTGGAGAGCTTTTTTTCGATGTTTATTGAAAGTACGTCGTTTAGTTTCTTGAATTTTAAGAATGTTTTCTTTCGCGATGTTGCGCAATGTGTTACGATGATCAATAAAAGAATGTAGATATTCTTCTTGAAGGATTTGGATGATTTGAGAGTCTTCTTTATGTCGCCTGGGGACACCGATCAGGAGTTCAAAGGGGGACTTTTTCGTGGCTTTACTGATTGTGCTGTTTAGAGTTCGCTGAACTGCCTCGACGTGTTTGAACCATTTTAATGGATCATCAATTGATAACTTCGAAAAAACTGGGATAACCGTTTGTAGCATTCTTTCAATTTGACCATTCCCTCTGGGAATGCCAGTTGTAATGTGAATGAGTTCTATGTTTTGCTCTTTGCAGTACTCATGAAAGTCGGTTGAAGTAAACGCAGATCCACGGTCTGTAATTATTCGCGAAGGATTGCCGAAAGTTGATTGTATGATTAATAATTTCTGGAGAACTTCTTTAGTTGAAGTAGATTTGACTGGAAATAACCACAAAAACTTAGTAAAAGCATCTACTACTGCAAAAATGTGATTATACTGTTTACTGTTGGACGGAAGTGGTCCGAGAAAATCAAGGTGAAAAGTACCACAGGGAATATCCTCTTTTGGAATCGGATGAAGGAAACCTTCTGCTTTACCTCGTTTTTTTGTTAATCAATATGCATTCAACACAGTTTGCAATAACATTTTCTATACATTTTCGCATATTCGGGAAATAGAAGGATTGTTGTATTATATTCTCTGTTTTTTCTGCGGAAAAGTGTCCCTGAAGATGTGCGTCTCGGACTATTTGTGTTTGCATGTGGTAAGGAACAACTAATAATTCTAATCCGTTGTGAAGTCTATAAAGTACATCATTTTTCACAAGAAAATCGGAATTAGTGTTCGATTGACATAGATTTTTTATTGTGAGAACTTGATCATCATTTGCTTGGGCAGTTGCTATTTTAGCAGTAACCTCGGAATTGGCAGTTATCAGGTAGACAGCATGACGGCTGAGAGCATAAACATGAGGCATTAATCGTCCAGGACGATGAACAATTTCGTATTGAAATTCATCTAAAATTGTACACCAACGGGCAATTTTGGGAGTGACATCCTTTTTATGAATGGTTTTCTGAAAAGCCTGACAATCCGTTACTATAATAAATTTGGAACCCAAAAGATAAGTTCTGAACTTTTTGAGGTACCATCGAGGTACCATCAAAATTTTTAATTTCATCCGCAATGTCTTTGATGCTGAGTCCAACAATGAATCCTTGCTGCCCAGGCGGAACACTATGTTCAACAAAATTAGAATTAAGTGCTGTAGTGTTAGAATGAGGCACTGTTGGTGATAAAGCACTACTTTGTGATGTTTGATGAGTAGGAAATTGTTGTACGACAGGCACAGTGTGCTCTTCTGTTTCGGAATTAACAACAGAAATTGCATTCTTTAACTCAGCAGTATTTCTGAGATACATAAATATAGAATCACACAATGAATTGGTGTCTGTGCTAATTTCGATATGCAAAATATTTGCAACTTGCACTAGATCTGCTAATGAGAAAGATTCTTTAACATTTTGAATCTTTTGCTTTAAATTAGTTTCGACAGGAAAACCCGTAAACTCACGTAATTTCGCCCTTGT
>CM063500.1:56698006-56700506 GCA_032207245.1 Pardosa pseudoannulata
CAACCCTCCAGTTACGAGAGCATTGCCTTTCCCGACTGAGCTACCGGGAATCAATTTATTTAAGAACATAATTAACCCCTTCCGGTATGATTTAATAATGAAAAACTGTGCATGAAATAGCCATTTAATTTTTATTTAAAAAACTTGTTTCATTTTACAATTCTTACATATTTTTAATTAAAATCCACTTTTTACATAGTGTTAAATAATATCAGAAACAGTAAAATTAAGAAAATATCAAAGCAAAACATTAATAAGGTATACAGATAATAGTCTTCAAGCTAGTGGTACTTTTCAAAACAAAGTGCAAAGGAATTCTTAATTGTTTACACCGCCAAGTAGTCTCGCTTTTAATTTGATTCTTGTAACACACACGGCATTTCTTAGTAGGTTTTCTTTTATTCTGACTCATTAATTTGGCAATGACTTGTACCAAGTAGACAATATGCAATAGTGACTTGTGATTTTCACAAGTGATAAAAGTGTTGCCAAATTCAGTACACTAGAAATTTTAAACTAAATTAATTATCATATTTAACAGTAACTTTAATCGCATGACGAGTGTAGCTCGTCATTGTGCGGTATGGAAAGGAAAACTAATGACGAGCTAGACTCGTCTCTTTACCGGAAAAGGTTAAGTTGGTAACTTTGGATAAAACATCACTACACACACACACACTCATAAATAATTTATTCACATATTTAAATAATTTAAGATTTTATACATTTTTGTGGCTTTTATATTAAAAATACTTCACGAAATCATTATATGATAATAGGAAATAAACTAAAGCGGCTTTGCTTCTAAACAGCCACTGAAAAGAAATAATGAGAATTAGTTAATCTGAAAAAGGTAATTATTTTATGTTATTTAAAATCCTTTCGCTTTCAGCGTTTTTGTTAAATCAATGTACAGATTCCTCGTACTCATTATATTCTCTTGCGAGACTTAATCTATTATTTTCTATTCTATTCCATATCGTCATTGTTTTCGGCACATTTTTCTTACCATACCTCTTTTAATATAAAAGCCTAATTTAAATGTTCAAGGTTTATATATTCCCATTTTGTGGTTTTTATTTCCCGCCTCATAATACAACTCAGTTCTGTTTAATATGCACTTTTTTCAGCTAGAAAGGTTTTTTTCCTCTTTTGTTATGGCTTCTTATATTTTATCGTAGGTTTTGCCTTAAATTTTGAAAAACGAAATTTGCCTTTATATTTTTATGCAAGATATTATTTATTTTTACTTTCTCTTTATTTTCTCTCTAATTTGCTTGATTTCTTTTGCGTTTAAAGTTAATTTGAGAAAAATTGTGTATTAATTATAGTATTGAATCCGAATTATAATGAATCCGAATTATCCGAATTATATTGAATTATAGTATTGAATATATTATTAAATTGGATTAGTATTTTCACTTCATGTTTACACACGTTTTAATTTCTCTAAGAATATAAGAAATATTTGAATATATGGAGATGATTTCAAAGAAGTGATATGTTACTCAATGTTACCTTATTTTATTTATTATATTAACCCTTTAAAGGTCACATTTAAAATTCTTTCAGATTTAACGGAATTAGGTTATAAACGTTGTCAAGCTTAATAAATAGGAACCATATGAAAAGAAATTTTACATTTCCTTGATAGGTAGGATTTTTTTTAAGGGGGGGGGGTAATTATGAAACCTTTTCCCTTTTACAGCAAAAGAGCTTTTTAAAATTAATTATATTGGAAGAACAGTGTATAATTATCATCAAAATGAGGTAATAAATAGATAACTAAACAATTTTTCATTGTTTTTTTTGGGGGGTAGGTGTTTTCATTTGAAGCCACGAGGAAAAATATCAAATTCCAGAAATTTTTATAAAGTAATTTTAAACTAATATATTTTAAAGGAAAAAAATAAATTATGCCAAATTCTATTATCTATTACTACATCAAAGTGTCAATCACACAGAAAATCGAAAAAAAAAATCCTTCGGATGCTTTTAAAAAGAAGAGAAAAAAGTATTATAAGATGGTTTCGCTGCGAAACCACTGCCCATTAAAGGGTTAAATGAACTCAAAATTTCACTTAATAAAAATTCTGACTGGATGTTCAGAGGTTTGACTTTACTGAAATTAATGTCTTTCTCTTACGAAAAATTCTGACTGGATGTTCACGAGGTTTGACTTTACTGAAAACCTGAATGTTGTCTTTCTCTTACGAAAAATTCTGACTGGATGTTCAAGAGGTTTGACTTTACTGAAAAACCTTAATGTTGTCTTTCTCTTACGAAAAATTCTGACTGGATGTTCAAGAGGTTTGACTTTACTGAAAACCTTAATGTTGTCTTTCTCTTACGAAAAATTCTGACTGGATGTTCAAGAGGTTTGACTTTACTGAAAACCTTAATGTTGTCTTTCTCTTACGAAAAATTCTAACTGGGTGTTCAAGCGGTTTGACTTTCCTGACAACCTTAATGTTGTCTTTCTCTTATGAAAAATTCTGAC
>CM063500.1:56705506-56710506 GCA_032207245.1 Pardosa pseudoannulata
TTTCAATATCGTACAGTGATTTTTCGTAACAAGATACCACACTTCTACATGCCTTTTATCAAAATTTAAATTTCTGTTAATAAGGTACAGTGATACGAAATTTCTCTATGCCCTTTTTCAAAATTTAAGTTTTTGTTAACGTAGTACAGTGATTATTCGTGTCAAAATACGAAACTTCTCCATGTCGTTTTTCAAAATTTAATTTTTTATTAACATGATACAGTGATTCTTCGTCACACGATACGAAACTTCCCCATCCACTTTTTTTCAAAATTTAATTTTCTCTTAATATAATTCAGTGATTCTTCGTGGCACGATACGATACTTCTCCATACTTTTTTTCAAAATTTAATTTTTTGTTAATATGGTACAGTGATTCTTCGTGACACGATACGAAACTTCTCCATGTCCGTTTTCAAAACGTAATATTCTGTTAATATGATACAGTGATTCTTTGTGACACGATACGAAACTTCTCCAGCCCTTTTTTTCAAAATTTAATTTTCTGTTAATATGATACAGTGATTCTTCGCGACAGGATACGA
The DNA here is from genome assembly GCA_032207245.1 of Pardosa pseudoannulata. Classification (NCBI taxonomy): domain Eukaryota; kingdom Metazoa; phylum Arthropoda; class Arachnida; order Araneae; family Lycosidae; genus Pardosa; species Pardosa pseudoannulata. The sequence goes on from CM063500.1 coordinate 56,706,052, forward strand.
ACTTCTCCATGCCCTTTTTTTTTCAAAATTTAATTTTCTGTTAATATGGTAAAATGATTCTTCATGACATGATACGAAACTTCTTCATGACCTTTTTTTCACAATTTAATTTTCTGTTAATATAATTCAGTGATTCTTCGTGGCACGATACGATACTTCTCCATACTTTTTTTCAAAATTTAATTTTCTGTTAATATGGTAAAGTGATTCTCCGCGACAGGATAGAACTTCTCCAGCCCTTTTTTTCAAAATTTAATTTTCTGTTAATATGGTAAAATGATTCTTCATGACATGATACGAAACTTCTTCATGACCCTTTTTTCAAAATTTAATTTTCTGTTAATATGGTACAGTGATTCTTCGCGACAGGATATGAACTTCTCCATACCCTTTTTTTTTCAAAATTTAATTTTTTATTAATATGGTACAGTAATTAATCGTTACACGATACGAAACATCTCCATGCACTTTTTTTTTTAATTTAATTTTCTGTTAATATGATACAGTGATTCTTTATGACACGATACGAAACTTCTCCTTGCCTTTTTTCTTAATTTAATTTTCTGTCAATATGATACAGTGATTCTTCGTGACACGATACGAAACTTCTCCATGCGATTTTTTTAAATTTAATTTTCGGTTAATATGGTACAATGATTCTTCGTGACACGATACGAAACTTCTCCATGAACATTTTTTTTTTTTAATTTAATTTTCTGTCAATATGGTACAGTGATTCTTTGTGACACTATGCAAATCTTCCCTTAGACCTGTTTTCAAAATTTGATTTATTTTTATTTATTTAATGTTGAAATTGCTTTTAACTGGTTTTTCTAATATTCTCTTCCATAGCTCTCAAAAGCTAACGATGCAATCCTGCTCTTAAAACTGAATACGTTTTTTTTATGATAAACAATTTCGAAATCTTGTAAAAAAATTAATTACTTTTCTTTTTCAAATTCAAAAACGCAATGGTCCTGGAAACAAAATTCCATTTTGCAATTACAGCATAAAAACTCATTCCTGTAATAATGTTTTGAAATTTATGACCAGTGACTTGAAACCAGATAAAAATAGAAGTATCCTCTTCATATAAAAAAAATAAAATATCAATTCAATCATTGTCATCCGTTTTTTAATACATTAAGAAAATAATCACCGTTTAAATTTGTCCCACATTTATTTTCATAATTTGGCATTATTAAATGGTCGTATTGATAGTTATATAAGTATATCACAAAATATAACACTTTCTTTACTTAAGTTTATGAAAAAATTAAAATATATTTTTTTATAAATATTAGATATTTTATTTTCGAAATTGTTTATAATATTGGTGTAATACATTATGGAACCTACTTTAAATTTTTAAATAAATATAGCCTTTAATAAGGAATCTTTATTTCTCTTGCCGAAAGTTGTGCGATAATGGGTTTTAAAAAACAGAACCTAAAATTTCTATAACAAACCATTAGTTACCTACTCAGTGCAAAAATATTCGCTAAAATATTCTGAAATAATAATAAAAATATAATAATGTAATAATAATATTAATATTAACAATAATATCATAACAATATAATAATATAATAATGTAATAATAATAATAATAATATCATAACAATCTAATAAAAATACAATATAATAATGTATTAATAATAACATATTAACAATATAATAATAATATATTAATAATATTATAATAATGATATAATTAATAATAATAAATTAATAATAATATCATAACAATATAACAATAATAATAATATAATAAAAAATATAATAATAATAATATACTAATTATAATATAATAATGTATTGATAGTAATATAATAATATAATAATGCTATATTAATAATATTATAATAATGATATAATTAATAATAATATAATAACAATATAGTAATAATAATATATTAGTAATAATGTATTAAAAATATAATAATAATAAATTAATAATAATATATTAATAATAATATAATAAAAAATATAACAATAATATATTAATTATAATATAATGTATTAATAGTAACATAATAACAGTATAATAATGCTATATTAATATTATTATAATAATGATATAATTAATAATAATATATTAATATATATTAATAACATAATAACAATATAATAATAAATTAATAATAATATAGCAATATAATAATAATATATTAATAAGAATAGTACAAGAATAATAATATAGTGATGATATAAAAGCGGATTAAAGTTTTAATTAGACATTTTAGAGAATGTTTGCCCACCAATAACCTATTTGGATCAACATATTAAAGAATATTTAGGTAATATAAAATGTTTTACAATGGCATAAAATTTCTATAGTATCCTATTCCATCAAAGAGCAACATTTCTTAGATAGTATGAGTAATATTCGTTTTTCTCAAAGTCTTCCACCCGGAAACTGGTGAATGGTAGGAAATTGCCAAAGGATTTTACAAATTTCCTTTAATTTAATACTTAAATGGAAATTACTAAATTAAAATATAATAATGATCATAAAGAGCTAGTAAATGCTTTAATGAACTCTATTAATAAGATAATTTATATCACTGGAAAGAGAAGGCGATGACAGAAAGGAAAAAAAAATAACCGTTTCCTTTACTTTATTTAAACACTGAAAAGTTGAAGCCATTTTTTTTTCTCATTAATGGAAACTACTGAATGGAAACACGAAAGCTTGAAATTTATCTACTCATAAACATGTTTTCTCAGTTAAAATCAATTTATTTAAAATCTTTGTGACAAAAAAATTTTTTTTTAACTTCGGGTGCATCAAAAGTAGCCGCGTTCCTTCGAAAGATTAAAAGATGAGAGAGAGATTGAAAAATTCTCCGTGAAGAATATAAAAAAGGGATACGACTTTCCATGTCCTTCAACCCATCACGAGTACCGAAATGGATCATTCCAAGTCCAATCACGTGTTCGGGTCAGAAGGCAGCGACACCCAGCGGCGAAATCACGAATCGAATTCCGCACAGCCAAAAGCAGAACTGACCGGCGCACCGTCGGTCGAATATTTCACGGGGGTGAAGAAGAAATACTGTTCATCGAATACGGTAAGCTTAATTTTTGCTTCTTCCTTGGATGCTTTCATCTCTTCTCGTTTATCTTAAGCATACACTCCGAGGTCTGCTAAGATGCATTATTCTCCAAATGCAATTCTCTAAAGCTATTCAATTTCTATTCATCCGCAGCATGAAGCTAATATATACATATATATATATATATAGTTTATTTTCGTAATCCTCGGATTTAAATCTATAAATTATTATATCCCATTCCAAATCGCTTTAGGTGTCCATTTTTAAATATCGTTAAAGTAAAAATATTCATTCCTAATGCATTCTTCATGAATGAATTATAATTTTAAAAAATACAAAGCAGACGACTCTGCATTACTATGGAATTGATTTCTACCGTTATGTTTATTCACGTAAGTAAGCTATTCAGGCATGTGTGATCTTAGCGCACTTTTTGTTCTTTCGCATAAAAGTGCGATTATTATTCTTGAATGAAGCATCTATTCTGTTAGTATCTATAAAAATTACGGTCGTGTAAAAAAATAAAAAGGAATCTTTGCTTGCTTTTAAACAAGAACTAATTCTAATTAATTAAACTAATTGAATTCTTAGCAAACCATTCCGAAATTATATTTCAGTTAATATAGTTTCTACATATAACTGTTTTTATATTTTCAATTTATCATGTGAATACGATTATATCGTAGATTACCGATATATTTATGACAAAGATTTTAATTTTTTGAACAATTTAAAAACATCAAAATTGGTCCATTAGTTGCTTAAATTTTATGACTAATTAAAATAACGTTAGCAAAGTATTGTCATCGACTCATTTATTTTTATTTTAAACTTTGAAAATTTTTTAAGATTTTAACGTTCTCAATATATTTTTTTACCAAATTTTAGCTATAAAATAAACTTTGAAAAAAGAAATTTCATTTCATTAAATTCAAAAATTATCTATACATATAAACTTCTTCTGTCCGTGTATTTGTAACAGAACTCTTCCTAAACGGCTGAACTAATTTTGATGAAATTTTGTGTATGTAATTTAGTTGATTCGAGAAAGGTGTAAATTCACAATTTGACCCGATAGAAAATGTCTTTTATTTAAAATCCAGAACTATGCGTTTATTGACATTATTATAATGCCGCTTGAACCCTTCACCGCCAACGTATCTGTGGATCAGTAGTCAGCGCAACGGTCTTCAGTACGAGAAGTCCTACATTCGAATCGCCGTATAGGCGATGTGGGAAATTTAATTTATTTTAATTACGATTCTGATGACTGTACGTGGGGTGCCATCAAGTATTTTTAAAATATTATTTTCCCTTACTTTTCCGTCAAAATGTTTCAATTTGTAATTTATTTAAAAACATTTTACAATTTTTGTATTTATTGCGTTAAAACGGA
>CM063500.1:56715506-56718006 GCA_032207245.1 Pardosa pseudoannulata
CTTTAGCGCAAGCTATAAATACATTAAAAAGTAAAACACCTACATTTATCAGTTTTTTAATAGACGTTTTATCAGCTTCCATACCAAATCTATTTTTGAATTATGGGGATCAGCAAGAGGTAAAAACAAATAAGTATAAATGGCATAATATAAATAATTTTTGAAATAGGCATAATATAAATAATGGTGATGAAACCAATGTCGGAACAACTGATAAAATATGTTTATATTTTGTCCAAAAAGTATTAAAATTTTCCCTTTATTTTAAAGTTTGGGTCAAAATGGCTATTCATATTTCATCATCATAGTGATGTTTCTAAAATTTTTCTCATCCAAGCTAATTAAAAAGACTGTAAATCCTATGTCAATAGTTCGATTTTAATAAAAATATATTCCTAAATTCAATATTTTACTAAATATTTTGACTGATTATTGTCTAAGTGTATTTGTATACTTTTTACTTGTATATGTGTACCTCAATGGCAGTAATATTGACTGATATAATAAACTTATTGCGGTAGAATATTTCTGAATATCTGAAAGCTTTTGCAGAACAATGGAAAGCATTCTGCTATAGGGAAGAAAACGAATTATAGACCATATCTCCCAAACGACTTGATTTTCAAGTGACTGTGGCATTTTAATTACTGTTTTATTTCAAACATTATTTTTACATTCAACAGCAGACGATAAATTTGTCGATGATTATTTATGAGTCATAATATAGCTGAAAACAAAATAGCCAGCATGCGTGTTTTCAAAATTATAAATTATGTCCCGGTACCTCCATGATTCAAAAAATATATATAATAGACGTATAGAGTGTTTCAAAAATGACTGGTATATTTGAAAAATTAATAAAAACTAAACGGACAGCGATAGAAATATACAGTTTATTACAATATGCTTGGGACAATAGTAAATTATTAGGCAGACAAACTTTAAAATAAGTTACAATATTCCACAACAGATGGCGCTACAGTCTGGAAAAATTTAAACTACGATATTATTCTGTGAATGACTCTTAAAAGACCAGGTGTGCCGCCACTATCCAGAAACAATTGAATAACTGGAACAGTACATCTGTTCTGCATGTTAATCCTGAAACGTTTATACGGGTTTCTGATAATTTCGTTCTGAGAATACGCCATATTAATGCTGCGCATGGTGGATATCGGGAAAACATCGTAGTTTACATTTTTCAAGACTGCAGCGTCATCTGTTGTGAAAAATTGTGACTAATTTTAAAAGTTTGTCTGCCTGAAAATTTCTATTGCCCCAAGTATATTGTGATAAATTGTGTATTTCTATCACTGTCCGTTTAGTTTTTATTGATTTTTCAAATATACCGGTCATATTTAAAACACCCTGTACGTAGAAGTATTTTGTTATTCATATCAAATTTTTCATCGTTAACATTTTAAATAAATCAGTCAGGTGTATCATATAACAGTCTCTATGATATCACAGTGACTCTTATATCAAATACCTTCACAAACTATACACTACACTATTGTCAAAAAACTTTTGAAAATTTCTAACTACAATAACAAAAAGTGTTTACATACATGTTTAATTTCTACAAGAGTACAAAAAAAATCTCATTTTAAAAGAGAAGTCAAAAGTAATTTATTTTTTACTGACACCGTTAGCTATCTAAACTTCTTTATTAATAAAACAGTTTATTGATCTGTTTGTTTGTGGAAGGCGCAACGCAGAAAACAAAAGACATATAGAAAGATTAATTTGGATGATAGCCAGGTAGAGACAGAAGTGATTGTCCCAAAATTAGATTTAGTTTTCCGTTTAACAGCGCTAACATGATCTCTTATTTTGTTTCATATTTTTTAAAGCAATGAAATACATAACTAAATTTTGTAAAATCTTTCACCATTAAAATTGGCTCTGACTACTCAATCACGTAATATCACCCCTTAATCTGCGAGAACTTACGCTGGACTTCTAAGGCCCTAACAGTATAAAAACATTCTATTCAAAATCCCCTAATAGAAATAAACTTCCGAAATTTTCAGTAGCTGTCTTATAGATCTTCTAGACCCCCAACCACATGCATTTACGAAATTTTCTCTGTATATTTTTCTCAGATGGAGATATTTTTTATTTATTCGTCCACCAGATACCCAGTGCACTTGCATACACTTTTGCATTTTTATTTATTGTTTCTGGTTGGAGGAGATATTTTGTTAAAAATACATCGTTATTTGATGAAAAAGATGAAATATAAAGATGACATTCAAGATTTTCACTTCTGTGTGTCGTGTAGTAATCGTTTATATTTGAGTATCAACCTGTGATCAAATGTATAGTGGTGATTTATTTTTAATTGCGTTGTGTTAAGTATTTTTGTACTAAATTTAACCACAGGTTCTGAGAAACTACAGACATAAAAATTAAAATAAATTAACAGCTAAATTGACAGCAACCGAGACTAGCTTAATATTAAAAAAAAGTAAATTTATTATAATATATATACATCTAT
>CM063500.1:56730506-56748006 GCA_032207245.1 Pardosa pseudoannulata
ATTAATACAATACTTTAATTCAGTTATTACATACTATTAATCATAAAAACTTGATTAACTACTGATCTTGAATAAAAAATATTTACTAAGTTATAAAGCAGAAATACATTTATATTTACCTTCATGATTTTCCATTTCATTGTTCTTTATGATCACAACAGCCCTTTGCAGGCCTTAGCTGCCTAAGTATGTACTCTTTCCAGCATTTAGTATCTACAGCTTCCAATTTCACTTCGAATCTATTCTTTTGACACCTAGGTATTATAATGAGATTTTTGTTGATATTGCATTGTACAAGAAAAGAATTTAATTACACCAAACTTTTTTAAAGTTTCACAACTTATACTTGAATATGTTACTACACATACATGATAAACAACTGAAATATTAAGGCAATTATTTTTAGTCATTCAATGTTTAAAAAAATAATGTTACAATATATATGTATGTATATATATAAATAATTATATACATACATACATGTACGAAGTTAATTATATTGGTATACAGTAGTGAAACTAAAGACTTTTACTAATTACTGAAATAAAACTGATCTAAAAATATTTTAGCTTGCCATTAAAGAATATTGTAGAATAAAAATTATTTTCCATTGGTGAGCAAGTTCTCACGATAAAACCCCAATTTTAGAATTAGTGTATATTATTTGTTATTTACCAAAATTGGTGTCAGAGAGTACAAAATAATGCATCAATTTTTAGAAACAATGTATTACGGCTGGTTAACTTTAACATTAGTCACATACATGGATGATGAAATACTGATTCTGAATATTAACTTGCACAGAGTAAAAAATAAACTAACTCAATGTCTCTGAAGCTAAGGACCATACAATAAATTACATAAATAAGTATTTTAACCATAAATAAATTATTTTACTGGTCAGGTGATTTATTTATATTATCCAGGTGAATTATAGCAAATATGATTCATCCGTTTTCTGTGAAAGGTATGTTTGAATGTATATAAAGGGCAAGATTAATATAACAGAAAAAAATGTATACTTTAAAAATTTATATTTGAAAATAACTGGGCTGATAGAGATGAAAAACACTTAATTTAAATACTTGCAGAGAATGGAATTGCCAATAGCACTTTGTACATAAATCATTCACATTAAAAAAATCTACTTTATTATAAATATTTTATGCCACATATTACACAGAAATAATTTTAAGTGTAAAATTTTTTTTTATAAAAATGCCATAGAATTTTTTAAGTTTTAGCTTGGTATAAAAATTTATTAAATGTGAATTTTAAACTGCTTACCTCTGAAGATTTAAAGATCATACATTTCTTCTATATAATTTAATCCAAATAACACAGATCCAACAGCTGAAAATATTAAAAGAAACAAATAGAAAGAGCATAAAAAAGTTTATAAATCCCTTTCCCCTGTATTACAACCCTAATAAACTACTTCATAAAACAGCAAAAAGAAAACAAATCATTTAAATTCAAATAAATTAGCGGTAAGAATAATAAAATATAAAAACTCAAATTAAAATGTACGTTTGACAGATATACATCCGATAAACAGAAATTAATAAAATTTTTCTAATATTTACAAACAAAAATGTTATGAAAAAAAAATCAGTTATTAGCAAAACACAGATACAAAAAATAACAACAAAATGTATAATTTTAAGAAATTTTAAAATATCCGTTAGAACATTTGCTAACAAAAGTAATGAAATTTTGTTGATTTTTCAAATAAAAAGACTAGAAAATTAAAAAGGAATACCAGTTTTTTGCAAACCATGTAAATAATATTCGCAATAAAGTGGTAATAATTCAAACCGTTAAATTCGGTTGACTGGATTTAAATATTGGCCGAAGGTATTAATTAATATTTATAGGAATTATTTTTCAAACAAAAATGCTATAAAAAAAGGGTACTTTTTAGCAAAGCATGCAAATACAGTAGTAAAATGTAGCAGAAAAAGTAATTTTAAAATATCCGTTAGAACATTCGCAAACAAAAAGAAATGAAATTCTTCAGCTTTTTAAAACAAAAATGCTGGAAAATAAAAAAAGGTCAGTTAATAGTTAACATGTAAATAACATTCACAATAAAGTGTTAATATAAGTAATTCAAATCCTTACTTTCGGTTGATTTTATTAATGTACAAAGCACAATCGCTTTCAGTCTCAAAATTTTCCAAGTCCAAAACGACAACAGGGAAAGATTTCTGGTAACCGTTTAGAATCGCCAACGGATTAAGGCATTCAATGTAAGATCACAGACTACATCGCAGCAGACCATCGCCAAGGTCCCAGACCACTGCCAAAGCGCCAATTAGTTCAGATGGTCTGACACCGAGGGCGCGCAAATCTAGGCCGAAGTTGGTTGTCTTTTCGGTTTAGTCTATGATTGGTGTATATGCTCGTAGGCCTGTCAGATGTGTTCCCCTTACCGCAACTCATTGTCGCCTGCGATTATGCTGGGCTAGAGAGCATGCATTGGGGACACCGCAACAGTGGTCTTGTGTGATGTTTTCCGACGAGTCCAAGTTCAGTTTACATTCTGATTTTCGCCGGACTTTCAAATGGAGAGCGCCAGGTACCCGTTACCATCAAGAGAACACCATTGAACGACACCGTTACGGTTGTGCAGGATGGCTCGTTTGGGGAGGAATTATTCTTGGTTCCAGAACTGACCTGCATGTTCAGAGTGTAACGATGACAGGCCACATCTATCGGGATGTCATTCTGGAACAACATGTACGTTTGTTTCGGGGCGCCATGGGTCCTGAATTTCTGTATATGGATGACAACGCCCGAAATCACCGTGCAAACATTGTAGACGAATGCCTTCAATCGGAGGATATCACCCGTATGGATTGGCCAGCATACTCACCGGACTTGAATCCAGTAGAGCATGTGTGGGACATGCTTGGCCGACGAATTGCAGCCCGTCAACCCCCTCCCAACTGTCTATCGGAACTTCGGAGGGCATTGCTTGAAGAGTGGTGTAATTTTCCCCCAAGAATAGATTGATAATTTGATATTCAGCATGCGTCGGCATTGTAACGCTTGTATTGCATCGTCCGGGAGACATATTCCGTATTAACTATCATACTAACCATGTTATACTGTTTTCTGTAAATAGGTTCTTTTTTGAAATTTGCTCCAGGGAGTAAAAATCGCAATTTTTATTAATTATGTCAAACATATAGCGTCTTTTTTGCTTTTTACTTTTTGTTTAATAAATAGACTTTACAAATAAGTCAAATTTGTTTTGCTTTTGTCTCTTTCATTACCTGAACTTAATTATCCTTAATTTATGGACATGAGTGTATATACATATACATATATATATACATGTGTGTACATATATATAAATATATATATATGTTTATATATACATATATATATATATATATATATATATATATATATATATATATACATATAAATATATATATATATATATATATATATATATATATACATATATATATATATATATATATATATACACACATATATATATATAAATATAAATATTTAAATATATATATATATATATATATATATATATATATATATATATATACATGTATATATATATATATATATATATATATATATATATATATATATAAATGTGTGTATGTGGATGCTTGCTTGCATATTGAGTCCATAAGTAAATGAGCGAATTTATTTGCACACACATTACAGTATTTTTTGCGGTATGGTATTTTATGAATTTATTAAGTGGGAATAAATTTCATTTTGTGTGTAAATAAACACTCCCGAGAACATATTATCAAGAACTGAATATACGGACACAAAAATCAATACTTTTGGGCGTTTTAGCTGACAACTCTCTTTTCCGATAAACAAGTGTAAGCTATATTTTTTTCCGTCAATAAAACTCGGAGATTGTTTGCGAAAGATCCGAAATCGTGTGTTCTACACAAAGGTATATGGTGTCTGGACAAAAATAATAAAATTTTTCGGGAACAGACGTAATATAAACAGTAATTAAATACTTAGTATTTCACAATTAACGAAGCCTCGTAATACTTCTGTTTCAGAAAAGAATGTTTCTTAATTTTCTGTTAAGGTACATACCATTCTGCTGTTCTTAATTTTTTAGGTGTATCTCCTATATAATAATAATAGCATAAGTTATCTGTCCGTCTGTCCTCGAATTTATGAAGTGGTTGGACCTGGCATCCATATTGGATTCTTGATGAGTTAGGGTTAGCAAAATTCAAAGCGAGTAAAGTTAATCTTCTCCTAAACTATCGGTCCGATTCTAAAATAAATAGGTATACATATCCTTAATTTCACAGCGAAAAATACTGTCTTTAAAACGTTCAAAAGACACCCCTTCCCCATTTTCGAGCGTTTAATGCCATTATTTCAAGCTCTATTTTCCCCAGTTAAGAGCAGGTAATTAAATATATCAATTTATCACATAATAAATAGATAAAAGTAACAATTTTTTGTAGCATCATGACGTCATTTCTTTAAACATTTCATTTAATCATTTCTTATTTTTAAGGGACTGTCTCACGAAAGTCGTTTAACGGCTAACCGTGGTTAATCTCTGTTTAAACGGAGAATTGCTTCCCACCATTGGTTGGCGCCATAGATTAATCGTGGTTATCTGTTAAACGACTTAAGTGAGACCGGCCCTATATTTTTTAAATATCGTCTGCATTATTTTCATACGTTTTATCACTGAACTTAGATATTACGTAAATAATTTTCTTTTCCATTTGGCTTAAATGATAGATTAGGTACATATGTGATAATTTTAAATTTAATCATCGATTATTTTGTGTTGCAATGAAAATTTTATCACCGGTATTAATAACAAATTATGTCTACCTGCAGTGTGTAGTGGAAATGATAGTTTCATTCTTTTACTTTCATTAATTACTGTGGTAAAAAATAAAGAAGGACTTAGCGATAATTTCGGCTTAGCTAAGAAAATTTTGAATTATCTTTCCAAATGAATTCAACATGATTCAAACTGCATTCGTAATAGCGGGAGACTTAAAGGAGTATGGAAGATAAACAAATTATTCAGCGTGTACCAGATAATTCTCAGCCAAAAAATAAACCATTTTTTACCTGCCTCATAGGAACTTTGCAATTCTGGAAAATTAAAAATTTTACTGATATGACGGGCTACATGGTAGTGTGTGAATAGTAGTTGTTTAACCCATGATAACATAAGAACATAATAGTGCTATTTTTTCTGGGGGGTTTATAATTCAACATTGTCTTTAAAGAAACTGTTGAAGAATGGATAGGGTGCTGCTCTTCGATGCGGGAATTCTTTTGTTCGAATCCTACAGAGACAGGATGTTCGCATCCGTTCGAAATAATCTTTAAGCAGTAAGTAATAGATAATTTTTTGTTGCAATCATAAATTTCATCACCGGTATTAACAACAAATTCTATCTACCTCCAGGGTGTAGTGAAATGATAGTTTAATTCCTTTACTTCCATTAATTACTATGGCAAAAATAGGAAAGAACTTAACGATAATTTCGACTTAGCTAAGAAAATTTTGAATTATCTCTACAAATGATTTCAACGTGATTCTAAAGTGCATGTACATTATCGGGAGACTTTAAAGGAGTATGGCAAAAAACAAATTATGGAACGTGTACCAGATAATTCTCAGCCAAAAAACAAACCATTTTTTTACCTGCCTCATAGGGTACTTTACAATTCTGGAAAATTAAAAATTCAAATGATCCGTCATATGACGGGCTATATGCTAGGTTTATAATAAATAAAGTGTTGTGCCACAGTTCCATAGGCAACAGAACTTGAAACTCGAGACATTTTATTTAATACAAATGGAATCGCAAAGTATCTGTTATCTCCAACGTTTCTATTACCTTACTGCGACAAGTTCAGCAATGTTAGAAAATCGTTCACTTCGCCCCTCATCATATATATTTGTGGAACCATTTTTAAATGCTGAAATTCTTTTTAGTATTGATTCTCTCAATGTTTTCTCTATACTTTTCATTGAACTCCCAAAGAATTTTAGCCCTCTTTTGCATAAAGAAATCGAATTATAGACCGTATCTCCCAAATGACGTAATTTTTAAGTGACTGTGGTATTTTAATTACTATATTATTTCAAACATTATTTTTACATTTATGAGGAACCCCGTTTCTATTGGATCAAAAATGAATTTCGCAATAAAGTTGAAAGAGAGGTTTAGAACAGGAAAACATCCGAATGATGGGCGATTGGTTAGGGTGTTGGCTTTAGGGTACCGGAGTTCGTATCCCACAGTGGCATGGATGTTCGTAAATCGGAATCGGCTTTAAACTGTAGGTCCCGGTCTCATTAGCCCTCGTGTTGCAAAAAGTAGACCGTAGCACTCCAAACCAAACCTCAACCTAGAACAGGAAAAACTCCTTAGGTTTTATAATTTTACAATTTTCGATGTATGGTAAAAATTGGGACTATATAAGTCTTAAGCAGGAACTCTTGAAAAGTGTTTAAGCGGGTTCCATTCTGAATAATTACATTTGTTTAAATGTATGTATATATGAAAATATTACGTCAGTTATAATTTTTCATATATTTTGATAACTCTAAAATAAAATAGTGTTTAACTCAACAATATCATATATTATTCGAAGGCGTACTAAATAAAGGTTCAAATGATCTGGTTTTTATCTCAAAAAACTAAATCTCTTTTAACATTTATAAGATTCTGGTCTCTAGGGGAATTTCAGACATGCGTTCTAAAAGCGTACTAGCCCAGACGAATAAATTTAGTTCTTCTGGGAGAAGGGAAAGAAAAATAAACCAGGAACGTGTTTCGGGGAGACTCAGAAAAATATCAGCCGTTTGAAAAGAATAAAGAACTGTTTGACAACCTATGCGCATTAGTTGTAATTAGAAGCTTGAATAATTAAATGTTACGTTAAAGAATAAAATAATATGGGGAATAAAAAAGTTTTCAGTGCTTTAACACTGGAAAAATTTGCTTTGCAATGGTGTAGTCTAGTTTTTTGGTACACAAGAGCAAATGAAACTGGAACCTTAAAAGCTTTTAAAGTTCCAGTCTGGACTTTGAAAAGTCTACTCCGACCTTCTTCTGCTATTTTAAAAGTCTGTTTGTCCACTGTGCTGATTTCTTAGGATGCTCGTTTTATCATTATTTGTATAATGTGTGTTAACTGCAGTGCGAGAATAATAAATTTTCAAAATGTTTGCCAACATAACTGAGAAATATATGAATGAAACGCAGGAAGTATCTGAATAAGAAGAGACCAAAATAAACTAAACTGAGAACAGCGAACATGAGGTAGTTAAAGCAAACACCAAAATAGAATTAACACATTCATATAAAGCAACACATCGTTAAAGAAATCCAAGTTGACATTATGAAATATAACTGAGCAGTTTTATTATCCTCCAGTATGATTTATTATGGCTCAAAAATGAATTTCACAATAAAGTTGAAAGGATGTTCAGAAAAGGAAATATTCCTTAGACAACAAAAATGCTTAACAGCAAAGCTTCTTAAAAGAAAAATTTTTGAATTTTCGATTTATGGTAAAAATTGAGTCTACATAAGTAAAAAGTCTTAAGCGGGAAATCTTCTTGAAAACTGTGTAAACGGGTTCCATTTTGAATATTTATATTTGTTTAAATATATGTATATATAAAAATAATACGCCAGATATAATTTTTCACACATTTTTGATAACTCTATTAAAGTAAAATTTAACTCAACAACATCATACATTATTAGACGGCGTACAAGATAACTGTTCAAATAATCCAGGTTTTATCTCAAAACACTAAATCTCTTTTAACATTTATAAGATTCTGGTCTCCAGGGGAATTTCAGACATGCGTTCTAAAAGCGTACTAGCCCAGACGAATAAAATTAGTTCTGGGAGAAGGGAAAGAAAAGTAAACCAGGAACGTGTTACCGGGAAGTCTCAGAAAAATATCAGCCTCTTCAAAAGAATAAAGAACTGTTTGACAACCTATGCGCATTAGTTGTAATTAGAAGCTTGAATAATTAAATGTTACGTTAAAGAATAAAATAATATAGTGAATAAAATGTTTTCAGTGCTTTAACACTGGAAAAATTTAGTTTGCAACGGTGTAGTCTAGTTTTTTGGTACACAAGAGCGGAATCTTAAAAGCTTTTAAAGTTCCAGTCTGGACTTTGAAAAATCGACTCCGACCTGCTTCTGCTATTTTAAACGTCTTTTTGTCTACTATGCTGATCTCTTAGGATGCTCGTATTATCTATATTTGTATAATAAGTGTTAACTGCAGTGCAAGAATATTGAATTTTCAAAATTTTTGCCAGGATAATTGAAAAACATATGAATGAATCGGAGGACGAATCTGAATAAGAATAGAGTAAAAATAAACTAAACAGAGAACGATGAACACGATATATAGTTAAAGCAAACACCAAAGTAGAATTAACACATTCATACGAAAGCAACACATCGTTAAAGAAATCCAAGTTGACATTATGAAATATAACTGCGCAGTTTTATTATCTTCCAGTATGATTTATTATGGCTCAAAAATGAATTTCGCAATAAAGTTGAAAGAATGTTCAGAAAAAGAAAAACTACTTAGGCAGTAAAATGTTTGAGAGCAAATCTTCTTAAAAGAAAAATTTTTGAATTTTCGATCTATCGTAAAAATCGAGTCTACATAAGTAAAAAGTCTTCAGCGAGAAATCTTCTTGAAAACTGTGTAAACAGGTTACATTCTGAATATTTATATTTGTTTAAATGTATGTATATATGAAAATAATACATCAGTTATAATTTTTCATATATTTTGATAACTCTAAAATAAAATAGTATTTAACTCAACAATATCATATATTATTCGATGGCGTACAAAATACAGGTTCAAATGATCTGGGTTTTATCTCAAAAAACTAAATCTCTTTTAACATTTATAAGATTCTAGTCTCCCGGAGATTCTCGGGCATTCGTTCGAAAAGCGTTCTAGCCCAGACGAATAAAATTAGTTCTTCTGGAAAAGGGAAAGAAAAGTAAACCAGGAACGTGTTTCGGGGAGTCTGAGAAAAATATCAGCCGTTTGAAAAGAATAAAGAACTGTTGACAACCTATGTGCATTAGTTGTAATTAGAAGTTTGAATAATTAAATGTCGCGTTAAAGAATAAAATAATATAGTGAATAAAAAAGTTTTCAGTGCTTTAACACTGGAAAAATTTGGTTTGCAATGGTGTAGTCTAGTTTTTTGGTACACAAGTGAAATTGGAACCTTAAAAGCTTTTAAAGTTCCAGTCTGGACTTTGAAAAGTCGACTCTGACCTCCTTCTGCTATTTTAAACGTCTTTTTGTCTACTATGCTGATCTCTTAGGATGCTCGTATTATCTATATTTGTATAATAAGTGTTAACTGCAGTGCAAGAATATTGAATTTTCAAAATTTTTGCCAGGATAATTGAAAAACATATGAATGAAACGCAGAAAGAATCCAAATAAGAAGAGAGCGAAATAAACTAAATAGAGAACGGCGAACACGAGATAGCTAAAATAAACACTAAAGTAGAATTAACAAATTCATATGAAACAACACATCGTTGAAGAAATCCATGTGGACATTATGAAATATAACTGCGCAGTTTTATATTCCTCTAGTATGATTTATTCTAACACATGTAAAAGAAAGTATAATTAATATAGTGAAAATAATTCAATCTGTACCTTTTTTTAAGCACAAATCAGTAAATTGATTTTGAGCTTAGTATTTTCAGCAGATACCTAATTTTTTCATACACCCTTGATAGAAAGAGAACTATATGCACTGTAATTATACACGCCTGTAGTAAAACTATTCGGTTATCACCTTTCGGGAATTGGGTTCCCCTTGGCAAATTTGGCGAAAATATTGGCGATATTTACTAAAACACAAAGGTAATCCATCCAAACATTGTATTTATTGCTTTTTCTGGCGACTTTAATTAATGCACAGTGCGCCATCGTAATAGAATTATATACTCTTACTTAATTAAAGAAAACGACTTGAAAACCGGACATTTATATTTATGGGCAATTAATCCCTTGACAGTTTACAAACGCAACAGCTCCAAATTATTAAAAATCAGCCATAGTGAACCATTAATGGTTTGTTATATCTAATTTTTTTAAGCATTGCGCACTTTTAATATATAAGAAAAGAGTTACACAAGGAGAGTTGGATGCAAATATCATATAAATTATAATATAGATACAGATAGTTTGGACACGGTGAGATCAGGAGAAAATGTTAGGAGACCATACTTAACCATTATCACCAAGTTGGCGGGGGAACCCAGTTCTTTAGTCTTTCCTATACTTGAAGATTTTGACGTTTATAGGTTATGTTATAGATACATGAAGTGATAATACATTAGCGTATTATTTATTTTCAGTAACATTAATAATGTGTTAATTCAATAATTCTGCGTGATTCAAGACTAGATGAATGCAATACTAAAGGCATTGCCACACGAGACTATCATACTTAGGCTGGTTGCACACACAGCGGATTTTTTACCTAGCGGAGAATTTACCGTCGCTGCTCAACGAAATGAACAACGTTGATTGGTTGATTGCGTTAATCGGCGACGGTAAATTCTCCGCTCTTTAAAAAATCCGCTGTGTGTGCAACCATCCTTACAACTGATTCATGTGACTGTTTCGTTTTGCATTCGGGAGAAAGTAATGTGGAAACACGTGTATTTTCATGCACAAAAAGGTCGCGCTACACAATTGTCTGTGTCTTTCTTCGATGCATGTGATACGGGCCATACATATAAATCAAACAGGATAATTTTAAATTTTAAATTTGTTCCATGTATTTTTGATGACATTATATATCTTCCAATAAGGATCTTATCCAAGATAAACTAATCATAACCTTTTAGAAGTTTAAGAAGTCTTAACATAATAAATAACTAATTTCATTTTCATTTTTTTCACATATTACGACCTTATCATACTAGTTCGTACTCACTGGCTTATGAACCTTTTAACGCGACTCTTTTGAGTTAGAGTTTCATGAAATGTATGGGAAATAAGGTCGTTCTTCAAGGTAGACTTTTCCCATCCGGTATGGGAAAGGTGAACTAATTAAACCGAATTTATCTAATCAGAGACGAAAATCGTAAGACTAGATTTCAAGATAACTGCTGTATTATTTATGATGGAGTAATACACTGATTTGGAGATAATTTTTATTGCAGAAGTAGTGAAATAATAACATATGGAATATCAGGGGAGCAAATATTGGGTTGATGCATATTCTCTTAAATAAGAAGGCCTCAAATCCAACCCCCCTTTCTTTTCTTTCAAGTAGTAATTGTATAACAGCCAACGACAGTATGGGATTCCATATCAATGAGGAAAGGTGAATTTGGTTTGACTTATTTGACAAAATAGTAAACCTATAACCAAAACCTATTCAAAATTGGTCGTAAAGTTGTAGCGTAAAGTAGTTGTTTGTGCATTTTTAAGTTGAGGGTGATAAGGCTTAATATCAAACCGCACATAATAATTTAAATCTTTTTAAGATATTCGCAACGAACAAAATATTCGAGTATCAACTAAGATTTTATAGACATTGCTATGGGAAATGTACATAGAAAATTTTGAAATTATAATAATTTTGAATTATATGTGTGCAGCCTTAAAACAGTAGTGCGAAATATTTGTCAGCTCATATATTTCTGTCATATGATAAAGACTGTAGGAGATAAAGGATTCTTGAAATATTTTTTGGCTTGTTGGCGAAGTTTTTAACTCCTTAAATATATCTCCAAATTTGGCATACAGATAATGGCAATAACTGTTATAATATTTGATAAATATAATTTTTAGAGATAAATAGTCTTAAATAAATATTACCTCTCCAGATTACCAACAAGAGGCAACAGGATTACCTCTCCAGCATGCCAAACACACAATTCGTGACATTTCGTTAGAATGGTATTTCCAGTTCTAGGGAATATGTCTTATATATATAATATTATATAGGGAATATGTCCCTTACTTCTTCTCAGACATAAGGGATTCTTACGAAATATATTTTGCTTTCTAGCGAAGTTTTTGAGCCCTTAAATCTGTCTCCAAATTTAGCATATGGGAATAATTTACAATATTGTTCTAGGATTTAATGAATATAATTTTAACGATAAAATAGTTTTAGATAATAAATATTACCTCTCCAGATTACCAACAAAAGGCAACAGGATTACCTCTCCAGAATGCCAAACACACAATTCGTGACATTTCGTTAGAATGGTATTTCCAGTTCTAGGGAATATGTCTTATATATATAATATTATATAGGGGGGAATATGTCCCTTACTTCTTCTCAGACATAAGGGATTCTTACGAAATATATTTTGCTTTCTAGCGAAGTTTTTGAGCCCTTAAATCTGTCTCCAAATTTACATACGGGGGATAATTTGGCAATAAACTGTTCTAATATTTGATAAATACAATTTTTAGTGATAAATAGTCTTAATAATAAATATTAATTCTCCAGATTATCAACAGGAGGCAATACGATTACTTCTCCAGAATGCCAAACACACAATTCGTGACATTTCGTTAGAATGGTATTTCCAGTTCTAGGGAATATGTCTTATATATATAATATTATATAGGGAATATGTCCCTTACTTCTTCTCAGACATAAGGGATTCTTACGAAATATATTTTGCTTTCTAGCGAAGTTTTTGAGCCCTTAAATCTGTCTCCAAATTTAGCATACATTGGATAATTTAGCAATAAATTGTTCTAAAATTTAATGAATATCATTTTAGCGATAAAATAGTCTTAGAATAATAAATATTATCTCTCCATATTACCAACAGGAGGCAATAGGATTACTTCTCCAGAATGCCAAACACACAATTTGTGGCATTTCGTTAGAATGGTATTTCCAGTTCTAGGGAATATGTCTTATATATATATATATATATATATATATATTATATATATATATATATATATATATATATATAATATTATATAGGGAATATGTCCCTTACTTCTTCTCAGACATAAGGGATTCTTACGAAATATATTTTGCTTTCTAGCGAAGTTTTTGAGCCCTTAAATCTGTCTCCAAATTTAGCATACATTGGATAATTTAGCAATAAATTGTTCTAAAATTTAATGAATATCATTTTAGCGATAAAATAGTCTTAGAATAATAAATATTATCTCTCCATATTACCAACAGGAGGCAATAGGATTACTTCTCCAGAATGCCAAACACACAATTTGTGGCATTTCGTTAGAATGGTATTTCCAGCTCTAGGGAATATGTCTTATAAATATCATATTATTTAGGGAATATGTCTCGTACTTCTCAGACATAAAAGGGATTCTTACGAAATATATTTTGCTTTCTGGCAAAGTTATGACCCTTTAAATCTGTCTCCAAATTCAGCATACAGGGGATAATTTAGCAATAAATTGTTCTAAGATATAATGAATATCATTTTTAGCGATGAAATAGTCTTAATAATAAATATTAATTCTCCAGATTACCAACAGGAGGCAATACGATTACTTCTCCAGAATGCCAAACACACAATTTGTGACATTTCGTTAGAATGATGTTTCCATCTTTGAAATGCTATTTGATTTCAAGTCGTCAAGATCTAACCTAACCGTATAAGCATTTTTTTCCTAGACTATTTAGAATCCCCCTATATACTTAACATATTCAATTCAATTTTATCTCTTGGCCACACCAAACTCTATTAGATTTTACCTGTCCCTGTCACGTAATTATGCATTTTGCATTAAATCTAACTGACCAATGGACGGAACCTAAAGGGTCACTCCCCAATTAAACCAGATAATCAACCTATTATGTTACTTGGCATTGTGATTGAAGGCTCCGGGGTAGATTGGTGGTCGGATGCCTGAAGCTAATTTCCTGTGGCGACAGTCATTACAAGCATGACTACGCATTGTACTTACAATTAACCAGTGCCAGCTATCACAGTCACACGTTAGTTATTTAACTTTAGAAGATTATCCTTATGTATGAAACAAGGTTTGTAATTAAAATAATAAGCACTAAAAGCCTGGAAATAACTTTAATATGTAATAAATTCCTTTTTAAATGAAATATTACTTGACCTTCTTTGCTTTAAAATGTTGTCATGCAGACTTACAAGCCTTATCATGCATCAACCTGTAAGCGTTGAAAAAGCAACAGATTCAGTTTGTAATTCCTTTTACTGATGAAGAATGCACGATTTTTTTGTGAAATAAAAAAATTTTTAACATGTATTGTTTCAAGTTCATATGAGAAAAGACTCTTAATCGATTGAAAAGTTTTGGCTATTACTAGACGAATAGGGTAATTCTTCATCTTGCAAAGTGACTCCGATGCTTTTACAGTTCGTACAGGTTGATGTGTGGTAAGATATTTACAGTAATAACAATGTTCTAGAGTTAAATACTAGCGGAAGTACTTAGTGTTGCTGGGACTTATAAACAGGAAATATATTCTATAGAGTGGATGCAGAAAGTTTTATCTTGTTTTTTTTTTTTTTCGAAGTCTCATGTAGATTTTTATTTCCTTTTATTTTGGTTTGAGTTGATCGATATAAATAAAACTCTAGCGTACATAGCGCTAAAATCAACATTATTCGTATAATTTGTGTTGGCAATACCAGAATGTTAATAAACATTAGTTACGCCTGGATATTACTAAATTTGCTTAATTTTCGATCATACAACTAAAGTATGTAACTATAATAATTCTATAAAAAGCTATATAAGAGAATAAATGAAATATAAAAAGCTAATATAATATAAAGATTAAATGTATTTATAAAAGGCTAATATAATATAATATAAATATTAAATATAATATAATATAAAATGCTAGTTGTGGTGTATAGCCCATAGCCAATTCTTTTTGTCCTTTTTATTTGTGGTTATTAAATATTAAGACGAGTGAGAGCCGAATAGGTAGATCACTGCTCTTCGGAACTGAATTTCGTGTATTCGAATCCCATGTCAGGTAGAATGTTCGTTTCTTACGCGACTGTTCGTAAGAAATGTCAATACGCTGGGATATAATACACTGGGATGTCCTACATATGGACACCCTATAAATATGAATCCGTAATTTGTCCATGAAATATATTTAATTTATCTGCAAAAATTAGCATTTTATTTTACTTTTAATATGATTCTAGATATACATTGAACATGGGAAATTAAACTGTTTAACAGTTCACAAAAACATCAAAATACTGAGAACGGGTACTTAGTATCATTCTACCATTAATCTTATTCATATCCTGGCGTAGGCTTTTTCCAATACAACAGATTTCTGTATAATGCCGAGACCGTCATCATAGAGATCCGAAGCGGCTACCAAACCGCTGGTGACCTACGAGATGCCTGTTTAAAGTCGATTTGTTTTGTCTAACCTACCAAGGAGCATTTACAGAGAAAAGATTACGTGAGAGAAATTTCACTAAAACCTCGGGCTTGTGACTCTACTTGTGTCTACCTCTTGTTCACACTATGGTCCACTGCAAGCCAGTACCACCGTCTAGAAGGGGTATAGCTGATCGTGGATGATGGAATACGATAAAATAGCCTTGGATGAAATTCAAAATCCAACCAAATAAAGTATGAAAAGCTTTGCCTTCAGAAACCGTTAAAAGATTCTCTCTTAATCTGGTTTTAAAAATTGCAAATTATAACACACAAAATTTATTTTATTGATATATATTCTAGATTAAAATAAAGAGAAAAAAACACTTAATTTCATTTTAAAAATATTATAAAATTTATTGATTTTAGAAAAAATTTATTCTGAAATGAAATACATGTTTATGAGGCCATTCCGAAATTGCTCCCTCTGGATTTATGGTGCTATCTTTTCGTGTAGCTTTGTCTATTACAGTCCGTTTAATTTAGATTTAAAAAATATTTATAAAATTTTTATTGTCTAATATTTTAATACTTTGTTGTACTTTTATTCTGAAATGAAATACATGTTTATTAAGATCTCATTGAAATTGCTCCCATTATCTATGATGTTATGGGTGCTTTTAACTATTCGTTTTGTAGTAGCTTAGTCAAATTTACAATGCAAATACTTAATTTCTCTTCAAAAATATTTATAAATGTGTATTGACTAATAATTTGATACTTTTTTGTACCTTTATTCTGAAATGAAATACATGTTTATTACGATCTCACTGAAATTGCTCCCTTTTCCATGACGTTATGGGTGCCTTTAACTATTCGTTTCGTAGTAGCTTTGTCAAATTTACAATGCAAATACTTAATTTCTCTTCAAAAATATTTATAAATGTGTATTGACTAATAATTTGATACTTTTTTGTACCTTTATTCTGAAATGAAATACATGTTTATTACGATCTCACTTTGCTCCCTTTTCCATGATTTTATGGGTGCATTTAACTATTCGTTTCGTAGTAGCTTTGTCAAATTTATAATGCAAACACTTAATTTCTCTTTAAAAATATATATAAAATGTGTATTGACTAATATTTTGATACATTGTTGTACCTTTATTCTGAAATGAAATACATGTTTATTAAGATCTCACTGAAATTGCTCCCTTTTCCATGATGTTATGGGTGCCTTTAACTATTCGTTTCGTAGTAGCTTTGTCAAATTTACAATGCAAATACTTAATTTCTCTTTAAAAATATTTATAAATGTGTATTGACTAATAATTTGATACTTTTTTGTACCTTTATTCTGAAATGAAATACATGTTTATTACGATCTCACTTTGCTCCCTTTTCCATGACGTTATGGGTGCCTTTAACTATTCGTTTCGTAGTAGCTTTGTCAAATTTACAATGCAAATACTTAATTTCTCTTTAAAAATATTTAAAAAAAATTGTATTGACTAATATTTTGATACTTTGTTGTACCTTTATTCTGAAATGAAATACATGTTTATTAAGATCTCACTGAAATTGCTCCCTTTTCCATGATGTTATGGGTGCCTTTAACTATTCGTCTCGTATGATTAATGACAGAAGTAAATGGAGCTTAAATGTTTCCAAAGTCACCAATAATTCTTCGTCTGGTTGTCAGGCATAATACCGTTTGTGAACACATAACAAATACGTGGAAGATCGAACAGCGTCATATAAATTGAAATATCAGTAAAAGATATATTAAAACAGACATGTTGTGTAACTTTTAGGGTTTTCTTTTAAAAGGTATCCGTCCAAGTTGAAAACGTCATTTTTTTTGCCAAAAATCATAATTTTTTTGTATTTCTCTATTGTAAAATTTCATATTTTAGGCTTCTAAATATGTTTTTGTTTTGTCTCTACGGCATTTTAAAGAACAGTTACAGCTGTTTAAACATCAGTGACAGCTCCCAAAACAAAACGGAAGTAGCGACTTCGGAACCGGAAGTTGTGAATTCTTTTAAAGAACATTTTTTGGGCAAAAAAATTA
>CM063500.1:56753006-56770506 GCA_032207245.1 Pardosa pseudoannulata
TACTTTGGAAGTTTAGTAACTTTTTTCCCTGATATTTTAGTCCAGGTGAGGAAGAGTTGTTACTTTTTTTTTAATCTCTTTTTGGTTTTACTATTTCAAGATTAAAATGTTAAGAACTTTACACTGTGAAATTTTTATCCCTTTTCACTTTAAGGGTTTGAAAGATTTTATAACGGAATTGGTTATTTCTTTTGTATTTTTACTTGTTATGGGAAGATATTTATTACTAGTTAGTATAATTGAAGGTACATAAATTTACGTTGCGAATGGATATGATATACTTTTATGCCATAATTGTTGAATGCAAAATTCTCAATAAATTAAAATGATAGAAAAGAATTCAGATAGCCTTACTTTGGAAGTTTAGTAACTTTTTTCACTGATATTTTAGTCCAGCGGAGGAAGAGTTGTTTCTTTTTTTATTTAATCTCTTTTTGGTTTTTATTTAATCTCGTATGGTCTTAATCTCTTTTTGGTTTAAAGATTAAAATGTCAAGAACTTCACACTGTGAAATTTTTATCCCTTTTCACTTTAAGAGTTTGAAATATTTTATTACGGAATTGGTTATTTCTTTTGTATTTTTACTTGTTTTAAGGAGATATTTTATTACTAGTTAGCTACACAAATTTACGTTGCGAATGGATATGATATACTTTTATGCCATAATTGTTCAATGCAAAATTCTCAATACATTAAAATGATAGAAAAGAAGTCAGATAGTCTTACTTTGGATGTTTAGTAACTTTTTTCCTTGATATTTTAGTCCAGGTGAGGAAGAGTTGTTTCTTTTTTTTATTTAATCTCTTTTTGGTTTTACTATTTAAAGAATAAAATGTCAAGAACTTTAAACTCTGAAATTTTTATACCTTTTCACTTTAAGGGTTTGAAAGATTTTATTATGGAATTGGTTATTTCTTTTGTATTTTTACTTGTTATGGGAAGATATTTATTACTAGTTAGTATAATTGAAGGTACATAAATTTACGTTGCGAATGGATATGATATACTTTTATGCCATAATTGTTCAATGCAAAATTCTCAATACATTAAAATGATAGAAAAGAAGTCAGATAGTCTTACTTTGGATGTTTAGTAACTTTTTTCCTTGATATTTTAGTCCAGGTGAGGAAGAGTTGTTTCTTTTTTTTATTTAATCTCTTTTTGGTTTTACTATTTAAAGAATAAAATGTCAAGAACTTTAAACTCTGAAATTTTTATACCTTTTCACTTTAAGGGTTTGAAAGATTTTATAACGCATTTGGTTATTTCTTTTGTATTTTTTACTTGTTATGGGAAGATATTTTATTACTAGTTAGTATAGTGAAAACTACGCAAGTTTACGTTGCGAATGCATTTGATATACTTTTATACCATAATTGTTCAATGAAAAATTTTTCAATAATTAAAATGATAGAAAAGAAGTCAGATAACCTTACTTTTGAAGTTTAGTAATTTTTTCCCTGATATTTTAGTCCAGTGGAGGAAGAGTTGTTATTTTTTTTATTTAATCCCTTTTTGATTTTATTATTTGAAGATTAAAATGTCAAGAACTTTACACGGTGGAATTTTTATCTATTTTCACTTTAAGGGTTGAAAGATTTTATTACGGAATTGGTTATTTCTTTTGTACTTTTACTTGTTTTGGGGAGATATTTTATTACTAGTCAGTATAGTTGAAGCTACATAACTTTACGTTGCTCATGCATTTGATATACTTTTCTACCATAATTGTTCAATGCAAAATTCTCAATAAATTAAAATGATAGAAAAGAAGTCAGATAGTCTTACTTTGGAAGTTTAGTAACTTTTTCCCTGATATTTTAGTCCAGCAAAGGAAGAGTTGTCTCTTTTTTTTATTTAATCTCCTTTCGGTTTTACTATTTGAAGATTAAAATATCAAGAACTTTACACTGTGAAATTTTTATCCCTTTTCACTTTAAGGGTTTGAAAGATTTTATTACGGAATTGGTTATTTCTTTTGTATTTTTACTTGTTTTGGGGAGATACTTTATTAGTACCGTTGAAGCTACACAAGTTTACGTTCGAATGCATTTGGTATACTTTTATACCATAATTGTTCAATACAAAATTCTCAATACATTAAAATGTTAGAGAAAAGTCAGACAGTTTTACTTTAGAAGTTAAATGACTTTTTTCCGTGATATTTTAGTCCAGCGGAGAAAGAGTTGTTTCTTTTTTTATTTAATCTCTTTTTGGTTTTACTTCTGAAGATTAAAATGTCAAGAACTTTACACTGTGAAATTTTTATCCCTTTTCACTTTAAGGGTTTGAAAGATTTTATAACGCATTTGGTTATTTCTTTTGTGTTTTTTACTTGTTATATTGAGATATTTTATTACTAGTTAGTATAGTGGAAACTACGCAAGTTTACGTTGCGAATGCATTTGATATACTTTTATACAATAATTGTTCAATGCAAAATTCTCAATAAATTAAAATGAGAGAAAAGAAGTCAGATAGCCTTACTTTGGAAGTTTAGTAACTTTTTTCCCTGATATTTTAGTCCAGTGGAGGGAGGGGTTTTTTTTTTATTTAATGCTTTTACTTTTTGAAGATTAAAATGTCAAGAACTTTACACTGTGAAATTTTTATCCCTTTCCACTTTAAGGGTTTGAAAGATTTTGTTACAAAATTGGTTATTTCTTTTGTATTTTTATTTGTTTTGGGGAGATATTTTATTACTAGTTAGTATAGTTGAAGCTACATAAGTTTGCGTAGCGAATACATTTGATATGCTTTTATGCCATAATTGTTCAATGCAAAATTCTCACTACACTAAATGATAGAAAAGTATGAGATAGTTTTGCTTTAAAAGTTCAGAAACTGTTTTCTCTGATTTTGGGTTGAATTTCTTTGCTTTAATCTCTTTTTGGTTTTATTTTTTCGAAGATTAAAACGGGAAAAACTTCAGAGGGAGAAATTTCAACCACTATTCACTAAAAGGTTTGAAAGTTCTTACCCAAAATAGGTTTCGTCTTTTCTGTTTTCACTTGTTTTGGGGAAGGCATTTTATTACTAGTTAGTCTAGTAGTAGATTTGTCAAATTTACAATACAAATAGCTTTGATATATTTTTATACAATGAGAGTTCATTGGAATAGTTTCAAATAAAGTAAAATCGTAGAAAGAAGTCAATTTTACTTAGGGAGTTTACTTATTCTGTTTACTGATAGTGGAAAAAAAATAGCCTCGCTCTTCACTACTCCAAAACCTACTAATAAAATATTCAACTCTCTTGCAAAAAAGGGGAAATTTGTGGGCTACTAAATATTGCTCTTTAACCTTTGCTAAAGTAGCGTTACAGAGAGTATTTGGAGTCCGACTAACAACGGAAACGCAAAACGCTCTTTTAGTTAAATTAATGCCATCGTTGAGGACAACATAAAGACTCTGGGTTAAATTTTAAAATTATAAAGTTATTAGCTTTCAATTAACATTAACAAATTGTGTGGAGTACATTTCGCAGTGGAATTGTACCGAGAACGGGCGTTAATTTAGTTATTCAATTAAATCTCAATAGATAGAAAATTATTTAATTTTTTAACCTAGTTTTCGTATTTTATATTGAAATATGTAAACAAATATATATATATATATATATATATATATATTATATATATAAATATGCTTTTATATATATATATATATATAATATATATAAATATGCTTTTATATATATATATATATATATATATATATATATAATATGATTTCCGCAAGAATAAACAAAAAGTTGATTTTAAATTTAAACTGGTGTTTTAATCAACCTTCCCGTTCTGTATTTCCGCATCGACTGGTGTAAAAACTAGTTTTTATTTGTTTAAATTTTTCCAGAATCAATATACTAGACAAAAATAATCGGCTTCGTTTTAATGTATATACCGTCATTTTTGTACCCACAAACAAACCCTGTTGTTACCCGTACTAATACGTGACTCAGGCTGAAGTATCAATCGTCAGAAAACGTACGAGTACGTACCTCACATACAATGTGTTAAATATAAAGTTCAATTTTATAAAAAAAAAATTATTTCTTATATGTAATATGAAACTTCTAGCAAAACCTCGATTTTGTTTTTAAATTTTCTATTTAAAAAACTTTTTTCCGAGATTTTTATTTTTATTTGTGCAAAATTCCGTTCCTTTATCAATAATTAATAAATTGCCCCCTAGCGGCTAAAGGTAAAGTCATGCTGTCAGCCTTTACCTATTAGAGATATAGGATTATAATTATCTACGTTGTTAATTCTTTCATTTTAAATTGTTTTATACTTTAACTGTTAGTTTTGTGGCTGAGTAGATTTTAAATAGCCGATATCTGTCAATATTTAAAATCTCTTTGTCATAAACTTTTAAAATTTGAAAGATTATTAATAATTTAATAGAAATATGGTACTGAAAAAGTGTTAAATATTCACGCATATTGGTCAAAAACAAAATTAATTAATTTTGAAAGTCCACTGTACTGTTAAAATCTTTTGCTTCTCACATGAACGTAAGCAAATATTAATAGAAACAGCTATCCTGAGGTTTGCGGAGGCATTCCTATTTTAAACTATCGACGCACGTAAGTATTAAGTATTTATAGACTTTGGGCATCTGTTCTGAATCAGTTACGTTGCAGACACTGCAACAGATGTTAGAGGTCCTTTATATTAAAAGCGGGAAAAAGAAATGTAAATATGAGATAAGAACCTTCTAGATAACGAAGTCAATAAGACTTTCATATTATGAATATTTAGAGAAGGATGATAAAACGAAACGTCTCTTTTTTAATATATCGATACATTGTTAATAATTTAAGGTTCCTTTAACTAGTTCAAATTATTTGTATGTCGTCGTTTTCTCAAATTATATTTCGGTACTAGGATATTTAGTATATATATATATATATATAAATATATATATATATATATATATATATATATATATATATATTATATATATATATATATATATATAGATATATATATATATATATATATAATATATATATATATATATTATATATATATTATACATATATATATGTATATTATATACATGTATGTATGTATATATATAGTATGTATATATATATATATATATATATATATATATATATATATATATATATATATATATATATATATATATATATATATATATATATATATATATATATATATATATATGTATGTATGTATATATATATATATATGTATGTATATATATATATATATATGTATATATATATATACATATATATATATTTATATATATATATATACCTATATATACATGTATATGTATATATACATATATATATACATATATATACATATATATACATATATATGTGTGTGTGTCATCATCATATATCATGATATTTACCAATGCAGGTCTTTATAATCAAATATCTTTATACCAAACAAGGCAGAAAAGTTGTTATTCATTTAACACCATCAGGAAAGCACGTGTAGCATAAGGAATTCTACGGACGCGAGTATTGTCCACGTAGGGTCCCTGCTAAGACACAGGGTCCAAAAAGAAGACCCCCCCCCTTTGCTTGTTCTGTCACATCCAGAGGCATAGTTTGAACTCGGATGACATTGCAGCCATGAATATATTTTACGTGCTTCAACAGCCATTAATGAACATGACTGATTTTTCTCCGCCGCTTAAGAATCAAACTGTCATATGTCTGATTGAGATCGTCACCTTTGCTGACTCATACTGCGGTTTGTCATATATCATATATGTTCTATGATTTTTAAAGGTACATGCGACAATTATAAATGTGCTTCGAACGTTTCTATTTGTGAAGAGGTATTACTTTTCTCGGATTGGTGAAAAAAAATTAATTTAATGGCTTATCTTTTATTTTAATCAACTTAATAATATTAAAATATCACACTTATGAATAATTACGAGCCCTTTTTTTGCATACAATTCAATATCTGCTTCCAATATAGCAAATCTCAAATAGTGTTTCTTTGTCAAATTTTGTTGTTTTGAAAGAACGCTGTTCTCATACGCCCTGCTTAATATTACGTAGCAAAATGTAATTTTTACTCGTATTCGATGGAGGTTCTTCCGATAAAAGAGGCTTTTCTTCAAAAGTGATTTATTCCCTGAGCGTGCCTCTTCGCTATGCTCTCAAAATATTCATATTTCAAAGCTGAGTTGTATTTTTTCTTATCTCTTTAACCGAAGTTGCATGAAAAGTCTGGCCTTCTAAAATGATAGAGAGTTCAACGGATTGCACAAGATCAGATGAATTATAGAAACGTCTACGTATTTGTTCAACTTTCCTTTCGAGAATCAATAAATTCTACTTCCATTATTTCTTTATATTTTTTTAAGGATCGTTCTTTCAACTCTTGGTAAAGTTACATCATTTATTTTCGTCTGCCGGATGTAAAATTTAAATGGCGAAGAAATGGGATTTGGAATTTTTAAATATATTCCGTAGTTAAACTGAAATATAGGTGAAGTCAAATAGTTGGATTAATCCAATCCTTCATAAATACCAAATTAACGTAAAAGATACGCTGCTATATTTCTTTTAAGGATTGTACATCAGATTCTTCGAAAGTTTTTTCCTTTATTTTCATCTGCCAGTTGTAGAATTTAAATGGAGAAGATATATGATTGATTATATTAACTTATTCCGTGGAAACTTATTAAGTGGAAATGAGAATCATAGAGACATACCGAATCTAGTCAAAGTTATGCGGTTATAGTTAAGTGGAAATGTAGATTAAACAAAATAGTTGGATTAATTCCAATGATTTGTAAGTATCAAATTAAGGTAAAATATTTTTTATGTTTCTTTTAAGGAATTAAATTAACATCTTGAAAAAGTTCTGCCGTTTATTTTTGGCAGCTGTAACAAGTAAATAGCGATGGAAATTGGTTGAAATTTTTAAAGTCTTCTAAGAGTTAAATGTAAGAGTATACTAACGCTCGTATCACAGAAAGTTACTTGCTGACAACTGTTTCGCCTGACCACGTTCAGTGGAAACCTAAGAGTTTTAGAGCATTTTTACCCGACTGCAGTATGAAACAGTCACGCAAATGAGTTAGTAGTACGTGTGACCATTTCGTGTGATACAGACTTAAGTCAAATAGTTGGATTAATTTAGATCCTGGGAAAAATACTTTAAGGAATTAGAATGGGAGAGAGGAGGTTTTTAAGGAAATATTAAAGTTAAATAATTTTGATATATTGCACATATATATATATATATATATATATACATTTAACTATACACATATCTATCTATCTATCTATATATATATATATATATATATATATATATATATATATATATATATATATATATATATATATATATATATATATATGTATGTATGTATGCATGCATGTATACACATATACAGGCACATAAACGCGAAGAGAGAGATATGAAGGAATGAGTATGCAGAAAAGATTAAGAGTAAATGTTCGATCTTCTGTAAATTAGGAGGAAAAAATAAGAAACGACAGGAGAAATATATATAGAAATTATCTAACGAAAAGAACAGAACTTTTGGTGCATATAGATTGAAAACGAAGATAATTAAGGAATATTAGCATTAATAATTCGTAATAGGGCTCAGATATTATTTAAGGCTAAGATTTGGTTAGGGGTTTATAAATATATTGAACAAAGATTGGTTGGGAGATAACTAACTGTTTTATGGCTCGATTAGATACAATTCCCTAAACCAATTAATTATCTTGTTATCGGCGCTTAAAGCAATTATTTATTTAGTTCTTGATAGAAAACGTAGAAATTGGTAGTTATCGCCAAACTAATTATTATAAAAAATGGAGTATATAGTGTAGATAATAATATTCTATTAGAAATACATGGAAATAAGAAATGTTTAAATAGAATAAATGTTCATATTCATCCTCTTGCTTCCTGTATGAAGTCAGGGGAAAAAATCTGAATTTTCCTATTTAAAAGGGTATTTTAGATAACATGGAAAAGAATAATTTTCAACACTATCCTAATAACCCATTAATGTCTCACTTTCCTTTTTAAAGACAGTTATAAATGAATGAAATCGCCTTTGGGCAAGCTCTAGGGGGGTTCCCAAAGAGCAGAGCTTCGATCAGAGGTTTATTGTACCGAAACCGAAGAAAAAGAAGAGAAAAAAAATAATGGAGACACAGATCGATTGGGTGTCTCGGGATTGAGACCCCATGTTTAACTAAAGTAGGTAAACCTCTGAAGGTAAAGGCATTTAAAAAATAGTTTATAGAACTTCAAATGATTTTTCTTGTAATTGAAAATTGTTGTTAATCCTATAAACAATATCCCAAGTCACTTGTATGGGAAATATTTTACGCTTATTTTACACAATATATAATTTTCTGCCCTTATTGTGAGAAACAGTTTGTGCGTTATTCATGAATACATGCGGTATTTAGCATCCAATCAACTTTATTTAACCATACTTCTTAGCACATTCATTAAAGCAAAAGTCGCAAAATACTACAATACCCTCATTCCACAAGACAGATAACCACATAAATATACATGAATATTTGCATTACAGCTCACAAATATCAACTGCCTTCATGCTAAGCTTAATATAAATGATAAGTTCATAAGTTCTACATTCCTGGTCTAAATGATATGAGCGTATGGCTTCTTGACTTCGACTGAAAGGCAAGTCCTTTTTATGGAACCTGTGGTTGTTGTAGTACTTTCAGGAAAATACTGGTTTCACACACTTCCAGAAGTTTTTTTAGCATATAAAGATTTTGTTGCTAACTATGTCACCCAGGGCTTGCATATTGGTTTCTCTGTTAAGCTGGTGCCTTCATAAAAACATCAAAAGGAGAATATTTTAGTACGTTAAGACAGAATTTACAAAATTCTAATCTAGAAACAAGGTTATAAGAATGAACATCTAAAAAGATCTCCTTGGCATTTAATCCATTTAAAAAATAGACCTCAAAATCTTTGCTAAGCAAGTGCTTTCATGAAAACATCAGAAGATTTTAGTACGTTAAGACAGAATTTACAAAATTCTAATCTAGAAACAAGGTTATGAGAATGGACATCTAAAAAGTTCTCATTGGCATTTTATCCGTTTAAAAAAACAGGCTTCAAGATCTTTGCTAAGCTAGTGCTTTCATGAAAACATCAGAAGATTTTAGTACGTTAAGACAGAATTTACAAAATTCTAATCTAGAAACAAGGTTATAAGAATGAACATCTAAAAAGATCTCCTTGGCATTTAATCCATTTAAAAAATAGACCTCAAAATCTTTGCTAAGCAGGTGCTTTCATGAAAACATCAGAAGATTTTAGTACGTTAAGACAGAATTTACAAAATTCTAATCTAGAAACAAGGTTATGAGAATAGACATCTAAAATGTTCTCCTTGGCATTTTATCCATTTAAAAAACAGGCCTTAAAATTTTTGCTAAGCTAGTGCTCTTATGAAAACACCAGAAGATTTTAGTACGTTAAGACAGAATTTACAAAATTTTAATCTAGAAACAAGGTTATAAGAATGAACATCTAAAAAGATCTCCTTGGCATTTAATCCATTTAAAAAATAGACCTCAAAATCTTTGCTAAGCAAGTGCTTTCATGAAAACATCAGAAGATTTTAGTACGTTAAGACAGAATTTACAAAATTCTAATCTAGAAACAAGGTTATGAGAATGGACATCTAAAAAGTTCTCATTGGCATTTTATCCGTTTTACAAAAAACGGGACTCAAGATATTTGCTAAGCTGGTGCCTTTATGAAAACATCAAAAGGAGAAGATTTTAGTATTGTTAAGACACAGAATTTGCAAAATTCTAATCTAGAAAAAAAAGGTTATGAGAATGGACATCTAAACAGTTCTCCTTGGCATTTTATCCATTTAAAAAACAGGCCTCAAAATATTTGCTAACCTGGTACCTTCATGAAAACATCAAAAGGAGAATATTTTAGATTGTTAAGACAAAATTTGCAAAATTCTAATCTAGAAACAAGGTTATGAGAATGGACATCTAAAAAGTTCTCATTGGCATTTTATCCATTTTACAAAAAGACCTCAAACTATATCTAAAATCATGGCCACACACTCTCTACATCCAATGTACTTCGATGAAACAAAGTAGAAAACCAATTCTACTAGCATGTCCTCCTCAGATAAAAAATGAAAACATGAAGATTATGCTATTTTCGGTTTAAAAATTACAGAAGAAAAATTATGTCATTTAAAATACTCATACTGATACATCGTGAGAAAAAAAAGCCTTACTACTAAAAAGAGGATCTTGAGTTTTACCTTGAACTAAAAACTCCTTAAACCAATCCTTTGTAAACTTCCCGAGACATGAATACTATTAATTTTATGCCTCAAAGAAAGTTTTTATAAAAACTCTTTAATAAGAGTTCTGCACCTTAAAATGTCTCTGTTCTTCTTCACAGTGTTCTCACTGATAAGTTTTAGATGCTAACAAGATACGGCCATTCCACTCGACCTCGTATTCAATGAAGAAAAAGTATTTTTCAAGTTTCCCTAACACTTTTTGTGTAAGTTAGAAATTTTATAAAATGGGAAAGAGGATATTCAGCTAAAATTAAATTTTTCTCTGAACTTTGGAACTTAATGGAGCTGAGTAGAATATTCATCAAGGACCGAAATACGTTTTTAGGTTCTGAGGGACATTAAATTCATGACTGTTGATATACATAATAAAATTGTTGTATTAGCCATGATATTTATCTTGTAATTTATGCCATTTGATTTATTTTGCGATAATTAGAACAAAAAGTATTAAAATTTATTAGCATTTTGTACATGTGTAAAAATATTACAAATAATAGTTTATTTCGTTTAATTTTTTTAAAATCTATTTATATCATTTTGATATTAATAACCAGATTATATGCCAGATAGTTTCTCAAATTTTGTTGTCAATAAGTTGTCAATAAGCAATAGCATTGTATGGTAAAATTTGGTGTGTTTACGTTTTTAAAAATCCCCCTATACCGCTGTTATAAGATCATTATAAATTTTTACTTGCATTTTTTTTTGTTATCAATTTACTTTAAACCTTTAAAATACATTAGCCACAATAAAATTACAAAAATTTCCAATGACATAATTTATTTAACAATAGTTTTTGCGCATATTGATCGTATACCTATATTTACTGAAGAGAACCAATTTGACTCATACAAGAAAATTGAAGTTTTTTTTGCAAAGAAAATAGTTCCAAATTAATTTAAATTAAATTTTTATTATAAAAAAAATCATGGAAAACATTTTTTACGTATAAAATCTGTTTTTGAAACCCATTTTCCGCAAACATTTCTATTACATTTCGCACAATGGTTTTTTCATCTGTTTCTTTTGCATGATTGTTGAACTTGAAATTGGAATGGAAATGTTCTCGACTTCTTCTCTATATTTACTTCTTAGCTCTTCAGCCAATTGGAAAATTAAATCTTTTCGTGAAATATATACTTGAGTGGACCAATAAATTTTATGTTATGCGATTAAAACCCCATTTGATAATGCAAAATGAAGGGGTATGCGGGGATGGGGAATGAAAGTTTACAAATATTTTATTACTTAACTAAAAACCAACGTATGGTTTTTAAAAAGTGATATTAAAGTTATATATATATAGTAATCAAATTTTTTAATGAGTCAAATTGGCTCAGTCCTTAAATCTAGTGTTACAGACTTAAAATCCTACTTGAAAAAAAAATTCTGGTGTTTCAGGTCGTATAATGGAAATTTTTAAATTTGTAAAACTACTATCTTCCCTTAGTAAGTTAATTCATTTGATAGTGTTAAAAATTTATTCTAAGAAAGTTTCACTGCATTTTTAATATATTTAAAGTGAAGCCATTCTAAACCCTTGTTGTTTCAATTACCACAATTTTTTCCTTACACGTTCCAACGCTTTCTAATTGCAACTCGTGCGACAAATCAAAATATTCTTCGGATAAAAGCCGATCTTCCTACAGCAGTTCAGCAATGGTCAAGGCCGAGCATGAGTTAATACCTCAGGAACGCAACCTGTTATTTGCAATGACTTCACGCCATTGTTTCCCAGTTAGAATTGGTTTTCGTTCTTTTCTTTTTTTCGTGGGATATTTGTATGCTAATACGTTCGAGGAAATGCTATATCCTTGATTGTATAAAGAGGTGAATGTATGCATTGACAATTCCGATTAAGAAAAAAATATTTTTTTATTAAAAACTGCATTTTTCGTTATATGAAAAGTATTTAATGAAAAAAAGAAACGCGATAAAACAATTTACTAGAGTGAGATAAGACACGAGAAATTAAAATTTGGTTTTCTTTCCAAACGGACAACTGTTTCGCCTGACCACGTTGAGTGGAAACCTAACAGTTTTAGAGTATTTTTACCCGACTGTAGTATGAAACAGTCACGCGAATGAGTTTTACGTATGACCATTTCGTGTGATACAGGCCTAAGTCAAATAGTTGGATTAATTTAGGTCCTGGGAAAAAGACTTTAAGGAATTAGAATGGGAGAGAGGAGGTTTTTAAGGAAATATTAAAGTTAAATAATTTTGATATATTGCATATATATATATATATATATATATATACATTTAACTATACACATATCTATCTATCTATCTATCTATATATTATATATATATATATATATATATAGAGAGAGAGAGATATAGATATATGTGTATATATATATATATATATATATATATATATATATATATATGCATGCATGCATTTATACACATATACAGGTACATAAACGCGAAGAGAGAGATATAACGGAGCGAGTATGCAGCAAAGATTAAGTGTAAATGTTCGATCTTCTGTAAATTAGGAGGAAAAAATAAGAAACGACAGGAGAAATATATATATAAATTATCTAACGAAAAGAACAAAACTTTTGGTGCATATAGATTGAAAACGAATATAATTAAGGGATATTAGCATTAATAATTAGTAATAGGGCTCAGATATTATTTAAGGCTAAGATTTGGTTAGGGGTTTATAAATATATTGAACAAAGATTGGTTGTGAGATAACTAACTGTTTTATGGCTCGATTAGATACAATTCCCTAAACCAATTAATTATCTTTTTATCGGCGCTTAAAGCAATTATTTATTTAGTTCTTGATAGAAAACGTAGAAATTGGTAGTTATCGCCAAATTAATTATAAAAAATGGAGTATATGGTGTAGATAATAATATTCTATTAGAAATACATGGAAATAAGAAATGTTTAAATAGAATAAATGTTCATATTCATCCTCTTGCTTCGTGTATGAAGTCAGGGAAAAAATTATTTTCCTATTTGAAATTTTTTAGATAACATGAAAAGAATAATTTTCAACACAATCCTAATAACCCATTAATGTCTCACTTTCCTTTTTAAAGACAGTTATGAAAAAAATCGCCTTTGAATCTATTTCCCAAAGAGCAGATTCGATCAGAGGTTTATTGACCGAAACCGAAGAAAAAGAAGAGAAAAAAAATAATGGAGACACAGATATTACCTTTTTGAGACCCCGTGTTTAACTAAAGTAGGTAAACCTCTGAAGGTAAAAGGCAGTAAAAAATAGTTTACAGAATTCAAATGATCTTGTAATTGAAAATAGTTGTTAATCCTATAAACAAACCCAAGACTTGTAAGAAAATTTTTTATGCTATTTTACACAATATATAATTTTCTGCCCTTATTGTGAAAAACAGTTTGGGTTATTCGTTAATACATGCGGTATTTAGCAGCTAAAATTTATTTAACTATACTTCTGAAGTATTAAAGCAAAAGTCGAAAATACTACAATACTCTCATTTGACAGATCACTTAAATATACATAAATATTTGCATTATGTACGAATATCAACTGTTCATGCTAATTAATATAATGAAAAGTTCAGAAGTTTTACATTCCTGTCTCAATGATATATTGTATAGCTTCTTGATTCGACAAACATAGTTCCTTTTATGCCATCTTATTGTAGTACTTTAAAAATACTGGTTTTTTACACTTCTGGAATTTCTTTAGAATATAATTTTTGTTTAAATATACCTAGAGCCTGAATATTGGTTTCTTTGTTAAGCTGGTGCTTAATGAAACATCAAAGGAGAAGATTTTAGTACGTTAAGACAGAATTTACAAATTCTAATCTAGAAACAATTATGAGAATACATCTAAACAGTTTCCTTGGCATTATATTTAAAAATATAGACATCAAAATCTTTGCTAAGCTGGTGCTTTCATGAAAACATCAGAATTTTTAGTACGTTAAGACAGAATTTACAAAATCCTAATCTAGCAAGTTATGAGAATGGACATATAGTTCTCCTTGGCTTTTATTCATTTAAAAAACAGGCCTTAAAATTTTTGCACTAGTGCTTTCATGAACACAGAAGATTTTAGTACTTAAGACAGAATTTACAAAATTCTATTCAGAAACAAGGTTTCAATAACATCTAAAAAGTTTTCCTTGGCATTTAATCCATTTAAAGGACGTCAAAATCTTTGTTAAGCTGGTGCCTTCATAAAAACATCAAAAGGAGAATATTTTAGTACGTTAAGACAGAATTCACAAAATTCTAATCTAGAAACAAGGTTATAAGAATGAACATCTAAAAAGATCTCCTTGGCATTTAATCCATTTAAAAAATAGACCTCAAAATCTTTGCTAAGCAAGTGCTTTCATGAAAACATCAGAAGATTTTAGTACGTTAAGACAGAATTTACAAAATTCTAATCTAGAAACAAGGTTATAAGAATGAACATCTAAAA
Organism: Pardosa pseudoannulata; assembly: GCA_032207245.1. Classification (NCBI taxonomy): domain Eukaryota; kingdom Metazoa; phylum Arthropoda; class Arachnida; order Araneae; family Lycosidae; genus Pardosa; species Pardosa pseudoannulata. The sequence goes on from CM063500.1 coordinate 56,767,804, forward strand.
AGATCTCCTTGGCATTTAATCCATTTAAAAAATAGACCTCAAAATCTTTGCTAAGCAGGTGCTTTCATGAAAACATCAGAAGATTTTAGTACGTTAAGACAGAATTTACAAAATTCTAATCTAGAAACAAGGTTATGAGAATGGACATCTAAAAAGTTCTCATTGGCATTTTATCCGTTTAAAAAAAACAGTCTTCAAGATCTTTGCTAAGCTGGTGCCTTCATGAAAACATCAACAGGAGAAGATTGTAGTACGTTAGGACAGAATTTACAAAATTCTAATCTAGAAACAAGGTTATGAGAATGGACATCTAAAAAGTTCTCATTGGCATTTTATCCGTTTAAAAAAACAGGCTTCAAGATCTTTGCTAAGCTGGTGCCTTCATGAAAACATCAACAGGAGAAGATTGTAGTACGTTAGGACAGAATTTACAAAATTGTAATCTAGAAACAGGGTTATGAGAATGGATATCTAAAAATTTCTCCTTCGCATTTCATACATTTAACAAAAAGACCTCAAAATATATCTAAAATCATGGCCACACACTCTCTACATCCAATGTACTTCGATGAAACAAAGTAGAAACCCAATTCTACTACCATGTCCTCCTCAGATAAAAAATGAAAACATGAAGATTATGCCATTTTTGGTTTAAAAATTACAGAAGAAAAATTATGTCATTTAAAATACTTAGACTGATACATCGTGAGAAAAAAAAGCCTTACTACTAAAAAGAGGATCTTGAGTTTTACCTTGAACTAAAAACTCCTTAAACCAATCCTTTGTAAACTTCCCGGGACATGAATACTATTAATTTTATGCCTCAAAGAAAGTTTTTATAAAAACTCTTTAATAAGAGTTCTGCGCCTTAAAATGTCTCTGTTCTTCTTCACAGTGTTCTCACTGATAAGTTTTAGATGCTAACAAGATACGGCCATTCCACTCGACCTCGTATTCAATGAAGAAAAAGTATTTTTCAAGTTTCCCCAACACTTTTTGTGTAAGTTAGAAATTTTATAAAATGGAAAGAGGATATTCAGCTGAAATTAAATTTTTCTCTGAACTTTGGAGATTAATGGAGTTGTGTAGAATATTCATCAAGGACCGAAATACGTTTTTAGGTTCTGAGGGACATTAAATTCATGACTGTTGATATACATAATAAAATTGTTGTATTAGCCATGATATTTATCTTGAAAATTATGTCATTTGATTTGTTTTGCTATAATTCGAACAAAAAATACTATAATCCATTGACATTTTCCATATATGTAAAAATATTAAAAACAATAGTATATTTCGTTTAATTTTTTTTAAATCTATTTATATCATTTTGATTTTTATAACCAGATTACATGCCAGATTGTTGTCGAATTTTGTTGTCAATAAGTTGTCAATAAGCAATAGCATTGTATGGTAAAATTTGGTGTGTTTACGTTTTTAAAAATCCCCCTATACCGCTGTTATAAGATCATTATAAATTTTTACTTGCATTTTTTTTGTTATCAATTTACTTTAAACCTTTAAAATACATTAGCCACAATAAAATTACAAAAATTTCCAATGACATAATTTATTTAACAATAGTTTTACGCATATTGATCATATACCTATTTTCACTGAAGTGAGCCAATTTGACTCATACAAGAAAAAATTGAAGTTTTTTTGCAAAGAAAATAGTTCCAAATTAATTTAAATAAAATGTTTATTGTCAAAAAAATCATGGAAAATATTTTTACTTATAAAATCTGTTTCTGAAACGCATTTACCGTAAACATTTCTATTACATTTAGCACAATGGTTTCTTCAACATCTGTCTCTTTTGTATGATTGTTGAACTTGAAATTGGAATGGAAATGTTCTCGACTTCTTCTCTATATTTACTTCTTAGCTCTTCAGCCAATTGGAAAATTAAATCTTTTCGTGAAATATATACTTGAGTGGACCAATAAATTTTATGTTATGCGATTAAAACCACATTTGATAATGCGAAATGAAGGGGTCTGCGGGGAAGAAGAATGAAAGTTTACAAAATTTTATTACTTAACTAAAAACCCACGTATGATTTTTAAAAAGTGATATTAAAGTTATATATATATGGTGATCAAATTTTTAATGAGTCAAATTGGCTCAGTCCTTAAATATAGTGTTACAGACTTAAAATCCTAACTTGAAAAAAAAATTCTGGTGTTTCAGGTCGTATAATGGAAATTTTTAAATTTGTAAAACTACTATCTTCCCTTAGTAAGTTAATTCATTTGATAGTGTTAAAAATTTATTCTAAGAAAGTTTCACTGCATTTTTAATAAATTTAAAGTGAAGTCATTCTAAACCCTTGTTGTTTCAATTACCACAATTTTTTACGTACACGTTCCAACGCTTTCTAATTGCAACTCGTGCGACAAATCAAAATAGTCTTTGGAAAAGCCGATCTTCCTACAGCAGTTCAGCAATGGTCAAGGCCGAGCATGAGTTAATACCTCAGGAACGCAACCTGTTATTTGCAATGACTTCACGCCATTGTTTCCCAGTTAGAATTGGTTTTCGTTCTTTCTTTTTTTCGTGGGATATTTGTATGCTAATACGTTCGAGGAAATGCTATATCCTTGATTGTATAAAGAGGTGAATGTATGCATTGACTATTCCGATTAAGAGAAAAATATTTTTTTTTATTAAAAACTGCATTTTTCGTTATATGAAAAG
>CM063500.1:56773006-56788006 GCA_032207245.1 Pardosa pseudoannulata
TTTTTTAATTAAATAAAATAAGTAAATAAAGATTTTGAAAAAATTCCTCTAAACAAATTATGAATTTAATGTTGCCACTTGATTATTCTGTCTTAGTTGGTATTTTATTGGTTTCTGTATACATTGCCCGAGAAAATTATGAACGATGAATCATACCAAAGTGTGCAAGTGGCTTAGTGATACAGGGCTGTCCAAAATTATAGTGCACATTTCATGAGTGAAAAGATTGGTTTCGAGTGCTACGGTCTACTTTTTGCAACACGAGGGCTAATGAGACCGGGACCTACAGCTTAAAGCCGTTCCGATATATCCATGCTATAGTGGGATTCGAACCCACTGTGACGTAGTAAGCGAGCCGAAACAAGCTTCTTGGATTTTCTGGGTTTTATTCCAACACTCACAGCTATATACATTTCATCATTATTTACACAATTATATACAAGGAGCATTATATGCATTTAAAAAAAACTCCGTAGCACTAGGCGTGAACATACTTCGAGAAAAGCAAGCATCGTTCTCCCCGAACGCCGGGTCACGAACTTCGAACCGTCCGAGAATAACCTCCTCGGCCAAAAGCCCTGTTTAGCCAATCCCAGGCCCCCTAGCCTCTCTCCAGTTAGGTGCTAAAATTCGCCTCCACTCTGAGGGGGGGGGTAAGGATTTCCCCACATTTCAAAGAGGAGAAGTATATGTTCCAAAAGACGCACCAACATTCCCGGAGAGGGGGCTAGCTTTTGGCGGGAAATATAGAATATTTTACACCACGAATTCCGGTACCGAAGGTCAGCACCCTAACCAATCGGCCATCGTACGGCTCATGGTAATGATGGAGAACTGACAGATGCTTCTTTTATAAACAAGAAACTAACATGCATCCGTTTGATCTGTGATTGGTGGTTAAAAGGAAAGAAAAACCACGTGGATGACTTCTTATGAGAAAGAGCTTTAGATTAGAATTTCTGTTATGGCTTATTAAAAAATTAGTGGCGAAAATTGAAAAGAACAGTTTTGAAATTGCACGCACTCACATGCACTAGATATACTTACCTTAACATTTTTTATACGTGAATTTAAACTGTACATCTTTCATATCTTGGGAATGATTAGTGTCTTCTTTTGGGAAATAATCTTGTTAATACTAAGTCTCTACGAAATTTCTCTATCAGTCGTAAAAATAAATACTACCGTTTCTCATTTTTCCAAGACCTCCCCCCATACACTCAGCGACGAAAATAAAATTTCCGAACTATTGACTTAAACAGACAACAACTTCTATCTCTTAACAATAACTCTTTGGCTGGATTTTTGTATATCCCATTACTGAAATTGAAAACAGTTTATCCAATTTAAATTCAAAGCCACCTTGAATACCCTGAAGGAAATTTCAATTTTTCTTTTCTACCATTGGAATCTGCTTTTGTGGCGAATGTATTTCTATTTTATAAAATTTTCCAGTGCCCTCCAACATTAAGTTGTGTTTTCTCCCCAGAAAGTCACACTAAATCCCTAGCATTTCTCAAACCTTCTTAACAATGTCAAGTAATTCAACGAAAAGGACCTGATATTTCTGTCTTTAAAATGCAGCAGTGAAAGTTTTATTGCGTCTCGTAAAGTATCGTTTTTGTATTTTGTTACATATATATTAAAATGGAATCGTAGATATTCTACTTTAGCCGGAATACTAAAATTTCAGGATCATCTAAATTTCTAAGTATTGCGTATTCAATCTTTCCCTGCAATTTGAGCCCTCCATTATGTGGGAATTCTAAATAGCAAGAAAGTATAATCTGAAATCTATTATTACTTACTTCTTTTAGATTTCATAAAAGTTGCTTTATATGGAAAAATTTGGTGAGTTTACGTTTTTGGAAATCCCTCTATAACTCTGTTATAAGATCATTTTCAATCTTTACTTGAATTTTTTGGTTCGTTATCAATTTACTTTAAAACTTTAAGGTATCCGTCTACTTTAAAAACGTCAATTTTTGCAAAAAATCATAATTTTCTTTCATTTCTCTATTGTAAAATTTCAACTTTTAGGCTTCTATATCAGTTTTTGTTTTGTCTCTACAACATTTTAAAGAAAAGTTACAGCTGCTTAAACATCAGTGACAGTTGTCAAAACAAAACGGGAATAGCGACTTCGGAACTGGAAGTTGTGAATTTAAAGTCTTTTAAAAAGCATTTTTTTTTTTTTTTTGACAATTTTTTTTTAAATTTTCATGAAGATTAGTTTAAACATTTTTCTAGTATTTTTAATAATTACCAACTTGGCAATTAGAAAGTTTTGAAGCAAGAAAGTGTGGGGAATTTTAAACATGTATTTTAATTTTTTTAAGAGTTAAAGTTGCTTTCATAAACTTCAAATGCGTTTTTTCTCAGAACGGTATTTTTAATAAAATGTGGAAACTTGAAATGTGATTTCTCAAAAAGTTCTTAAACTATTTTGGTGAAAATTATTATGAATGCTTTTGATAGTATTTACTACGGAATGACCTAAAAGCTTTAAATTTAGATCATTTTTAATGATGTAACACTCATAGTTAGATATAAAGGTAATGAAAATTTGATAAAAATTCAATGTGTATGACTTTGAAAGACCAAAATTTTTTACCAAATGTAAATTAAGCAAAGATTTCAGGTGATTTAACTAGTCCAGTGTATAAGAAATGTGTTGCATCAAAAAATATTGAAATAATTTAATTTATTAAAAAATTAGACCTTTTGAAAAAACCTAATTTTCTTACTAAATTTTCTTCATTTATTAGAAATTTTATAAAAACTTCTCCAGGAATAAATTTTTTAAGTGCAATTCTCTATGATAATATAAAAAATAAATCTAAAAATGTAAAAACATGAACTAGTTTCTACGTTTAAAGAAAAAAGTTCTCCGAACGTAGACTTATACCTTAAAATACATTATCCACAATAAAATTACAAAAATTTCCAATTATATAATTTATTTAACACTACATTTACGGATGTTGATCATATACCTATTTTTACTGAAGTGAGCCATTTTACTCATACAAGAAAATAGAAGTTTTTTGCAAAGAAAATAGTTCCAAATTAATTTAAATGAAATGTCTATTATCAAATAATTCATGGAAAACATTTTTTACATATAAATTCTGTTATTGAAACACTTTTTCTGCAAACATTTCTATTACGTTGAGTACAAAGGTTCCTACATCTGTTTCTTTTGCATGATTGTTGAACTTGACAATTCTTCCGTGCGTCAGTAGCATGAATTTCTGTCATTGGAATAGAAGTGTTCTCGACTTCTTCTCTATATTTACTTCTTAGCTCTTCAGCCAATTGGAAAATATCCCAGGCCTGATAGGACCAATAAATTTCATGTTATGCGATTAACTGTTAAACCATTCTATGAGTCAAATTGTCTCACAACCGTGAAAATAGGTATACCACATTTGATAATGTGAAAAAAAAAAGGTTTGCGGGGTAGAGGAATGTAAGTTTACATATATTTTATTACTTAACAAAAAACCAACTCTTGTTTTTGAAAAGTAATATTCAAGTTTTTTATATATATATATATAGTGATCAAATTTTTAATGAGTCAAATTGGCGCGGTCCGTAAATCTAGTGTTAAAAAAATTAGTTTTACGTTTTCAACTTCTTGACTCGTAACGTATGGTTTGATACATGATAATATGAATATTTTTCTGTACTTAGTGAATGTGATACGCTTTTTTATAAAAAAAAAGGATATAACGGACCTTCCACTAATATATCCAATATCACACTAATAATTTATTTATCCAAAAAAATACCACTATTAAATTTATTTAGCTGCCTAGCTTCTATTTATTTATCTCGTGGTGGCTTTATTTACAATTGCAAATCAGACATATTAATGTAATAAAAATTCCCAATTGTATAATTTATTTAAAAAAATTAGTTATATGTCTTTAACTTCTTGACTTCTAACGTATTGTTTGATACGATTTTTGGTTCATACATGATTCGTTAAATTTCTGTACTTAGTGAAAGTGATATACTTTTTTATATAAAAAGTCTATAATAGTTTTTTTATATAAAAAGTCCACTCATATATCCAATGCCCACTCTAATAATTTATTTATCCAAAAAAATACTAATATTAAATTTATTTAGCTGCCTAGCTTCTATTTATTTATTTCCTGGTGGCTTTATTTACAGTTGCAAATCAGATATATTAATGTAATAAAAATTCCCAATTGTATAATTTATTTAAAAAATTAGTTATATGTCTTTAACTTCTTGACTCGTAATGTATGGTTTGATACGATTTTTGGTTCATACATGATACGTTAAATATTTTTCTGTACTTAGTGAATGTGATATGCTTTTTTTATATAAAAAGTCCACTAATATATCCAATGTCACACTAATAATTTATTTATAAAAAAAATACTGTTATTAAATTTATTTAGCTGCTAGCTTCTATTTATCTCGTGGTGGCTTTATTTACAATTGCAAATCAGACATATTAATGTAATAAAAATTCCCAATTGTATAATTTATTTTAAAAAATTAGTTATATGTCTTTAACTTCTTGACTCATAATTATGGTTTGATACGATTTTTGGTTCATACATGATACGTTAAATATTTTACCGTACTTACTGAATGTGATATGCTTTTTTTATATAAAAAGTCTATAATACCTTTTTTATATAAAAAGTCCACTAATATATCCAATGTCACACTAATAATTTATTTATTCAAAAAAATACCACTATTAAATTTATTTAGCTGCCTAGCTTCTATTTATTTATCTCGTGGTAGCTTTATTTACAATTGCAAATCAGACATATTAATGTCTTCTTGATGATCCCGGATGAATATCAATTTGGTTAATTCCAGCTATGGCTACAATGTATTGACTAAATTATCGGACTCATAAACTAATGAAAGGAAACATATTTGTTATTTCTCTTAGAATTCAATTTTACTAATGGAGATGCAACAAACTTAAGTTTCTTCATGCTGTTTGTAGTATTAGTATTTGATGTGTCTGAAAGTATCCTGATGACATCCAGTTTTCTTTAAGATGTTGAGCCGTTACGCTTCTCAATTACTGGTTACGAGGCCATGTTCTCTCTCTAATGAGGCTTTCAGTTAACTGAATAATGTTGATAACGACTTTTCATCATGAACTTTCCCTCGAGATTGCTATGGATGTTCTTATTACTGGTATTAAGTTTATAATATTTATAGGAAGAATTTCTAGATACTTTTACTTATGATTTAAAATTAATGTGGAACCAGATTATTTTATTGCACGCCTGATAAATAACACACATTTTGCTGAAATTCATTTAAATTTATTTTATTTAAACGTTAGATACGATTCTACAATTCTTAAATTTTCTGGACAGTTAAACAATTATGAAAATGTTCCCTTTATATTGGATAAAATATTTATACAATATTAATTCAACAACGAGTAGAGTTGTATCCAACAATGAATAGTATATAATAGTTCAAAATAGAGTAGAGATCAAGTATTGCCGTCTGATGACGACCTGTAGCTTTTTAGATTATTAGAGATTATTTGTTATATAAAATGCAGATTGAAATACACTCAAGAGCCAAAACATTATGACCACCTATCAATAACGAGTTGGCCCACCTTTGGCAAGGAACAGATTCAACCCACCTAGGCATAGATGCCACAAGTCCTTCTAGATGGCCGGAGTTAGATTGTACCAGATGTTTAAGCAACGCTTACGCAAATACGAGATATTGCGAATAGGTGGTCTTTAAAATCTGAGCTGCCGTCCATGATGTGTTCTATTGGATTTAGATCCGGTAAGTTAGGCGCCAGAACATAAACTGTTCCTGGAAACACTCCAACACAAGGGACGTTGTCCTGTTAGAACATTCCATTTCCAGCTGGAAAAACAGAGACCATGCATAAGGTTGCAACTGGTCCGCAATGGTATTCAAATACCCTGTAGTATTTATGGTCTGCTCTACCACAACCACAGGTCCCAGAGAAGCCCAAGAGAAAGTCCCCCAAAGCATAATTCCGCCACCCGGCCTGTGTATGATCTACTGTACATTGAGGGAGCAACTGTTCGCCTAGAAAACGGCGTATCCTGACACGGCCATCTGACAAATCGTGATTCATCTCACCAGGCAACTCTCTCCAACTGATCCATGGACCAGTGCCGATGTTCCCGGGCCCCGCGTAGGCGCAGTTGGCGATGACGCTTGGTCAGTAAAGGCACACGTTTGGGACGTTTGCTGCGTAGCCCCATATCCAACAGTGTCCTCTGAACAGTGTGCTCCGATACTATTCTACTTGGACCTTCATTGTATTAGGTTGTCATCTGAGCTACTGTCTAGTTCCGGTTTTGCTTCACCATGTGAGACAGTCTCCGATGACCTTTGTCTTTGATAGCGTGTGGACGTCCAACACCATGTCGTCTACTGCTGGTTTCACCGTCATTCATCCACTTTGCATAAATACTAACAACTGTAGATCGCGAACAACCCACGAGACATGCAGTTTCGGAAATATTTGTTCCGAGCCTTCGAGCCATCACAATCTGCCCTCTATCAAAATCACTTAGATCCTCAGCTTTTCCCATCGCGCATAGAAGTAAGAGAAAGAATGATTCTTCAGACTCTCCAGCAGCAGTTAAATACCACTTCCACCGATCACGTGCCTTCCACGTCATCCAGGCGAGTTCATTGCAAAGAGTTGGGATGGTCGTAATGTTTTGGCTCTTGGGTGTAGTTTAAAATAGAGTAGAAATTAACTACTGCCTTCTGATGGTGACCTGCAGCTTTTTAATATATGTTCTATCGAGGTTATTTATTTACGATAATGCTGCAAAAGGCCAGCTCAAATCTTTCCTTCTTCCAGTAATTTTATTTAATTTCTTTTAATTTCATACCATCAACATCGATCAGTAATGACTCATGAGTAATTTTCTTTCATTTTTCCCCACCACTTTGGTTTAAAGTTATTGTTGGAGTGAACTGTTTAGTAGTAAATATTTCAAAGCCTAATGCTTTGGGAATGTTATTAACCTTTGAGGGTCAAAAGGTTATAATTCTAAATAACAAATGTCAGCATTCTATGACTAAACATTGAGTTAAGCTCAGTTGCATTAATATTCGCTATATAGATATATTGAAATCTAAAAAGTTGCACACCTCTCAGGTGCAATAGTCGTAAATACAAAATTTCCACTATCTAAGTCTAATCGTTGCTGTTTCTCGTGCCACTTGAACAAACCAAGCACGATTGAGCGCACAGGCTCTCGTGTTAAGGCCAAGGGATGTGCCTTTCGTTTTTTTTTAATTAGCACCATTAACGTGAAAGAACGACTTCGCTCAAGTGTGTCCTCGTAATTTTGAAGCAGGGACCCAGCAGAAGATATTGATAGAGAACATGGAGGACATGGTGACCACCAACAAATTTTACTTGCCCCAATCACCTTGTACGAACACGGCCGGATTTTAGGCCGGCTAGGGTTCCGAACCCGCAATCTCTCAGTTACAAGATCGTTGCCTTTGCCGACTGAGCTACCACGGCTCAGACTAACAATTTCTGAGTTTTTCGGGATACATACGAGTACGTGTTCGTACGTGCTGGAAACTCTTCCGAATTTTCCGGGAGTCACCCTAATTTTCAGAGAAACTTCTGAACTCCTGAAAAATTCCTAAATCTCACGAATTATACGATATACAGGAAAAAAGTGATTCTTACTTAAAAATCCCTATGCGTTTTGCAACAATCTCTACAGAAAATAATCTTAATGCATTTTACATTTTGAAAAAAAAACCAACGAAAGGGGTTCCAGTGAAACAGAATCTTGGCCACCACACTTGTACTCTTGTTTGAACATTTCAGAGACCTCCTATATTTTGTACATATATTGACAAACTGTGAGCAAACACATTTTTGGTTTTAAAAAAAATATTTTTATGTTAAATGAAGTTGTGCTTATATGAAAATACAATACGAGGCATATATATCTATTTCTCAAGACAAACTTAAAGGAAAATCAGTGGTGAATGAGAAAAAAATCCCTATTCTACTTAAGAAATTCCCTTTTATATCTCATGTCAAATTTTTATTACCACGTGTTATATTTGGATTGAATAGTTAATTGAATTTCGAATTTGAATAATCACGAATCTTGAACTTTGAGTTTTAAGAATTATTTTAAGTTAATTAATAACTATAAGTGTTCAACAGTAATGAAGAATCAAATCAGGTAACTGTTTACCTTTTGTTTATTCTTGTTATTTGCATGAAGAATCTGTAGAAATTGAATTAGCGATGAAAACAGAAAACGGCTGTTGAACACACTTTCTTTTTATTATTAACACGTCACGATAAATGAAGAATAAACGGAGTAATGAGTAAAGAATTATAAATTATGTTAGACTTTAAACACATGTTTCATAGATGAATACGAATAGAATACAGAAAAATGAATAGAACTACACACATTTAAAATCCAACGCCGAATCTTATCACCTTAGTCTATCACATATATAGTTTGGTTTTATACAATTGCTGAATAGCGGCAACTAGAATTCGGTGGCGAAATTAATCTAACAATATTTTTGTCACGAATTTCATGCATTTAAAAATCTCCCTAATTTTCATTCTCCAAGGTTGGCTCCATATCATGATAAATTTTGCATTCCCCTTGAAATTCTAATTAATCAATTTTAATGGTATTTTATTAATTTTAGTAATACATTGAGTAGATAATAGGTCATTTTAGTTAAATTAAACACTGTTCTAGCTTTAAAAAAAATTTTACAAATATTTTCAATTAAAAATATGCTATAATATCCGCAAGGAAGCAATAAGAATTAATTTTCCTTTATCAACTCTCCATATCTTTAAATCATTGGGTCACTTAAAACTTTCTTCTTATCATTTCAGTCAATTAGGACTAATTGATGACTTTTTAACTACAACTATAAAGTTTTTATGTGGGTTTTCTTTACACTGAAAACAAAATCTTCAGTTCCTACTGCACTCTTACTTTTTCTGCACAAATTCACCAATACACGATCCTTAAAAGAAGAATTAAGTTTTCTTCCATGACTCATTCCAGTTTCCCTGATTTTTTAGACCCTCTAGTTTGCACAACAAAAATTCAGTTAAGCCCAAATAAAACTTTTTGCAACAGAGTAAAAGTTTGGGTTTTATTTTAAACACTACTTATATTGTTCTTATTTTATACGTTTTTAATATATAGGATGATTATAATTAAAGTCCTAATTTTAGAATTTTCTAAAAAAGAAACACTTGTCAGAGCGTTTAATGCCATTGTTTCAAGCCCTATTTTCCCAATTAAGAGCCCCGAATAAATGTATCAATTTATCGCATAATAAATAATTAAAAATAACATTTTTTTTTCTGGCATTATGACGTCCTTTCTTTAACCATCTTATTTAATCATTTTTTATTTTAAATTATTTAAATGTATTGTGCATTATTTTCACACGTTTTATCACTGAACTTAGATATTACGTAAATAATTTTCTTTTATATTTGGCTTCAATAATAGATTAGGTACATATGGGATAATTTTAAATTTAATCATCGATTATTTTTTTGTTGCAACAATAAATTTTATCACCGGTATTTAAAACAAATTCTTTTCATAAAAATCTAGGAGTCTCTTGCACGGACTAATAAGTATCTAGCGTTTAACTCATATTTCTCTGAAAATTAAGAAGTTTGTTTGATTGTGTGTTTGTATTTGATACATATCCACACGGTTTGCAATCGATTCTCTACATTTTGGATATCCTTCATATACACCGCCATATAATCATTGTCAATATTAAAACCTCTGCTGTCCATCCTATCACCTGATATGACAAGATAAATAAAAGTTGCCAACTAACAGGCGGTCAGTAAAGTTAAACAAATTATTGAGCTTGTACCAGATAATTCTCATATAAATAACAAACCATGTTTTTACATGCTTCATAAAGTACTTTACAATTCTGGAAAATTAAAAATTTTATTGATCCCGTCATATGACGGGCTATATGCTAGTAAATAAGAATTGTCCATTCATGACATTATATCGAGTTCTGGGTGAGAGCCATTTGCTGTATTTTCCTGTCTGCATTAAAATTACATTGCCAAGAAATGCCTGGGAATTAAAAACATGGGCTTTAATCTTGTGTGATCGTGGAAAAGTAATTTTTACTGGGTACATATGTATGTATTTGGAAACAATTTCCATTTTCCCCTTTATTTACAGCTGAAAAGCACTGAAATTATTCTAAAAATCGTTCAGTTACTGTATGACAGGAGTGGGAAAATACTTTTAAGGGCGGGCCAAAATGAAATTTTCAAAATATCTCCCGGGCCGGAGGACTATACCGCATATTCTATGCTCAAGCGAATGTTTTGGGTGAAGTTTTTTCCCTGCCCAAGAAATGTTTTTACAAAAACACTAAGTATCATTTTAAAGGTTTTGGGCAGAGAAATTTGACAGTTAATAAAAGATAATAATAATAATAAATTGTCTTACTTAGGTGTATATGCGAATAATTTGTTCCCAGTAAAATATGTCACGTAAGTTTTAGAGAAATATTATCCATTATATTAAATTAATCGTCATTAAATAAATCAGTTAATGAAAGATTTTATTTTGATATTTATTTATATCTTAACGATACAAATTATTTTATTTTGATCATAGTTATTACATTTTTATATTTATATTACATTTTTAAATATAATAGTAAATAGAATTATAAAAAGAAAAGACAAACATCCAACGTTAAAATAGAATAGTTTTAGTTAATGCAAAACGTGAAATCGGGAATGTTCATTTGATATTATTTCTTCAAAATTTGGATCCAAATCACTTATAGCAATCCTTAATACCGAGTGTAGATTTTCGTCAGTAATTTGTGATCGTAAAAATGATTAGCGAATAAGTTCTTTCATGAATATATGTTAAACCAAATAAATTGCATAAATTGCAAAAAAAATTGCATTCAGGATTTTTAAACGGGCTGAATAAAGTAAGCAAAAGGGCTTTTACCCACCTCTGCTCTATGGGCTGTCTCAAAATACTCTAAGTATAAATCGTAAAATTCAACGAATTTTCAGTTAAAAAGATATATAACCTAATTCTCCTGCATATTTTTATTTATTTCCAACCAAACTAAATTTATTTCTAGTTTAAATCATGTCACTTGATTTATCCGTTGAAATACGAGAAATTTAATGCTGCATCGGTACGGTGAAAAACAATTTTTTCTCCTCTGTACTGAAATATTTTTCCGTGACTATAAAATGTTTTTAGCTTTAAGATAGGAAAGGAAATTTTGTTAAAGTGTGATTTAGTAGAATCTGGAAAGAAAGACGGTGTTCGAATATGACGCTTACGATAAGATAACGGATGCTTAAAAAAATAAAAACAAAATAAATAAAAGTAAAAATAAAAAAACAGAAAGCGAATCTCCCAGTATGTTACGCCTACATCCTTGCAGCTTAAATGCGATACACTGAAAAAAAAATATATTTTCTGGCTCGTAACATTAAGTAAGTGTTAAGTGAATGCGGTCCCTTTTATACCATTAAAATGTTTACAACTCTCAAATGTATAATTGGGGAATAGAAATTTTCACATCCTCTACCTCTCATACGGTTGATTAAATGGTTTAGAACTATTAAATCTTCATAATTGTTTATTATAAAAATTAAACTGGAAACATTTCTGCACTTGTTCTGATACCATAACTTTTCCCATGTTTTAAATGAACCGAAAGTTCTACTGTATTAAATTATATGTATCATTTCACTTGTTAACTTTAAAACGATTATATAATCGAGCTTAGTTAATTCTAATTCCAAAGATAATGCGAAATTGGAAACATTTTTATATTTTCTAATACCATCGCTTATACCATATATCAAATGAAACGAAAATTTTAGTGAACTAAATAATTTGTATCATTTCACACGTTCATGTATAGTTTAAACTTTAAATGTTTATATAGTAGAACTAGGTCATTCCTAATTTCAGATAGAATGCAAAACTGGAAATATTTCCACATTACTTTCTAATACTATTGGTTTTGTCTCAAATGAAACGGAAGTTATAGCAAATTAAATTATTTGTATCATTTCACATGTACACGCGTAATTTAAACTTTAAAATGTTTATATAGTTCAACTTCGTCATTTCTAATTTCAAAGAGAATGCAGATCTGGAAATATTTCTACATTATTTTCTAATACTATTGGTTTTGTCTCAAATGAAACGGAAGTTATATCAAATTAAATTATTTGTACGATTTCACACGTACACGCATAATTTAAACTTTAAAATGTTTATATGGTTCAACTTCGTCATTTCTAATTTCAAAGAGAATTCCAGCGTTGGAAATATTTCCACATTATTTTCTAATACTATTGGTTCTGTCTCAAATGAAACGGAAGTTATAGCAAATTAAATTATTTGTATCATTTCACACGTACACGCGTAATTTAAACTTTAAAATGTTTATATAGTTCAACTTCGTCATTTCTAATTTCAAAGAGAATGCAGATCTGGAAATATTTACCACATTATTTTCTAATACTAATGGTTTTGTCAAATGAAAATCTCAATGAATGAATGGTTATTTCTAATTTCAGAAAGATGTGGAACCGGGAACAATTTTATACTTTTGATAACATCGCTTTTGCCATATCTCAAATGAAACGGAAGTTATATCAAATTAAATTATTTGTATCATTTCATACGTACACGCGTAATTTAAACTTTAAAATGTTTATATAGTTCAACTTCGTCATTTCTAATTTCAAAGAGAATGCAGAACTGGAAATATGTCCACATTATTTTCTAATACTATTGGGTTTGTCTCAAATGAAACGAAAGTTTAAAAAATTAGATTATATGTATCATTTCACACGTTTCCTGTATAATTTAAACTTTAAAATGCTTATATAGTTCAACTTCGTCATTTCTAATTTCAAAGAGAATGCAGATCTGGAAATATTTCTACATTATTTTCTAATACTATTGGTTTTGTCTCAAATGAAACGGAAGTTATAGCAAATTAAATTATTTGTATCATTTCACACGTACACGCATAATTTAAACTTTAAAATGTTTATATAGTTCAACTTCGTCATTTCTAATTTCAAAGAGAATGCAGATCTGGAAATATTTCTACATTATTTTCTAATACTATTGGTTTTGTCTCAAATGAAACGGAAGTTATAAAAAATTAAATTATTTGTATCATTTCACACGTTTCCTGTATAATTTAAACTTTAAAATGCTTATATAGTCAAACTTGGTCATTTCTAATTTCAAAAAGGAATGAAGAAGTGGAAACATTTCTACATTATTTCCTGATACTATTGGTTTTGTAGCAAATGAAACGAAAGTTGCAGCAAATTAAATTATTTGTATCATTTCACACGTACATGTATAACTTAAACTTTAAAATGCTTATATAGTCAAACTTGGTCATTTCTAATTTCAAAGAGAATGCAGATCTGGAAATATTTCTACATTATTTTCTAATACTATTGGTTTTGTCTCAAATGAAATCTCAATGAATGAATGGTTATTTCTAACTTCAAGAAGGATGTGGAACCGGGAACATTTTTATACTTTTTTATAACATTGCTTTTGCCATATCTCAAATGAAACAAAAGTTATAGCAAATTAAGTTATTTGTATGATTTCACACAGTACATGTATAAATTAAACTTTAAAATGCTTCTATAGTCGAACTTGGTTATTTCTAATTTCAAGAAGAATGCGGAACTGGAAACATTTTTATACTTTTTGATAACATTACTTTTGCCATATCTCAAATGAAATAAAAGTTATAGCAAATTAAGTTATTTGTATCAGTTTACACGTACATGCAAAATTTAAACTTTAAAATGCTTGTATAGTCGAACTTGGTTATTTCTAATTTCAAGAAGAATGTGGGACTGGGAACATTTTTATACTTTTTGATAACATTGCTTTTGCCATATCTCAAATGAAACAAAAGTTATAGCAAATTAAGTTATTTGTATGATTTCACACGTACATGTATAATTTAAACTTTAAAATGCTTCTATAGTCGAACTAGTTACTTCTAATTTTAAGAAGAAAGCGGAACTGGGAACATTTTTATACTTTTTGATAACATTGCTTTTGCCATATCTCAAATGAAATAAAAGTTATAGCAAATTAAGTTATTTGTATCAGTTTACACGTACATGCAAAATTTAAACTTTAAAATGCTTGTATAGTCGAACTTGGTTATTTCTAATTTCAAGAAGAATGCGGAATTGGGAACATTTTTATACTTTTTGATAACATTGCTTTTGCCATATCTCAAATGAAACAAAAGTTATAGCAAATTAAGTTATATGTATCATTTCACACGTACATGCATAATTTAAACTTTAAAATGCTTCAATAGTCGAACTTGGTTATTTCTAATTTCAACAAGAATGAGGGACTTGGAAAATTTTTATACTTTTTGATAACATTGCTTTTGCCATATCTCAAATGAAACAAAAGATAGCAAATTAATTTATTTGTATTATTTAACATGTACATGCATAATTTAAACTTTAAAATGCTTCTAGTTGAAACTTGGTTATTTATAATTTCAAGAACATAAGTCATCAAAATCAATATTAATACGGACAGATAACTTAGGATATTATTATATAGGGGATATTATTTTTAAAACTATTACTTGAAATATCAAAACTAAATAATTTGTATAAATTTAAAAGGTTTTTTAAACAACTCGTAATAATTTCATTTTAAAACGACTAGAACTTTTTTTTATTTTAGAATGAATAGTGAGAAGGTTTTAAAAAATATTTTATTATTCTGAAATTTACTATATCTTTTTAAGCAAGAACATTTTGTTCAGAGTTCTAAAAGCTCTAGAGCAGTAGTTGCGAAAATTCAAAATGATATTGTTAGCTTCCAAAAGAAAGTTGGACTGAAATAAATT
>CM063500.1:56793006-56798006 GCA_032207245.1 Pardosa pseudoannulata
TGAAATTCTGAACTTTTGCGACGAAAGGTAGCAGATTTTTTTAAAAGAATGCAAATTTAACAAATTAATGTATATTAAACTTCAAAGTACAATATTTTCTTGAGATTTGTGTTATTTTTGAAAATGCATCTTTTAATATTTGACGAATTATAGTTAAAAAAATTCCACTTTACTTTTTAAAATTTACTACTAGAGTTGATTTTCTTTTTAAATCATTTTAGCTATGAAACATAAGTTCATGTATGTTTATTTTATCATTTAAAGAAGGTTCTATTGTTTTTTACTTTAAAAGTTAGTTAAATTCGCAAGCACGGAAGGTTTTTATACACGGTTTCTATTAACCGAGATTTCCGATATCCGAGGTATTAGCTGGGACAATCGAGGTTCTACTGTAGTTAAATTTCCTAAAAAAAAGTAGAATCACATATAATAGTGTAGTAAATGTTTTCATGATATTATGGACTCACGTTGTCTCTCTCTATCTCTCACATACATACACTCACACTCGCTCTGTGTATACATTTTGTATAGAACGACTTCTTCTTCAGCAGAGCTACAGCCTGGTACAGGCCAAGGCTTTCTCTGTCTTCTTCTTCCAAACGGCACGACTTTTTGCAAGGTTTCTGCATCTATTAATACCCAAGATCTCCAAATCTTTCTCCACACAATCCAACCACCTTGTTGCTGGTCTACCTCTTCTTCTTGTACCCTCAATCTTTGAAAAAGTTAAAATTTTTTAACTGGGTCCAAATCTGCTCGTCTGAAAACATGTCCCAGACATCTAATTCTGTTGGATTTAGTTACTCTCAAGATGTTAGGTTGTCTGTATTTATTATATAATTCATGGTTATATAAACATCTCCATATGTTTATTTTCCTTTACTCCTCCAAATATTGACTGAAGGATTTTTCTTTCAAAAAAGAGTAGCCTATTTTCTTCTGTTTTGTTATTTTTAATTGCCCATGTCTCATTGCCATATAAAATGATAGATCTTATAAGGGTTTTGTATAGGTGTATTTTTGTATTGATGCAGAGGAGTTTAGATTTTATTTGGATCTTTAAACCAAAATAGAACCTATTTGGCATCAACATTTGGTTTCTAATTTCAGTCTATCTTATTTCTACTGGTAATAAGTATGCCCAAGTATTTAAACTGGGTGACTTCCTCAAAAATAGTTTCCAATGTTAAGCGATTGTACATGTATTCTAGGACTCTCCACCAATAATTTAGTTTTTTCCTCGTTTACTGCTAAGTCCATATCCCTAGCAGCACTCTCGAGGGCAATAAATGCCACAACCACATCATGTTTTCTTCGCACAACAATATCAATATCATCTGCATATGCAAGTACCTGAATAGATTTCTGCAGGATTGTGTCTCTAGTGTTGATACCTAAATCTCGTATAACTTTTTCAATGGCTATATTAAATAAAATGCAAGACAGAGAGTCTCCTTGCGTAAGACCTTTCTCTGTATAGAAAACTTCAGATACCTCAGACATGAGCTTAATCCTACACTATAGAACGACTATCATATCGAAAATTGCACGCACATATTTTCGAATATTTTAAAACTCATATTTGTTTTGCCGGGGGCTATACTCGGCAAGAGCTCACTAATTCATAGAAAGAAGGATAATTTAACAGAAGGGAGAGGGAAGCTAAATTCCTTAAAAAAATAAATCTATTTTATTCAGTCATAAGATAAATCTGGAAATTAAACTCTGGTAGGCCCATTTTAGATTAGAAAACAAGGCTGTCGATGACTGGAGTGAGACGAAAAGCACGAGAAAAATTTACCTATTTCACTTGTTCTGAATGTCGAAACCTATGACTCGTCAAACACGTGTGCGGCCATTAAACTAGGAGCATAGCTTAAATTTGGATGGTCTTGGATACTTTCAAAGGCTACGAGTCAGTGATTTCACCTGATAGAGAAGATAAGTTGCTGTGTTTTCGAGAATGAGGCTCTATTTGTGTTACGAAATAAGAATTAAATTAGGGAGAATAATTCCGACATTATTCAGATTATATTTCCTATTTTATATCTGTAAAATTTATTTCCTCTCGTCACAATAATTATGTAGCCCCTATTTTTTTTACTTGTCCGCGCTACTAGGCAAGAAGATAAATCAGCTAGCAGTAATAAATATGCAGATTGACCACATTGAAGAGAACGGCACAAGTCTAATTAAAACTTTATTTTAGAGCTGTTGAAACGGATATCTTTACTAGTCAACGACTGACAAATGAAAGACACAAAAATCCCTCTGCTCGAACAGAGATGCACCCAAAAGCGAAGACAGAAAGAATTTTCCCAAGGGACAAAAAACTTACTCAACGAGGTTAAGTGTTAAAATCAGAGAAAAACGCGGAGCCATTTGCCGGCGACAGCTGAGAAACATATTGTATAGACAGAATTTTTTTACATATATAGAACAGAAAACTTTGGGAAATGTATTGAAAGAATTTTAAATCGAAAGCACTCCTAATCGAAAGCTATCCTTAAGACATTAAGAGGCTGGAAAAAAGATTTTAAGGAAGTAGAATCGGAGAGAGGAGGTTTTTAAGGAAATATTAAATAATCCCCTATATAATAATAGCCTAAATTATCTGTCCGTCTGTCCTCGAATTTATGAAGCGGTTGGACCTGGAATGGATAGAGGCATCCATATTGGATTCTTGACGAGTTAGGGTTAGCAAAATTCCAATCGAGTAAAGTTTATCTTCTCCTAAATTATCCATCCGATTCTAAAATAAATTGGAAAAATATCAAGGCGAAAAATACTGCCGTCTTTAAAACGTTCGAAATCCACCCCTTCCCCCCTTTTCGCGCTTTTAATGCCATTATTTCAACCCCTATTTTCCCCGGTTAAGAGGAGGCGATTAAATATATCAGTTTATCACATAATAAATAGATAAAAATAACATTTTTCTAGCATTATGACATCATTCCATCTCATTTAATTATTTATTTTAATCTATTTAAATATCGTCTGCATTATTTTCATACGTTTTATCACTGAACTTAGATATTACGTCAATAATTTTCTTGTTTTATTTGGCTTAAATAATAGATTAGGTACATATGTGATAATTTTAAATTTAATAATCGATTATTTATATATTATAATTACAAGAATCTCAGTGTGAAAGACGATATTGTCATAGTTTAGACGAAGATTGTACACATGGTCATTTATGAAGTTGTTGCTCTGTTGGTAACAAAGCGAAATCAAAACAGAAAGTGTCTCCAAATGTAAACAATGTGGACATTTCAAAATTAGGTTCTCATTGTTGGCTTTATTGTTGCGAACAAGAGATCTAAAATTTCTTTGTTGTTTCTCAGTTCTTAACTAACTCTCAGCGAGTGTGACGGTAAAGAGCTAATTTGAGGGAAAATTCATAAAAAAATCGATTTTTAATTGAATTTTATTTGCTAAACATGCCCAAAAACCTACGGAAAAGAATACTTGGTACAATGCATTTCCGGGGTTACTTCGAACATAAACGGTTTGAAAAAGAAGCCAGGCTCCGAGACTTGGAAAACGAAAGGGGACGAATCGTCAATGAAATGGACTGGAACTTACTTGACGGGGAGGAAATATTTCGCAGCCTCCAGTCGTACGAGGAAGATCCCGAGGCCAGCTTGCGATGCCAGCAGTGGTTTCGTGTGCAGCAAAGAATGGCCAAATATGCCTGGGATCGAGTAGCGGGCGAAAGGGTCCAACTTAAAATTATGGATGACTACATGATTTCCCTTAATGAACATTGTCGATTCTGGCACTGATTCCCCTGCGGCTTAAAAGAAGAAGTCCTGTCTTGGATGGACGGTGTGAACTCGGTGACCTCCGACCTTCACTGTTACATGACGGAGTTGAAGGCAGAGCGTCGAAGAAGCCTCTTCATTCGCTGCCTCCAGCCTTGCACAAATCTTTAAAACGGAGACTGAAACATATACCCAACTGTGACTATTTACTAACGGAATTGACTTTATGAAACCGAAAGGTGGCGTTTCTACCATCCATTTCTGCTGCCACCAACTTATGACTTTTATTACCTGGACTTGACTTTATACTAGATCATCGTGACGTGACCAACATCGCCCGTTCTTCTCTTCTTTTGCCTCGCATATGTCTTCCACCTAACCATTTTTGTAACTTCAATACCAATAGTAAAAGCTTAATAAATAAAGATCAACAGTTTCAATAGTTAGTCTTTGTATTTTTGACTCAAATTACTAATTTTACAGCACATGTTATAACTTTATTTATTTAGGTCTCATTCCTTCTAATTACGGACACGCCCAATGTTTATTTTGATTTGGAAAGAAGTACAACCAGGGCCTGATTAAAGCCCGGGCCCACTGGGTCTAGGCCTTGGGCCCCCTAATTTTAGGGACCTCTAAAATTTGGTACTTAATTATTAAATTTTAAATAATTAACAAAATTTGAAAATGTTTTTTGTCCATTCAAGTAATATTTCACGAAACCTTATTCAGAAATTATATAAAAACGCCGAACGATGGCCGATTGGTCAGGGTGCTGGCATTCGGAACCGGAGTTCGTGGGTTCGAATCCCACTGTGGCATGGATGTTCGTTGCCGATCGGAATCTGCTTTAAGCTTTAGATTCTGGTCTCATTAGCCCCCATGTTGTAAAAAAGTAGACCGTAGCGCTCCAAACCAAACAAATAAACAAACAATATAAAAACAGTTTAAGTGTTGACAATTTTATCTGAAACACACTCCAGTTTACTTATTTATCTTATATATAGCATTTATCTTATATATTATATAATATAAATTAGTAATAAATTAAAAAATTTCAGCCAGTTATAAAGAAATATTAGCACTTTTTATTATATTTTTGAAACTTAGATACAATTGTTATTTGCTTTAGAATTTTATTGTTTTATTATTTTTTTCGCGTATTAATTTTGTGTTAAAATCTATGAATAGCTATTATTTGTTAATCTTGCCTATGCTATTTTATTTTAT
>CM063500.1:56803006-56825506 GCA_032207245.1 Pardosa pseudoannulata
AGAATAATATACCCACCCATTAAGCTTTCTTGTTTTGAGTTTCCATGGTGAACCAATTTTACTTGGCAATAGGGTCAATAGGATAATATATAAATACCAAACTCAGTAACTTCCAGCCAAATGACAAATAAAAAATAGAATTAAACAATTCAATGCATTTTTTTTAATCGGTAGTTTAGCGGATCTATGACTTTCCATGACTTTTACTCATTTTACTTGAAAAATCAAGACTTTCCATGACAAAATTAATCCATTGTCTAAATCCATGATTTTCCATGACTTTCCCTGACTTTCCAGGTGCGCGGAAAGCATGTATATATATATTATATATATATATATATATATATATATATATATATATATATATATATATATATATATATATATATATATATTATATATATATATGTGTGTGTGTGTGTGTGTGTGATATCAAAATTAATAAACTTTAATATTTCCTTAAAAACCTCCTCTCTCCCATTCTAACTCCTTAAAATCTTTTTACTAACCTCTAAATGTCTTAATCGCCGAACGATAGCCGATTGGTTAGGGTGCTACCCTTCGATACCGGAGTTCGTGGCTTCGAATCCCACAGTGGCATGGATGTTCGTAGACGTTCGGAATCGGTTTTAAGCTGTAGGTCCCGGTCTCATTAGCCCTCGTGTTGCAAAAAGTAGACCGTAGCACTCCAAACCAAACTAAATGTCTTAATCAAAGGAGTGTCCTCGACTTAAAATTCTTTCGATACAATTCCCAAAACTTTCTATCCTATAAATGTAAATTTTCTGTCTATTCAACACGTTTTTCAGCTGTCGCCGGCAAATGGCTCAGCGTTTTTTCCTGATCTTAATATAGGCGCATTATTTTTTAAGTCCTTTAATGTTGTTTTTTTCCATTAGAATGACAGTGATTTAAGGCCATTTCAGTTTTGATTCATTTTTCTGTATTCTTTCCAACCGTTTAATCCCGCAGGACGATGGCCGAATGCTGGAGCGTTTCTCTTCAATACCGGAGTTCACGTGTTCGATTCCCACTGCAGATATGGATGTTTGTAGCCGTTCGAAATCGGCTTTCAAAGCAGGAGGTCCCGATCTCATTAATGGTTGTATAGCAAAACAATAGACAGTAGTGATCCAAACCAAACCAAACCACTCTAATCACGTGATACGAATTATATTTAAAGATATGTCTATGTTTTACGACATATTTGAGCGCCCTCAGGGAACAGCTTACCCTATTGGGTGTAGGGTATGCAAGTGCTGCCCTGGGGAAGAATCTACCCCGGACTCAAAGGCGAATACGAATTAAAAATTTAAAGATAAATAAATAAATAATAATGAAAAAACAAAATAAATATATAAAATTAAAAAAATATTGTTGATAGAAAATAAGCTGATTTACTTTAGATTGGTTTGGTTTTGGAGCGCTAAGGTCTACTATTTGCAACACGAGCGCTAATGAGACCGGGATCTACTGATTAAAGCCTATTCCGAACGGCTACGAACATCCATCCCATAGTGGGATTCGAACCCACGAACTCACGGTGCTTCCGAAGGCCAACACCCTAACCATTCGGCCATCGTTCGATGGTTTGCTGGAGAAGTTAATAGCAGAAGAAACGCTGATTAGGTATGGAATCTTCTGAGATAAGTTCTATATATGTGCTGAGTATAACAATGAGAGTACAATGCTATAGAAATAAAGGAGTAAGGATAATACAGACCAATAATAAAAAAAATAATAATTTACAACGCATTACATGATGTGTAAAATTTTCATACAACTTTTTGTTCGCGTTTACCCACTTGAAACAAACTTTTAATTGGTAAATATGTGCTATGCCAATATAGAAAAGTAGTCAAAATGCAAATCGAATTCATATTTTCGCAGGGGATGACGGACAGAAAATGACATCCTTTACAAATATTCGAAAACGTTTACATGGAGGAAAATTATCTAAGCTTCGAGGTGACCCGTAAGTCGTGTATGGTTTGGTTTGGAGCGCTACGGTCTACTGTTCTGCCCACGAGGGCTAATGAGACCGGGACCTAATGCTTAAAGCCGATTCCGAAAGTCTACGAAAATCCCTGCCATAGTGGGATTCGAACCCACGAACTCCGCTACCGACGATGAGTGCCCTAACCAATCGGGCAGAGTCCGGCAAGTCGTGTATGTACGATCTATTCTTCATAAATGCAGAAGAACGTTTAAATATTAAACAAAGAAAAACCCTAATTCGAATTTTTTTAAAGTGATGAATGCAAGGTTACAAAATGTAAATTACCTCATCGAATCATAAAACCAAATTTCACACACGTAGGTCGTATCGTTTCAGCACAATCGTGTCTAAATATTACATCCATTCTAAGCGTTTTATGCATAATATAAAGCTATAGTTGTAATACTATTGGGGGTAAAAGACGATAATAATACAAAAGGCGACATTGTAACCAGCGAAAATGGCGAAACCGTTTGGATTATTGCTCAAATGTAGAAGGCCTTACAGGTTTTACGATATGGTGTTCAAAGATATTAAATAACTTTCAAATACAATGTTTACAACTCTGCACGCATATGAAAGCGTTATTAAGGATTTACTCCGAAAAATGGAAATCATGTGATAAATTGTTATCAACCGTTTATTGTTGTAGATTTCAAATAGTACAAGTTTTATCCTATTCGGAAGATACCACTGTAATATATTTTATTCTAGAAATATTCGTGAAATTAATACGATGGCTTTACATTTATTACTACTGGATATAAATTGAAATTAAAACCATTATTTTAGTTCAATACTTCCATAATAGATGTAATAGATCGTATATTTACAGGTACTATATCTTCACCTATTACCTTAAAGACTTTTCATTAAAATACATCTCAATTCAAACAAATCTGTACAAATACTTTATGCACTAATATATAGGCTTCATATGATGGGTTCAGTAAAATTTTTAATTTTCCAGAATTGTAAAGTCCCTTGTAGATTTCAAATAGATCGTTTGATACTATTCGGAAGAAATCACTGTAATATATTTTACTCTACAAATATTGGTGAAATTAATATGAGGGCTTTTCATTTATTACTACTAGATATAAATTGATTTGGTTTGGTTTGGAGAGCTACGGTCTACTGTTTTGCACACGAGGGCTAATGAGACCGGGGCCTACTGCTTAAAGCCGATTCCGAACGGCTATGAGCACCCATACCATAGTGGGATTCGAACCCACGAACTCCGGTACCGACGATCAGCGGATATAAATTGAAATTAAAACCATTATTTTAGATCAATGCTTTCATAATAGATGTAATAGATCGTATGTTTACAGGCACTATTTCTTCACCTATTAAAGACTTTTTATTAAAATTTTTCATTAAAGTAAGTCTCAATTCAAACAAATCTGTCCAAATACTTTATGCACTAGGATATAGCCCGTCATATGACAGGATCAGTAAAATTTTTAATTTTCTAGAATTGTAAATTCTCTCATGAGGCAGGCAAAAAAATTATTTGTTTGTTTGGCTGAGAACTATCTGGTACACACTCAATAATTTGTTTATCTTCATACTCCTCTAAAGTCTCCCGATACTATGAGTGAAGTTTTGAATCGCGTTTACCCGTGTAAAACAAAGTTCTAATTAGTAAATATGTGCTATGCCAATATAGAAAGTAGTCAAAAAAATATTTTCGAAGGGGATGAATGACAGAAGATGATACCCTTTACAAATTTTCGAAAACGTTTACCTGACGGAGAGTTATCTAAGCTTCGAGGTGGCCAGTAAGTCAGGTATGTACGATCTATCCTTCAAACATGCAGAAAAAAGTTTAAATATTAAACAAAGAAAACCCTAATTCGAAATTTTTTTAAAAGTGATCATTGCAACGTACCGCATCGATTCATAATACCAAATTTCACATACGTAGGTCGTATCGTTTCATCATAATCGTGTCTAAATATATCCACGCTAAACGTTTCATATATAAGATTAACGTGTATTTGTAATACTATTGGGAGAAAACGCCGATAATAATACAAAAGGCAATGCTGATACCGGCGAAAATTGTCTAAACCGTTTCGATTATTGCTGAAATGTAGAACGCCTTACGGGTTTTACGATAGAGTGTACATAGATATTAAATAACTTTCAAATACAATGTTCACAACTGTGCACGCATATGAAAGCATTATTAATGGTTTACTCCGAAAAATGGAAAACATGTGATACATTGTTATCAACCGTTTATAGTTGTAGATTTCAAATAGTACAAGTTTTATCATATTTGGAAAAAATCACTCTAATATATTTTACTCTACAGATATTGGTGATATTAATATGATGGTTTTACATTTATTACTACTGGATATGCAGTTTTGAATCACGTTGAATTCTTTTAGAAAGATAATTCAAAGTTTTCTTAGCCTCGTCGAAATTCCCGTTAAGTTCTTCCCAGTCTTTTTCTTTTTCCACAGCAATTAATGGAAGTAAAGGAAGGAAGTAATCATTTCCACTACACCCTGAAGGTATATACAATATGTTGTTAATACCGATGATAAAATGTTCATTGCAACAAAAAATAATCGATGATTCAATTTAAAATTATCTTATATGTACCTAACCTATGATACTGTGAGTGCAGTTTTGAATCCCGTTGAATTCATTTAGAAAAATAATTCAAAGTTTTCTTAGCTACGTCGAAATTATCGTTAAGTTCTTCCCATTTTTTCTTTTTCCACAGCAATTAATGGAAGTAAAAGAATGAAATAATCATTTCCACTACACCTTGGAGGTAGATCAAATTTTCATTGCAAAAAAAATAATCGATGATTAAATTTAAAATTATCACATATGTACCTAATCCATTACTTTAGCCAAATATAAAAGAAAATTATTTACATAATATCTAAGTTCAGCGATAAAACGCATGAAAATAAGGCAGACGATATTTAAATAATTTAAAATAAATAGTGATTAAATGAGATACTTAAAGGAATGACATCATAATGTTAGAAAAATTATTTTTACCTATTTATTATGTGATAAATTGATAACTTTAATCACCTGCTCTTAACCAGGGAAAATAGGGCTCGAAATAATGGCACTAAAAGCTCGGAAAGGGAAGAAGGGGTGGATTTCGAACGTTTAAAAACGACAGCATTTTTCGATGTGATATGAAGCATATTTATACCAATTTATTTTAGAATCTGATCGATAGTTTCGTAGAAGAAAAACTTTACTTGGTTTTGAATTTTTCTAAGCCTGACTCATCAAGAATACAATGCGGATGCCTCTATCCATTCCAGGTAAAACCGCTACATAAATTAGAGGACAGACAGACAATTTATGAAAACTGATAATTTTATTAGTTTATTTTATACACTTTACGAAAACTGAAGACCGAAAACTGTAACAATTTACGAAAAATTAAATTTTATGTTTCATTTAAAAAATTATGAAAACTTTCTTAAAAATTTAATTAATAAAAAATATAATTGGTTTTGACTATTTGGTGTTATTAATTTTCTTATACTTCAATTTATATATTAGGGTATTATCTATTGAATAACTTTAGTACAAAAAAAATTATTTGCGCGCATAAAAATTTTCGCGAAAATGTCCACAACTTAAAATGAGTCTTAATAACCTAAATAAAATCGAAATATAAAACAGGTACTTGAATTTATTTTAAAATATTTTAAAATTCTGTATGTAGCATTCTGTAACAAATTACGAAAAATTAAATTGTATGCTTCGTTTTACAAATTATGAAAAATTTGGGAAAAATTTAATTAGTAAAATATATAATTGGTTTACAATATTTGGTGCTATTAATTTTCTTATACTTCAATTTTTATATGCACAAAACTTCACAACTCTGAATTAGTAATTTGTAAATATACTTTGCAATGGCCACAGTTTTATTAAGGTATCCGTCTTCGTTCGGAAACTTTTTCATTAAACGTAGAAAGTAGTTCATGTTTTTCATTTTTAGATTTATTTTTTACATTATCATAGAGAATTGGACTTAAAAAAATTATTCCTGGAGAAGTTTTTATAAATATTCTAATAAATGAAGAAAATATCGTAAAAATTCGGATTTTTTCAAAAGATCTAATTTTTTAATAAATTAAATTATTGTAACATTTTTTGATGCAACACATTTCTTATACACTGGACTAGTGAATCACCTAAAATCTTTGCTTAATTTACATTTAGTAAAAAATTTCGTCCCTTCAAAATCATACACATTGAATTTTTAACGAATTTTCATTACCTTTATATCTAACTATGAGTGTAACATCATTAAAAATTATCCAAATTTAAAGCTTTTAGGTCATTCACTAGTAAATACTATCAAAAGCATTCATAATAATTTTCAACAAATTATTTTAAGAACTTTTTGAGAAATCCCATTTCAAGTTTCGACATTTTATTAAAAATATTGTTCTGAGAAAAACGTATTTGAAGTTTATGAAAGCAACTTTAACTATTAAAAAATTAAAATACATATTTAAATTCCCCACACTTTCTTGCTTCAAAACTTTCTAATTGCCAAGTTGCTAATTATTAAAAATACTAGAAAAATGTTTAAACTAATCTTCATGAAAATTTAAAAAGTTTTGTCCAAAATATGCTCTTTAAAAGGCTTTAAATTCACAACTTCCTGTTCCGAAGTCGCTACTTTCGTTTTGTTTTGACAGCTGTCACTGATATTTAAACAGCTGTCACTTTTCTTTAAAATGCTGTAGAGACAAAACAAAAACAGATTTAGAAACCTAAAAGTTGAACATTTACAATATATCTACTTCCATTTTGTTTTGACAGCTGTCACTGACGTTTACACAGCTGTAACTTTTCTTTAAAATGCCGTAGAGACAAAACAAAAACAGATTTAGAAGTCTAAAAGCTGAATATTTACAATAGATCTACTTCCATTTTGTTTTGACAGCTGTCACTGACGTTTACACAGCTGTAACTTTTCTTTAAAATGCCGTAGAGACAAAACAAAAACAGATTTAGAAGTCTAAAAGCTGAACATTTACAATAGATCTACTTCCATTTTGTATTGACAGCTGTCACTGATATTTAAACAGCTGTAACTTTTCTTTAAAATGCCGTAGAGACAAAACAAAAACAGATTTAGAAGTCTAAAAGCTGAACATTTACAATAGATCTACTTCCATTTTGTTTTGACAGCTGTCACTGACGTTTACACAGCTGTAACTTTTCTTTAAAATGCCGTAGAGACAAAACAAAAACAGATTTAGAAGTCTAAAAGCTGAACATTTACAATAGATCTACTTCCATTTTGTTTTGACAGCTGTCACTGACGTTTAAACAGCTGTAACTTTTCTTTAAAATGCCGTAGAGACAAAACAAAAACAGATTTAGCAACCTAAAAGTTGAACATTTACAATAGATCTAATTCCATTTTGTTTTGACAGCTGTCACTGACGTTTAAACAGCTTTAACTTTTCTTTAATATGACGTAGAGACAAAACAAAAACAGATTTAGAAACCTAAAAGTTGAACATTTACAATAGATAAATAAAAAAAATTATGATTTTTGGCAAAAAATAATGTTTTTAACGTAAACGGATACCTTAAAAATTTTGCAAAACACGATTGGTTAACTTAAATATTACGCCATTGGCTTCACCAAGAAATCTTATTTGCTTGAATAATTCCTTGACAAGGAAAACAACTTTGTATAGAGTCATCCAATTCTCAGACATAATCCGTATATGAATTAAATTACTAAATTGACCGCTTAGGTGGAAATTTCTGACACATTAATTACAATAATGCGTATCAGCCTCATTCATATTAATGGCTTGTTGTGATTCCATTGAAACTAGATTATTACGATTAAAATGTGAATTGTAGATGGGATGGAATATACTAAGGAATGAGAAAATGTTATAGTTAAGTTTTATTCTAATGTACCTTAATCTTAAATATTGATCTGATTTGCCTCTGTGCCGTAAAATTTTTCTAAATAGTAAATCTTGTTTAATTCTTTTCTTTCGTTTATTTTTCGGAATTGAAAATGCGAAAGGATTAAGCAGGTGTTTATCTTTTAACACTTTAGCTTTCCTGACGTGTTTGTCAGGTTCTGACAGATAATTAGAGGTAATCATAATCATATGTAAATATTACTTTGCTTTAAAGACCAGACTATGAGATATAAGTAAGGTTTCTTTTACCATTATAAAAAACTAGCATACAGCCCGTCATATGACGGGATCAGTAAAAACTGTACTGGCCGTATGTTAGTTGCCAACTTTAATTTATCTTGTCATATTACATGATTGGGTGGACAGCAGAAGTTTTAATATTGTATTATTGTGATTATTTGCCGATATATATGAATGATGTCCAAATTTTGGCGAATGGATTACAAACCGTGGGAGTATGTATAATAAGAGATTTGAAAAAAAAATTTTCAATTTTATAACTCCTCTTCAACCTCCACTCAAAATACAGTTTCTAATATACAAAATACAGTTTAAATTAATTTTACAATTTACACTAAATCACAAATTTGTGATGAAAATCACACTCAGTTAATTTAATTTGTGATTAAGTGAATGTTTCAGTCTATTTAGTATGAATGTTATGTGTTTCCTTTGTGTTTTCTTTGTTAATTCAATTAGATTTTAAATATTCAATTTTTGTAAAATTTTTCCTCAAAATGTTGTTTTTGTTTATGTATCAAATTGTTGAGTTACGATCCCCTCGCCAGATTTCAAACGCCACGCTGCAAGCACGCCACGCACGCAAGCTGCAAGCACGCCAATTTCGGCAAATGTGGTTGAAGAACCAACAAGATCCATGATTAGAAACAGGAGAGTGGGCTAAGAAGAGGAGTTGAAAAATCAAACACACAAACGAACAAACTTCTTAATTTTCAGAGATATATAACTTAGACGCTAGATATTTATTAGTCCGTGAAATAGATTCATAGACTTTAATGAAAAGAGTTTGTTAATATCAGAGATAAAATTTTCATTTCAACAAAAAATAATCGAAGATTTAATTTATAATTATCACAAATATATCTAATTTATTATTTAAAAATATGAAAGAAAATTATTTACGTAATATCTAAGTTCAGTGATAAAACGTTTGAAAATAATGCGCATCACATTTAAATAATTTAAAATAAGAAATAATTAAATGAGATGGTTAAAGAAAAGACATCATAATGCTAGTAAAAATGTTATTTTTACCTATTTATTATGTGATACATTGATAAATTTAATCGGGTCTCTTAACCGGGAAAATGGGGCTTGAAACAATGGCATTAAACGCTCTGACAAGTGGGTTTTTTTTACAACATTCTAAAATTGGTATTTTAATTATAATCATCCTATATAGATAAGGATAATAGATTAGGTACACATATGTACCTAATCTATTATTTAAGCCAAATATAAAAGAAAACTACTTACGTAATATCTAAGTTCAGTGATAAAACTCATGAAAATAATGCAGAATGTCTTTAAATAATTTAAAATAAGAAATTATTAAAGGAATGACGTCATAATGCTAGAAAAAAAAGGTTATTTTTACCTATTTACTAGGGGAAAAGCTACTAGTCACATACTAGCACATAGCCTGTCCTATGACAGAATAAGTAAAATTTTTAACTTTCTAGAATTGTAAAGTACCTATGAGGCAGATAAAAAAAATGGTTTGTTTTTTGGCTAAATATTATCTGGTACACGCTAAATATTTTGTTTATCTTCATACTCCTCTAAGTCTTCCAATATTGTGAATGTAGTTTAGAATCACGTTGAATTCATTAGGAAAGATAACTCAAAGTTTTCTTGGCTACGTCGAAATTATCGTTCTTCCCAATTTCTTTGTCACAGTAATTAATGGAAGTAAAGGAATGAAACTATCATTTCTACTACACCCTGGAGGTAGATAAAATGTTCATTGCAACAAAAAATAATCGACGACTAAATTTAAAATTATCCCATATGTACCTAATCTATTATTTAAGCCAAATATAAAAGAAAATTACTTACGTAATATCTAAGTTCAGTGATAAAACGTATGAAAATAATGCAGACGATATTTAAATAATTTAAAATAAAAAAAAAATGATTAAATGAGATGGTGAAAGGAATGACGTCATAATGCAAGAAAAAAATGTTATTTTTATCTATTTATTATGTGATAAATAGATAAAATTAATCACCTGCCCTTAAAATGGGGCTTGATATAATGGCATTAAACGCTCGAAAAGGCGGGAAGGGGTAGATTTCGATCGTTTCAAAGACGACGCTTTGAATTTTGCTAACATTAACTCGTCAAGAATCCAATATAGATGTCTCTGTCCCTTTCAGGTCCAACTGCTTCATAAAGTCGAGGACAGACGGACAGATAATTTAGGCTGTTATTATGTAGGGGATTAACCCTCTGACTGCTCAACCTGTGATTTCCACGGGCATGTGTTTTTCTTCCTTTTTTTAAGAAGCACATTCGACCTTTTTGCCGTTTAACCAGTCGAATAAAGTATATACAGTATTAGTTATTTAATTTGGTAATAAATAGAATTATATGACTAGAACTATAGTTATATTAGGTAATAGAGTTATAGATAGTATGTTATAAATAGAAATTAACTGTATTTCAATTGAAATTTATTAAAAAAAAAATGTTTTATGTGATAACATCTGACATTAGTTTTTCTGAAAGCTTAGTTTCTTATGATAAAAGTCAATATAAAAAATCTTTTCTAGAAAAGAATTAGTATTTCAATTCTCTAATATATATATATATATATATATATATATATATATATATATATATATATATATATATATGCATATATATATACATATATATATATATTTATATATATATATATATATATATATATATATATATATATATATATATATACATATATATATATATACATATATAATACATATATATATATACATATATATATATATACATATACATATATATATTTATATATATATATACATATATATATATACATGCATATATATATATATATATATATATATATATATATATATATATATATATATATATATATATATATATATATATATATATATATATATATATATATATATATATATATATATATATATATATATATATATATATATATGTATATATATATATATATATATATATATTATATATATATATATATATTATATATATATATATATATATATATATATATATATATATATATATATATATATATATATATATATATATATATATATATATATATATATATATATATATATATATATATATATATATATATATATATATATATATATATATATATATTTATATATATATAATATATATATATATATATATATATATATATATATATGTATATATAATATATATATATATATATATATAATATATATATATATATATATATATATATATATATATATATATATATATATATATATATATATATATATATATATATATATAATATATATATATATAAAAAAAAATATATATAAAATATATATATAGTTTACAAATTGAGCAGTCAGATATAAACGCCTTTTGTAGTAGTTTATAATACGTAATTAAAATGTCCTGCTATTAAAAAAGAATTATTCGACAATTATTTTATTATTGCAAGGTATTTATTGTCATTTTAAGGATATTAATATATTTTGTTGATACTTTGAAAAAACAATTACCACTGTCTCCTGCATAATGCATTTTTAATCCTACTGAAATTTCGTTGTCTACAGCCACGTGAATCTTGTTAGCAGATGAGTCTTTTTCTTTAACTTGCCTTCATAACTACAGGTTTTCAACCATGGGAAGGTATCCCATGTTAAGGAATATTCATATTTTTCATTTTTGAAACTAGATACGGTTTATCATCTTTACATCCCATAAAATGTACATCTGAACTTTATTATTTCTTGTTATAAAGTAGGAATGGTGAGTATAGAGTTGTAAAATTTTTGCTCCATTATAGATGGGGGAGAAGGAAAATATTATTAATTCAAAAAGACTTAACCCCTTCCGGAAGACTTTTATGTGTGAAAAGAAGAATCCCCTTTTCATCTTCGATAATATATTTATTCAGGAAAAGAAGAAGTTGAACAAAAATGGATATAGTAGTACAAGTATTACTTCACAAATACAATAAAAATTATATATATATGACATGGTCCAGTGTTAAGACGAATGGAAAACAGTATTCCTTGATAATAATAAGTTTATTAAATCACCATTTCATTTATAAGCAAAACTTGTGCCATTTCCATTTGTTCGTGGCGGAGCTAAGCGAGGAAAGTTGTTGACAGCTCCATGTCCACGTACTAACTGACTCATATCGGTTCACTGAATCATCAAATTTCTCAAATATATTTCCGCTTGACCGGAATACTCCAAAAGGTTAAGCAAGCGTGGGTCTTTTTTATTTATTTTTTTATTATAAAAGAATTCCCTTTTTAAAATCGTTTATAACTCAGGTAATTTCCAACTACCCCTTTTTTAGACCTGACATATATAATGTCTGGCATTTTTGTAGATGACACGCGTGAGTAAGAAATTTCAAGGAAGACCACAATTACACACTAATCTCGTTATATAAGTTAAAATATCATTATACAAAATATTTTGGAATCTCAATTAAGATGCACTGAGTTCGAAATTCTTGGGTTAAACAAAATACTTTAATGATGCTGAATGATTATTATTCGTCGTTTTTACGATGAAAGATTCGATCTCTTGTATGCCTAAAAAATCATTTCTTTCCTGAAAAAAAATGGGAAGACAGAAATGACCCTTTGTTGCTGGGTACACTGTTCTCCCTTTCCCTTCTATAGAAACGGTTATGATCCATTGAGGGCTTGAACCGATTCAATTCTGCTTCGAAACCCCTTTTCTTCTACTTCTAATTATCTTGTAATGCTTTATCCCATTAGGGAAGACAAATTTTAGAAATCCAAATCTTAATTTTGTCAGCATCTTCAGTGCATTTGTGTTCATGTATAAATCATAGATTCTGTTCAGTAATAAAACGAATTATCAAAATTTTGTAACTTTCACCCGTTTATTATTAGGGGCTCAATTGTTCTTTTATTTGTTGTAGATAAATATACTACTTGTTTAGATTTTACTCCAAACCTTTACACGTTTCAATGAATATTCAATAAGACTAACTTGCCTAATTTAGTTTAAGAAGTTCGAACTTCTATAGAAAAATCTTCTTTTAGAAATGCGTGATGTGCAAAAATATCTATAGATGACTCGTGCTGGTCAGAATTTCTATGAAAAGCACTAATCTCGTTATCTAAGTTATAAAATATAATTATACAAATTATTTTAGAATCTCAATATTAAGATGTAGTGAGTTCGAAATTCTTGGGTTAAACAAAATACTTTAATGATGCTGAATGATTATTATTCGTCGTTTTTACGATGAAAGATTCGATCATTTGTGTGACTAAAAACTCATTTCTTTCCTGAAAAAAGACGGGAAGACAAAGAAAGGAACCTTTTGTTGCTGGGTGTTTTATTCTCCCCTTCCCCTCAAATAGAAATGGTTATGATCCGTTGAGGGTTTCATCTGGCTCAATTCTGTTTCGAAGCCCCTTTTCTTCTACTTCTAGTCTTCTTTGGGATGCTTCCTCACAGTAGAGAAGACAAATTTTAGAAATATAAATCATAATTTTGTCAATATCTTTAGTGCATTTATGCTCATGTGTAAATGACATAATTACATGGTTTCCGCGCACTTGGAAAGTCAGGGAAAGTCATGGAAAATCATGAATTTAGACAATGGATTAATTTTGTCATGGAAAGTCTTGATTTTTCAAGCAAAATGAGTAAAAGTCATGGAAAGTCATGGATCCGCTAAACTACCGATTAAAAAAAAATGCATTGAATTGTTTAATTCTATTTTTACTTGTCATTTGGCTGAAGTTACTGAGTTTGGTATTTATGTATTATCCTATTGACCATATTGCCAAGTAAAATTTGTTCACCAAGGAAACTCAAAGCAAGAAAGCTTAATGGGTGGGTAAATGTATATTATTCTGGTTTTTTTCTTAAATTGTAGATTAAAATTTTATTAATATAATAATTATTTTTTAATAAAAATTAGTTAAGATTTTTGCACATATAAGTTTATCTCTAGGGATATTGTATATAAACATTATAGGGTTATATTTGGCTATTATTCATGGTCACCTGGATAATACCAAAGTACCCTGAATTCAAATTGGAAACATTTTGATTGAAAAATTGCTATATGATTAAACTTAGGTATGTAGATACAACAATTTATTTTTATGTGAGTTTATTAACACTTATAAAGTAAGTTTATAGTTTTTTATGATAAAATTCCTGTAATTTCTCTAAAAGCATATATTTTATTTGTATGTACATCAGAAGTTTTATTCATATATACTTTTAACGAAAGCTTTTTAAAGTCATGGAAAATGATCTGCTAAATCAGGGAAAGTCATGAAAAGGCATGGATTTGAAACATTTTATTTTTGACTAAAATCCCTTTCAAAATAAACAACGCTTTTGTCTTTCGCTTTCAAAGTCCTTGATAAAAGTAAAATAAAATTTTGTCGGTCACGCAACTATCTACAATGATGATTATTTATATATGTCGTTTTGTTTATATAATAGTTTTTCGATCTGCTTTATTTTTCAGAAATCAGTAGTGATATATAGCCAGAAGTTTGTTACACATTTTAATATATATATCGGCCATTCCATAGAAACGGGTGTGACGCATTGAAATACTTTTTATCACTTTTTCTATAAAAATATGCTATTTCAAATATATATTTTTGTAAAGTAATTATAACACCTAATGAAGAATTGTGCAACAAATAAAGAATTTCCATTTTTCTGTACGTGTTTAAAAAATTGTAAATATGCTGTTACATACAGGTATATACACTGGTGTGACAGCATATTTATATTTTTTAAACATGAAAAGAAGAAAAGTAAATTCTTTATTTTTTCAAAAATTCTTTCTTAGGTGTTATAATTGCTTCAGAAAAAATATATATTTGAAATATTATATTCTTTATAGAAAAAGTGATAAAAAGTAGTTCAATAAGTGACACTCATTTCTATGGAATGACCGATATGTGTGTGTATTGTGTAACGTGCTGAAAATTAATCCGCCCGTCACATAGAATTAGCCGCTATTATT
The DNA here is from genome assembly GCA_032207245.1 of Pardosa pseudoannulata. Classification (NCBI taxonomy): domain Eukaryota; kingdom Metazoa; phylum Arthropoda; class Arachnida; order Araneae; family Lycosidae; genus Pardosa; species Pardosa pseudoannulata. The sequence goes on from CM063500.1 coordinate 56,818,240, forward strand.
TTTACTTACCCGGTCTTGCTAGCCAAGGATAAGCCTAAGCAGCTAGCAGTAATGATTTTGCAGTCGGGTCATTCCACGAAAAGAAGCAAGCGGCAGTCCAACGCAACTTAAACTTTTATTTCAGAGCTACGAAAATAACATGTTTCTCAGTCAAAGGCAGAGAATGGAATGATACATGAAAATATAAAGTTGATCCCACAGCGAGCTAAAAGTGGAAATTATTCCCAAGGAACCGGTAACTTAGCGGATTTGGCATTCTAGAAAATTTGTTGTTCTATCACGTGCTATAACAATGCTTGTACTGTTTGTGTAACAAGCTAAAAACTCATTTTAATTTTGAAATACGAACAGTATTATTTTTTTATATAAACCATATCCTTTTTAATATAAACAAAAATTTTATAAACTTATCATATGCTTTTACGAAAGGAAATATGGGTATGTACAGCAGAAGACACTTTCGTACAATAAGATAATTTAATTCATTTTCAAAAAGTTGGAAGTTACCGTTTTGTATTTAAAGTTCTTATTTCTCAATTTAAAATTAGTTTTTTCTGACTAACTGATATCCATATGCTTATACGAAAGGAAATAGGGGTATGTACAGAAGAAGACACTTTCATACAATAAGATAATTTAATTCATTTTCAAAAAGTTGGAAGTTACCGTTTTGTATTTAAAGTTCTTATTTCTCAATTTAAAATCAGTTTTTTCTGACTAACTGATATCCATATGCTTATACGAAAGGAAATATGGGTATGTACAGCAGAAGACACTTTCGTACAATAAGATAACTTAATTCATTTTCACCAAATGGAAGTTACCATTTGCATTTAAAGTTCCATATTTCTCAATTTAAAATCAGTTTTTTTTTCGACTAACTTATATCCACATGTTTATACAAAAGGTAATATGGGCATATAAAGCAGAAGACAGTTTCGTACAATATGATAATTTAATTCACTTTCACAAAATGAAAGTTAACGTTTGTATTCAAAGTTCCTTTTTCTCAATTTAAAATCAGTTTTTTCTGACTAACTGATATTCATATGCTTATACGAAAGGAAATATGGGTATGTACAGCAGAAGACACTTTCGTACAATAAAATAATTTAATTCATTTTCAAAAAGTTGGAAGTTACCGTTTGTATTTAAAGTTCCATTTTTCTCAATTTAATTTTTTTTTCGATTAACGTATATCCACATGCTTATACGAAAGGAAATATAGGCATATACAGAAAAAGACAATTTCATGCAATAAGATAGCTTAATTCGTTTTCATAAAATGGAAGTTACCATTTGTATTTAAATTTCTTATTTCTCAATTTAAAATCATTTTTTCGACTAACTTATATCCATATGCTTATGAAATATGCATACGAAAGGAAATATGGGTTTATACAGCAGAAGACAATTTCATACAATAAGATAATTTAATTCATTTTCATAAAATCAAAGTTACTATTTGTATTTCACTAAGTGATTTCTCATCGTATAGAAATATGTGAATTAATGAAAAAAAAATCTTTCTTTTAACTACTGCCATTTCCTCAGTTTAAAATGTAACGACATGGATAAATAGGAACATATTATAGAACAAGCCCAGAGTAATTATTTCTAATGAGGACATATACGATATCAAGTACGCTTTAAGACGAAAAAAATCCTCTCTTTGCTTCATATGAACCATTTTCATGCAAATTAGAACGGGACAGTTTCTACTTATATTTCCAGGATTGTGTGAATAAACTGGAGAATGTGAAACATTAACTTTTAATGCGAGAAAGAAGGGATGTCAAAAAAATTCCAGAAAATTCTCTCTTCATTATGAAACTAATGACCAAGCTTGATAACACCCAATTTCATATGCTAGTATTACAGTTAACTTTTTATCGTTAACATATCGCAGAAAGTTTGATCATTAAAAATTTTTTCCCCAGCAAAGTAGAAATAATTCTCTTTTTAAGTGATTTGCTGGGATGGAAAGATATTACTAATGGTAGAGGAATAACAATAATTTTAATAAAAAAATAGTTTAATGTGACTTCCGTCAGGAAAAATAGTTTTTTAAAAAGTTTTGTACTCTCATATTAAATCCTTATTTAATGTCAGCTTAAATAAAAGTTATATATATTAACCCATTACCTTCTCAATTTCTGCTGATATATATTGATGAATATCTTAAATCTAAGTTATTACGGATTTATAGTTAAAAAAAACCATGAAATAAAAGTTATATATATTAACCCATTAACTCCTCAATCATTTCTGCTGATATATATTGATAAATATCTTAAATCTAAGTTATTACGGATTTATAGTTAAAAAAACCATGAAATAAAAGTTATATATATTAACCCATTAACTCCTCAATCATTTCTGCTGATATATATTGATAAATATCTTAAATCTAAGTTATTACGGATTTATAGTTAAAAAAACCATGAAATAAAAGTTATATATATTAACCCATTAACTCCTCAATCATTTCTGCTGATATATATTGATAAATATCTTAAATCTAAGTTATTACGGATTTATAGTTAAAAAACCATGAAATAAAAGTTATATATATTAACCCATTAACTCCTCAATCATTTCTGCTGATATATATTGATAAATATCTTAAATCTAAGTTATTACGGATTTATAGTTTAAAAACCATAAAATAAAAGTTATATATATTAACCCATTAACTCTTCAAGCATTTCTGCTGATATATATTGATGAATGCCTTAAATTTAAGCTATTACGGATTTATAGTTAAAAAAACCATGACATAAAAGTTATATATATTAACCCATTAACTCCTCAATCATTTCTGCTGATATATATTGATAAATATCTTAAATCTGTTATTACGGACTTATAGTTAAAAAAAACCATGACATAAAAGTTATATATATTAACCCATTAACTCCTCAATCATTTCTGCTGATATATATTGATAAATATCTTAAATTTAAGTTATTACGGATTTATAGTTAAAAAAACCACGAAATAAAAGTTATATATATTAACCCATTAACTCCTCAATCATTTCTGCTGATATATATTGATAAATATCTTAAATCTAAGTTATTACGGATTTATAGTTAAAAAATCATGAAATTCAAGCACTTTTGAATATTACAGCCAATGTTCATCAGCAATGAGCTGTCGTTTTAAACATCATAGGATGCTATTTATTAAAAAGGAAATTTTCGTAATAAGAAATTTATTTATTTTGTTTTTGATGTTGTTACTAATGAAACTTGGATGATCCAAACACGTTACTCAGAGGCTGCTTGATTTAAAGCAAATGGTTGCACCTTTCGTTTTGAAGAGTTTTTTCGTTTTGAAGAATTTTCGCTCAAAATAGTCTTCGGAATTTCGTAGTAAAGACTAATTAGAAGACCCCCAGACAGGCTAGGATCCCCACCTCTAATGGTATCATCTGAACTTGGAAGACTTTGCGACCCCAAGCATATTTTGCGAGCTCCAGTCGCCATTAGTGAGCACGATGGTCTTTGGTCTGTTCGGACCGTGAGCTCATAGTCCTACAGCTATGAGTTGACGTCTTTACCAACTGAGCTATTGAGGGTCCTATTTGTTTTTTAGTGACTGAAATCCCATTACTACGAAGAGAAGTTTCATGACCTAGAGCAGTGGTGGGCAAATACTTTTAAGCGCGGGACAAAATGAAATTTTCAAAATGTCTCCCGGGCCGGAGGACTATACCGCGTACGCTGTGCACACGCGAATGTTTTGGGTGGAGTTTTTTCCCTGCCCAAGAAATTTTTTTGACAAAAACACTATAAGTATCATTTTAAAGCATTTGGACAGAGAAATTTGACAGTTAATAAAAGATAATAGTAATAATAAATTGTCTTACTTAGGTGTATATGCGAACAATTTGTGCCCAGTAAAATATGTCACGTAATTTTTAAAGAAATATGATCCATTATATTAAATTAATGGTCATTAAATAAATCAGTTAATGAAAGATTTTATTTTGATATTTATTTATATCTTAACGATACAAATTATTTTATTTTGATCATAGTTATTACATTTTTATATTTATATTACATTTTGTAAATATAATAGTAAATAGAATTATAAAAATAAAAGTCAAACGTTAAAATAGAATAGAAACGGGAAATCTAAAATGTTCATTTGATATTATTTCTTCAAAATTTGGATCTAAATCACTGATAGCAATCCTCAATACCGAGTGTAGATTTTCGTCAGTAATTTGTGATCGATATTTATTTTTCGTATACATCCTTAACATAAAAATTCTTTTACAAATATATGTTGAACCAAATAAAACTTAGATATTTTTGAACATAGTTCAAAAAATGTTTGAAATGTTCTGTATTCAAAGAACCGTAGAAAACACTCAACTCGTTTGATTGAAATTTTTTTATTTATTATTAAAATTTATTATTATATTTTGCAAAAATAACAAACATTGTCTCAAAAGAAATGACTATATGCGCCTAGTGCTAAATCAAAATAAACAATACGCGTGCTGCGGTCTTTCCCTGAAGAGTGAGATTTGGTTTGGTTTGGTTTATAATCTATAACACGAGGGCTTTGAGAATATGCTTAAAGCCGATTGATACGACATTGTGATCGAAAAAATGGTTAGCCAGCACCCTAACTTTGCATTTTGAAGAGTGAGAGGATACGTTCTTCTATGCACGCTTTTAGAGTATTATGTTTTTACATTAAAATAGGGATATGGTTACAGCTGTTCAAATTATGATACTCTCTATTATTTGTATATTTTTCATTATTTATATGTACACTACGCATACAAATGCTGTTGATTTCAACAAAATCGCATATAAGAGATTACAAAAATTGCATGCAGGATTTTTCAACGGGCCGGATAAAGTAAGTAAAAGGGCCGAATCCGGCCTGCTGGTCGGCTTTGCCCCACCTCCGAGCTAGAGCCTGCGTGATAAGCATTCGGTCTGAGTATACATAGTCACTGACGACAACTAACCTTATAAAAACACTTTTACGGACTTTTTTATCTCATAAAGTGTAAAGTGATGTGAAACCATATGTCACTCGATATGGTAGAAGAATTAAACCCCCAAAATGATTTGTTGTTGCATCAATGTCAGAAACTTTTGTAAAAGGGAAGGTGTTGTGCATAACTGTGTTTTCAACTGTGTTCTTCTCTTTCTATTATAACTGTAACTGTGTGCTAGTACGTTAACCCTCTAAGCGGTTCGCACGTACAATTCCTCCAAACCGATGATGTCTTCAAAGCGGTTTCACGTACAATTTTCGACGTCTCAAAAACGTTCCGAAAATGGATGTAATGTACATTTTTGTCAGTGTTTGAGGTAGGAGGGTCAGGTCGATTGTTTGGAAACTCAATCCCTCTTTGGTCGACATTTGTTGAGGGATGCACCCCTACTCCCTGAGGCACAAGACGCTGATAGCTTTTCATGGCTTTGTAAATCTCTATTTCGAAGTATTTCTTTTGCAGTAACAGATGTATCTCTAATTGCACCGCTTAAATATCTTGAATAACTTTCGTAAAAATTATAAATAATTCTCTTAATATTTTTATTTGTACTTTTAGAATCCCTTATTTCTTATGGGATGATCTTCCAGACTTAACGAGCTTTATGTGTATTAAATATGAACAATCTATAATATCTATTTATATATCTATTTATAACCGGAAGTAAAGGGACAGTAACGAGGGTGGGTTTCCCGTATTCCATTCTAGTCGACAAAGGGTGAAGTAAAAAATCCTAGAACGCTTTGGTCATTGACACAATAAAACTTCAGCGTATTTTTGGAGACTTTTTTTAATCGGTGTGTTCCACTCGGAGGGTTAATAAAGATACCAGATATAACACATACCTATAATTTTATTCCTATTTTAATTGATTACCCATCGCATTTTTTACATATACATTATCGGTTATTAGACCGGTTATGGTATGTTTAGTATTAAAGGTTCTTAGGCAAGGCTTTGAAAAACATGTATTTCCAAATGACAAATCTATTAATAAAGATACTTGATATCGGGTAGCTCTAGTTTAAATTTAGGTATGTACCTAATGATCAAATTTATAGTGGTATTTATTTTTGTTAGTCACAAGGACTAAATATTATTTGGGTTGCGTTGTGTAAAATATTTAAGTACTAAATTAAACCGCAGGTTCTGAAAGACTTAAAATAAAAAATAAACTAATAAGATAAATTAAGATTGACTGAAATCAGCTTTAAAGTAAAAATAAATAAATTTATTACAATTATATATACATTACTAATATGCAAAAGTTTGATTAAGTTTCATAAGATTTACTTTTTCAACATGATCAATGTAGGTGCCACACAATTACGATTGATAATAATTTATTTATCTTTAGCTAATACATATATAAAAGAGAGGACCCAATCTCAATTTCAAAATATATATAATAATGAGTACCTTTGTGGATCTATCTGGTGTGCCAGGAACACTGATGGTTGGGAGGTATCCAGGACTGGATATGTGTGGTAGTAATTTTCAATCTTCCATGGGTCTGGTCAGGAGCTTCCTTCTGAGTATTTGAGGTGCGACCGTAATATTTGACACAGGAACAATGCTAGTAGCCGCGAGATGTTCCAAACGTTTCCGGAGTGTATGTCGCTCTCAAGGCTATCATTCTCCTTGGACTCCCGAATCTCATTGTCACAGTCGTCTCCTCCAACTTCTGACCTCTGACAGTCGGACTTCTCTACTCTACTCGATTCGACTCGACTCTCGAACACCCCCTCCCTCTTGACTTTTCCTATTTTATGTATTTTTCATCTGTGTCCATTCTTATCTTACTTCGTCCAATCAGGAGAGCTGTAAAACTCCAATTGGTCTCTTTTACCCCTTCCTTGAAACCGCAAACGTAGAAAAACCTTATCCCTCCAAATTGGTCACTGTCCCTTAGGGACTCATAAAAAGCTCCACAAAGGTACATTCTTATTTAGTGTCATGTACGGAGAGGGGATTCTAATCTGGGACTGGGATCAGAACCAAGCCCAAGGATCCCGCACATGAAGTTGAAATAATTTGTATTGGCCTCTTCTCCTTTACAATAGATGTGATGAGGTCAGATTTAGATCCCAAACATTTTACTTCTCGTATTAATTAATCAATTATATTACTGATCTAAATCGCCTCATCACACTTGAAACGATACTTGTTGTTTAGAATATACTTGTTTTTTTTGTATTATTTAAAAGATTACCATCTACCGTCCCTAAAAAAGATTTT
>CM063500.1:56830506-56855506 GCA_032207245.1 Pardosa pseudoannulata
ATGAAAATGGTCAGGATTTGCTTTTAGAAAAACGACGATTTATTAAAATTACTATTATCAAGAAAAATTTTTATTCGCCTTATACTGCACACGAATTAAACACACAAAAACACACACACACACACACATATATATATATATATTATATATATATATAAATATATATATATAATAAATATATATATATATATAATATTATATATATATAAATACATATATATATATATATATATATATATATATACATAAATATATATATATTTATAAATGTATGTATGTATGTATGTATATATATATATAATATACAATTCATTCACCTCATTTCACTTAATTTTCTATTTATATATTCAGCTCATTCAGCCTGAATGTAAAAGACGCCATTTACCGGTCTCAGTTACGGAATTATGTAAAATCTTTCCTTGGGAGTGAAATGGTGATATGGAAAAGCCTAAGTAGGCGTAAAAACTTCCATGTTGGCAGAAATTTAAACGCGGGACCCAAAATAAAGTTGTCGTTAAAATTACCTCGATATTCTTCATGTTGAATGTTAATCAGAAATAAATCCCTTGAGACAAAAAAATAGACATGAAGACTCTCTTATTTCGATTTCTTCAAATGAAAGTATATTGCACGCAAAAGTTACGAATGTAAAGAAATTCATAACCCTGATTGCCATACTTTGTTCCGTTTACTTAAGTATAGGGCCGAGAATAAATTGTCATAGAAATAAATCACTTAGGACTATTCAATGTTGAACTTAAGGATAAACGGAAATCAACTATAGCTTGAAAAACAAAATAATGTCTTATATCGATTTCATGAAATAGAAAGAGATTACATGCAAATTATATATATATATATATATATATATATATATATATATATATATATATATATATATATACATGTAAAGAAAAGTAACTTGATAGGGAAGCCAATATAGGCATTTTGTATTAAACCCCTCAGACAGCCACAGAAAATTCTCAGGAGTTTTCTTATCTTAAGTCAAGGGCAAAACATCCCGCGTCCCTCTGCTTTCCCCTTTTTAACTCCTAACTTCAATAGACCGCTGGAGCTACAGTTCAAGCTCTCAGAGAAGGGATCTAACCAATTATAATTCTATATTGCCCTAGTGGACAATTCAGGAAATTTTCAAACTAAAAGGAGATGCACGCTATCGGAGGCAGATTTTCCCACAGCTATTGACTGAGATTTTGACCCAGGTGTTAAGATCCTTTTACTTATAACTTCATACTAGATGACCCCTTGTTTGTTTAGAGGATTTTTTTTTAACTTTTTATTTGCTTATTTTATTTAATTAAAAAAAAGCTATGTATTTAGAATTTCAGAAATGCTTTATGCTTAATTTTTTTGAGAACTAGCAGTATTTTTATAAAATAAATAATAATAAAATAAAAATAGACTTAGAGACCCGTAAAAATGTAAATTATTAGTTTCAATTTCTTTCTCTCAAAAATACATTATTTCTTATTTCTTTAAGAATATATATTTGTGTTTCATTTATCTGTTTAGTTTTTACCGTTTCATTTGCCATTGGCAGCTGAATTCTAACCTTTTAGTGCGTTTGCCGAGAAATTGTCTTTCGTAATTTTGCTTTCAATAAAAATCATTCCTTAAATTTTTTAAACATTCAAAGAAAATTTTGCCGAATTGTTTTATCTTCTTTCAACTGTACTATGTTCTGAAATATAATAACTCCGAATTTATTTATTTAATTTAAGGAAACCCGGTATCATTTTTAAAATTACTCTTTTATTTTCAGTATTACAGTAAAAATTGAAATTGTTTTCTGTTTTAAAATCTAATTTCAAACATTTCATTTTTAGCATTTTCAACAATTCATTTAATTAAAATTTAAATTTTAGAAACTATCTCAAACTTTTTCTTACACTAATATTTTTGCTTTATTTATATTTTCATCTTTTAAGTTTTTACATAAGAATGTGTGTGGATTTAACCCATATTGGACTGCTGTCCTATAAAAAGGACATCAAAGAAAATTCCATTTAATAATAAAGTTATAAATATTTTCTGAGTGGATTTTATTTTAACACCTTTAAATAGACACACTTTAGCATAGTAACAAAAAAAACTCAGAAATCAAATTATATTGTATTGTAAAATTTATTTTCAGCTACCTCTTAAAAATTGTCATTTTTTAAATCTTTAATTTTATATTCATTATTATTATTTTTTTAACATTGTGGAGGTTACTTTTAGTTTAAAAACAGAGCGTATAATGTAGCTGATAGTTTCTGTTGAAAAATATATTTTACATGTGTATTTTGTAAGTAAAAAAAATTTGCCCTAAAATTAAGACGATGGTCCAATCCTGATTATTTTTCTATGAATTCAATATTGCACTGATAGCGCACATTATTTTCTTATCTTTCAATTAAAACCAGTTCAAACACCTGTTCATACACCTGGACACAACAAGGGGTAAATAGATGTCTATTCTATTCAGATAACTGGAGATATTTTGCAAGATAAACTTACTCTCTTACTGCCAGTTCAATAACTGCAAGAGAAAACCTATAACAGTATGCTTAAAATGTAATATTGGACTTTGTTTTGACTGTTTTCCCAATTTTTTCTATGAATCAGCCTAATGCAATGTAAGTGATATTTGTTAAGTTTTAGTAGTGTAATGGACAGTTGTCCTATTTATAGGACAGCCAATTACATAAAAAATTTTAAAAAAATTTTCAAAATTTTGGTGTTATATACTTAGTTACACCATATTAATGATATGGATTAAGTTTTAATAACTTACAGAAATATTTAGTTGGTGTGGTACAATATGGGTTAATACAGTCTATCCTATAAGAGCGTGTCGTTCATAACTTCATCAATAGATAGCGCGCAGATACCGACTTAATTTCACATGTTCTTCAAACATTAGAGAAGAATGGTTTATGGTTACATTCTTTATTCGATTTGATTTGCTGTGTTTAAATCAACAACTCCAATATGAGTGCCGAGTATGTGAACCGTTTTGAGGCAGTGTTCTGTGTTACCATCCAAATGGACCAAAAATGTCTTGTGCAGCTGCAGCCCCGGTACATGAGAAAGTCGGAGTCGTTTGTCAAGAAGTGGGTAGCACGTTATAAAGCGGTACAAAATGTTGACGACCTACCGGAACGGGGTAAACGCCGCTCAACGTCAAAATCGAATGATAAAGGGATTCTTGCATAATCTATAATAATGGGGACTGGACAACTTATTAGGTGAAATGCATTTCCGTTTAATATTATACTACATGGTACAATTGTATTTTTTAACTAATTCGTTGTATTTTCAGAGAAATAGACGACACGCTCTTATGAAACAGACTGTATATCTAAAATTACATTTAAAAAAATTTAACGTATAAATAGAAAACAATACAATAAAAAAGCTTCCCTTTTCTCGTATATAATACTAGTATATAAAAAAGAAATAAGAATAAAAACCTGTATAAAAAATATAACGTTTTTAATACAAATGTCAAAGAAAAACGAACATGAAGAAAATTCCGATTTAACGTTTCCATTTATCAAAACAGGCTTCCAAAAATTACACCATGTACGTAAATGCATTTGAAATAAAGAAATACAGATTTCAAATTCTGTACGCATGCGTAGAAATGTTAAGATAATTTGAGCCACTAAAAAACAAATTTTGACCATATTTGAGCTCTATGTTTACTTATAATTTTTTGTAAGAGAAGAAAAAAGTGTAAGAAAGATAAAATACATTTTTTGAAAGGGGAGAAAGCAAAATACATGTTTTGAACACGTGAAAGGCAAAGTACATTTTTGAACACGTTTGAAATACTTCAGTATCTTTCAGAATTATGAAAAATCTTTTAGTTTAAAACGCATGTAAATAAGTCGGTTATATGCCTATAAAGATTATCGAATCATATTCATCGGAATTTATTATAAGAGTTTTGACGAAAATGTAAATTTTAAATTAAATATTTCTTAAAATTCACTATAATTTGATCATATTTGGGCTCTATGTTTACTTAAATTTTTTCAAGAGAAGAATAAAGTATAAGGAAAGCAAAATACATCTTTTGAACACGTGGAATGCAAAATACATGTTTTGAACACGTGGAAGGTAAAATACATTTTTTGAACACGTTTGAAATACTTCAGTAACTTTTAGATAGTATGAAAAATCTTTTAGTTTAAAACGCAGTTAAATAAGTTAGTTATATGCCGTAAAAAGATTATCCAAGCATATTTATCGGTTATATAAGTTTTGACGTAAATGTAAATTTTATTTGAAATATTTCTTAAAATTCTCTGTATTTTGAAAATTAATTTCATTTCATTTTGTAATATTACGCTCCATTTTAATTGAAACATGGGTTTTTCAGCAATGTTTAAGGTGTTCCGGTATCTTGGATCTTTAAAAATACTTTAAATGTAGGCCGGATCATCTTTAAAGAAGATTTAAAAAGGATCTTTAAAGATTAAAAGTAGTAAATGGATAAATTATTAAATAGAAATGTGTAAAGGATACATGAAAAATTAGGGAATGAAAGAATAAATTATTTTTATCGTTGTACATTAAACTTTGTTTTGTACTGGGAGATCGTAATAGTTAGCTTTTAGCATTTTCCAACTCTTCTATAATTCGATTTAATTTTTTTTACTTTCTTCTCCGCTCAAAAAAAGAAGAAAATTCGCTAAATGGAATCAGCGTTCGAGCAAAAATACCAACGTCAAAACATTTATTTTAATTTGAGATCAAACTTAGAAGAACAAGTAAATTTTTCTTGCCTTTGAATAAATGAGTCTCAAATGAGAAGGAAATCGATTCCCGACAATAAGAAAAGAAAAGAAGTTTTTTTAATATTACCAACCATTTATTAGGGAAAGGTATTCTGACATATCCAACTGCGTTCGAAAGGGAGAATAATATTTCAAGGTAAAATAACACCTTATAACGGTGACCCTTTAAAGGATATACAGAAGGTCTCTATTTACAGGTTTTTTAAGGGTCCAACAAAAAAAAAGTGTACAAGAAAAGCGAGCAATTGATATATATACATTGGAGTACCATTTTTACGTTTTTAAAGCAACCGAGAAAAATTTACGTATAAATAAATCATTAATTAAAATTAAATATTGCTCAGTACAAACTCATTAACTGAAAGTTATATTGCTGTATTGTAGAGATTCACTATCAGTAATTAATTTACAAGACAAATTTAAAATGTATTAATGTCTCGAAATGAAAATAAAATTTAGGAAAAAGTAAAAAACTGAAAAATAAATCCTTTTTATCGTTGTATATTAAACTTTGTTTTGTACTGGGAGATCGTAATAGTTAGCCTTTAGCATTTTCCAACTCTTTACTAATTCGATTTAATTTTTTTTTACTTTCTTCTCCGTGCGAAAAAAAAGCAGAAAATTTGGTAAATGGAATCAACTTTCGAGCAAAATACCGAAGTCAAAACATTTATTTTAATTTGATATCAAACTTAAAAGAACAAGAAAATTTTTCTTGCCTTTGAATAAATGAGTCGCAAATGAGAAGAAAATCGATTCCCGACATTACGGAAAGAAACGAAGTTTTTTTAAAAGGACCAACCATTTATTAGAGAAAGGTATTCTGACATATCCAACTCCGTTCCGAAAGTGAGAATAATATTTCAAGGTAAAATAACACCTTATAACGTTGACTCTTTAAAGGATATACAGAATACCTCTATTTACACGGTTTTCAAGATTCCGGCGAAAAAACGCGTATAAAAAATGCGAACAAATGAAGTATGTATATTGGAGAACCATTTTTACGTTTTTCCGGAAACTGGGAAATAATAACGGATAACGAAACCATTAATTAAAATTAAAGATTGCTCAGCACAGACTCATTAACATAATGTTATATTGCTGTATTTTAGAGATTCAGTATCAGTAATTAATTTACAAGACAAATTTAAAATGTATTAATGTCTCGAAATGAAAATAAAATTCAGGAATGAAAGAATAAATTATTTTTATCGTTGTACATTAAACTTTGTTTTGTACTGGGAGATCGTAATAGTTAGCTTTTAGCATTTTCCAACTCTTCTATAATTCGATTTAATTTTTTTTACTTTCTTCTCCGCGCGAAAAAAAAAAAACAGAAAATTCGCTAAATGGAATCAGCGTTCGACCAAAAATACCGACGTCAAAACATTTATTTTAATTTGATATCAAACTTAAAAGAACAAGAAAATTTTTCTGGCCTTTGAATAAATGAGTCGCAAATGAGAAGAAAATCGATTCCCGACATTACGGAAAGAAACGAGTTTTTTTAATAGGACCAATCATTTATTAGAGAAAGGTATTCTGACATATCCAACTCCATTCTGAAAGGAAGAATAATATTTCAAGGTAAAATAACACCTTATAACGGTGACCCTTTAAAGGATATACAGAAGATCTCTACTTACACGGTTTTCAATGATCCGACGAAAAACACAAGTGTACAAGAAAAAGCGAAAAAATAATATATATACATTGGAGTACCATTTTTACGTTTTCCAGCAATCGAGAAAAAAATAACTTTTAAATAAACCATTAAATAAAATTAAAGATTGCTCAGAACAAACTCATTAACACAATGTTATATTGCTGTATTGTAGAATTTCACTATCAGTAATTAATATACAAGACAGATTTAAAATACATTAATTTCTCAAAAGGAAAATAAAATTAAGTAAAAAATAAAGAGTGTAAGAATAAGTCATTTTTCTTGTTGTACATAAAGCTTCGTTTTGTACTTAGAGATCGTAATAGTTAGCCTTTTCATTTTCCAACTCTTCTCTAAAACCATTTATTTATTTTTTTTTTTTTACTTTATTCTCCGCTCTATAAAAAGCAGAAAATTCACTAAATGGAATTAGCGTTCGAGCAAAATACCGACGTCAAAACATTTATTTTAATTTGATATCAAACTTAAAAGAGCAAGAAAATTTTTCTTCCCTTTGAATAAATGAGTCGCAAATGAGAAGAAAATCGATTCCCGACATTACGGAAAGAAACGGAGTTTTTTTAATAGGACCAACCATTTATTAGAGAAAGGTATTCTGATATATCCAACATCGTTCCGAAAGTAAGAATAATATTTCAAGGTAAAATAACACCTTATAACGGTGACCCTTTAAAGGATATACAGAAGATCTCTATTTACACGGTTTTCAAGATTCCGGCGAAAAAACGCGTATAAAAAATGCGAACAAATGAAGTATGTATATTGGAGAACCATTTTTACGTTTTTCCGGAAACTGGGAAATAATAACGGATAAAGAAACCATTAATTAAAATTAAAGATTGCTCAGTACAAACTCATTAACACAATGTTATATTGCTGTATTGTAGAGATTCACTATCAGTAATTAATTTACAAGACAAATTTAAAATGTATTAATGTCTCGAAATGAAAATAAAATTTAGGAAAAAGTAAAGAACTGAAAAATAAATCATTTTTATCGTTGTATATTAAACTTTGTTTTGTACTGGGAGATCGTAATAGTTAGCCTTTAGCATTTTCCAACTCTTTACTAATTCGATTTAATTTTTTTTTTACTTTCTTCTCCGTGCGAAAAAAAAGCAGAAAATTTGGTAAATGGAATCAACTTTCGAACAAAATACCGATGTCAAAATATTTATTTTAATTTGATATCAAACTTAAAAGAACAAGAAAATTTTTCTTGCCTTTGAATAAATGAGTCGCAAATGAGAAGAAAATCGATTCCCGACATTACGAAAAGAAACCGAGTTTTTTTTTTTTTTTTTTTTTTTTTTTTAATAGGACCAACCATTTATTAGAGAAATGTATTCTGACATATTCAACTCCGTTCTGAAAGGGAGAATAATATTTCAAGGTAAAATAACACCTTATAACAGTGACCCATTAAAAGATATACAGAAGATCTCTACTTACACGGTTTTCAAGATTCGGACGAAAAAACGAGTATAAAAGAAAAAGCGAACAAATGAAATATGTATATTGGAGTGAAATTTTTATTTTTTTCCGGCACCGAGAGAAAATAATATATAAATAAATCATTAATTAAAATTAAAGATTGCTCAGCACAGACTCATTAACATAATGTTATATTGCTATATTTTAGAGATTCAGTATCAGTAATTAGTATACAAGACAAATTTAAAATGCATTAATGTCTCGAAATGAAAATAAAATTCAGGAATGAAAGAATAAATCATTTTTATTGTTGTACATTATACTTCGTTTTGTACTGGAAGATCGTAATAGTTAGCCTTTACCATTTTCCAACTCTTCTATATTTCGATTTATTTTTATTTTACTTTCTTCTCCGCGCGAAAAAAAAAACAGAAAATTCGCTAAATGGAATCAGCGTTCGACCAAAAATACCGACATCAAAACATTTATTTTAATTTGATATCAAACTTAAAAGAACAAGAAAGTTTTCCTGGCCTTTGAATAAATGAGTCTCAAATGAGAAGAAAATCGATTTCCGACATTACGGAAAGAAACCGAGTTTTTTAATAGGTCCAATCATTTATTAGAAAAAGGTATTCTGACATATCTAACTCCATTCTGAAAGGAAGAATAATATTTCAAGGTAAAATAACACCTTATAACAGTGACCCATGAAAGGATATACAAAAGATATCTACTTACACGGTTTTCAATGATCCGACGAAAAACACAAGTGTACAAGAAAAAGCGAAAAAATAATATATATACATTGGAGTACCATTTTTACGTTTTTCCCGCAACCGAGAAAAAAATTACTTATAAAAAATCATTAATTAAAATTAAAGATTGTTCAGTACAAACTCATTAACACAATATTATATTGCTGTAATGTAGAGATTCAATAGTGGTAATTAATATACAAGACAGATTTAAAATACATTAATTTCTCAAAAGGAAAATAAAATTAAGTAAAAAATAAAGAGTGTAAGAATAAGTCATTTTTCTTGTTGTACATAAAGCTTCGTTTTGTACTTAGAGATCGTAATAGTTAGCCTTTTCATTTTCCAACTCTTCTCTAAAACCATTTATTTATTTTTTTTTTTTTTACTTTCTTCTCCGCTCTATAAAAAGCATAAAATTCACTAAATGGAATTAGCGTTCGAGCAAAAGTACCGACGTCAAAACATTTATTTAAATTTGATATCAAACTTAAAAGAACAAGAAAATTTTTCTTGCCTTTGAATAAATGAGTCGCAAATGAGAAGAAAATCTATTCCCCACATTACGGAAAAAAACCGAATTTTTTTAATAGGACCAACCGTTTATTAGAGAAAAGTATTCTGACAAATTCTGTTCCAAAAGTGAGAATAATATTTCAAGGTAAAATAACACCTTATAACGGTGACCCATTAAATCATATACAGAAGATCTCTACTTACACGGTTTTCAATGTTCCGACGAAAAAACGCGAATAAATGAAAAAGAGAACAAATGAAATATGTATATTGGAGTACCATTTTTACATTTTTCTGGAAACTCAGAAGAAATAACGTATAAAAAAACCATTAATTAAAGATTGCTCAGTACAAACTCATTAACACAATGTTATATTGCCACATTGTAGAGATTCAATATCAGTAATTATTATACAAGACAAATTTAAAAAGCATTAATGTTTCGAAATGAAACTAAAATTAAGGAATGAAAGAATAAATCATTTTTATCGTTGTACATTAAACTTCGGTTTGTAATGGGAGATCGTAATAGTTAACCTTTACCATTTTCGCACTCTTCTCTAATTCTATTCATTTTTGTACTTTCTTCTTAGCTCTAAAAAAAGTAGAAAATTCGCTAAATGGATTCAGCGTTCGAGCAAAAATACCGACGTTCAAACATTTATTTTAATTTGATATCAAACTTAAAAGAACAAGAAAATTTTCCTGGCCTGTGAATAAATGAGTCTCAACATTAGGGAAACAAACGGAGTTTTTTTAATAGGTCCAACAATTTATTAGACGAAGATATTCTGAAATATTCCGTTCACAAATTGAGAATAATATTTCAAGGTAAAATAACACCTTTGAATGGTGAGCCTTTAAAGAATATACAGAAGATCTCTACTTACACGCTATTCAAGATTCCGAAAAAGAAAACACGTGTACAAGAAAAAGCTAACAAATGATATATATACATTGGAGTACCATTTTTACGTTTTTCAGCAACCGAGAAAAAAATAACTTTTAAATAAACCATTAAATAAAATTAATGATTGCTCAGTACAAACTCATTAACACAATGTTATATTGCTGTATTGTAGAATTTCAATATCAGTAATTAATATACAAGACAAATTTAAAATGCATTAATGTCTCTAAATGAAATAAAATACACGATGGAAAGAATAAATCACTTTTATTGTTGTACATTAAACCTCATTTTGTGCTGGGAGATCGTAATAGTTAGTTTTTAGCATTTACCAACTCTTCTCTAATTCGATTTGACTTTTTTACTTTCTTCTCTGCGCTAACAGAAAGAAGAAAATTCGCTAAATGGAATCAGCGTTCGAAGAAAATACTCACATGAAAACATTAATTTTAATTTGATATCAAACTTAAAAGAACAAGAAAATTTTCCTTTCCTTTGAATACATGAGTCTCAAATGAGAAGAAAATCGATTCCCCACATTACGGAAAGAAACCGAGTTTTTTAATAGGTCGAACCATTTATTAGAAAAAGATATTCTGACATATCCAACTCCATTCTGAAAGGGAGAATAATATTTCAAGATAAAATAACACCTTATAACAGTGACCCATGAAAGGATATACAGAAGATCTCTACTTACACATTTTTTAAAGTTCCGACAAAAACTCAAGTGTACAAGAAAAAAGCGACAAAATGATATACATACATTAGAGTACCATTTTTACGTTTTTCCAGCAACCGAGAAAAAATTACGTATAAATAAATCATTAATTAAAATCAAAGATTGCTCGGTAAAAACTCATTAACACATTATTATATTACTGTATTGTAGAGATTTCAATGTCAGTAATTAATATACAAGACAAATTTAAAATGCAATAATGTCTCGAAATGAAAATAAAAATTAAGGAATGAAAGATTCAATCATTTTTATCGTTGTACATTAAACTTCGATTCGTACTGGAAGATCGTAATATTTAGCCTTTAGAATTTTCCAACTCTTCTATCATTCGATTTATTTATTTATTTATTTATTTTACTTTCTTCTCCGCGCGAAAAAAAAGCAGAAAATTCGCTTAATGGAATCAGAGTTCGAACAAAAATACCGACTTCAAAACATTTATAGGATATACAGAAGATTTCTTCTTACACGTTTTTTAAAGGTCAGACGTAAAAAACACGTATAAAAGAATAGGCGAACAAATTATATATGTATATTGGAGTACCATTTTTACGTTTTTCCGGACACCGAGATAAAATAACGTATAAATAAACCATTAATTAGAATTAAAGATTGCTCAGTACAAACTCATTAACACAATGTTATATTGCTGTATTTTTGAGATTCAATATCAGTAATTAATATACAGCACAAATTTAAAATGCATTAATGTCTCGAAATGAAAGCAAAATTCAGAAATGAAAGAATCAATCATTTTTATCGTTGTACATTAAACTTCGTTTTGTATCGGGAGATCGTAATAGTTAGCCTTTAGCATTTTCCAACTCTTCTCTAACTCGATTTAATTTTTTTTTACCTTCTTCTCCGCGCTAAAAAAAGCAGAAAATTCTCTAAAAAGGAATCAGAGTTCGAGCAAAAATACCAACATCAAAACTTTTATTTTAATTTGATATCAAACTTAAAAGAACAAGAAATTTTTTTTTGGCCTTTGAATAAATGAGTCTCAAATGAGAAGAAAATCGATTCCCGACATTACGGAAAGAAACCGAATATTTTTAATACGACCAAACATTTATTAGAGAATATTCTGACATATCCAAATCCGCTCCGAAAGGGAGAATAATATTTCAAAGTAAAATAACACCTTATAACGGTGACCCATTAAAGGATATAAAGAAGATCTCTACTTACACGGTTTTCAAGATTCCAGCAAAAAAACGCGTATAAAAAAAGCGAAGAAATGAAGCATGTATATTGGAGAACCATTTTTACGTTTTTCCGGAAACTGGGAAATAATAACGGTTAATGAAACCATTAATTAAAATTAAAGATTGCTCAGTACAAACTCATTAACTGAAAGTTATATTGCTGTATTGTACAGATTCAGTATCAGTAATTAATATACAAGACAAATTTAAAATGCATTACTGTCTCGAAATGAAAATAAAATTTAGGAAAATGTCAAGAACTGAAAAATAAATAATTTTTATCGTTGTATATTAAACTTTGTTTTGTACTGGGAGATCGTAATAGTTAGCCTTTAGCATTTTCCAACTTTTCTCTAATTCGATTTAATTTTTTTTTACTTTCTTCTGAGCCGAAAAAAAAGCAGAAAATTCGCTAAATAGAATCAGCGTTTAAGCAAAAATACCGAAGTCAAAACATTTATTTTAATTTGATATCAAACTTAAAAGAACAAGAAAATTTTCCTGGCCTTTGAGTCTCAAATGAGAAGAAAATCGATTCCCGACATTACGGAATGAAACGGAGTTTTCTTAATATGTCCAACCATTTATTAGAGAATATTCTGACTTATACAACTCCGTTCTGAAAGTGAGAATAATATATCAAGGTAAAACAACACCTTATAACGGTGACCCATTAAAGGATATACAGAAAATCTCTACATACAAGGTTTTCAAAGTTCCGACGAAATAAACGTGTACAAGAAAAAGCGAACAAATGATATATATACATTGGAGTACCATTTTTACTTTTTTCCGGCAACCGAGAAAAAATTACGTATAAAGAACCCATTAATTAAAATTATAGATTTCTCGGTACAAACTCATTAACACAATATTATATTGCCGTATTGTAGAGATTTAATATCAGTAATTAATATATAAGACAACTTTAAAATGCATTAATGTCTCGAAACGAAAATGAAATTAAAAAATGAAAGAATAAATCATTTTTTTCGTTGTACATTAAACTTCGTTTTGTACTGGGAGATCATAATATTTAGCCTTTAGCATTTTCCAACTCATCTCTAATTCGATTTAATTCTTTTAATTTCTTCTTAATGTATTCGTAATTTTTAATTATGTTACGCTCATACTTAGATATAAAGGTAATGAAAATTCGTTAAAAATTCAATGTGTATGGTTTTGAAGGACCAAAATTTTTTACCAAATGTAAATTAAGCAAAGATTTTAGATGATTCACTAGTTCAGTGTATAAGAAATGTGTTGCATCAAAAAATATTGAAATAATTTAATTTATTAAAAAATTAGACCTTTTGAAAAAACCCGATTTTTTTTACTAAATTTTCTTTATTTATTAGAAATTTTATAAAAACTTCTCCAGGAATAAATTTTTTAAGTGCAATTCTCTATGATAATATAAAAACTAAATCTAAAAATGTAAAAACATGAACTAGTTTCAACGTTTAAAGAAAAAAGTTCTCCGAACGTAGACGGATACATTAACGAAATTAAATTTTAATTATTTCTTTGAGCCCAAAACAAAGGTTAGCAACCGTAATTCTATTTGAATTTCAACTGGCATATTATTTTGTATGTTTATTTCAGAACCTTCAAAATTTGGTGGTTACGTAGGGCATTTTCTTTCAACCTCAGAACTGCTGCTTTTATCTTCTGCAATTTGTGACTCGATTAATTCATCAATTAAAAGCTATTTTATATGACTAAATACGCTTCCTAATTTTACTGTTTTTTAAAGTAAAATCGCAATCTAGAAAGATAAAACTCGCATTTCTTGTTACAGAAGAAAGTTTAGAGATATATTTGATGAATTGTTATCGGATTTGGATCAGTTGTATAAGTGTTTTAACATTAAGCTATATAAGGATGTTTAGGAACCAATAGAATAATAGAGCTTATAAATGATATTTTAAAAAAGAGTTCTGATGAGTGGATTTCAAGTATATATATTGCACTTGAAACAGCATTCAAAGATGTTAATACAGTAGAACCTCGGTATAACGATCCCCTGTGGGTTTGGTTTTGGTTTCTTTTGGTGTGCTACGGTCTACTGTTTTGCACACGAGGGCTAATGAGACCGGGACCTACAGCTTAAAGCCGATTCCGAACGGCTACGAACAACCATGCCATAGTGGGATTCGAACCCACGAACTCTGGTACCAACGATCAGCGCCCTAACCAATCGGCCAGCGTTCGGCGATCCCCTGTGAGACCAACATCATATAGTCATTTTAACGAATTGAAAAAATAATTTAAAAAATTAGCAAAAAAATTATGCAATAGTACATACCTAGAGAACACTTCTACTTATTTGTATTTCTATTACTGAATTTTTGAAAAAAAGTCTTTGATTGACGCATGTTTCAAGTTCATTTGGGAATTTTTCATTATCACTGATTCTATATCCGTTAGATTTTGAAGGAAATCTTCAGAATTAAATTGTCCTTCAAAATATTTGCTGTGGTGTAGTACATTGCTGTTGTTATTTCAAAGCCATTAATAACCCAAATTTACTTTATATCGTCTTTAATTATAGTAAAATGTCACTGATCTATATTACAACATTCAAATATAGAACAAGAGACAAGGAAATATGCTAAAAAAATATTATTAAAAAAATAAAAATTAAAAAAAACACTCCACATGCTACGCCTAAAAAAATTGCCAATGGCCAAGAGAACGCTGCATTCTTTTCCTTTCTTCTTTCTACTCAGGCAACCCTATACTTTTTTCCATTATCCTGTGCTGATGCGTTCGTTGTTCCATTGTCCTTTGCACAATGCGTCCTTTCCCGTCTCTGCCCAGAAGGACCGGGACTCCAAGGATGGTCCTGAATTGCCTCCTGGAGACCAATCACAACTCTCCAAAACTTGGTGAAGTTTAAGTGCAATCATTTTCACTGGACACACCACACGCTTCCTGGGGTCGCGAAAAAAATTAGGGCATTCAACCCACAACGTGTGAGTGCGGCGAGAAAATCAGTTTCGCAAACCTTATGTCAAACATAGCTGCACTCTCACAATATTGACGCAAGGCATTGATTGCATTGAAGGCTTCTTTTTCATTCACTTTTTCAAAAGCTTGGACGATTTCTTCTCCGTCGTCGGAATCGCAGATTTCTTCATTTCCGGTAATACGGGCATAAAAATCGTCCTCATTCAAATTTTCTCCGTATCACTCCAAAATTTCGTCTACCGCAACAAACCCATCAAAAGATAATTGAAGACTTAGTTCTCCCCTTTTCGTCACGTCCCCTCCCCTCCTTTAAGCAAACACAAAAGGAGGAGTACAGGTTTCTTAAAGTTGCACCATAGTACAATAATTTTGAAATAGCCCACTCGCTCATGAGTTCTTCGGACTAAAATTGGCGGTCTTTCTAACGAAAAATAATACGCTTGGGCAATGTTGCCAACCTTTACAGGCAAAATTATGAATTCTAGGTCCTAAAATTATGGCATTGGCTTATAAATTATCGTACATTTTTGTAATTAGTTCAAAATAGTGTTAATAGAGGGCGCTTATACGATATATTTTTAATCAATTGAATCTTAATATCAGATAGATTTTAAAATTGTAGAAAAGCATAAAAATGGCAGAATTTTTATTATTTACCATTATGTAACTTTGTAACCGATTATTATTTAATAATCGGTTTAATTACTAAAAAATACCATATTTTAGTGAAAACTGCAATAGAATAAGTAAAATGCAAAATTACTTCTAATTATCCATAATTAATATCATTAAAAGAAATATCTCCAGTATAATCGTGAATATTCAGTAATTTTGCATTTAACAATTTTGTGTTTTGTGTATTTAAGGATGAGTGATTTAAATAATTTTAAATAACTAACAGATAACAACACTGGTCATAACCATTTTTAAAATTATTTATTTTATATTAGTTTCAAATAATATCAAACATTAGTACCTAGGTCATATTCAATTTCACAAATATACATTTTTTTTTTATTTATTTATTTTTTTTTTTTTTATAATTGACACTTTCCCTTCTATTATTACACAGTACAGATGGCCTTTCTCAACTTCTGTTACAGGATTATTTACTTTTATTTAATGAAGAAGCACCTCCAAAACATGCTCCTTAAGCTTCTCTAAAATCTACAATAATTATTTGATGGGAAAAAGTGATAAAAAAATTAATTAGACATTCTCAAATTTTTTTTTTTTTTATGTTGCTCTTTATAGAGTTACAGTTAAACTACCTGTTCTTTTAATTCTCAATTAGTCTACTTTTGGTTTATCATACAAATCAGGAAATTATCGTACAGTTTTTCAGAATTATGTCTTATAATTTTGAGATTATTTTTCATCGTAGTCCTAAGTTATCGTACATATACGATAATTATCGTATGGTTGGCAACACTGCGCTTGGGGTAGTTGTAATGATCCAAAATTAACATTATTCCTACGGTAAAATAATTGGGACTTTTTAAGATGGTCGTTCTGACGAAGAGGTCGTTGTATCGTGGGGTCATTAAAAATATGTTCTATTGTATTAACATTATGGTTTTATTACATTCTATAGTAAGAAAAGCATGCATAATTTTTTTTTTACTTAAGAGAACTTGTTTACTTTTCGCTACATAGTTTTCCTTTTACATGCGAAACCGCAAATCTACTTTAAGTTGTAAGTTACGATGTAACTGCATATTTAATATTCGAAATTTCTTCCGTGAACCTCAGTTTAAACAAACGATCCGCCATTGCCTGAAAATCGTGTTCGCGTATAAATTAAACCAAGTTTTACAGTAACTCTTGGCGCGTTTCATCTGAAGATGCTGTCAATTTATAGCGACCGTGCTTGTTAAGGTTCATCATTCTTTGGCGAACAAAAATATTCCGTACATGTCTTTTCTCTCACAGAGACATGATACATAAGTTTGGATGATCATTAATTTGTGTATCGCGTGAGTGTTTAATCTATTGATGAATTGATTATTTGATCGAAAACCTTTTTGAAAGCCCTCCACTGAAAGACTCGGTCTACTTGCGTCGCGCCATTATGTTTCATTTTGGATGAATGAATCGAAAGACAAATTTGAATTCGATATATCTGAAAAAAAGTCTTCTTTCATAGCGATGTGTTTATCTTTCACCGGTACTTTTTTGTTCATTTCAACCGATGTATTTCTTTTCGCTTTAGTTTGGCTACCATTTAATATTAGTTTGGTGTTTGGGAAGATCAAACTCCCTATTTTCTATTAACTTTCTTTTAAATTAATATCCCTCAGTAGTTTTACTTTTACTTAATGCTAATCTGAAATCAACCATAGCCATGAAACAAAATAATGTCTTGACAGACGTTGTCTTGTTTTAACGCTGTAAATCCTAAATAAATCCTAATTACCTAAACGAAGTCAAAATTTAAACTGAATACCGAGATTTACTTCCTGAGTCTGATTACAGTCTGAGCATTTTAAACATTAATAAAGTTTCTAGAAAAATGAACGAACAAAAATGTTAATTGATTCTAAGAAACAAACAATGTGATTAATTTACTCATTCTACAATTTACATCGTATAAGTTATGAATTAATAATTTATAAAAATACTTTGTTATGTCCACTACCCCTTTGAGTAAGGTTTGCTCACTGCACTCCTTTGTATTTCCTTGCACGACAAATATTATTTGGGGGTTGATCATACCGACAAACTCTATTAGAGACCACCTAATAAATTCTTTCTGCTGAGACCCATTCCGCTCTGTCGATCGGCCATGTTAAGTTATCTGTCCGTCTGTCCTCGAATTTATAAAGCGGTTGGACCTGGAATGGATAGAGGCATCCATATTGGATTTTTGATGAGTTAGGGTTAGCATAATTCAAAGCGAGTTCGAAAACGTTCGAAATCCAACACTTTCCCCCTTTTAGACTGTTTAAGGCCATTACTTCAAGCTCTATTGTCCCCGGTTAAGAGCAGGAGATTAAAAATATCAATTTATCACATAACAAATTGGTAAAAATAACATTTTTTCTAGCATTATGACGTCATTCCTTTAACTATCTCAATGAATCATTTCTTATTTTAAATGATTTAAATATCGTCTGCATTATTTTCGTACACTGAAATTAGATGTTGAGTAAATAATTTTCTTTTATATTTGTCTTAAATAATAGATTAGGTACATATGTGACAATTTTAAATTTAATCATCGATTATTTTTTATTGCAATCAAAATTTTATCACCGGTATTAACAACAAAGTCTAAGAGTCTATTTCACGGACTAATATATATCTAGCGTTTAAGTTAGATATCTTCGGAAATTAAGAAGTTTGTTCGTTTGTGTGTTTATTTTTAATGCATAACCACACGGTTTGCGATCGATTCGCTAAATTTTGGACATCATTCATATATACAGCCAAATAATCACTGTCAATATTGAAATCTCTGCTGTCCATCCTATCACGTAATATGACAAGATAAATTAAAGTTGGCAACTAACATACGGTCAGTAAAGTTAAAGAAGTTATTCAGCATGCACCAGATAATTTTCAATCAAAAAACGAACCATTTTTTTACCTGAATTATACTGTACTTTACAATTCTAGAAAATTAAAAATTTTACTGATCCCTTCAAATGACTGACTATATGTTAGTTATGAATGTTTAGTAAATATTTTGTAAAAATCTATGAAAAATTCATTCTGAGCATTTTAAACATTAGTAAAAATTCTAGAAAAAATGAACGAACAAAAATGTTAATTGATTGTAAGAAACAAATAATGTGATTAATTTACTTATTCTACAATTTACATCTTAAAAGTTATGAGTTAATAATTTATAAAAATACTTTGTAATATCCACTATCATTTTGAGTAAGGTTTGCTCACTGCACTGCTTTGTATTTCTTTGCACGACAAACATTATTTGGGGGTTGATCATCCCGACAAACTCTATTAGAGACTACCCAATAAATTCTTTCTGCTCCGAGAGCCATTCCGCTCTGTGGATCGGCCATGTTCCAAGGAATTATCCTCTTCTCTTCTGATGAATAAATTGCTTTGGTTGTGTCACCTGTAATCAGCCGAACGAATTAAGTGGAGAAATGTGGATAGAAGACTCAAACCTCCGTTTGCGGCCCGAATAATGAAGTCAGGATTTGGAAAGATTCCAAAAATGACCAGCTCAAGAACATTCGGCTTTTATGAATCTTTTAAGATTCTTTTATTTTTTTTTCTTCGGTGAAGCAGTAAAGCGTTCCAAGCAAGACCTTTGATCTAGAATTTGAAGGCTGATCATTTTTTTACCCTTATTTGCGTTTTCGGTTCGTTTATGTGCTTAGAGTCCGACAAAATTGTCAGTTTATTTTTATTATCCAACGAAATTCACTCCCGAATATTTTCTGTGTAAATGAAATGATAGAAATTTTTGTGTGTCTATGCGTACATTCCACGAAAACTACTGAGCTTATCCTTGAAATTTCTTTTTAATATTTATAGATTCAATTTAATATTTAATAACCTAAGTTTTAATAACCTAAATGAAGTCAAAATTTAAACTGGATACCCAGATTTACTGCATATCCCCTATATAATAATAGCCTAAGTTGTCTGAGTGTCTGTCCTCGAATTTATGAAGGGGTTGGACCTGAAATGGATAAGGGCATC
The DNA here is from genome assembly GCA_032207245.1 of Pardosa pseudoannulata. Taxonomy (NCBI): domain Eukaryota; kingdom Metazoa; phylum Arthropoda; class Arachnida; order Araneae; family Lycosidae; genus Pardosa; species Pardosa pseudoannulata. The sequence goes on from CM063500.1 coordinate 56,850,223, forward strand.
CGTATTGAATTCTTAATAAGTTAGGGTTATCACAATTCAAAGAGAGTTCGAAAGCGTTCGAAATCCTTCCCTTCCCCTCTTTTAGAGCTTTTAATGCCATTATTTCAAGCCCTGTTGTCCCCGGTTAATAGCAGGAGATTAAAAATATAAATTTATCACATAACAAATAGGTAAAAATAACATATTTTCTAGTGTTATGACGTCATTCCTTTAACCATCTCAAATAATCATTTCTTATTTTAAATTATTTAAATAACGTCTGCATTATTTTCGTACATTTTATCACTGAACTTAGATGTTAGGTAAATAATTTTCTTTTATGTTTATCTTAAATAATAGATTAGGTACATGTGGGATAATTTTAAATTTAATCATCGATTATATTTTTATTGCAATGAAAATTTTATCACCGGTTTTAACAAAAAATTCTTTTCATAAAAGTCTAGGAGTCTATTTCACGGACTAATAAATATCTAGCGTTTTTAAGTTATATATCTTCGAAAACTAAGAAATTTGTTCGTTTATATGTTTGTCTTTTATACATAACACACAATTTACTATCGATTCGCTAAATTTTGGACATCATTTATATATGTCGCCAAATAATCACTGTCAATATTAAAACATCTGTTGTCCATCCTATCACGTAGTATGACGAGATAAATTAAAGTTGACAACTAACACAAGGACAGTAAAGATAAACAAATTATTGAGCGTGTACCAGATAATTTCAGCCAAAAAACAAACCATTTTTTTTACCTGTATTATACTTTACAATTCTAGAAAATTAAAAATTTTACTGATCCCGTCATATGACGGGCTATATATTAGTTATGAATGTTTAGTAAATATTTTATAAGAATCTATGAAAAATTTAGTCTGAGCATTTTAAACACTAACAAAAATTCTAGAAAAAATGAATGAACAAATATGTTAACTGATTGTAAGAAACAAATAATGTGATTAATTTACTTATTCTACAATTCACATCTTAAAAGTTATGAGTTAATAATTTATAAAAATACTTTGTAATATCCACTATCATTTTGAGTAAGGTTTTCTCACTGCACTGCTTTGTATTTCCTTGCACGACAAACATTATTTGGGGGTTGATCATCCCGACAAACTCTATTAGAGACCAGCCAATAAATTCTTTCTGCTCCGAGAGCCATTCCGCTCTGTGGATCGGCCATGTTCCAAGGAATTATCCTCTTCTCTTCTGATGAATAAATTGCTTTGGTTGTGTCACCTGTAATCAGCCGAACGAATTAAGTGGAGAAATGTGGATAGAAGACTCAAACCTCCGTTTGCGGCCCGAATAATGAAGTCAGGATTTGGAAAGATTCCAAAAATGACCAGCTCAAGAACATTCGGCTTTTATGAATCTTTTAAGATTATTTTCTTTTCTTCGGTGAAGCAGTAAAGCGTTCCAAGCAAGACCTTTGATCTAGAATTTGAAGGTTGATCATTTTTTTTACCCTTATTTGCGTTTTCGGTTCGTTTATGTGCTTAGAGTCCGACAAAATTGTCAGTTTATTTTTATGATCCAACGAAATTCACTCTTGAATGTTTTCGATATAAATAAAATTTTAGTGCATGTGCGTACATCCAACTTAAACTCTGGATATTTATTAGTAGTGAAATAGACCCCTAAACTTTTATGAAAAAAATTTGTTGTTAATACCGGAGATAAAATTTTCATAGCAACATAAAATAATCCACGATTCAATTTAAAATTAGCACATATGTACCTAATCTATTATTTAAGTCAAATGTAAAAGAAAGTTATTTGCGTCATATCTAAGTTCAGTGATAAAAGTATGAAAATAATGCAGGCGATATTTAAATAATTTAAAATAAGAAATGATTAAATCAGATGGTTAAAGGAATGACGTCATAACGCTAGAAAAAATGTTATTTTTACCTATTTGTTATGTGATAAATTGATATTTTTAATCTTCTGTTCTTAACCGGGGAAAATAGGGCTTGAAATAATGTCATTCAACGCTCTAAAAAGGGGGAAGAGGCGGATTTAGAACATTTTAAAGACCACAGTATTTTTCGCTGTGATATGAAGCATGTTTATACAAATTTATTTTATAATCGGGTAGATTGTTCGATCGATAAACTTTACTCGCTTTGAATTTTGCTAACCCTAACTCATCAAGAATCCAATATGGATGCCTCTATCCATTCCAGGTCCAACCCCCTTCATAAATTCGTGAACAGACGGATAGATAACTTAGACTATTATTATATAGGGATTTTCTGTTGTTGTTTTAATGTTTACGTTTCACGAAATTCAGTGAATTTCTACATAGAACCTCTATTATCCGAACCTCGATTAACCGAAACGCTTCGTTAACCAAAGTCGGTTTCTTCTTTACTTTTTTTTCACTTTCTAGTATTATCCAAATTTTTCTCTTTACACACATGCATTTTTAAAGTTTTCTTTTTTTCCCACATTCCTTTTGTATGCAAGTCGTCCTTTCCAAACTACGAGTGCCGATAAATATTTTGGAATTCCCTTTTTTAGAATTCCTTCCCGCAAGCACAATTATTCGTATTAATGTACTCTTCCCCACATTCAAACATCCCTGTTTTAAACAAACACACCAGTGTTCGAAATTTGGAAGGTCATACTTCCGATTCCTAGAACAATCGAATGTTATTGCATGAATGGACGAAGCTACATGTTAAACTAGATGATTATCGATGAATTCTCGATTATCCGAAAATTTCGATTATCCGAAGTAGGTTCGGTCCCAATTAATTCGGATAATCGAGGTTCTACTGTACAACCGGTAGCGAAGAATGACACCAGTTTTGCTTAATTGTAGAAATATGATTAAATAGGGATTTGGACTTTCTTCTTTGAGCACATTATCAGCTATTAAGGTATCCGTCTTTGTTCGGAGAACATTTTTCTCTAAACGTAGAAATTAGTTCATGTTTTTATATTTCTATATTTATTTTTTTATATTATCATAGAGAACTACACTTAAAACATTTATTCCTGGAGATGTTTTTATAAAACTTCTAATAAATGAAGAAAATTTAGTAAAAAAAATCGGGGGTATCAAAAGGTCTAATTTTTTAATAAATTAAATTATTTCAATATTTTTCATGCAACACGTTTCTTATACCCTGGACTAGTAAAACACCTAAATTCATTGCTAAATTTACATTTGGTAAAAATTTTTGGTCCTTCAAAATCATACACAATGAATTTTTAACGAATTTTCATTACATCCATATCTAACTATGAGTGTAACATCATTAAAAATTATCCAAATTTAAAGCTTTTAGGTTATTCACTAGTAAATACTATCAAAAGCATTCATAATAATTTTCAACAAAATATTTTAAGAACTTTTGGAGAAATCACATTTCAAGTTTCGACATTTTATTAAAAATACCGTTCCTAGAAAAACGCATTTGAAGTTCATGAAAGCATTTTTAACTAAAAAAATTGAAATACATGCTTAAAATTCCCCACACTTTCTTGTTGCAAAAGTTTCTAAATGCGAAGTTGCTAATTATTAAAAATGCTAGAAATGTGTTTAAACTAATCTTCATGAAAATGTAAAAAGTTTTGTCCAAAAAATGCTCTTTAAAAGGTTTGGTTTGGTTTGGTTTGGAGCGCTACGGTCTACTGTTTTACACACGAGGGCTAATGAGACCGGGACCTACAGCTTAAAGCCGATTCCGAACGGCTACAAACATCCATGCCCGTAGCAGGATTCGAACCCGCGAACTCCGGTTCCGAAGAGCAGCACTCTACCACTTAGCCATCGTTCGGCTGGCTCTTTAAAAGGCTTCACAACTTCCGGTTCCGAAGTTGATAATTCCGTTTTGTTTTGACAGCTGTCACCGATGTTTAAACAGCTGTAACTTTTCTTGAAAATGCCGTAGATACAAAACAAAATCAGATTTAGAAGCCTAGAAGTTGAAATTTTACAATATAAAAATAAAAAAAATAGGATTTTTGGCAAAAAATGTCATTTTTAACGTAGGCGGATACCTTAAACTGATAAGAATAATTAAAATGTTACAGAGTCTCGTTTAAAACGATAGAGGATAACATATCATTAGGCATCTCAACTGAACGAAAAGAGATAAAAAATATTAAAAGAAAAATAAATTTGAAAAGTAGTGAGAATTAATGTATCAGAAATTTGAAATAATCACTTTTTTTAGTTTGAAAAAAATGTGAGAGATTTTGTGAGACACAGGATTTATTTAGCAGTTCTGTTAATTTTTATGCAGCAAGAGGCTTCCCTGATTTTATGTGTGTTTTAATTAATAAGTAATAAAATTGCAGTATAAATTTTATGATATGGAAGCAAACAAATAGCTTTTTTTTCCAGTTTATGCTTTTAATAATTTGTAGTATTTGTCAACCACTTTAAGTGATTGTTAAAATATACGTTCAATTATTGCCACTCAGATTTTTTCAATGTTATTCATCCAGGATATGTTGCATTGTCGATTTATTTTCAGCATCAACTTCAAGAAGTAAAGTTTAAAGATAAATAGAATACACGTTAAACATTTTTCTTCCACAGATAGTGAAAATAACTTAAAGTGATGGCCGAATTCTTCTCTTGAAATACATAGAACACAAATTACTTCAAACATAGAAATTTTCTCTTTCATCTTAGACTGCAGTCAAAATCGATGGCGGAAAGGATGTTGGAGAACTCCTCTTTGCATCCCTGAAGATTATGCAAATGGCTTGAGCTTGCACGCTTCCCATTTTTCCCCATTTCTGGAAGAGATCATTTGTAATCTCAGATGCCCAGCCTTAATAAGTAGAGTCATCCCAGGCTGAAGCCTACAAGCAGTTGCACTTTCGCGTACTGCAGAATTGGAATTTATGTTCTTTTAAATCAGCATGAGAAGTAAAGCACCAGGTGCCTCCGATGTTCAAATTTATATGAGGCAAAAACCTCAAGGAAAAATCATTCATTTTATTTTACACCATTGTCTTCTCTTGTTTGCATCTTTGGGACAGGGCCGTAAGTAGGTCCTTTAGCGCCCGTGGCAAAAAAAAATGGTCTGTGCCCCTACCACCATAAATAGTGAAAAAATATGTAAACATTGTTTTCTATCATATATTCAGAAAAAAACTCGCAAAATACAGGGTGTTTCATATTGAATGGGATAAAAAGAAAACATGATTGTGAACGTTGTAATTAATATATTTATAAAATTCAAATTTACCTCAAAACTACATTTATTCAAGTTTCTACAGGTGCTCAATATGTGCTTCTTCGGTGAC
>CM063500.1:56863006-56898006 GCA_032207245.1 Pardosa pseudoannulata
ACAGATGTTACCATACGTATGAAAATTTTATGACTATGGCCCAGCTCAAAGTTTCACATCATACCGCTTACACAAGTACCTTGTAAATATTCTTATCTTTTTGAAGAAAGGAAACAGTTGCGAAATTTAAAGAAACGTGTCAGTAGCTTCCAATTTACTTTGAACGATGTAATTTTTCTCTTCGTCGTATAACATGCGACGCGAAAAACGAGTAAAATGCACACGTTATTTTTAAATTGCCATTGCCAACATATTTACATAAATACTCCCAGACCCTTTATGATATCAGCCTTTGTAACTATCTCAATAATGCTTTAAGATGGTTACCTTCAAATATTTCTTGCTTCGAACCTATATTTAGTACTGCAAATCTGACTTGCTTTCGACCAGTTACTTTTCTAGTAATTTTGTGTTGCAATATTTCTTGAATGGGTAAATTTGGCTTCATTTCTACACAAATGAATCAATTTTGTGTCGCTGACATAAAAACTGCTCCAAGAAGAACCCATATCAAATCTGTTACATTTAACATTATTATGTTTTAAGTGTTGATTTTAAAATAGAATTTTGTTGGTTTTTGAGTTTGAGAAAAATCTGCCTTTCCCGAAAACATTTTTCATTGAAAAAATTGCTAAATCCATCTTGGTTATCATTGAATTTTATGTCATTATTTAAGTACTTTTTAAAATTTATTATATGAATTATATTACTTAAAATTTTTAATAAATTTAACACATAAAAATAAAGAGCCAAACTAAAGAGTTCCCATAAACGGTGGAATTAAAAATAGTATTCTAAACTCATAAAGCGATTGACCTCCGAACATTTAACATTATTTTGTTTTAATTGTTAATTTTAAAATAGAAATTTTGTTGGTTATTAAGTTTGAGAAAAATCTAGCGTTACCGAAATAATTTTTCATTGAAAAAATTGCTAACCCCATCGTGGTTTACATTGAATTTTATGTCATTATTTTGAAGTACATTTTTAAATTTATTATGTGAGTTATATTACTAAAAAATATTATAAATTTAACATGGAAAATAAAGAGCCAAACTAAAGAGTTCCCAAACGGTGGAATTAAAAATAGTGTTCTAACTGCAGAAAACGCTTGGCATACGAACATTTAACATTATTTTGTTTTAAACGTTGATTTTAAAATAGAATTTTGTTAGTTATTAAGTTTGAGAAAAAATCTAGCTTTACCAAAATAATTTTTCATTGAAAAAATTGCTAAACCAATCTTAGTTTGCATTGAATTTTATATCATTATTTTGAAATACATTTTTAAATTTATTATATGATTTATATTACTTAAAATTTCTAATAAATTTAACACTGAAAAATACAGAGCCAAACTAAAGAGTTCCCAGAAACGGTGGAAGTAAAAATAGTGTTCCAAACACATAAAGCGCTTGATCTCCGATCAATTTGAACTCTCTAAAATTTTCTGAGATTTGATCACCAGGCAAAATTTTACCACAGTGTACTTGGAAATCCAATTTTATATAATATGGGTAGATCGCAAGCTCAAGATCTTATACATGCGTGTTATCAGCGCATTTTATATATTCATTATGAAACTTGTTCCTTTCGTTGTTTGAAAATGCTGTTCTTTTAGGTTAATTATTTCGGTCTAATTTTGAGATAATAAAAAGATAGGTCGAAATCGTACACTCAGCCTGTAAACTCACATGAACGTCGTTGAAAGGACTTCCTCTTTGTAACTGACAAGGCTTTACAAAACAAACAAAACTTCAATTATGAACCCACCGGAAATGATGGACAATGAGATTCCAGATTCCATTTGGAATTCCAGAGCATTAAAACACATACTGTAGAGGTCAACGTCATCGGATAAAATCATCCTCTCCCCAAAAGCTCAATAATAGTGGTATGCATATGACAGATCACGCGGATGGAGCGTTGCTAACACTTCAGCACACTCACCTAGTAATGTGATGCTAGCACACGCGCCGGCCAATTTACGGAGTTCAGCTTTTAAGAACTTTCACTACTCTTAAATTTTTTAAATATTCGTTCCATTTTTCGATTTGTAGTGTATTCCTAGTGTTGAACGTGTTTACTCCTTCTCTTTCAAGTATTTCGGCATTACAACTACACAGATATACTTTTCATTACGATCTCGAACGTTACAACGTTCAAAAGAGAGACTCGATTTTATATCTAGAGTACAAATCAACAGCATGACTTTTTGCATGCGTTTTACTGTAATTTAACAATCTTATACATAACAAGAAGAAACGAAAGCCAAATCATGCCGTTGTACAAAATTAAGGACTCAATAACCATGGAGACGTGATGTAAATGAAAGACCGGGGACAATCTTGGATAGTCACAACGTTCAAAACAGAGACTCGTTTTTATATCCAGAGTGCAAATTAACAGCATGAATTTTTCCATGCTTTTTACTGTACTTCAACAGTCGTATACATAACAAGAAACGAAAGCCAAATCGTGCCGTTATGCAAAAGTGAAGACACCACAAAGACGTGGAAGAACCCAAAACCCGAATAGATTATTTAAATGAAAGACTGGAGGGCGGCCTAGAAGAGTCGCAAAGTTCGAAAATTAATACCAAAGGAGGGCGGCATAGGTGTGTGTGGTCGCTTTAATTAAATACCTTCCTTTTCTTAGGGGGAACAAAAGGTGTTCCACGATAAAAGATTCGAATTAAAGGAAAAGTACGAAAATCGATACGAGGGAAAAAGAAAAAAAGAGGAAGAAGGTAATTAAGAAGAGAAAAATTCCAGAGATTGTATAACGGAAAGGGGAGGAGATCATTACACTTTAATAACCGTCGAATCAGCAGCGATGAGTTTTCCATACGTTCCGATAATGGATTACTTATTTAAATCGGCAGTCTGACGTCATCATTTCGAGTGTTCTTTGACAAAACTTTTCCTCAAAAGAGTTTGTGAAATCCGCTCAAAACGTATTTAAGGACACAAAGTACCTTTAGAGATGAAAAGTCGACTTTAAAACAGTCTATTTTTTTTCAATATTAAATAAAATGCCCTGATCTGGTGAACATCAATTATATGGGTCTAATTCTAAAAAAAATTTAGTTTTGTTATATGAACCAATACATTTTGGGTTGTGTAAAAGAGAAATATATTTATCCGCAAAATAACTTAGCTTAAAGATAAAAATGTCATTTATAATATTTGAAAACAACAAAAGTAATTTTTCGTGTACATTAATTACACTAAATTTCAGTATTAGTTAAACTCATACATATGGGTCTAATTCGAAAAAAAATTTAGTTTTGTTGTATGAACGAATACATTTTTTTTTTTGGGGGGGGGCAGTAAAATAGAAATCTACTTATCAGCAAAATAAAATAGTTTAAAGGTAAAAATGATATTTATAATATTTGAAAAAAAAATGTAATTTTTCGTGTACATTAATTACACTAAATTTCAGTATTAGTTAAACTCATACATAAATATATACGAACACTTTTTATAAAACACTTTTAAACTAAAATAATATTAAATGTTCAGAAAAATAGAAAACATGAATTAAAAACTCTTCTTACGTTTCGAAAAATATTACAAGCATAAATTCTGTAAGAAAAAAGGAAAAAAACCATAGGGAAATGTTAAAAAGTAAACAGTAAAAGTCTGTTGGCAAAAATATTTGTATAATTGAATAAAATTTAAGTTTAAAAATTTACGCAAGAAATCAAACATTCCTTCGTATGAGAAAATGCTTCGTAAAACTGAATATTCATATAAAGTAAGCAATTTATTACATAGGTTTTATGGTGTTTTTGCTGGTGAACGAGGAATACATCGCATAACTGAATACTTCGTATAAGGAAATTTCGTATAAATTAGTTTCTACTATATATACAGCCGAAAGGTTAGAGTGCTCACCTTCGCTCCCGGAGTTCGTGGGTTCGTATCTCAGTGGGGCGTAGATGTTCGGAATCGGCTTTAAACGGCTAATTTTTCTGTTTTATTAGCCCTTGTGTTACAAATAGTAAACCATACCGCTATAAACCAAACTTACTGTACATAGAACAAATGGAAATCCACTTACAAGCGAAATATAGTTGTTAAAATTGGTAAATTAGAAACTAATTTTTATATGAAATATAACCCATTTATCGATTTTTATTTGGTGAATATGAATTATTGGATTGCGAGCAATATATTTTACTCTACAGCATTATAAAGGATAATTTGTTTTTAAAATTTCAATTTCTTAACAGTTTATATATTTTTAAAAAATTTTAAATGCCAAATACCTCTAAAGTTTCAATGTACAGAATAAAATAGATATTTTACTTCCATTTGATATAAAAATTTAGTTTCTAATATATATATATACTTCAAAAGGTAACTTTCCGATAACTTAATTTCATTCTTTTATTTCACATATATTTTTATGTTATTTTTTAAAAATATACTAGAGTGATAAAACTAAGTAATTTTTCTTAAGTTAGAAAGTTATTAAAGGATTTGTATAAAAGTTATCATTAAAGAAGAAGTTTTTAATTTATAAGGAATGAAAATAATGGTTGATATAATGATGATTTTATAAGTCTTGAAATGTACTATGAGCCCTTAAATAATTTTATCTGACCAATAGGGACTGAGAAGAAATTTAAACTATAATTGTTTAAAATTTGTAAATTAGAAACTAATTTTTTATATCAATTATAACCTATTTATAAGAATGTAAAATCGTTTTGTCATAATATAGCACGAAAGGTAAAATTTACTCAAGGCATGATAGCAAGAGGATGTTCACTGACAACTGTTTGGCAGCTTCAAGCGAGCTGCATTTTCAACATTAGCTAACTCAGCGCTTAAAAAAATTGTGGGACTTGAAAATGGTTATAAGAATCTAAAATCGTTTTGTCATAATATAGCACTAAAGGTAAAATTTACTCAAGGCACGATAGCAAGAGGATGTTCACTGACAACTGTTTGGCAGCTTCAAACCAGCTGCATTTTCAACATTAGCTAACTCAGCGCTTAAAAAAATTGTGGGACTCAAAAATGGTTATAAGAATGTAAAATCGTTTTGTCATAATATAGCACTAAAGGTAAAATTTACTTAAATAAGGCACGATAGCAAGAGAATGTTCACTAACGCCTGATTGGCAGCTTCAAGCAAGCTGTATTTTCAATGCGTGCTAACTCAGGAGCTTGTTGCTTACTTCTCTAGGTACATTTCTCTCTATTTACTTATGTTGGTTTTATATTTATTGCTGTATTCTAAAATAAAAGATTTATTTAATATTCTGTAAAGATTTTCTTATATTTTCCGAAATTTTTATGCATATAAAGAAAATATGTTCTGGAAATGACAATTCAACAATTTTCTAATAGAGAGGAGGGAAAATTACCAGAAAATATTCGAAGAAGGTTTTTTTTTTTAATATTATTAATACCGTAAAAGCTGATAATGATTCTCAATCCGAGATCATTACTCATGCATAGGGTCTCGTCTGGTAATTTGTTCTTGGTGATGAATAGCAACGTCACGCGTTGCACCGTTTACCACACGCGAGTTGAAACAATTAACTCCAAATGAGTCCATAACTACTGATGCGAAAAATAGAACTGCCTGAACATGATTATTTATCTATAACTTTTAAAGAATATAAATACAGTAGAGCCTTGAGCCAGGGTTTTTCAAAGGAACAGAAATAGAAAAAGTTGAATGTGGGAAAATAATTTAGAAAATCCATAATATATGTGATTATGAATAAATTATTTATAACACCTCTACTGAGTGTTGAAAATTATTTATTCACAATCATTTAACAATTTTTAATTATAATTTATATTTAGAATGATTCTTAAAATTTTAAAAAGACTTTAAAACTTTAAGGACAATTGTTTGGGAGCTTCAAGCGAGCTGCATTTTCAAGACTAGCACACTCAGCGGCTTGGAAAAGCAAACTGAGCGTTTGGCAAAATTGTGGAACTCCAAAATGTTTACAAGAATGTAAAATCGTTTTGTCATAATGTAGTTATAAAGATAAAATCAACTGATATAAAACTCAATAGCAAGAGAATGTTCACTAACAACTGTTTGGCAACTTCAATTCCGCTGCGAAATATAAACGCACACAATGTGTTAACAAAGCTTAGTACGGTTTTGAAAAGCTCTCGATAATGTGCACTAGGAATGTTTTAAAGGAATAGTGTTGGACGACTCAATTTTTATCAAAATGTCTCGTAATTTTATCAAAAATGCTTTTCTGATAGATTTTATATGTTTTGTGTAACAACATTTTATATTCCCAAAAATTAAAATATTTTTTAAATTAAAAAAATTGAAAAATTGAAATTCAACCTTTCTTGCTTATCGATTTATATCCGTATGTGTTGTCCTTAAATTTAGCAGTGATATCTAAAGGTATCTTACATTCATTAGCATTTTAAAGAATTAAACTGGTGTAAACTCCTCCCTCCAGATGTCTGCTAACCAATTTAAGGACCCATGCGGCGTATTCCTTAACAACGTTTCCCTGCTTGAAATATTCATCCGAGTGTCTACATCGACCTCGGAAATTTTCACTAAAGTCCTTTTTTTATTTTTGTAAGAGTTTAACACAACTTCTCCTCCTCACCTTCATCCATCGATAGCGTCCGCGACTTTGATTTAATTTAACAAGCCTCGGGTGTGTGAGTCTGTCTGTCTGTGTCTTTTCCACCCCGGGCGATCGAAATCTTCACCCGCCGCACCCACACATATACCTCGTCACGTCTTGACGATTCTCCCAGAAATCCACTCTTTCTTTCTAGAATGGAAAAGTTCTTTTTTTTTCTTTCAAGATCGTGTGTATGCGATGCTACTTAGCGGTTTCTTTTAGTCGGAGAGACGAGTCGAATTCTGTCTGATAATCGTTACACATACGATATCTGCTTGTAAATATTGTAACTACATTAGACAAATGGAGTAAAACAATAAGTTTAGTATCTTTGGTGGAAAAATAAAACTTTTAAAAGGGGAAAAGACTCTCTCTATCTCTTTCACTATCTGTCTATTTATATATATATATATATATATATATATATATATATATATATATATGTGTGTGTGTGTGTGTGTGTGTGTGTGTGTGTGTGTGTGTGTGTGTAAGTAATGTAACAAAATTATTTCACTTTAATATCTCTTTAAAAATCTCCTGTCTTCCATTCTAATTCCTTAAAATCTATTTTTCTAGCCCCAAAATGTTTTAATCAAATTAGTGCCCTCGGCTTAAAATTCTTCCAACACATTTTCCAAAGCAATCAGTTCAGTGCTATAGATGTAAATTTTCTGTCCAATCAAAACATTTTCCAGCTGTCGCCGGCAAATGGATTAATTTTTTCTCTGATCTAACAGTTAAATTCGATGGCTAAGTTTCTTGTCCCCTGGGAAAATTCTATCTTTGCTGTTACTGTCCTTCCAACTTGATGTCTTTCACCAATCCCGTACTTCTGAAGAGAATGATATACATCAATTTTTCAGTACGCGTTGTCTTTTCACCATTGTCGGCTTGTGATCATCTTCAAAGATTCATACTTTGCTTTCTTGGCTTGTTGGAACGTCAAAAAACGCTATGTTCGTTTCATCACACGTTACAATTTTAGAAATGATGCGGTAGCTACCATCATTTAGGAATTTAAGAGTTTCTTTAGTGATTCTGACACGCTCCCCTTTTTGGTGCTCAGATTATGAGGAACCCAACGGCAAACTTCTTTTTTTCATATGTAATTCTTCATTAATAATTTTGTGTATAGATGTGGATCCAACGTTAAGTTCCTTCTGTATAATTTGATAGGTACAGCGATTATTATCCCTTAACATTTTTCGTATGGCAGACACATTATCCGGGATTACTGCCGACGGCGGCCTTCCTGTGTGTTCTTCATCCTGAAGAAAATTGCGACCTCTGCTAAATTCCTTAAACCATCTGAATACAGTAGCACGAGGCTGGAGATTCATCACCAAATGGTAACTGCAACCGTTGAAAACATTCTTCTTAGTTTAATCCTCCTTTAAAACCGTTGAAAATCATAGCTCGAAAATGTTCTCGCGTCAACTCCGTTTTCTCTTCTGTTTAAAATTTATTCTACGCAAATCAAGTTGAAGTAAGTCAGTAAAAAGTCGTCTACTGTGTTAAAATACTCTGTATTTTAAAATTAAACCGTTATTTTTATTTTGTAAATTCCGTCTGAGTGTATCTCAAAAATTTCAGAGTAACCTTCGTATAACGTGCACCTAAAGTTTTACATGCAAGTGACTTTCCATATTGTAAACCAATTGCTAAGGGAAACAGATGAATCAACCATCAATGATGTTTCCATGCCATTCTTCAGATGACTCTATTCTTAGCCGTTAAATTTTCATCAGAGGTATGAAATCATTGAGACAGTTTCGATTACTTGTAGATGAAAAATTGACCCTCGTACACCCTCCTCTTTTTTAGTATTATGTGGATTTCCTTTCTTTCTATTCCAGTTATAATATTGTACATGCTAAAAGTATAAATTCCTAAGGGGAACAAACAGATGAATCAACCACCAACGTTGTTTCCATGTTATTCTTCAGCCGACTTTATTCTTACCCTTTACATTTTCATCACTGGTCTGAGATCATTGAGGGAGTTACTTGTAGATGCAAAATTGACCTTCGTACACCCTCCTCTTACATAATAATAGATGGATTTCTTTTATTCTTATTCCAGTTATAATATTGTACATGCTAAAAGTATAAATTCCTAAGGGGAACAGATGAATCAACCACCAACGCTGTTTCCATGTCATTCTTCAGCCGACTTTATTCTTACCCTTTACATTTTCATCACTGGTCTGAGATCATTGAGGGAGTTACTTGTAGATGCAAAATTGACCTTCGTACACCCTCCTCTTACATAATAATAGATGGATTTCTTTTATTCTTATTCCAGTTATAATATTGTACAGCTAAAAGTATAAATTGCTAAGGGAAGCAGATGAATCAATCACCAACGCTGTTTCCACATCATTTTTCAGACGATTTTATTCTTATCCTTTACATTTTTATCATTGAGTGAGTTTCGATTACTTGTAGATGCAAAATTGACTTTCGTACACCATCCTCTTTCTTAGTATTAGATGAAATGGATTTTCTTTATTCTTATTCCAGTTATAATATTTTACATGCTAAAATTATAAATTGCTAAAGGGAACAGATGAATTCACTACCAACGCTGTTTCCATATCCTTCTTCAGACAACTTTATTCTTATCCTTTACATTTTCATCAGTGGTCTGAGATCATTGAGTGAGTTTCGATTACTTGTAGATGCAAAATTGACCTTCGTACACCATCCTCTTTCTTAGTATTAGATGAAATGGATTTCCTTTATTCTTATTCCAGTTATAATATTGTACATGCTAAAAGTATAAATTGCTAAGGGGAACAGATGAATCAACCACCAACGCTGTTTCCATGTCATTCTTCAGACGACTGTATTTTTTCCCTTTATATTTTCATCAGTGGTCTGAGATCATGAAGTGAGTTTCGATTACTTTTAGATGCAATATTGACCCTCGAACACTCTCCTCTTTCGTAATATTAGATGAAATGGATTTTCTTTATTCCTATTCCATTTATAATATTGTATGTGCTAAAAGTTTGATCATAGTAATCTTAACTCTGGGATGCTAATTATCTTAGGAATTTACCTACAAATGAGAAGTAAAACAGCCTTCTGCATGTTTTTTGTCTTATTTGTTTTCAGTGTGACGAAAATTTTACTATTTTGCAGAATCAGGATGGTTCAACGTTTCTACTAAACTCTATTTGTTAAAAGTTGTCACTGAAAGTTGTAGTTCATCTCTCTCATTTCAACAAAGTAAAATAAATCATTTTGTTTAATTAATCTCATAGTTGCCTTCCATGGAAAACCAAAATAAAATCTTCTCGCGTATTAAAAAAAAACAAGTTAATTAATTTCAAAACTTCAATCTTCTGTCTAATAAAGTTAGGCAAGGAGCAAAGTTAACCATATATCTGTTAATTCTCTCGACAAACACTTTTCTATCTTGTTACTTTCCTCCCCCCCTCTTCTTCAAAATGTGGGCGTAAAAGGAAAAAAACTCTTAATTAGTTACAGATTCGGTACTGAAAGTCGACGAAAAAATATATTTGCAAATTCCCAAAGCAGTCGAAAATGGAATTCGGTAGCGGGGTTGAAAAAAATAATCACAAAATTTAAACAGAAATATTTTATCTGCAATGCATTGGAAAGAGATGAGAAGATAATTCCCAGTTTTTAACGGAACTGTTCAGTGGAATAAAAAATTAGAGAGGAAGATCGTTCGAACGACTTTAATTGTAAATTTTAATAAGCTCCCCGAACAAATTTCTTTCTGTAGCTCCGCATTATTCTAATTATTATTCCTAATCAGGGTATTCTTTAAAAGGAACCAATCTGTGTTCCGGTTTTTTAATGAATAAAATTACTCTTTTGTATTAAGAATTCGAACGGAAAGTTATTTGTACCGTAATTTTATTTTAAACCAGGGCAATTGCATTTAGTTTAACTATAGGGACTGTTCTAAAAAAATAAAAATATATTTCAGTATATTTCTGTAAATGATTATTTTATGTTTTTATGTTTGTTTGTTTTTATCAAAGTTCAGTGTACCTCTATTTTAAAATCATTTTCCTCTTTCCCATTGAGCCGAACGGTAGCCAAATGGTTAGGGCGCTGATCTTCCGTACCGGAGTTCGTGAGTTTGAATCCCACTGGAGCGTGGATGTTCGTAGCTGTTCGGAATCAGCTTTACGCAGTAGGTCCCAGTCTCATTAGCCCTCTTGTTGCAAAAAAGTAGATTGTAGCACCTCAGACCAAACCAACCCTCTTTCCCATTGGCTGAATGACGGCGCGCGGACTTTACGTACCGGGGTTTGTGAGATCTAGAGTGCTACCATATTACTGTCGACATATGTCACTGGTGACTTCTGCGTCATAACGATGTTAGAAAGAGAAATTTTTTGTACCAAATTCCCCTCTCTGGCTATTTTTGACGTCATTATGACGCGAAAGTCACCAGTGATATATGTCGACCGTAATATGGTAGCAATCCGAATCACATAAGTGCAGACATGTCAACTACTCCGGATTCTCCGCAGCAGTGTATAGAGCAATTTGTCGCTACTTCACGAACTACTATAATGCCCTTCCCATTCATTTTCAGGTTTACAACAGCCAATAGACAAACAATAAACTTTGGTTCCGTTTGAAACTAAAGCCAGAATTATCATAAATTGAAATTTGCCCTGCTGCGTGAAATCGCCTTATTGAAAACTGGAAAAGGGGAAACTCCATAGGTAGTTGCTCAAACCTGGAGACCAGTCTCGAGGGTACAATGAAAATAAAATATTCATATCGATTTAAATGATTGTTATTGATACTATGACAATAGTAGTGGATCTCAAATAAATGCTATAGACATTGTATTATCATTTGATTCCTCTCAACTAATATATACTGTAGTTTGCATGTGAAATTAAGCCTTTCAAAGAACGTTGCGATTTGTTAACATCATTTCTCGAACCTAATCAAATGGTTATAGTTAATGTTTATAAAGAAGCCTGGCAATATGACACATCATTCTTGATATCGATCAGACATTATTTTCCCAGCTTCCTTGGATGGGTTGCTTCCGGTCTATCTACCCTTCGTGGGGCGGAAAATTGACCGCAGAGCTCCTAACAAAAGCTATAATAAAATATTAGGGTTTGAAGGCAGCTTGAACCTCCTACTGAAAATAGATTCCGAAAGTTTGATCTGATCTATGATACTCAAAGTCAGATTCCTATCTTTTCGGTCATCGTTTTACAAGGATGTCTAGTCAAATTATTTTGGTTTGCTTTCATCTAGATAGCTATAGCCATATTTTGACAAAGCTCTTCAAAGGACTTGGTTTAATTTGGTTTGGTATAGATCTTTATGGCCATATTTTGATACACGAGTGCTGATTAAACCGGGATCTACTGCTTAAAACTCATTCCAAGAGGCTACATGCCATAAGCGGGATTCCATCTCGCGGACACCAAAACCCAAAGGATCCTTATTGATTCAGTCGTCGTTTAGCGCTAATAATCGAATTGCAAATATAATATCTACATTATTCCTTCCACTACACTTTTATGCTCATTGCTGTCTAGGAATATAGAAATAAAGTAATGAATGCATTTAACCATCAGGTCAGTTATTGTATAGTAGCATATATTATGCATATGTATATACGTATGACTGTTTCTCTGTATATAAGTAAAACAGGATATAACAAAAAACTAATTATACTATATTTTAAAAGGCACAACATGTGTGTTTTACAAAAGATGTTGCTTTAATTAAACAGATGATCGACATCATCAAATAAAGAATATTACCCGATTAATAGCAAAGCATTTATTCTCTACTAAAATGTTCTCCGACAAAAAAATTTTTAATAATAGATATTTCCTAGTGTAAGATAAATGAGGAATGGTTAACCCCATTTTTTTCGACTGCCCTACTTTTAGAATTACAATGGTTATCACGTTGTGTATATGGAAATTGCGTGTTAGAGAGTTAAAGAATGTAATTTAGTCTTTTATACTATGGAGAATATTCCTACCGCATTTTATTATTATTAAGGGTGCGATTGAGATGACAAACGGTTCTACGCGTCTGACACATTTCTGTAAATACTAAAACTGCTAGAAGTGTTGAGGAGTAAAATACTTTGACTTTTAATTTGTATAGAGTTTTATTTCCTACGGTGAAAACTGAGAGGCAAGATTTTTATAATGTCCTAGGATAGCCTATGTTCAAAGCTTGTCTACATTTTTTTAAACATGAGAATTAATCAGACCGGGGTATACTTCTTAAAGAAGATAAAAGCTAAGAACCTTCCTGCCGGCAGGGAAGGAGAGCCATAACTGTTAGAGGAGACAATGTGCCCTACACATTTTAATAATCACTCCCTGAATGACGGATAATCGATGAATGGGTAGGAACTGCTCTTCTTCTTTACTGGCTCGACAAGACTTTATGGGCTAAGGCCAACAATCCTCCTCCATTCCTCTCTCTTTCTCGCCATGGTTGGTTGGTTGGTTGTTTGATGCTTAATGGCACTGTATCCACAAGGAACATATTGTGTCAAACACAGGGTTAAGAGACCTCATACATTATAAAGCTGTAGAGAAAATAAAACAAATAGTAAAAAACAAGACGACAAGGTTGACTCGCCATGGAGACCTCGACATGGTAATCCAGTTGGTAACCTTTATTATCTTAAAATCCTCTTGTAGGCAAACTACCTACTTCAGCCTGGGCGTCTGATTCGGGTGCCAGTTAGTCTAAAATAGAAGACCCTTGATTATTGACCCTTGAGTCCGTTGAGAAATGTATTTTATACATTTCCAACAAATTGCCATCTGTTACTTTTATGAAATTTATAATATCAAGGTCTCTGTACATCTTCTATAGTTCTTCATTATATCGGTGACGCCATTGTAAAATCACCCACTTTTCTGGGGCGCTATACTAGCGTGGGACCTGTCCGCCTACTTTACTGGGATAGGTGTGTTCGGTCGTCTCTGAGGATGCATTAAATTACCTTCGAAATTTTAAGGACAACAAACCGAATTTATTTACAACATTGATGAAAAGTTAAAGCATAAACAAAAATAACATTGTTGAATCTCGGAGCCTGTCTTAACCATATTAGATAACTGAACATTCCATGTCAGAATAAAACGGACGTAGTGTTTCTCTCACATCAAACAGCGAGATCTCTTCCAGTCGCAGGCACTGTGTCGACTCCTCGAATACCACTGCCGCAGTTCTTCTCTCCCTTCTTCGGGGGGGTCAGCTTCTGGAAACCTGAACCTTTCCGAAAAGGAAAAAATCCTTCTTTCAGATGCTCTGCAAAAACAAACAAGCGACACATCCGAAAAATCTTATCAGCCCCCCTTAGCTGGCTGTCTCCTATTTCTCCAAGAAACGCCGGGTGGAAGGAGTCAATGGGGGCGATTTTGCAGATATCATGAAAGGTCCACATATGCGAAACACAGGTCGTGGGTACAAATTCCTTACAACCCTATTGCGTAAATGTTTACTGCACCCAATATCTTACGTAAAAGGGAGCTGTTCATAGGTACCAAAGTGTAACAATAAGTTACATTCAGTTCAGCTCTTTTTACCTCTTCCCGTGAGTCATCGTCAAAGACATACCAGAACAGGACCGGTTTGAACTAGAAAGAAACTTCGGACTTCTCCCGACCAATAGAAGTGTCCGTTGGTTTGGGGGATTTTGACCTCCCCCTCACCGTTCTGGAGTGAACCCCTTTTTTTCTCCGCAAAGCAGTCGGATTTTTTTTTTTTTTTTAGTGGACAAGGTTGTTATTAGAAGAGTAGAAGGTGAACGGCTTCTTCGCCAAAATGTTCGCCATAATGTTTTTTTGGGGGGACCAGCGCCGACTCGCTGAGCAGTCTTCGATATCTACAAATGTTAAGTTGATTACAGTTGTATTCCTTGGGCATTTATTTAATTGTATAAATTTATTTAATCAAAACTTATTTTCCATGTGTTTCTTAATGAGTTTTAATTTCTTCTTTCTCAAGCACTACTCCAACGTAACATTATTTTTACACAAAGTTTGTGTGTTTGAATCCCATTGCTAGCATACATTTTAGTAACTGTTCAAAATTGACCTTATGTGGTAGATCCCTGTAATGTAGATTTTTCATGTCCCTTCATTACATATTTCACTTGTGGGGTATATATATTTTAACCTACATTTTGCGCCTTTTTTGCATATTGCCCCTTGCAGGTGCTACTCTAGCTGTTTTCTCACGATTGCAGCCTGTCTTTTCAAACAGAGCAGCCCTCGATCTGGGATTAAGTTTAGAACCGAGCGTCCTATTCTGGCCACCTGCATCTGCAGTCCTTAAACCTTTCGACCATAATTTGCGCCCATCGGCTCATATTCTGACAGTTTCTGTAGCCACAAGTTTCGGTTTGAGATAACAGCCTCTCCTTTGAAAGGTGCCGCTTTGTGGTATGTTGCGAAGCTCCGCTCCGCATCGTTTTTGGCGAATTTTCACTACCGGAGTTGCGCCTCACTGCGATTGGGTTTTTGTTCTCCGCGCGCCTTGTCTCGACGTTTCATTGGTCAGAGCCGCGAGAACCCTACGTCTCCTGGAGAGCGCGGGGTTCTCTTGACCCTCTTGCTGGCTGTGTTTCGGCGCTTTTGGCGTGAGCGCAGCCTAGAAGTTTTTGATAATTTTGCGAGACAGAGAGATTTTTTTTAAGAACTTTGCGGACGTTTTTGGTCCGGACACCTTTTCCGTTGGAGCCCACCTTTTGGTCCCGATACTGCGACGTTCCTGTAGTTATCTTTTCCATCTGCACATTAATCGTCGTAATATTTTTAAAAACAACGCAACAAAATGAACCTCCAATAACCACTATAGGATCAGGGCAGAAGTGGACTATATTATTTGCAATTTAGAATAATATAAAATAAATGGCTGGAACCCAAGTCAGAGTCTGTTTTGTCTACCTTCACTCGACTTAACTCACTATACCTGACATTCTACGTACTGCTCCCTTCCTATGCTCCAACTCTTTCAGTATAATCCCGGTCTTATTAACCCTCATGTAGCAAAAAAAAAAGTAGACCATAGCGCTCCAAATCAAACCAAATCGATTGACTTCTACCTTGGGATGATAACTCGAAACTTTACATTTCAGAAATACATATTTAAAAAAATTCACCCGAAAAATAATTTTAAATTTTGTTGTTTTTGAGTATGATGCTACGAGGGTGATTAAAAAGTAAGTTTACAAAGTCTGCAGTAAATAGTGTACCTTTTATTTCATACAACCAATGCATCTAATTGATAGTACATTCATGAAATTATTTTCTAACATAATCCCCAGGCCAACGCTCTTGTTTTGTGGAATGAGTTTGAATATTCCCGAAATTTTTTAAGCGGAATTAATATGCATACATTAAAACACTTGTTTCAAACAATTAAACACTAATAAATTTTTATAGTAAAGAAATTATTTCAATTATATTTTTACTCTTTTACTGAAAATTTTAATTCATTTAATTGCGATATTTCCTTTCAAACCAAAAAAAAATGCATCCTAATACTTTATTTACTTCCTTTAAGCTATGCAATGAAGCAATGCAACTATAAAAAAAATATATCAATTCCAAATACCTGTTGCGCCCGTATATTTAATTGAATTCTCCATCGCTCTGTGTCTGACGTGTTCCAGCAGACGATCGAAATCCTTGCTCCTGTCACCTCCCCTCTGTCCCACCTCCCTCCTTGGTACCAAGTCCCGGGCTTTTAGGATATTGTTAGTTCAGTTCAAGGCCACTCTTTGCATTCAGCTTAGTTCTCCGAAAATTTTCAAGTTGTGCAGACCTCAAAGTAGTTTTGCAGCAATTTCATATTTCTCTAGCGCTCCTAAAACGCATTCAGGATTACAGATATCATGTAAGTTTTATTGCATATTTATTAGAGAATATTAATTCTCCTGTTTTTTTAATTCACTTTTTCAACGGTGCAAAACTAGCTATACGTTTTTAAGGCGACAGTGGACTTTTAGAGCAAACTTTTTTTCTTTTAAATGAATTTCCTTAAAGATTAATTATGTTATTAGTACTATTGATATATAAATATTTTAAAAACTTAAAGGCAAAATATTAGTTAGTTTTGGAGTTATTTTGCAGAATACACAGCTATAACGGTTAATTAAAATGCATGACTAACATATTATAGGCTCCAAAAAACATACCCGTTTCAACTAGACTTTATTTTATAAACTCTAACGTAAATAATACTGGAATTTCAAACACAGTAATCTATTTTCAATGCGCCTGCAGTACTTTAAGGTATCCTTCTACGCTAAAAACGTCATTTATTGCCAAAAATCATAAGTTTTTTTTATTTCTCTATTGTAAAATTTCAACTTTTAGGCTTCTAAATCTGTTCGCCGAACGATGGCCGAATGGTAGAGCGCTGCTCTTCGGAACCGGAGTTCGCGGGTTCGAATCCCGCTGCAGGCATGGATGTTGTAGCCGTTCGGAATCGGCTTTAAGCTGTAGGTCCCGGTTTCATTAGCCCTCGTGTGCAAAACAGTGTACCGTAGAGCTCAAAACCAAGCCTAAATCTGTTCTTTTTTTGTCTCTATTGCACTTTAAAGAAAAGTTACACCCGTTTAAACATCAGTGGCAGATGTCAAAACAAAACGGAAGCAGCGACTTCGAAACCGGAAGTTGTGAATTTAATACCTTTTAAAGAGCATTTTTTGGACAAAACTTTTTAAATTTTCCTGAAGATTAGTTTAAACATTTTTCTAGTATTTTTAATAATTACCAACTTGGCAATTAGAAAGTTTTGAAGCAAGAAAGTGTGGGGAATTTTAAACATGTATTTTAATTTTTTAATAGTTAAAGTTGCTTTCATAAACTTCAAATGCGTTTTTCTCAGAACGGTATTTTTAATAAAATGTTGAAACTTGAAATGTGATTTCTCAAAAAGTTCTTAAAATATTTTGTTGAAAATTATTATGAATGCTTTTGATAGTATTTACTAGTAAATGACCTAAAAGCTTTAAATTTGGATAATTTTTAATGATGTTACACTCATAGTTAGATATAAAGGTAATGAAAATTCGTTAAAAATTCAATGTGTATGATTTTGAAGGACCAAAATTTTTTTACCAAATGTAAATTAAGCAAAGATTTTAGGTGATTCACTAGTCCAGTGTATAAGAAATGTGTTGCATCAAAAAATATTGAAATAATTTAATTTATTAAAAAATTAGACCTTTTGAAAAAACCTGATTTTTTTTACTAAATTTTCTTCATTTATTAGAAATTTTATAAAAACTTCTCCAGGAATAAATTTTTTAAGTGCAATTCTCTATGATAATATAAAAAATAAATCTAAAAATGTAAAAACATGAACTAGTTTCTACGTTTAAAGAAAAAAGTTCTCCGAACGTAGACGGATACCTTAAACATTTATAATACATGAAAATTTTACTTCTGATTAAACAGCATTTGAAGTTATTATTGCTATAAATCATAAGTAATTATAAGCTTATTATACCCATAAGTAATGATAAAATGATGGGAATGAAAAAATTATTTTTGCTCCGTGTTCCTAACGATATAATCTTTTGCTATTCTCTAAAATCAATTTTAGCCAATTTGAAAATCTACCATCGCTTTAAGTATTTTTTATGCTTGCAGCTTATAAACATGAATTCGCTTGCAGTTATTAATTATAAAGTGAATTAGATTGCTTTGTGCAGAAATGCTAAATAGGTTAGACCAGTGGTCGGCAAAGTGTGGCTCCATAGCCGCATGTGGCTTTTTGGTTCCTTAAATTCGGCTCTGGCATAAATATCCACGGAAGGCGCAATAATATTTTCATTAAAAAAAACTTACAGCGAAACAATTACAGAGTTTACAGAGAAAAAATTACATTACTTATTTTGATAAATTAAAATTCTTCTATAAATCGAGAACATGTATAATTTTTTGTTTAAGTTAAAAGATAGATAGATAATTAAAATTTTTATGTTGTTGTAAATATACGTAACGAACATCGAGTTTAATTTTATTAGTTTTCTTAAACGTAAACACAAACCATGTACAAGCTACCGGTTGAAATTGTTCGTATGTTTTCGGCGTACTCCGGTGTGATACAAAGGTACCACAAACATGCGCGCGCATACTTTTTCTAAAGTAGTGGGGGGGGAGGTACAAATTGGCATCACAGACCAGCGGTTGCAGTGTGAACAGTTTTGTCTTATCTACCATTAATAAATATCCTTAATAAATATTATAAATATTACATTATCCTTAATAAATATTACTAAACAGGCAGATATGGCTCTTAATTTTTTTTTGTTCTAAATTATTGTAATGTTCATATTTGGCTATTTGGCTAATAAGTTTGGCGACCACTGGGTTATACTAACGTGCACAACGCGTTAAAAGAAAACGCTCAGTAAAAACTGATAAGCATATTTCTCGTTAAGAAAAAAATCACCTGCAGAGACACTAAGCACACTCTTAACCTCGTTGGACTCCCTTTCACAGTTTTCTGCCAGCTGGAATTTTAACTAACTGGTAGATTTCTGACAATTAGATAAGTTTTTTCCATAATCGGGAAAAATTTTCCTAATCCCCTTACTACTTTATTAAATGAAAATAAAAGGAAAAATCATTTACTGATTTGAAACACTTTAATCACATTCTAGATCACGACCCTAACGAGGTCTTTTGGAGCCCGAGGTAAATAACTGGCTTAACCACTATTATCAAACTAGCATATAGCCCGTCATATGACGGGATGAGTAAAATTTTTAATTTAGAATTGTAATGTACCCTATGAGGCTGGTAAAAAAGGTTAGTTTTTTGGGAAAAAAAAAACAATCGATGATTAAATTTTAAATGATCGCATATATACCTAATCTATTATTTAAGGCAAATATAAAACAAAATTATTTACGTAATATCTAAGTTCAGTGATAAAAATGTGAAAATAATGCAGACGATATTTAAATAATTTAAAATAGGAAATTATTAATTGAGATGGTTAAAAGAAGGACGTCATAGTTCTAGAAAAAATGTTATTTTTACCTACTTATTATGTGATAAATTGATAAATTTAATCTCCTGCTCTTAACCGGGGAAAATAGGGCTTGAAATAATGGCATTAAACGCTCAAAACTGGGGGAAGGGGAGATTTCGAACGTTTTAAAGACGACAGTATTTTTCGCTGTGATATGAAGCATATTTACACCAATTTATTTTAGAATCGGATCGATAGTTTAGGGGACGATAAACTTTACTCTCTTTGAATTTTGCTAGCCCTAACTCGACAAGAATTCAATATGAGTGTCTTTATCCATTCCAGATCCAACAGCTTTATAATTTCGTGGACAGACGGACAGATAACTTAGGCTATTATTATATAGGGGATGTAAAACAAAAATATATAAACACCTTCTTTTTATATAATATATTCAAAATGAACTCACAAATTAAGAAATTGACAGCTTTATACTATGTATTACCTAAGAAAAATAGGTATTCACAAATTTATTTTAATCGATTTAGCATTCGCGAATAAGTCAAATCATGTCCGAATGGTTAGGGTGCTGCTCTTCGTATCCGGTCCGTGGGTTCGAATGCCACTGCTAGCATGGATGTTCGCAGCCTTTAGGAATCTACTTTAACCAGTAGGTTCCTGGTGTCATTACCCTTTGTGTAGCAAAAGTACAGCTCCGAAAGTCGGTGACTTTGTCGTAGTCCACGCTGTATGCGACTTCTGCTTCAGTGCACATTATAGGTATATTCTGTAGATGTTCCAATCCCAATATAGAGTGTAGATATGGTTTTATTGCTTTACCATAACAAAAGTCCTCATGAAATTGTCTCTACAACATATAGAAAAATTCTTAATACAGTTACTAAATTTGGATATATATTCTCTAGTTACCTGGTGAATTTCTGATGGTTTTGTTTGGTTTGGAGCTCTACGGTCTACTATTTTGAACGTGAGGGCTAATGAGACCGGGACCTACTGCTTAAAGCCGATTACGAACATCCATGCCATAGTGGAATTCGAACCCACGAACTCCGGTACCGACGATCAGCGCTCTAACCAATCGGCCAGAGTTCGGCTGAATTTCTGATGAAACTTCTTCATTGGCTTTCGACGTTTTAAGATAATTGAAATCTATTCTGATGTGAATAAATGTAACATGAACTTTTTTAATAATTCTAATTTATTGTCTTTTGACCCTTCCCTTTAAATTAAGGAAATTTGGAAATTATTTTTCAACTTTCGCGGGTACGAATTGTCCTTGTTCGGATTCCATTTTCCTCGTGGAAAAACTTTAGCATGCGTTTTGTTTACAGTGTAGTACCCATGTAGCTGATGCGTCCGTGGTAAATGCCCCTGTTGAATAATTGCTTCGGACGCTAGAGGGCACTGACGCCCGCGCCGAGGTAGAAAGAGTTGTAAGCATGTGCTTACTTGAGTTTGTGAGTTTCTGTTACATGTTTGAAGGCGGCTGCCTAATAATACGTTGTGTATAGTCCTTAGTCCATTAAAGTTTTATTAAAAAGGGTCCAAAATCATCGAAATTCGAACGATTTCTGATTTGATCTGATGGTTTCTTCTTATTATTTCCCAAGAATCATCTTCCGTTCCTCTCTTTCCTCTCCATAGAAATCGAATTGCTAAACTTTAGTATCTTAAAATCCCATTGTATACAGTCAACCCATATCAACCTGGGTCTGCCTCTGATTTGGATGCTAATTGGTCTAAAATGGAAGACCCTTGATGTTATACAGGGTTAGCAAGAAATAAGTTCCCCACTTCAGAGGTCTCTGGAATACATCCAAATCAGATACAATTGGAACTATAGATAATTCAATGATGTGCTTGACATTTATTGCATAAAAACTTTTAGTACAAGACTCCACCTATAGGTGGCGCTGTGATACATATAAGCACATTTAATATGCTTTAAAAATGCTCAATAATACTAAACAGTAGCATTAAAAGTGCTCAATATGTCCCTCTTCATGTTCAACAATATATTGTAATCGCAGAACCACAGCTGACCGGAATATGCCTTCCGAAATATTAAGAACATGTCGTTGAATGCTGCCAGTCAGGTATGGCACAGGTATTGGCATTTGAAGGTAGATCTTGTCATTCAGGAAACCCCACAACCAAAATTCAGAAGGAGTGATATCTAGCGTTGTGCAAGGCACGAACAGACATTGGACCTCTTCTTACCCGCTTTATACGATGGAATTCTTTTCTGCTGTTTCTGGTAGAACAGTTTTACTAGTAGCGCTTTTTCTTGCAATGGAAGTATGAAGTGCAGACACGAAACTAATGCTTGACTTAACTTGCTGAAATTATAAATGAAATTATAAATTAATAAATACCATATGAGTTACAGCGTCACCTATAGGTGAATTTTTGTACTAACTCTTTTTATGGAATAAATGTCTAGTGCATCATTTGAATTATCTGTCCAATTATATCTCATTTGGACCAATAAGGCAATTTGTCGCAACGTCACGAACTATTATAATGCCCTTCCCATTCATTTTTATGCTTATAATAGCCAATAGACAAGCAATAAACTGCCCTTCCGTTTGAAACTAAAGCCCAAATTGTCATAATTTGAGAATTTGCCCTACTGCGTGAAATCGCCTTATAGAACGTATTCTAGAGTCCTCAGAAGAAGATAACTTATTTCTTGATACCCCTATAGATGACGGGTCCATCCTGCATACATGTCCAATAAATTGTGTTTCGTTTTATGAAATTTATAATATCAGAGTCTCTGTACATCTTGAATGGTTCTTCATTATATCGATGCCGCCGTAGTATGTTAATGTTTACAGCACCCAGGATCTTACGTAGAACTTTTCTTTCAAAGATGGCTATTTTCATAAGTTTTTGTCTTTGGTAGTCTCTACTGTACTGTATTTGCATTTCTAGTATTATATAACACACTCAGTGACGACAGATCCAACAACTTAAAATGTTGTTGATACACAAATGCAATCTTTACAGCATAAAAACTGAAAAAAAGATGTATTTGAAGGTTTTACGAATAGTGAAAAGGAAAAAAATATTAGAAAGCACCTAGGAAAAGAAAAATATTAGGAGGCGCACGATTCCAATTTTGAACCTATCTACTGTGAGGCTGGTTGCACACACAGCGGATTTTTTACCGAGCGGAGAATTTACCGTCGCCGATTAACGAAATCAACCAATCAACGTTGTTAATTTCGTTGAGCAGCGACGGTAAATTCTCCGCTCGGTAAAAAATCCACTGTGTGTGCAATCAGCCTAATCAATCTGAAACTAATTAACCTCCATGTAATATCAACAATATCTCGACCTGATTATAAAATATCTTAAAACCACCTATAAAACATTTATTCCCTCTAAATCGCTGGTAACACCTTGGTACAATGAAGTGTCTAAAAATGCTTAGTTTCCACATATCTAAATTCAAAAGTAAAAGGAGGTAAGAAAAAAGATTATTTTTCTGTTCTGAGACCCCAATTTCTAAGCTATATATCAACAAAGCACAATGCAAAACACGTGCGTTATAGTACTTTCCTTTCTTTTCTACTTCAATTTTTATCCCAAGTCGGATGTGAATATTTTATAATCTCGCGCTATCTTCAATGGAAGCGGAATTACGTTTTCTCTCTCTTTACTCCGTTGTTTGTAGCTAATCCGGGTTCCGCAGATTTCACTCATACGCCTACGCTCTAATCTAACGAAAGAAGTCAAAACTTTCATTGAAATATTCTCTCGCGAAATGCGGGGTGCGCGTAAAAATTGCGAAATGTCTGGTATTTTGAACAACTGGGAGAGAGCCCAATTATCTTGTGTGGAAGAATGTAGTTGTTCGTTTTAAACTATTATTCGCTTAAGTACGGTAAAAGCTTTGGAGTTTTGAGGAAAATTATACACGCAAAGAGCTTTAAATGCAAATAAAGGGGAATCGATTTTGAAATCTACTATGCAGTTTTAAAATTAATTTCAAACATTGTATCTTGTATTAAATACACAGCCTTTTTAATCGTGTATATTATATTGTTATTGCGTGTATTGCAGTAATTCTTTGCTGCAATACAAGAGTAAAGCATGCATACATTTTTACTGTTAGAGGAAATAGCTTCTAATAAAATGGTTGGAACTTTAATAGTGGAAACTATTTATTTACATGTAATACAAAATTCATGTCACCATGTTTTATAATCCTTCAGTATAGTCTCCAGAATTGTATATAACTCATTTCCAACAATGTAGAAGTCGAAGAACACCTGTATCAGCGCCTGTTCTGGTGTTAGTTCGAATGGCCCGGTTTATTGCTGCAAGAATCTCTGGAAGAGTTCTGAATCGAATGCTATGAGGTTTCTTCATCTTAAAAATTAAGTCAAAGTCACAAGAAGTTAGACTGAAGAGTATGTTGGATGGTAAAGCACGTCAGATGGGGTCGATCATTGTCCATTAGTACTGTAACAGCATGCACTTCTGCTTCGCTGACACTAGGATGACCTCGCCGGTGCATGTCTGCCACAGTTTGGCGTCCTTCATCAAAGGCTTTTACCCATCTTCCTACAGTTCTGTAAGGCAATGCAGATTCCCCACAAGCCTTTTAAAACCCTAGATGACATTGTCGTTCTGTAAGACATTCAATTTTTATCCAACTTCATTGTTCTTGTTTTGAAAACATGATGGCAACACTTACTTTAGACCGCAAGCTAATACAAGAATAAGTTCTTCGTGTCACTTCGCTTGCGCGTGACGTAGGAAGGGCGAGTCGTTTTGCTGAGGGGTAAGGTAAGTATATAGCTCACGTAGGGTATACGCGGCATTCTTTGGTTTGGTTGCGTAGCATTTTTACAGCAGTGTTGCCACTATTAAAGTTCCCCAACTCTTGTATGAATGCACGTGTGGGTATAATATAAACTTAGGAATTTAACTATGAGATATGATATATTTATTCGGCAGTTTACTTTAATTTTTTCAGTTTGTTAAGACAATGAAAAAATTTAAGATTTATATGAAGTGATGGAGTACTTATCCCACGGGCGTCATCCATTGTATGCTACAGCCTTTCCGATGCTTCCCTGGAACTTTAGGTCACCGATAGGCAAATCATGATCCTCGGGCCAGGTGGATTTGTTCAAAGGTCCTACTGAAGAGCCAAACAGTTTAACAGAACACATATCAGTACTAGCTAAAACTCTGTAAAAATATCAACACTAAAACATTCATACCCATTACTAATGTTAAACAGTAACGTACTTCTGGAAAACAAGTATGGGAACTCACATGGCTGTGCCATCTGCTCAGTCTTCAAGACATTTTTAGCACTTTGCAGCACAATGTGAATATTCTACGTTGCCAGTTTCTCCTCCACGGCTTAATGTAATTTTTTCATTTGTAGGCTCTTGGTAACTTTCAGCATTCGTTATACGTACAGTTGACACTATAATAACTCAGCCTCGTTAATTACATTGTACTTCAATAAGCATATAAATCAGTTGTTGTTGTCTTATTGCACTGGGTCAAACCAAGCCCGATTGAGCCGGAGGCTACTCGATTTAAAACAAAGGAGTGCGTCTTTCGTTCCAAACGAGCACCTCAAGAGTGAAAGTACGACTTATGCTCAAGTGGGTAATCGTAATTTTGAAGCAGGGACCAAGCAGAAGATCCATAGGCTTTGCCTGCCACTCCCAGAAGTATTGATTAAGAACTTGGAGGACATTGTGACCACGAACACATTTTACGTACTCCAGTCACCTTTAATAAACACGGCGGATATTAGGCCGGCTCGGGCTCCGAACCCACAACCTCTCAATTACGAGATCGTTGCCTGAGCTACCGCGGCTCATATAAATCAGTTCAAACATGAAATAAAAATAAACTGTTGATTCTTTAACATCAAGGAATGGACAACTCGCAGGGTACATCTCTGAAAATCTGAACTTAAGATAATACACCCGCACATTTTCGGATTTAATTAGTTTGGTCTCATTAGTTCGTGTGAAGTTAAATAGTGGATGGTAGTGCTCTAACGAACCTAAACCGCATGAATCTCTAGTCAACTTTTAATTTTTCTAGGAAAGTACATTTATCTTCGGCTTCCTCACATTATCGCTTAAGTTTGCCTCAGCTCATTTGCATAAGAACAGAGCTAGTTGATACCGTATGGTATGATGCATCAAGTTTATATTTTACGACGTATTATGAAAAATATACGAATAAATAGTGTAATAAAAGCATGAAAGAAACGTTTAGTTTTAAAAATATTAGTCTGGTAACAGGAAAGAATAAATCTCATTCAGACACGCTCCAGGCATTAAATTTAACTTTTAAACTAACACAAGCAGGGTCTAATCAATCTGAAATTATGGCACTCATCCGTGCCAATTTCTATACTCTCCCCCAAAAAATTAATGAATAAATAAATAGGGAAAATAGCTGTCGATTGTAAATTTCAATAAACTTTCAAACTTACGTGGAAAAGAATTAGAAATTAGTAATATTGTGAGGTACATTTCCCGACAAAAGAAGTGTTCTACCCAATTTGAATAAATAGCAAATAAATGTAGAAAATAACAAATAACATATAAATCAGTTCAAACATGAAATAAAAATACACTGTTGAATTTATTTAACAACAAGGAATGGACAACTCGCCGGGTACACCTCTAAAAATCTGAACTTAAGGTAATACGCCCTCACATTTCCGGATTTTATTAGTTTGGTGTCATTAGTTCTTGTGAAGTTAAACAGTGGAGGGTAACACTCCAACGATCCTTAACCGGATGAATCTCTCGTCAATAATTTTTCTAGAAAAGTACACTTATCTCCGGCTTCCGCACATTCTCGCCCAAGTTTGCCTCGGCGCATTTGCATAAGAATAGAGCTGATTGATACCGTATGGTACGATCCATTAAGTTTATATTTTACGACGTATTATGAAAAATATACGAATAAATAGTGTAATAAAAGCATGAAAGAAACGTTTAGTTGCTCTGGTAACAGAAAAAAATAAATCTCATTCAGAAACGCTGCAGGCATTAAATTTAACTTTTAAACACACACAAGCCTGGTTTTATCAGCCTGAAATTACGGCACTACTCCCAAATACTCTACTCTCCCCGAAAAAAATTAATGAATAAATAAATAGGGAAAATAGCTGTCGATTGTAAATTTCAATAACCTTTGAAACTTACGTAAAAAAGAATTAGAAATTAGTAATATCGTGAAGTACATTTTCAGACAAAAGAAGTGTTTTACCCAATTTAAACAAATAGCAAATAATTGTAAAAAATAGCAAATATGATTATTTCTCCTACGTAGTGAAGACAAAATAAGGAAGACATTTTTCGCTTTCTAAATATTACCTTCTAAATTCCTTTTCCAGCTATTATGTGGCCCAAATTATAAAGCTGTCCAAAAGCATGAGCCGTAATGTGTGATGCAAATTAAATTTCCTCCTCTGTTTAGCTAATTTCAAAAATATACCCCGAAAAGACGTAATAACCATGATTTTACTGGAATTAATTAACTACGAAGGCGCATCGCTTTAATATTTAGTTGAGTGCCTTTGCATTTTATATGAAGTCTTAATTTTTTTTATCTTTCTCCTTAATAAAATAAAGCCTTGTTTAATTAAAAATGGTTATCAAAAGAGTGTGATTAAAAATATTCTATAATTTAATTGTGGTTCCTTGAGCTTATGTATACTCCTAAAAAGTTCTTCCGTTTTAAATTATAAATAAATACTTAAGATCAATTTAGCGAGCTCTGCTTAATTTCTTTTATCGATCTTATAACGCTTCACAATTGTCAGGTGATAATGAAGTCTGATGCATTTTTACACAGAATAACAAAAAAAACATTATTTCAAATCTGTTGTTTTATACATTATTTTTAGAATATTTTTGATGTTGAATTCTCATCTCCTATATAATAATAGCCTAAGTTATCTGTCCGTCTGTCCTCGAATTTATGAAGCGGTTGGACCTGGAATGGATAGAGGCATCCATATTGTATTTTTGATGTGTTAGGGTTAGCAAAATGCAAAGCAAGTTCGAAAACGTTCGAAATCCACCCCTACCCCCCTTTTCGAGTGTTTATTGTCATTATTTCAAGCTCTGTTGTCCCCGGTTAAGAGCAGAACGTTAAATTTATCAATTTATCACATAATAAATAGGTAAACGTAAAAATTTTTAAACATTATGACGTCATTCCTTTAACCATCTCCTTTATTCATTTCTTATATTTAATTATTTAAATATCATCATTATTTTCCTACGTTTTATCACTGAACTGAGATATTACTTAAATAATTTTCTTTTATATTTTTCTTAAATAATACATTAGGTACATATATGCTAATTTTAAACTTAATCATCGATTATTTTTTGTTGCAATGAAAATTGTATAACCGGTATTAATAACAAATTATTTTTATAAAAGTCTAGGAGTCTATTTCACGGACTAATAAATATCTAGCGTTTAAGTCATATAGCTTTGAAAATCGAGAAGTTTGTTCGTTTGTGTATTTGTTTTTTATACATAACCACCCA
Source organism: Pardosa pseudoannulata (assembly GCA_032207245.1). Lineage (NCBI taxonomy): Eukaryota > Metazoa > Arthropoda > Arachnida > Araneae > Lycosidae > Pardosa > Pardosa pseudoannulata. The sequence continues at coordinate 56,891,215 of CM063500.1, forward strand.
GTTTGCAATCGATTCGCTAAATTTTGGACATCATTCATATATACCGCCAAATAATCACTGTCAATATTAAAACCTCTGCTTTCCATCCTATCACGTAATATGAGAAGATAAATTAAAGTTGGCAACTAAATGCGGTCAGTAAAGTTAAACAAATTATTGAGCTTGTACCAGATAATTTTCAGCCGAAAAAAAAAAAAAAACATTTTTAAAACCTGCCTCATAGGGTACTTTAGAATTCTGGAAAATTAAAAATTTTTCTTATCCCGTCTTATGACGGACTATAATAGCTAGTCTAACATAATATTCTTTCTATAACCAACAGTTTTGTCACAATATGATTCAGTTATAAGCTAGAAATTTAGCCGAATATAGCATAAAATATATACTAACTATCATATAGGCCGTCATATGACGGTATCAGTAAAAGTTTCAATTTTTCAGAATTCTAAAGTACCCTATGAGGCAGGTAAAAAAATGGTTTATTTTTTGACTGAGAATTATCTGGTGCACGCTCAATAATTTGTTTTTTATCTTCATACTCCCCTAAAATCTCCCGATACTGTGAATGCAGTTTAGAATCACGTTGAATTCATTTAGAAAGATAAGTCAGAGTTTTCTTGGCTACACTGAAATTATCGTTAAGTTCTTCCCAATTTTTTTGCCACAGTAATTAATGGAAGTAAAGGAATGAAACTACCATTTCCACTACACTCTGGAGAAAGATAGAATTTGTTGTTAATACCGGTGATAAAGTTTTCATTGCAAAAAAATAATAATCGATGATTAAATTTAAAATTATCACATCCTATCACGTAATATGAGAAGATAAATTAAAGTTGGCAACTAAATGCGGTCAGTAAAGTTAAACAAATTATTGAGCTTGTACCAGATAATTTTCAGCCGAAAAAAAAAAAAAAACATTTTTAAAACCTGCCTCATAGGGTACTTTAGAATTCTGGAAAATTAAAAATTTTTCTTATCCCGTCTTATGACGGACTATAATAGCTAGTCTAACATAATATTCTTTCTATAACCAACAGTTTTGTCACAATATGATTCAGTTATAAGCTAGAAATTTAGCCGAATATAGCATAAAATATATACTAACTATCATATAGGCCGTCATATGACGGTATCAGTAAAAGTTTCAATTTTTCAGAATTCTAAAGTACCCTATGAGGCAGGTAAAAAAATGGTTTATTTTTTGACTGAGAATTATCTGGTGCACGCTCAATAATTTGTTTTTTATCTTCATACTCCCCTAAAATCTCCCGATACTGTGAATGCAGTTTAGAATCACGTTGAATTCATTTAGAAAGATAAGTCAGAGTTTTCTTGGCTACACTGAAATTATCGTTAAGTTCTTCCCAATTTTTTTGCCACAGTAATTAATGGAAGTAAAGGAATGAAACTACCATTTCCACTACACTCTGGAGAAAGATAGAATTTGTTGTTAATACCGGTGATAAAGTTTTCATTGCAACAAATAATAATCGATGACTAAACTTAAAATTATCACATATGTACCTAATCTATTATTTAAGCCAAATATAAAAGAAAATTATTTACGTAATATCTAAGTTCAGTGATAAAGCGTACGAAAATAATGCAGACGATATTTAAATAATTGAAAATAAGAAATGATTAAATGAGATGGTTAAAGGAATGACGTCATAATGCAAAAAAAAAACATGTCTTTTTACTTATTTATTATCTGATAAATTGACAAATTTAACCACCTGCTCTTAACTGGAAAAATAGGGCTTGAAATAATCGCATTAAATGTTAGGAAAGGGGTGGATTTCGAACGTTGCTAAACCTAACTCATCAAGAATCCAACATGGATGCCTCTCTCCATTACAGGTCCAACCGCTTCATAAATTTGAAGACAGATGGACAGATAACTTAGGCTATTATTATATAGGGGATATATTAAAGTGACCTGGTATATGTTTGTCTCATATTTGGGCATAAAAATAAAGGACATATAGTCATCAAATGTTGCACACAAATAAATATTCAGAAGGTCTATGAACAGTAGCGAGACATAAGAAAGCTGAGGAAGCACCTGTCTGAGGTGCTAAAATTTCTATTGTTGAATTAATATTAAAGAGGCATTAATAAATGTATGTATATGTGTAAAATTATATATGTACGACACTCTGTATTTTGTGCGGCACTCATTTTGGAATTGTTGATTTAAACACAGCAAAACAAATCGAATAAAGAATATAACCATAAAGCATTCTTCTCTAATGTTTGAAGAACACATGCAATCAAACCGATATCTGCGCGCTATCTGTTGACTAAGTTATGAGCTACACGCTCTAATAAAACAGACCGTATATAATGATTATAAAACGTAATAAAATAAAAGAAGGTTAATAAAAGAAAGGTTAATACAAAAAAATCTTTCCAAGTATTGTAAAATGTATTTGACATTCAGACAAACACTCAAATCCTTTGAGGGAATACGAAATATGCATTCGCAGCAAAAGCTCTCCACTGTTGTCAATAGAATAAGACGCAATATAGAAAAAGGGAAGAAAAAAATAGAAATGTCAAAAAGTGCTTGGGGCATTTCCAGAGAAAAATTCTTTCTGTTCCACAAAGATTGAAAGATAACAAAACAGCTGAAACTCACGATTTCATTTCCGCAAAAATATATGTTGTTCTTAAAAAACTTCATTATTTATTCCTTAAGTGATCAAATTGCTTAAATTTTATTTTATCCTGCAAAAAGAGGCGGTTTGAATTTCTTTCACAACTGTACTAAATTCAGAGACTCCCTTTTTGTACTGGAAGTAGGTTAAGGTTGTCCAGCTGCACTAATAAATAAAAATGGCTGAAATTCATAATTAGATAAACCATCTCCGCAAATTTTATAGATGAATGAATGTCAAGCCATTTTACTAGAAAAGTAATAACTAGAAAGCAAAAACTTCTGCAAAATAAAATTTCTGTTTGGGAATCGTAATGGTATGTGGTTCTACTATTCTTTGAGAGATCAAACTGCTTAAATTTTATTTCATTCTGTAAAAAAAAAATGGCAGTTTAGATTTTTTCACAACCATACTAAATTCAGAGACTTCATTTTTGAGTGAAATTTAAGATTGTTCATGAGGGCTAATAAAAAAGGAATGAAATTCATAAAAAATTATATAAACTAAATGCACAAATGTTAAAGATAAATTTATGTAAAGATATCTTACTGGATATCAACAACTAGCAGGTAGATATGGATACGAAATAAAACTTCTTTTTGACAGTCGTAAAGGTATGTAGCAGTGAATCAAAAAATTACACGTCGATTATTTCGTAAGGAAATCTATGGTTTTATTGGAGTGACCTCCACATGTCAGGTCTATATTCTTTGATGTCAGGTTGCGAGAAAGACTGCATTATCCATTAAAAGCAAGCATACGGATCCGCGGTAAGGATATCGTAAATGGACGGTTACAGGTTCAAACCAGCCAAAAATCTGCTTTTATTAATGGAGGTTGGGGCACCAAAAATAGCTTCGTGGTCACAATCTCCTCTTTTCAAATGATTCCTCTGAAGGTGGTAGACCAAACCTGGGTCTTCTGTTTGAGCCGTTGCTTCTGCTGTTATTAATGGTGGTTGGGCACGTAAAATAGCTTTGTGATCACAGTCTCCTCGTTCTCAAATAATTCCTCTGGAGGTGGTAGACCAAACCTGGATCATCTGCTTGGGTCGTTGCTTCTGCTGTTATTAAAGGCGGTTGGGGCACGTAAAATAGCTTCGTGGTCACAACCTCCTCGTTGTCAGATGATTCCTCTGGAAGTGGTAGGCCAAACCTGGGTCTTCTGTTTGGGTCGTTGCTTCTGATGTTTTTGATGGTGGATGGGTTACGTAAAATAGCTTCGTGGTCACAATCTTCTAGTTCTCAAATGATTCCTCTGGAGGTGGTAGACCAAACCAGGGTCTTCAGCTTGGGTCGTTGCTTCTGCTGTTATAAAGGGCGGTTGGGGCACGTAAAATAGCTTCAGAGTCATAAACTCCTCTTTGTCAAATGATTCCGCTGGTGGTGGTAGGCCAAACCTGGATCATCTGCTTGGGTTGTTGCTTCTGCTGTTATTAATGGCAGTTGGGGCACGTAAAATAGCTTCGGGGTCACAATCCCCTCGTTCTCAAATCATTTCTCTGGAGATGGTAGGCCAAACCTGGGTATTCTGCTTGCGTCGTTGCTTCTAAATTATGAGGACCCACTTTAGATATACTCGATCTACAACGTGCTCAGCTTTAATTTCTCGCTCAAAGTGAAGCTACACATTACCCATTAACCATGGACCAGTCGCATACTGCAAAGGGTCTTTTGTACTTGATGTAGGCTTTCCAACACCAGGGGGATGAGTAACAACAACAAATTAAGCATACAAACGTAGAAATAAATTTTTTACTTTAAAAAATAACACAATAAATCATATGTAAAGTGACCAAACGTAGGAAATAGTTTTATAAATTCATTATGGGGTTAGGAGGGAATGACGTACGGAATAAGGCATGGTGTTTATAAAATCAAATGTGCTCAATTTTTAAGTGGCATGCTTGCACACCGATAACGTCATATTACTTACCATTGGAAATTTAAACTACATTGGACAGACGTCCGTGCTAATGGGTTTTCTACAATGTATGAAAACATGATATAAGTTTTTATTATAGGGCGAAGTGGAGAAATTTAAAACATTTCTTGTATTTACCGATTCATTACTAATTAGGTGTTAAACCCCGTGTAATCTCAAATTTTAACAAAAGTCAAAATTTTCAAGCTCTGAATTCCAAGTAGTTAATCAATTATGTAAATGAAGACATACAATTATTTTTTATTTCTGGATTTATTATTGGACATTAATAGGTTAATACATTTTAGGAGGTGTAACAATAAAAAATAATAAATTTTAATACTAAATAATAATTTTAAATAATAACTTCTAACCTTTTAATTTAACTCTTCTATTTTTTTATTATTTATATTATATTTTTATTTTTTTATTATTATTTTTTAAATTTACTGTTTTTTATTTTAATTTTTATTTTTTTAATTTATGTTTTAATAATAAATATTAACTTTTTATAATAAATAATAACTTTTATGCTCGGTTAGTATAAAATAATGAAAAATAGAAATTATGAAGAAGCTTAAAAGTAATGAAGCCGTATCTCTGAATAACTATTTAGAACACTATAAAGCAAATACAAAATTATTTTTAAAAGCATAAATTCATAAAAATATTTTTGGTATAATTAAATTGAAACTCAAACACTATCAGAAACAAAAGTTTTAAATAAAAATAATAACGAACGAGTTAAATTAAATACATTACATACTAAATATAAGAATGAGATTAAACTTATATCCCTTCTCGTGAGTTATTGCTGATTTCCTCTGTCTTTGTCACGAAAATCCTAAAACAAAACTTACGTAATGTGAAGAATAGGCCCTCTAAAGTCACTTTAATGTCTTGACATCGAACGATCGGTCACGAAAATAAGAAATCTCTGTGAAGGTAAGGCCTTGAAATTTACGGAATCGGATTCTTTCCTCTACTGGTACCTTAACCATGTTATTTTTAAAGCATAAATCTTTTGCCTTCCGAGTACTCAAAATTACTAAACATTTCCATCGAGATTGCATTTAGACAAAAGAATATTTTTCTATAAAAATGATCTAAATTATATATTTTCTGTAATAATTTTATACCCAATGCTCCGCTTTGAACTTGTGTTCATCAGCATTCGCCTGATGCCGCGAGACTGTTGATAATTTCATTCTGGGAACACCGTTTAGGTGGTCAACTTTGTTCCCTGTTGAAGAACAGAACAAATACACTCAGGCCTTACTCAGGAATCGAGCCTTACCAGGAATTGAGCCTAAGCCGACTTTTTTTATCAGCATTCGCCTGATGCCTTGAGATTGTTGACAATTTTATCTGGGAACACCGTTTAGGTTGTGAACTTTGTTCCCTACAGGAGGACAACAAAAATACAGACAGGCCTTACTCGGGAGTCGAGCCTACTCTCCTCGTAGAAACGTGACACACGCTCTCGGTTAAGAAATAAATAAATGATTTATATTCGGTTTATTTATTTATCAACAATCAGGTAAAGTATTTTACTATAAAGATAATACCTGAAGAGTACTTTTCGTCAATAAATTAGCTTCTTCCTCTTGGTCTTATCTTATTTTCGACTGTGTAGGGAACTCAAAATTCTTTTTAACCATATCTTCTTTTCCAATTGGCAGGAACGTTTCTTTAATTTTTATTGTCATACTCTGATTGATATTGGAGCTAAAACAGTTTAACAGTACAGAAGTGTGTAATTGTCTGTGATTTTCCTGGATTTTATGTAAAAATTACCTTTGTCTCACTCTCAAAACCCTATAAATATCTTTTGACATTCTCTTCTCGTATCCGACGCCATCTCTGTTCTGGTTGCAGAATTTCCTTTCATTTCACTATCCAGATCGTCTGTCTGTTTTTAGTTGCAATCCCTTTCAGTTACTAAGATCCTTGCGAAGTATACACATCATTTTCTGGGGCATGGGAAGTGTTATGCCCCAACATTATTCTCAATTGTCGTATATGCATAACAGAATACTCTGAAATGAACTCAAGCCCAAATAGTAGTTAAATATTCTCAAATAGTATAAAATAATATGCATTCTTTTGCCCAAAAATACAAATAGTCGATAAAAAGGTTAGCCATAGTTTACAGATGCTCCCAACTCCGACCGAGTTTCTTTTTCCACTGCGCATAGAAATGACT
>CM063500.1:56905506-56915506 GCA_032207245.1 Pardosa pseudoannulata
GGTTGATGATGTCCCATCAGTCCTCGGTGGCTGTTTCTTTTGGAACTATTTTGCGGACTAGACAGTACAGTTTCTCAATAAATCTTCACCAGCTACCCGTGAAAATTTCAGCTGCGGTTACATGTGTCGCTAGCAGAATTCGACTAACTCAGCGGCTTTCGCGCGAGACCAGTTTCCCAAACGAATGGTCATTCTTGTTAAACTTCAACAGAAATGGCTGAAACTTTGCTCAGTTGCCATCTGCATGTTTTAAAATTGCCGCCCTTTATTAATTTCTCTATAACACATAAAACCCAAAAAATACCGGACTTGTAACATTACTTTCTGATCAAACCCGGTAAATGACGATTCACTAGAACAAGTCTACTTTAGCTAAAAATTCAATCTTCAGAGATGGAATTATATAACAGGATTTAACGAGAACCGTTTCTGTTTTTAATTTGGAAATACGTATCCTTTTAACTCCGAGAATGCTTTAAAAATACAATAAAGCCTTTGTTGAACAGAGAATTAACGGAAGAATGATTTTCAAAATAACCTTTCGGTACCTCAACGAAATAGAATAGAAACACGCTCATAAATATTTATGCTTCCATGAATGCTTTAATATATTACAGAGATATATTTTATGAGGAATACTTTGTACCTAAGATATTTTACACTCAGAAGTACTCGGTGTAGAAGTCATGTAATATACTAATAAAAATTGCAAATAAAATATATTAATTTTCTTATATATATTTTTCATATAATAATTAAAGTTGTCAATTTGGTTTCATTATCATCATATATACATATAGGAATACAGACACACACACATACATATATATATATATATATATATATAGACATTTTTAAAAATTTAATTCTGAAATATTGAACATGCCTTGTCTAGTTCATAATCATTAAAATATGTTTCTCAGGAAATAGGGTTTATGTCGTTATTCCGTATATTTCAAGTAGGCCCTTATAAAAGATTACTTTGGTCCTTAGAAAGTCCTTAAAATGTCCTTAATTTTTATTCTGGAAAAAGAGTGAGAACCCTGTATATTACATATATATAGATAATCATATAGATAGATGGATGCATGTATATAAAGTAAAATCCTCTAAGGTGGCAAAAGATTTATCAGCCCCCATTTCATGTCTCAGAAGGGATTTAAGAACTACTAGTGATGCAGGAACATATCCCATCGTGATCAGAATTCAAACTTTCGTCTCCTTCCGTCCATAAAAGAAAAAAAACTGTAAAAGCTCGAGAAACCCGGAAATAAAACTCGTGCAAGATGTAAATATATGTTTCCCATTTATGGCGTCTGCACACTGCCGTAGCAAATCATTGACGCCTCTCGAAATTCCAAAGCTCAAATCTTCATGTACAGTGCTGTGGGCAAAGCATTCGTACTTTTCAAAAAACTTTTTGAGTTTAAATAAAAAGATGGGGTATCGGAAGTGGGAAAATTTATTAAGTATATTAATGATAATAATATATGGTAATATAATGATAATAATAAATTTATTAATGATATGTATTAAAGCTAATCAATTCGTGGGTGATTAAAGTTCCCAAAGGAAAGCTAATTTTATCTTAAATTTTTTAACAGGCATAAATCTTTGAAAAATGAAAAGTAGAGAGCTAGAAAATTTGCTGCTCTGTCAACATTTTTAAAAGAATTTTTAACACGTGAGCTTTCCCGAGTGAATTTTATTTTTCTCACACATTAGCATGGAGCAAAAAGAATTCAATATGGCAGGTACAGACTCACCTTAAGGCTAAGAGTAGTAGCAGTGCTTATTTAGCTAGAATTGTGTAAAATGGATTAGATAAAATAGCCAAATGGAATACCAAAAATTCTTGTACTCTGATTTCTGTATGTTTGTATTTTGGCTGTGCTAACGTATAAAGTTCTCAAAATATATATTAGTTAAAGGAAATCATTTTGTTTTGCGAATCTTGTTGTTATCTTAAGCCACTTGGTCCAACCAAGCACGACTGAACTGGAGGCTACCCTTATTAGGGAAAAGGCGTGCGCCTTTCGTTTTTAACAAACACTACAAGGGTAAAAGTACGACTTATACTGAAGTGGGTCCTCGTAATTTAGTAGCAGAAGATCCTTACGATTGACCTGTCACTGTGATGAGGCGATTTATATCAGTAATATAATTCATTAATTCATACGAGAAGTAAAATGCTTGGGATTTAAATCTGACCTCATCACATCTTTTGTAAAAGGGAGAGGACAATAAAAATTAATTCAGTGGATTTTTTCGTCGTGTGCCTGATTTTCGGGAGGGTTCTGATCCCAGTCCCAGATTAGAATCGCTTCTCCATACATGGCACTAAATAAGAATGTACCTTTGTGGAGTTATTTATGGGACAGTACCCAGTTTGAAGGGGCAAGGTTTTCCCATGTTTGCGGTTTCAAGGCGAGGTAAAATAAACCAATAGATTTAGACAACTCTCCCGATTGGACAAAAAGAAGTAAGAAAGGACAGAGATGAAAATAATATAAAATAAGAAATGTCAAGAAAAAGGGAGTTCGGCAATCGAGGAGAGAAGTTCGACTGTCAGAGGACAGAGGTCGAGAGCTCGACGGCAAGTGTTCAGGACTCGAGGACAGAGTACGGGGACCAAAAGAGATTTGGATCCAAGAAATACTTCGACATCGCACACCGGCCAGAAGTATTCCAGCGCATCCACCTTACAGGATCATCCCAATTTATTTAAAAGATCCCATACCAGCGGTGAGACTGGAGTCCACATTATCATCCCATCAATCGAAAGGTATCTACAAGAGCTCCCAAGAGTACAGCCTTTTCACACCAAATAGATCCACAAAGGTACTCATTATAATATATATTTGAAATTGAGATTAGGTCCCCTCTTTTTTTTACCTAACTGTTAGGATATTATTTTTGTTAAATTTAAAAGTAATGTGGCACCTAGTAAAAGGTTTATGAAGCTTAAATCAATTTGTTTGTATATAGATATGTATATAGAATAATAATAAATTTGCTTGATTTTATTTTAAACTATAAACCTTGAACGTGTTTATTTTAAGAGTGTAATTTTTGATTTTTATAACTCTTAATTTAGCTTATTATTTTATTTTTTATTTTAAATCTGTAGTCTTTCAGGACCTTTGGTTGAATTTAAACTTAAATAGTCTACACAACGCAACCCAAATACAATTTAGTCTTTGTGACTAACAAAATAAATAATCACTAACATTTGATCATAGGTAAATACCTAAATTTAAACGAGAGCTACACGGCAAATGACATCTATCCGGTGATTTGCGCGGGAATAGCAAACACGTAACAAACGTGTTGTTTGCGAAACAATTCTTCAAACATAGTTTGTAACACTAGGAATAACAATAGATTGCAATTCATAACAAACGCTATTTGACGCATGATTCCGAGCTGAGCCAAATTAGCATAAAACTTCCTTAAAACCAAGCCCAGGGTTCTATTTCTTTTTTCATAATTGCATTTTGCTTCGGAACATTTCCATATATTATGCTAATTTTTGAATCATTCCATTAGTTCATTATTTTCTTAACGTTATATACAGTAATTTAATTATGGATATGGGTAAATATAATTAATTTCGAAAACAACTTTATTTACTCGAAACTATTGGTAACTTTTGTAAGTTTGGTTATGTTTTAATCCCCAGATTCCTTTTAATGCATTACGCATTTATAAAATTTTAATCTTCCTAAACTCCCCACATATCGTAGCCCCTAAAATATGTTTTTCCTCGCATCATCACATTCCCCGGTGTTTGCTCGAATTTTTAACTCATATTACGAAATTGTTTTATGGAGCCTAGAAACAAAAATACAGCAACATCAAATAATACCGCGCCTTTTATCCTGTTTGCTTAAACTTTTCTTAACTAAGTGTCGACTTCCGTCGCCTCGGGGAAAACAAAATTCCCTTTTCTTACCCCTACGTTGGGGGAAATTCTGCTTCGGTGGAGGGGAAAATTCGATCTCGCTCAGAAGGCAAACTTCTCAACCGGGGCAACCGAAAGCTATCAGCTGAAAATCGCTGTATTGATCTTTTAGCTTGGCCTCTGTCCTAACAACATCTTTGTGTGCTTGCAAACTACAATGAAATATTTGTTTGGAAGCGAACTGTGCCGGATCGGGTGATTGGAGAGGATTAATCAAACGTGCAACGTGACGTAAGCATCGTTTGTATTACTATGCATTTCATTACGATGGGGAAGGGAATCGATGGAGAGATTTATTCTTTTCCCATATGCTTTTAGTTGGGATCTATATTGTGGGTCAACCATAACAAACCAAAATTTAGATAGAGTTCATTTTCTCTTTTTTAGCTATTTCGTTATACTAAAACAAAAAAAATAGCACGATATGCACATAAATATCTATATAATATATGTAGATATGTATGTATATATTAAATATTTTATATATATATATATATATATATATATATATATATATATGGTTTGGTTTGGTTTAGAGCGATACTGTCTACTGTTTTGCACACGAGGGCTAATGAGACTGGGGCCTACTGGTTAAATCCGATTCCGGACGGCTACGAACATCCATGCTATAGCGGGATTCGAACCCACGAACTCCTGTACCGACGATCAGCGCCCTAACCAATCCACCAGCATTTAGCATACATACATATATATATTTATATATATATATATATATATTATATATAATATATATATATATATATATATATTATATATATATATATATATATATATATATATATATATATATATATATATATATATATATATATATATATATATATATGTATATATATATATATATATATATATATATATATATATATATATAATATATATATGTATATATGCATATATATATATATATCTTATATATATATATATATATATATATATATATGTATATATTATATATATATATATATACATATATATATATGTATATATATGCTATATATATATATATAATATATATATATATGTATATATATACATAAATATATATATATATATATATATATTTATTATATAGATATGATATACATATATTTTATATATATACATATATTATATATATATACATGTATTATATATACATATGTGTGTTTGTGTGCATATATATATACACGACAACGCTCCGTTCATGCAAAAGATGAGTGACTAAATATTGCAGTGCATTACTTTTGCATTTTTTTGTACATCATGCTAGACAAATAATCCTGGTATCGCCTTTAAAACTTTATTGACCAACGATCGAATAATTTCTACTGAGTATATAATAATGAATAATTTAACTTTAAGTTATAATGGACACTTCAGAGAATAAAAAGTTAAATTTAAACAAGTTTGAATATTAAATTCTGTTCATTAATATTGAGCTATAATTATAAACCTTATAGGGTGCATTTATAAAACATCTCATGCAGGCACCCGATGACTTTTTTGTACACCTGTTAAATTATATATATATATTTGCTGCACTTTATTTAAACTTATTTTGTCGAATGGTAGTTAAGATCATCCTTTTCTTTAATAAAGTAAATTGCAAAAACTTTTCCTTTAAATACCAAAAAAAATTTATTCAACGTTAATTTAACACATTGTGTGCGGGTACATTTGGCAGCGGAATTGTACCGGGAGTGAACGTTTCGCGTGTAAATTTAATTATTCAGTTAAAGCTCAACAGATCGAAAATTATTTAATTTTTAACCAACTTTTCGTATTTTATATTGAAATATATAAACAAATATATAAATAGAAATATATAAATAACAACCATAAGATTTTTCTAAGCAAAAAATATATTTTTTAGTGGGTAAATTTATAATAGTATCGTAAATATGAAAAATCAAATAGAAATAGTAGTATATAGTTTTAATTTTTTCGAATTATGTAATATATAAACATTTTTACATTATGAAAAAATGAAAAGAGCAATCATAAAACTAATAATGTAAAAACTAGTTTTTATTTGTCTAAGTTTTTCCAGAATCTATGTAATAGACAAGATCATTTGGCTTCGTTTTCCTGTATATACCGTTATTTTTGTACCCACAGACAAACCGTGTTGTTACACTAACCCGAACTAGTACGTGACCCGCGATCAAGTATCAATCGTCTGAAAACGTACTAGTAAGTGTCCCGCATACAATGTGTTAACAAGAATAAAAATTGTATTCAACAAAGAGTAATATATATTAATTCAACAATAAACTCAAGTACTACCATTTAACGGAGCCTGGTACTCTGATATCCGTTATATTGTGATTTTTCTTTATCTAGAGCTCTAATTGCAATCAAGACCGGTGGGGCTTAATTAAATGGTACAACTGTCCTAAATACAAAATTTCATCATTCTGTGTGTAATGATTTTTAAGTTATTCAAGCGTTAAAATTATTTCATGTAAAAAGATCTCTTTAAAAATTCAATTTTTTTGCATATTTAAGTATATATATCTATATATATATATATATATATTTTTTATATTATAATAATATAAATATATTATAATATATATTTAATATATATTATATATATTTATATATAAAATATATTATATATATGTTTATATGTATTATATGTAAATATATATGTATATATATATGTATATATTGTATAATATGTATATATATAAAATGTATGTATATTAAATGTATATATATATAAATATAATAATTTATATATTATGTATGTATATTTATGTAAATATATTAATTTATATATATATATATATTTTATATATAAAAATATATATGTATATATATGTATACAAATATATATATATGTATATATATATGTTTGTATATTATATGTTATATAAATGTTTATATATATATAAATATATAAATATATATATATTTAATTTATATATTATATATATGTATAAAGTTATTTATATATGTATATATATATGTATATATATATATGTATTTTTGTATATATATATGTTAATAATGTTATGTTATATGTATACATATATGTAATAATGTATATATATGGTATTAAATATAAATTTTGTATAATATATATATATAATTAAAAATATATGTAATTATATGTATATATATATGTATAATATATGTATATATATATAATGTATATTTGTATAATTTATATGTTAAATATATATGTATAAATAGAAATATGTGTGTATAAATTTATGTATATTTATATGTCATAATATAAAAAAAATTTATATATTTGTATAATATTTGTATAATATATGTTATATAATTAATATATATTTATATATATATAAAAATTATATACGTGTGTAAATATATAAATACAGTAATGTATATATGATTTAATTAAATGTATATCATTTTATATAAAATGATATATATTATATATATATTGTGTTAATATATTTTAAGTATTCAATGTAAGTTAATATAAATTTATAATATAAAATTTTAAATTCAATATATTATATAAATATAATTTAAATGGAGAAACTTAAATACAATTCTTTTCTAAAAAGATTTTTTATATTGACTTTTATCAATGAGAAAACAGCTTAAAAAAAAATTCTTATATTAAAAATTTATCGTTATAATAAAATTTCAACTTAACATAGGTGTCTATTTATAAATGGTACTATCTATCATTCTAATCTAATATAAATATAATTTTCTATTTAATAATTTATTTTATTAATGTTAAATTCTTATACTGTAAAATTTTTCGTTAAATGGTGAAAAGGAGGAATGTGCTTCAATAAAGGAAAAACACATGCCCGCGAAAATACGGGATGAGCAAATTTACTACATTCTATGTAAATGTTATTCAAGCGTTAATATTCTTTATATTAAAAATTTTCGTTAAATACAGTGCAAATTGCAGTCAAGAACGGTGGGGCTTAATTAAATGATACAATTGTCCTAAATACAAAATTTCATCATTCTATGTGTAATGATTTTTAAGTTATTCAAGTGTTAATATTCGTTATGTTAAAATTTTTCGTTAAATTGAGTGCAAATTGCAGTCAAGAACGGTGGGGCTTAATTAAATGGTACAACTGTCCTAAATACAAAATTTCATCATTCTATGTGTAATGATTTTTAAGTTATTCAAGCGTTAATATTCTTTATATTAAAAATTTTCGTTAAATACAGTGCAAATTGCAGTCAAGAACGGTGGGGCTTAATTAAATGGTACAACTGTCCTAAATACAAAATTTCATCATTCTATGTGTAATGATTTTTAAGTTATTCAAGTGTTAATATTCGTTACGTTAAAATTTTTCGTTAAATAGAGTGCAAATTGCAATTAAAATGGGAGATGAATCGATGTTCAAACAGTCATAAATACGTATTTCCCCATTCGCCCTTAGCTACTAAAAATCATCCGTGGTTGGCAGCGAGTTTTTGATTTCAACCCCAGTTACAAAGTTTAAGCTTTCTACGCTTAATAATTTTTTAGTTATGTCAGATACATACGTACACACGTACAATTGATGTCATTCCGAAAATAGATAAAACTCCTTTAGGGATAATCAGAATCGCTTAGAGGGTTAACGTTTCAAAACTAAAATCAGCTCTTCGAACTGTAATTTTTTTTCTTTCCGGTTTCCGTTCGGGTTCAACCAAAAAAAAAATCTGTTCAGTTCCGGTTTTCGTTCCGCCAAAAATAACGGTTTTCGGTTCATTTCCGAATTAATAACTTTATCTTATGTGTATCCTTATTTGTACTAAAAATGCAATTTTATCATAAACAAAAAATGTAAATCTATCCAAATTTAGAGGATTTTACTCTTATATTATAATTAATTATATCAATTCATATAGTGTACCAATTAAAAATTGGTATACTATATGAATTGATATAATTAATTAACCAGTATGTATAATATGAGCAGTAAGCAGAATTGGCATTGTTATGCATTATCAAAATCGCATCTGACAACTGAACTTTCCACTGAATTAAATTTAAAGTTCTTCAGGTATTTTCATTCGAAACTGAAACAGTGACTAGTGACAGTGACTAGAACAAAACTAGTGAACATCAAAACAGGAAACCGAGAAGCAATGTACATGTAGTTATTGGTCTAATGAGACTGGAACCTACTGCTTAAAGACGATTCCGAACGGCTACGGACATCAGTGTCACAGTGTAATTCGAACACACGAACGGCCTGCACAATGTACATGTAATGATGACAGTTGTTTTTGTTGTTGTCTTAGGCCACTTGGTCAAACCAAGCACGATTGAGCCCGAGGCTACTTCGAATTTAAACGAAGGGGTGAACCTTTCGTTTTGACAAGCACCTCAGGGGTGGAAGTACGACTTATGCTCAAGTGGGTCCTCGTAATTTAGAAGCAAGGACCAAAAAGAATACATATAGACTGGGCCTGCCACCCCAGAGGTATTGATTGGGAACTTGGAGGACAGTGTGTCCACGAACATATCTTGTATGCCCCAGTCACCTTTGACGAAAACAACCCACTCTAGCGTCCTACGCATCCGGCCATCATTTGACCCTATATCTTACTGAAGAAGATATTTGATCTTTCCTGTTTGCATATGTTTAACTTAAGCGATGGTATAAATTTATTCTGAACGAGATTTGGTTTCAGTGTTGGTTGCTTGGCGGAAGGTCTACACTTTTGCTACACAAGGACTGATGAGACCGGGACTTACTGCTTAAATCCGTTTTCGAGTGGCTCCGATCATCCATGTCAGAAGTATGATTCGTACCTACGAATTCAAATACCGAAAATATCGTCCCACCCATTTAGCCATTCCGCAGCAACTTTCAGTATTTAAGTATTAACTTGTTGTTGTTGTTGACTTATGCCACTTGACCAAACCAAGCACGAATGAGCCAGAGGCTACTCGTGTTAAGGCAGAGGGGCGTGGCTTTCGTTTTACGGAGCACCTCAAGGGTGAAAGTATGACATGCTCAAGTGGGTCCTCGTGAATTTGAAGCAGGGACCAAGCAGAAGACCCCTAGGCTTTGCCTGCACCACCAG
>CM063500.1:56920506-57243006 GCA_032207245.1 Pardosa pseudoannulata
TTATAGAAAGTAACATTTGACTGGAGCCATCTGCAAAGTGTGGCATCTCAGAGGAGCATTACTGCTGATCGTTACAAATTTTCATGGGACAGTTATAACTTCCTCATTAAAATGCCAGCTATATCATTTTCTGATTTGGGAATCATAGAAAGAATTTCGGGGTTACGCTGAAGGAATGAAAACATCCTTGTTTAAATTGGATGGCTGGGAAATATGGTTAATATAAAGAGAAGAAATTAAGATCTAGAATATGAATGGGGAAAAGGGATAATTTTGGAATACGCTTTAGGGTTTAGATATTGATATTATTACATATATATATATATATATATATATATATATATATATATATATATATATATATATATATGTGTGTGTGTGTGTGTGTGTGTGTAATTATATGTATGTATACGTATACATATATATGTATTAATCTATATATCTATATGTGTGTGTAATACATACATATATATATATATATATATGTGTGTGTGTGTGTAATGAGACGAACTTCACGATGGGTGGTTGCAGTCATGGCCCATAAAAATGACACCATTTTAGTTAAAGACTAGGCCTTTATTAACAGAACGTTGAAGGACCGGTTCGTACTTCATTATAGGGGCATGAGAAACTGAGGAGTCAGCTATCATGAAGTTATAAGTACAAGGCCCTTAACACCTGGGTCAACATCTCGGTCCAAATCTATAGGAAAATCTGTATGAAAAATCTGCCTCCGACAGCGTGCTTCTCCTTTTTGTTTGGGAATTTCCTAAATTGGCAACTGTAATCCTAGGGCAATATAAAGTTATAATTGGATAGACCCATTCTCTGAGAGCTTAAACTGTAGCCCCAGTGCTTTGGGGATAAAAAGGGGGAAGCAAAAGGACGCGGGAATTTTTAGCCCTTGAATTAAAATTTGAAAACCCCTGAGAATTTTCTCGAGGTGGCCTAGGGGTTTTATTCAAAATGTCTACAATAGTTTCCCAATCCGGTTTACTTTTCCTTGCATATATGTATATCAGAATTAAATAGCGCTATTTTTTAATTGAGATTTTTGCATGTTTATATGTAATTTATTCCTCCATTATTTATTAAAAAATATCCTCATTTCCTAAAATTGAGAGATTTTGAGAACTGGAAACGGAACTGTAATTCAACTTGCTTTCGAGAGAGAAATACTTCTATCTGAACATAAAACTTACTATTTTTACTAATTTCGTATATTTAGACGCTGTATGTTTTCCCTCTTACCTTAAAGACATGTGTAAAATGTTCACTAAAAACGAGTTACTCGAAGAAATCTGTAAAAAAATTTTACTATGCTCCCCTGTAAAATAATCCTTTTAAAATATGCAATTTGTAACATGGTGTCCATACGTAAATATGTGTAAACATTTATACATATGAGTAAAAGTTTCGATATATGTGTTTGTGTTTTGTTGGTGCTTTAAATACACATCAAACGGCACATTAATTTCTTTGCTACGGAACCAGTATTATGAAATCTATTAAGTTATAGAATAAGAATTAAGTTATATAATAAGATCTCTTCTGTGTTTTCCTTAAGTACTAAGAAAGCACTTAGTCCGGTAAGTTGCTCGCTTTCCCGCACATAATATAAATTTGCAGTGAAAGCTGATTTACAGGCATATTTAATTACTTCAGTAATCTGAGATGTATTGGACGCAATTGCCATATAGGTAACACAGATGGTCTTCTCTTTTATTTTTAAATATGAGATAGCTTAATTTGTATAACAATAAACGGCGCTTAATAAAACAAATGGATATTCAAGACTATTGCTGCTGAAAAGAATTGTTCTTACATTTACCTCTTTTACCCAATATTAGCAGTTAAAGGAATTGCGAATATTATAATATGTTTCTATTCTTCGCTTTTATTTTTAAATATGAGATATCTTAATTTGTATAATAATAAACAGCTCTTAATAAAACAAGTGGATATTCAAGACTATTGCCGCAGAAAAGAATTGTTCTTACATTTACCTCTTTTACCCAATATTAGCAGTTAAAGGAATTGCGAATATTATAATATGTTTCTATTCTTCGCTTTTATTTTTAAATATGAGATATCTTAATTTGTATAATAATAAACAGCGCTTAATAAAACAAATGGATATTCAAGACTATTGCCGCAGAAAAGAATTGTTCTTACATTTACCTCTTTTACCCAATATTAGCAGTTAAAGGAATTGCGAATATTATAATATGTTTCTATTCTTCGCTTTTATTTTTAAATATGAGATATCTTAATTTGTATAATAATAAACAGCTCTTAATAAAACAAATGGATATTCAAGACTATTGCTGCAGAAAAGAATTGTTCTTACATTTACCTCTTTTACCCAATATTAGCAGTTAAAGGAATTGCGAATATTATAATATGTTTCTATTCTTCTCTTTTATTTTTAAATATGAGATATCTTAATTTGCATAATAATAAACAGCTCATAATAAAACAAGTGGATATTCAAGACTATTGCCGCAGAAAAGAATTGTTCTTACATTTACCTCTTTTACCCAATATTAGCAGTTAAAGGAATTGCGAATATTATAATATGTTTCTATTCTTCGCTTTTATTTTTAAATATGAGATATCTTAATTTGTATAATAATAAACAGCTCTTAATAAAACAAGTGGATATTCAAGACTATTGCCGCAGAAAAGAATTGTTCTTACATTTACCTCTTTTACCCAATATTAGCAGTTAAAGGAATAGCGAACATTATGATATGTTTCTATTCTTCTCTTTTATTTTTAAATATGATATAGCTTAATTTGTATAACAATAAACGGCGCTTAATAAAACAAATGGATATTCAAGACTATTGCTGCAGAAAAGAATTGTTCTTACATTTACCTCTTTTACCCAATATTAGACTAACTCAGAGAATCGTCTGCTGGAGGAGTTGACGGTAGAGCCGGGGATTTTACCTTGGAGAGAAACATGTTGACGGGTAGTTGTTGTCTTTGTTTCTTCTCTCATTGGTCGATGTCTCTCCGGAAACCAATCACGCTCCTTTATGAGAGCCCATGGTATGTAGTATGAGTCAATTCATCTTTGTTTGACATGCAGGGATCATTCGCTCTCGCACATCAACATGAAACAAGGCTCCTTTCCACAATGTGGCTGAAGACATGGTTGTATTTTCATTTTTATTTTTTGGGGAATATTTATAAAAAAAACCCGGGAAACACTGAAGTCGCAAAACATGAAGTGCGAAGTGGCGAGGGAATACTGTATATACCTACTCTATGCTACTACTAGTGGTTATGGGATTTTGGTTTGGTTTGGAGTGCTACGGTCTACTTTTTGCAACACGAGGGCTAATGAGACCGGGACCTACAGCTTAAAGCCGATTCCGAACGGCTACGAACATCCATGCCACTGTGGGATTCGAACCCACGAACTCCGGTTACGAAGGTCAGCATCCTAACCAATCGGCCATCGTTCGGCACAGTGGTTATGGGATAGGACTTGTAAAATGTTTTTATTATGTTAATAATCAGTACTAAACTAAGCAAATTTGCTTTGTGGTTCGAAAAATTTCATGAACAAAAGTATCTGTAATACATTTACGAGAACATTATAACCTATGACTGCCATTATCGATAAACATTTTGTAGGGCTATAAACGATAAATAAATAACTTTCTCGATCCAAGCGTATTGAATAGCTTCGATCGGTCTTGCGTTCAAAGATAATGACTTTTTCTTTTAATGACTTTGAGGCTATTGGAACTTAGCTTCCCTTAGATATTCACGATTGTGTGATGATATGTACTTTTAAGAACTTTGGGATAATACTAATATATTAAAATTACGTACTCTATATTTTAAGCTTTTATGTAAACCTGGTGGCTATAATTGAATCTATATGCTCCAATTATGGGCCAGATACAAGTCAAACGTATCTCACGTATTTCACCCTTCGTTCGCAAACCTGCCAAGATAAGCAAGGTACTTTTAGATCTGTACTCGAATATTTAAACATTTGTTTGCTTAAATATATTTATTTAACATTCCTTGGAAGTACTTTTTCATAAACTATGCTCTATATAACATCATAAGTATAAAATATTTTGAAATTCGCTTTAATAATTATAGAGTAATTTGATATTCAATGTAATTATATTTTGAAAATAAAATCTACCTCATAATCCACGCGTGAAATAATATCATTGTAGAATATGCCAAGTATTTAATGAAACAACCATAAATTAATAAGAATATAATTAATCAAAGAAATATAATTGAGAAGACTTTCAATCTTTAGATTTCAACGAAAATACTATTTGATCCATTTTGATTTTACACTAGAAAGCCAGGAATCATTTCGACTCCAGGCGAAACATATTCTCCTTTGAGATTCAGTAATATATATTCCAATATATAAGTATATATATATATATATATATATATATATATATATATATATATATATATATATATATATATATATATATATATATATATATATATATATATTATATATATATATATATATATATATTATATATATGTATATATAAGATATATGCATGTATATATATATATATATATATATATGTATATATATATGTATATATATGTATATATATATATATATATATATATATATATACATAAATTAATCTATATCTAAGTATCATTTTATCTATATATATACTCTATAATATATTGATAAATATACAGAAAGTATGTGCTTTAATAAATTATATATTAATACCTTATTAGTCTTTAATAATCCCCATACAACAGTAGAAAATAAAAAGTAATAAATAAAGATTGTTTTGCAAATTTATTTTATTATTCTAATACATACTGACGACAAAAATACAAAATTTTGACTTTGTATACTGCAAAAAAGTAAAGTATATTAATCGAATTAGCAATTACATCTATACGTGTAATAAAGTTAAAAAATAATTTTAGATCTGTACTCGAATGTTTAAATATTATGTGTAAGTATATTTAAAATAACTAGAAAGTAATTTCCCATAACTTATGATCTGTATAAAATCATAAACATAAAATATTTTGAAATTCGCTTTGATAATTATAGAGTAATTTGATACTCAGTGCAATTTTATTTTGAAAATAAAATCTACCTCATAGTAATATTATCATTGTAGAATATGCCAAGTATTTAATGAAACAACCATAAACTGACAATAATATTCAAATAAAATCTTAGAACAATACCATTTTTTAAATACTTTTAAATCTTGAATTTGGTTTTTTAAAAGAAAAAAAACTTAATTTTTAACTTATATTTGTTTATAAACATTGGGAAAAATTGAAAAACAGAATTGAGATAGTTTTTAGATTTTTCGACATTTTTTACCACGTTATATAGTCTTTTTGAAATATATAAAAAAAAATATTAGATACAATTTAGAAAATTCTGCGCACTCGCAATAGGTTCTAAGAAGTCGTTTGGTAACATCAATTATAAATATAGATTGTTTTGCAAATTTATTTTATTGTTCTAATATATATTGAAGACAAAAATACAAAATTTTGATTTTGTATACTGCAAAAAAGTAAAGTATATAAATCGAATAGATAATCACTTCTATATCTTGTCTTATACGAAGACAAGGGGAAAATTATTTCTTCGTACAAAAAAATAATTCGTATCTTTGAAAAGTAGTCGTTTACGCCTATGTAAATACATAGTTAAAAGAATTAAGGTGGTATTTTACAATAAACTTGTTAGAAAATTTGTTTTAAACTAGAATATAGAAGAATTTATGTTTTGGGGTATATTTCTACATATAAATTGATTTTTTTTTCTTCAATATTGGGTAGAATTTAGAAAATTCTGAGCTTTCGCAATAGGTTCTAAAATATCGTTTGGTAACATCAATTATAAATATGATTTGTTTTGCAAATTTATTTTATTGTTCTAATACATATTGGCAACAAAAATACAAAATTTGGATTTGTATACTGCAAAAAAGTAAAGTATATTAATCGAATTAGTAATTACTTCTATACGTGTGATAATGTAAAAAAAAATATTTTTTGATCTGTACTCGAATGATTATATATTATGTGTAAGTATATTCATTTACAATTCCTAGAATGTAATTTCCCATATCCTATGCTCTGTATAAAAACATAAGCATAAAATATTTTGAAATTCGCTTTGATAATTATGAGTAATTTGATACTCAGTACAATTTTATTTTGAAAAAAAGTCTACCTTATAGTAATAATATTATAGAATATGCCAAGTATTTAATGAAACAACCACAAATTTAAAAAAAAATGTCGAAAAGGTACCGAGTCTCCTTCACAAAGATTCATTCCGTTTTATTCTTTGCAGTGGCGAAACTGAAGTGAAGTACAGCTAAAAAATAAATTTTCTAACTTATCAGATTTGTTAAATGGCCAGGAATATGACTTGATCATTAAGTGAGAAGCGAAATTATTCTCTCCTTCAGCTAAAGTCACTGACAAGTCACCGACTATTTTGATACGCTCATTTTACTTTGATCTCGAAAATGGCAAACGAACCCAATTTTGGACGTTCGTGATTCTCCCCGAACATAATTATTTTCTTCTCTATCGCGAATAAAAATAACTGCGGTAATGTCTCATGGCATGTAACGGATATTCTCGTCTTTTAATATGCTACTGAAACATTTCCGCTGAGTTATTTCTTGTGCAATCAAAGCTTCACTTTTATTTTTTATCCTCCTCCTTGATGTTTAAATTTCTATCTCATTTCGTTTACGTAAAACTTTCAATAATATAATATTTATTCATATACTTATATATAAAAAGTTCTTTTTACTTCCTTCTACGAATTTAATAAAGAAATATAATTGCGAAGACTTTCAATCTGTAGATATCAACGGAAATACTATTTGATCCATTCTGATTTTACACTAGAAAACCCATCGTATTCATTTAGACTGCAGGCAAAGCAAATTCTCTTTTAAGATTCAGCAATATATATAGTGCAAGATATATGCATGTATATACATATACATATACATATATATATATATATATATATATATACATAAATTAATCTATATCTACCTATAAAATATAAAATATAAAATTTATAAAATATAATATATGTATATATACACACACATATACACTGACAAGTCGGTGACTTGTCAGTGACTTTAGTTGAAGGAGAGAATAATTTCGCTTCTTACTTAATGATCAAGTCATATTCCTGGCCATTTAACAAATCTGATAAGTTAGAAAATTTATTTTTTAGCGGTAGTTCACTTCAGTTTTGCCACTGCGAAGAATAAATTGGAATGAATCTTTGTGAAGGAGAGTCGGTAGTTTTCGACATTTTTTAAAATTTATGATTGTTTCATTAAATACTTGGCATATTCTACAATGATATTATACTATGAGGTAGACTTTTTTTCAAAATAAAATTGTACTGAGTATCAAATTACTCATAATTATCAAAGCGAATTTCAAAATATTTTATGCTTATGTTTTTATACAGAGCATAGGATATGGGAAATTACATTCTAGGAATTGTAAATGAATATACTTACACATAATATATAATCATTCGAGTACAGATCAAAAAATATTTTTTTTTACATTATCACACGTATAGAAGTAATTACTAATTCGATTAATATACTTTACTTTTTATATATTGTCTACCAATAAGTATTTGGACACCTATGCAATTGATGATATCTGTGGTCCTGAGGTACGTCACGGCCACCGCCGGTATACATCGTGTAGGAAACAGCACCAGCATTAGTCGCATTGAAGATGCAACGTAGTTTGGAGCTCTCTGATTTCGAGAAAGGTATAATTATCGGGTATCACAAATGTGGCCGATCCTTAAGGTACATATCTAGTGATCTGAAGTACCCAAAATCGACAGTGGCCTATGTGATTAAGAAGTGGAAGGTGAGCGGTGATTGTCGGAATGTGCCTCGAGTCGGCAGACCAACGAAACTGGGAGATAGAGACCGACGAGTGCTGTCCAGAAAAATTCAGAAGAACCACACCCAATCGATAGCCCTCATCCGCGAGGAGTTTTAGCAGGCATCCGGGAGTATTGTTTCAAAGAATACATCCGTAAGGAATCACATCTGCTCGGTTTTCATGGTCGAGCTGCTGCCCATAAGCCTTTGATCACAAAGTCCAACCGCGCTGCTCGGTTAAGGTGGTGCAAAGCACATAGAAATTGGACCGTAGATCAGTGGAAACAGGTTCTTTGGAGCGACAAATCAAAGTTCCCCCTTTACCGTTCAGATGGCAGGGTCTGGGTTTAACGTCTGCCTGAAGAACGTCTCCTGCCAGAATGCATTGTACCAACAGTCTAGCTCCACGGAGGTCTTTCTCCTGGTATGGACTGGGACCCTTGGTCCCCATTCATGGTAAGCTCGCCGCCGATGCCTACTGCACTATTTTGGATGGCAATGTGCTTCCTACGTTGCGGCAGTTTTACGGGTTAGACCCCTGTTACTTTCAGGTCGACAATGCCAGTTGTCATGTTCCGAGGTTAACCAAGGCTTGGTAGGGTGCCATTGGAGTTCATCTAATGGACTGGCCTGTCCAAGGCCCAGACCTGAACCCTATGGAGAACCTCTGGGACGAGTTGGATTGCCGAATTAAGGAGTGCACGCCCCGTCCAAAACCGGTGAAGGAACTTGTATGTCTACTCCAAGCCGAGTGGAAGACAATACTACCAGCTGTAATACAAATACTTGTGGAAAGTATGCCCCGGAGGGTTCACGCTGTAATTTCCTCTCGTGGAGGCTCTACCAACTATTGATTAGGAATAAAGTTAGTTTTTCTTTTCTAGCACATGTGTCCAAATACTTATTAGTAGACAGTGTACATACAAATATACATATACATACATATTGATATATATATATATATACATATATATTGATATATATACTGAAATCTCTACGTGTTTTTGTCTAATTATTTTGTAACTCCTAATAAGGAGTAAAAATGTTTTTTTATCTTTTCACATTCATAATTCTAGAACATGTTGTGATATAATTTCTATACCATACGTTGTGACCAGCGGGGATAATGTTGCTCGCATTCGTAGCATTCCTTAAGTCACACGTGCTGCCCGGGTGGTGCTAAGTGAGTAACAGCCTCAGCCGTGTTTGGAACACATATACCTGTCTGCATTGACAGTTGCATTGGATATAACTGCTGAAATTCTCGAAGATATAACTCTAGATATATTACTATTCGTTTAGTATAATTATTTAATTTTTTAGAAAATTAGAATCTTAAACAGAAAATTATAATCTCTTTTTATATTATAAATTATTTTACTGTCATGTTTTAAATTTCTGGGGAAACGTTGAAAGAATAAAAACAAAATGCGTTTTCTGATACTTACATATTATTCTTGGAAAATGAAATGAAGCTGATTCCTTATATCTCAAAACAGATAAAAAGTGATTTGCTAGCTCAGCTATTATACCACTTGAAACACTCGCAGAAAAAGGGCAAATTTGGATAAAGTGCCGGTAAATGAAAAAAAAGCTGATCTTTCTCCTCTGAACTTGTGTTCTTTTATTAGCACAACGGATAAAGCATAATGGCTCTAACTACGTTATCGTCAAACATTATGCCATCGCTTCACGGAGACGGCTGAGCCTATTCATTTCAACTTAACTCGCTAAACTGTATAGTAGATAACAGCCATTTCAGCTACATTAAAATATAGGGGGTTTCTTTTAATTTCTTGCGTACTATTCAAGTACCTCGGATAATTTGAAAATAAAGTTTTTGAGATCTTTTAACCCTTTTTTTTCCTGACAGTACTCACAAGTACCGCTTCAATCAAACACCTATATATTCCTAATAAAGCCGTTTTTCCTGACGGTACTGAAAGGATATGGACGATGCAGTTCCTACAGCAGAAAAGAAATTTTCGTGTATTCCAAGACACAATTTAAGATTGAGCTATTTGCTACTATTGATTCATTCTGCTTTATGGGTTTATTAACGATACGATACGATGATTTCTTTAAGTCTCTAAGTCCTGATTTTCTTTACATTTGATCATCGGCCGTTCGCGCGACGTGCTTTTCCTAATTTTTCCGATTTTGATGATTTGAGCAATGAACAACCAGCAGATAGTCGCGGCTAAAGAAATTTGCTTTTTAAACACAGATAGTCCTCAAACTATACGTGCGAAATTAGGGTAGTTGAATAAAGAATTCTTTTAGAAGAAAAACTATCCATGTACTTCCTCTCGAAGAAACCGTATCGTCAAAAATCTTAACATCTTTTCCTGACGTCACGAAGCCTACAGCCCCCAAGAAATTATCCAAACTTCCCACCGATATTGATTTCCGAACGTATTTTTAGGGCTGCCTTATTTACCGAGCTATACTGCGTGCCCATTATTCTTTGTTAAATAAAAAAAAAGTATCCGAAACAATGTATCATTCACAGCCCGGCTGGAATCCGAGCTTCGTGTTTCTATTTATTCAAATGTATGCATTCCACCGCCTTGCCTGAGAAATCGAAACCGTGACAAGTAATCCCACCCACTTATGAAAACAATCAACACAGACCAACTTTGTTGGGTTCCAATGATTAGTCTCTCCGTGCGGGGAGCACTTGAATAATAATAAACAGCAGAAAAGAAGAACAGAAAAGTAGATGGACACCGCCCGAAACGGAAAATCACTGACCTCTAACCCTCCATCCACTTCAAAGTGAATCGTTCCCCAAGCGGGTAATTATTGTTCGACAAATTACCGTTTCCGAGAACTTCAGAGCTATCTTCTTTTTTTTATTCTGAACCCGGAAGCGAAGCGGTGCTCTTGACATCTCTGAACTGATACAATCATCTTTTTGTAGCAAGTCAACGTGTGCGGCGGAGGTCTAAAGTGAAGAAGTTAAACCGTGATTGTAATCTGCCGTTTGGAGGGTCTGAGATCCATCCTGCGATGCTTTAAATCTTGCCAGTTAGAGATGATTTCGGGAAATTTCTGACAGCTGGGGAGGGAGGAAATGCGGCACCGGTTTGTTTTGTCTGACTTGTTGACGTTAATCTGATTCTTAGGTTATCATCCATTATTTCTTTGGTTCTCGACGTTTTATTTGTATGCTGTACACAGCAGGTGTTTCTTAATTACTTTTTCACGTAAAATAAACTGGACATTTCTAGTTTTGAACAAGTCATTTCAAGTCTTAAGAGTCTTGAACTTGACTCCCTTATGAACTGGTCTTTTCTACAGGCTTAAAACTGTCCGTAGAACGGCTTGAATAAAGTTACACTAATCAGTTTTTTGAGTACTTCATATATCATCGGAATAACTGAAGTATCCATTATTGAGAAAACAACCTTAATATTTACTGACCAAAATTGTTGACAGTAGTTTAAAACGATTTTTCAATTTCCGTTTGATTTGCAGATTGTAATGGCATGAATCGCTATTACAATCTGAATAACTGCACTATCCATTATTGAGAAAACAACCTTACTACTTATTGACAAAAATCTTGACATTAATTTAAAACAATTTTCCAATTTTCGTTTCATTTGCAGATTGCAATGGCATGAATCGCTATTACAATCGGAATAAATGAAGTATCCATTATTAAGAAAACAGTCTTAATATTTATTGACTAAAAATGTTAACGTTAATTTAAAAAAATTTTACGTTTTACGTTTGATTTGCAGATTGCAATGGCATGAATCGCTATTACAATCGGAATAAATGAAGTATCCATTATTAAGAAAACAGTCTTAATATTTATTGACTAAAAATGTTAACGTTAATTTAAAAAAAATTTCATTTTCGATTTAATTTGCAGATTGTAATGGCATGAGTCTCTATAGCAATTATTGCAATTATTATAATCTATTGTATCCATTATTAAGAAAACAACCCTAATATTTATTGACTAAAAATCTTGACATTAATTTAAAACAATTTTTCAATTTCCGTTTGATTTCTGATTGTAGTGGCATGAATCTCCATTGCAATCGGAATAACTAAATTATCCATTATTGAGAAAACAACCTTAATATTTATTGACTAAAAATCTTGACATTAATTTAAAATAATTTTTCAATTTTCGCTTGATTTGCAGATTGTAATAGCATGAATCTCTATTGCAATCGGAATGATTGAAGTATGTATCCATTATTGAGAAAACAGCTTAAATCTTTACTGGCCAAAATTGTTGACGGTAGTTTAAAACAATTTTTCAATTTCCGTTTGATTTCTGATTGTAGTGGCATGAATCTCTATTGCAATCGGAATAACTAAATTATCCATTATTGAGAAAACAACCTTAATATTTAGTGACTAAAAATCTTGACATTAATTTAAAATAATTTTTCAATTTTCGCTTGATTTGCAGATTGTAATAGCATGAATCTCTATTGCAATCGGAATGACTGAAGTATGTATCCATTATTGAGAAAACAGCTTAAATCTTTACTGGCCAAAATTGTTGACGGTAGTTTAAAACAATTTTTCAATTTCCGTTTGATTTCTGATTGTAGTGGCATGAGTCTCTATTGCAATCGGAATAACTAAATTATCCATTATTGAGAAAACAACCTTAATATTTATTAACTAAAAATGTTGACGTTAATTTAAAGCAATTTTACGTTTTACATTTGATTTGCAGATTGCAATGGCATGAATCGCTATTACAATCGGAATAAATGAAGTATCCATTATTAAGAAAACAGTCTTAATATTTATTGACTAAAAATGTTAACGTTAATTTAAAAAAATTTTCATTTTCGATTTAATTTGCAGATTGTAATGGCATGAGTCTCTATAGCAATTATTGCAATTATTATAATCTATTGTATCCATTATTAAGAAAACAACCCTAATATTTATTGACTAAAAATCTTGACATTAATTTAAAACAATTTTTCAATTTTCTTTTGATTTGCAGATTGTAATGGCATGAATCGCTATTACAATCGGAATAACTGTAGTATCCATTGAGAAAACAACCTTACTACTTATTGACAAAAATCTTGACATTAATTTAAAACAATTTTTCAATTTTCTTTTGATTTGCAGATTGTAATGGCATGAATCGCTATTACAATCGGAATAACTGTAGTATCCATTGAGAAAACAGCCTTAAAATTTACTGACCAAAATTGTTGACTTTAATTTAAAACAATTTTTCAATTTTCGTTTGATTTGCAGATTGTAATGGCATAAATCGCTATTACAATCAGAATAATTAAAGTATCCCTTATAAAGAAAAAATCCGTAATATTTATAGACTGAAAGGGCAATTCATCACTGCTCAGGGAAATTTCCGTTCTCTTGACAATATCATCTGTTAATATTTCTTGTGTAAGAGACAATAGGGATCTATACAACAGAAATAATGTATTTAACTCGCATTTATTTGAATTCACTTTTTATCAGGAACGGATCTACGCTTGATGAGGAAAAATTCTCAAATTTAATCGTCCAATTCGTATTTGAGCATGTATCATTAAATTTTTTATTAAAAAAATTCAATTTCCGTTTAAATTGTCAGATTGTAATGGCATAAACAACTATTACAATCGGAATAACTGAATTATCCATTACTGCGAAAAACAACCTTAATATTTGTAGACTAAAATTGTTGACGTTAATTAATTGAAAACAATTTTCCAATTTCTGTTTGATTTGAGGATTGTAATGGCTTGAATTGCTATTACAATCAGAATAATTAAAGTATCCCTTATTGAGAAAAAATCCTTAATATTTATAGAAAGTGCAATTCATCACTGCTTAGGAAAATTTCCTTTCTCTTGACAAAATCATCTATCAATATTTCTTGTACAGGAGATAATAGGGATCTATACTACAGATATAATGTATTTATTTGAATGTCACATTTTATAAGTAATCCATCTACGCGTGATGTGGAATAATTGTCATTTTTAAGCGTCCAAATAAATTCGTATTTAAGTATGTGTCATTAAATTATAAAAAACAATATTTCAATTTCCGTTTGATTTGCAGATTGTGAATGAATCGCTATTACAATCAGAATAACTGAAGTATTCGTTATTGAGTAAACAGTCTTAATATTTATTAACTAAAAATGTTGACGTTAATTTAAAGCAATTTTTCAATTTTTGTTTGATTTGCAAATTGTAATGGCATGAATCGCTATTATAATCGGAATAAATGAATTATCCATTATTGCGAAAACAGCCTTAATATTTACTGACCAAAATGTTGACGATAGTTTAAAACAATTTTTCAATTTTAGTTTAAATTGCAGATTGTAATGGCATGAATCGCTATTACAATCGGAATAATTAAACTATACCTTATTGAGAAAATATCCTTAATATTTATAGACCTAAAGTGCAATTCATCACTGCTCAGGAAAATTTCCTTTCTCTTGACAAAATCATCTATCAATATTTCTTGTACGGGAGACAATACGGATGTATACCACAGAAATAATATATTTAAAGCACATTTATTAGAAAATAACAATTTATCAGGAATCCCTCGACGCGTGATGTGGAATAATTGTCATTTTTAAGGGTCCAAAATAAATTCGTATTTAAGTATGTATCATTAAATTTTTAAAAAATTTCAATTTCCGTCCGAATTGTCGGATTGTAGCGACATCAACTGCTATTACGATTAGAATAATTAAAGTATCCCATATTGAGAAAACAACCTTAATATTTATTGACTAAAATTATTGACTTTAGTTTAAAACAATTTTTCATTTTCCGTTTGATTTCAGATTGTAATGGCATGAATCTCTATTACAATCAGAATAACTGAAGTATCCATTATTGTAAAAACAACCTTAATATTTATTGACTAAAATTATTGACGGTAGTTTAAAACAATTTTTCAATTTTCGTTTGATTTGCAGATTGTAATGGCATGAATCACTATTACAATCGGAATAATTAAAGTATCCCTTATTGATAAAAAATCCTTAATATTTATTGACTAAAAATCTTGATAATAATTTAAAACAGTTTCTCAATTTTCGTTTGATTTGCGGATTGTAATGGCATAAATCACTTTTACAATCGGAATAATTAAAGTATCCCATATTGAGAAAACAACCTTAATATTTATTGACTAAAATTATTGACTTTAGTTTAAAACAATTTTTCAATTTTTATTTGATTTGCAGATTGTAATGGCATGAATCGCTATTAAAGTTGGAATAACTGAAGTATCCATTATTGAGAAAACAGCCTTAATATTTACTGACCAAAATTGTTGACAGTAGTTTAAAACGATTTTTCAATTTCCGTTTGATTTGCAGATTGCAATGGCATGAATCGCTATTACAATCGGAATAAATGAAGTATCCATTATTAAGAAAACAGTCTTAATATTTATTGACTAAAATTATTGACTTTAGTTTAAAACAATTTTTCATTTTCCGTTTGATTTCAGATTGTAATGGCATGAATCTCTATTACAATCAGAATAACTGAAGTATCCATTATTGTAAAAACAACCTTAATATTTATTGACTAAAATTATTGACGGTAGTTTAAAACAATTTTTCAATTTTTATTTGATTTGCAGATTGTAATGGCATGAATCGCTATTAAAGTTGGAATAACTGAAGTATCCATTATTGAGAAAACAGCCTTAATATTTACTGACCAAAATTGTTGACGATAGTTTAAAACAATTTTTCAATTTTAGTTTAAATTGCAGATTGTAATGGCATGAATCGCTATTACAATCAGAATAACTGAAGTATTCGTTATTGAGTAAACAGTCTTAATATTTATTAACTAAAAATGTTGACGTTAATTTAAAGCAATTTTTCAATACAATCAGAATAACTGAAGTATCCATTATTGAGAAAACAGCCTTAATATTTACTGACCAAAATTGTTGACGATAGTTTAAAACAATTTTTCAATTTTAGTTTAAATTGCAGATTGTAATGGCATGAATCGCTATTACAATCGGAATAATTAAACTATCCATTATTGAGAAAACAACCTTAATACTATTGAATAAAATCTTGGCGTAATTTAAAACATTTTTTTCAATATTCGTTTGATTTATGGGTTGTAATGGCATGAAGCGCTATTACAATCGGAATAACTGAAGTATCCATTATTGAGAAAACAACCTTAATATTCATTGACTAAAAATCTTGATAATAATTTAAAATAGTTTCTCAATTTTCGTTTGATTTGCAGATTGTAATGGCATGAATCGCTATTACAATCGGAATAATTAAAGTATCCCTTATTGATAAAAAATCCTTAATATTTATGGACTGAAAGTGCAATTCATCACTGCTCAGGAAAATTTTCTTTCTCTTGACAAAATCATCTATCAATATTTCTTGTACGGGAGACAATACGGATGTATACCACAGAAATAATATATTTAAAGCACATTTATTAGAAAATAACAATTTATCAGGAA
Organism: Pardosa pseudoannulata; assembly: GCA_032207245.1. Classification (NCBI taxonomy): domain Eukaryota; kingdom Metazoa; phylum Arthropoda; class Arachnida; order Araneae; family Lycosidae; genus Pardosa; species Pardosa pseudoannulata. The sequence continues at coordinate 56,936,940 of CM063500.1, forward strand.
TCCCTCGACGCGTGATGTGGAATAATTGTCATTTTTAAGGGTCCAAAATAAATTCGTATTTAAGTATGTATCATTAAATTTTTAAAAAATTTCAATTTCCGTCCGAATTGTCGGATTGTAGCGACATCAACTGCTATTACGATTAGAATAATTGAAATATCCATTACTGAGAAAACAGCTTTGCATGGAATAAGACGAAGCGTTTAATGAAATGGGTATTTATAGTGTGAAGGGAAAACCCTCCCTTTACAAAGCAACTAATTTATTTCTCGTCCGACTGATTTGAATTTGTGCTATGGGTGTGTGTGGCTTTGAGAAGATAATTAGCTGTCACATCCCCTATTCTCGGGTTATCTGCATCGTCTGTCTCCCTACACTGAGACTTATCTGTCGACGCTTTAATCTGGAGTCGATGAGCATTGTACGCAATGCATATTTGGGGGGAGGCAGGAGGTTCCTATGTATCGTTCGTTTTTGAGCATTTAGGAGTTACATTTAAGATGGGTCTGTATCTGCCATATTGGATTTCTTTATTGGGAATCTGCCATATTGAATATTACTTTATTGGGAAAATAAAATTCCTTATGACCGTATCACATTTTAATTCTTTAATGCCCTGTGTATCTTTTTAGATACCTCTAGAAAATAGCTTGTAAAATTTTCATGTTTTCTAAAACGAGTTTTCCGTTTGAGAGTACGTAGAGAGCAATCTTATAAACAGTCTGCAAAATTTTCATATAAATTGTTGTTTATAAATTTTCCGTTTGAGTTGATTCTTTATGATTTGCGAACAGCGCGCATAAATTCGCTTTTTTTCGGCAGCCATATATAAATTGAAATCATGATAAATTCATTTATCTATTATAAAACTACATTTTATAATAATTATTTTACATGTAATACCAAACAAATCTTTTTTCAAGAAGTTGATCTTTAGATCAAAGTTTTGATCAAGAGGTGGATTTTTAAAAAATCTGACTGAAATCATGATCAATTGCTTTATCTATTATAAAACTCCATTTTACAATAATTATTTTACGTGTAATACCAAATAATTTTTTTTCAAGAAGTTGATCTTTAGATCAAAGGTTGGATCAACAAGCGGATTTGTGAAGAACCTGACTAAAATTATAATAAATTGCTTTATCTATTATAAAACTCTATTTTACAGTAATTATACTACTTGTAATAGCAAATAAATCCTTTCGCAAGAAGTTGATCTTTAGATCAAAGTTTTGATCAACAAGTGGATTTTTCAAGAAATTGATTTTCAAGAGGCTGACTGAAATCATTATAAATTGCTTTATCTATTATAAAACTTCATTTTATAGTAATTATACTACATGTAAAACCAAATAAATCTGTTTTCAAGAAGTTGATCTTAGATCAAAGGTTTGATCAAGAAGTGGATTTTTCAAGAAGCTGACTGAAATCATGATAAATTGCTTTATTATAAAACTCCATTTTACAGAAATTATACTACCTGCAATACCAAATAAATCTTTTTTCAAGAAGTTATCTTGATCAAGATAACTTCTAGAAGATCATGAAGTTTTAATCAAGAAGTGGATTTTTCAAGAAATTGAATAAAATAATGATAAATTGCGTTATCTGTTATAAAACTCCATTTTACAGTAATCATACTCCATGTAATACCAAATAAATCTTTTTTCAAGAAGTTGATCTTTCGATCAAAGTTTTGATCAAGAAGTGGATTTTCCAAAAAGTTGACTGAAATCATGATTAATTGGCTTTATCTATTATAAAACTCCATGTTACAGTAATTTTACTCCATGTAATACCAAATAAATATTTTTTCAAGAAGTTGATCTTTAGATCAATGTTTTGATCAAAAAGTGCATTTTTCAAGAAGCTAAATGAAATCTTGATAAATTGCTTTATCTGTTATAAAACTCCATTTTACATTAATTATTTTACATGTAATAGCAAATAAATCTCTTTTTTTTTTTCAAGAAGTTGATTTTTAGATCAAGGTTTTGATCAAGAAGTGGATTTTTCAAAAAATTTATTTTCAAGAAGTTGGCTGAAATAATGATAAATTACTTCATCTATTATAAAACTCCAATTTACCGTACTTATTTTACACTTAATACCACTTAAATTTTTCTTAAGAAGTTGATCTATAGATCAAAGCTTAGATCAAGAAGTGGATTTTTCAAGAAGATAACTAAAATCATGATAAATTGCTTATCTTCTACAAAACTCCATTTTACAGTACTTATTTTAATGTAATACCAAATAAATCTTTTTAAAGAAGTTTATCCTTTTTGATAAATGGCATTCTATGATGTTTAAAATGATAGCTTATCATTTACATGACGCGCTGTAGTATTCAATGCTATTTATACTTCAAACTTATTATTTTTTGTGCAGTCCATAATAACTTAGATTAAAGATACACATCGATGTGTAATCAGCAGAAATGACTCGGCCCAGGATTAAGAGTTCCTTAAAAGAATTATACATCTTAAGAATTCTTTAAAAGAAAAAATTTTCATATTCTTTTAAAAAGGTACTGACAAAATCACAGCGGGATAGTTTGCGAAATTTTTATTTTAAAAATTTTGCTTATTTCTAATTATTTATTATTATAGTTATCTTAAATAGTCAATAATTGTGATATTTAACAATAATTGTGATCAATTTAGCATTAAATATATTAAATAATTAAAAAATTAATTCTAAGTTTGATAAAAAAAGGAGCTGTTCGTAGAAGTTTGCACGGTATCACGAAGAATTCCTGTACCAAATTCGATGCCTGTAGGTTGTACCGTTTAAGCACAATCGTGTTTACATACAAAAACACTATTTATATCTTATATCTTATATATTATATATTTATATCTTATATATTATTATATTTTATATCTTAGCAAAGCATTTATATCTTACATTCTGAAAGGTAGCAGGAGTTTTGTAAAATTCTATACATATGTTCTTTAATTTCATCACCTTCTTTCCTTCTTTAAAGAATTCTTTAAAAAAAGTATTTTCATATTATTTTAAAAAGATACTGACAAAATCACAACGGGATAGTTGTGAGATTTTTATTTTAAAAGTGTTGCTTATTTCTAATTATTTGTTATTATTTTTTTAACTAGTCAATAATTGGGATATTTAACAAACAATTATGATCAATTTAGCATTAAATATGTTAAATAAATAAATAATTAATTCCAAATTTGATAAAAAAAAAGCGGTTAGTAGAACTTTGCACGGTATCACGAAGAACTCCTGTACCAATTTCGATGCCTGTAGGTTGTACCGCTTAAACACAATCGTGTTTACATACAAAAACACTAAACATTTATATCTTAGATTCTGAAAGGTGGCAGGAGTTTTGTAAAACTTTATACGTATCTTCTTTAATTTCATCATCTTCTTTTCTTCTTTAAAGAATTCTTTAAAAAATAGTATTTTCATATTCTTTTAAAAAGGTACTGACAAAATCACAGCGGCATAGTTTCCAGATTTTTATTTTAAAAGTGTTGCTTATTTCTAATTATTTTTATTTGTTATTATTGTTTTCTAAACTTGTCAATAATTGGGATATTTAACAAAAAATTATGATCAATTTAGTATTAAATACATTAAATAAATAAAAAATTAATTCTATGCTTGATAAAAAAAAAGCGGTTAGTAGAACTTTGCACGGTATCACGAAGAACTCCTGTATCAAATTCGATGCCTGTAGGTTGTACCGTTTAAGCACAATCGTGTTTACATACAAAAACACTAAGCATTTATATCTTAGATTCTGAAAGGTGGTAGGAGTTTTGTAAAACGTTATACATTTTCTTTCATTTGATCATCTTCTTTCTTTAAAGAATTCTTTTAAAAAAAGTATTTTCATATTCTTTTAAAAAGGTACTGACAAAATCACAGCTACATAGTTTCCAGATTTTTATTTTAAACGTTTTGCTTATTTCTAATTATTTTTTATTATTGTTTTCTGAAATAGTCAATAATTGTGATATTTAACAAAAAAATTATGATCAATTTAGCATTAAATAAATTAAATAAATAAAAAATTAATTCCAAATTTGATAATAATAAAAAAAAGAAGGAGGGGTTCGTAGAACTTTGCACGGTATCACGAAGAACTCCTGTACCAATTTCGATGCCCCTAGGTTGTACCGCTTAAACACAATCGTGTTTACATACAAAAACACTAAACATTTATATCTTAGATTCTGAAAGGTGGCAGGAGTTTTGTAAAACTTTATACATCTTCTTTTCTTCTTTAAAGAATTCTTTAAAAAATAGTATTTTCATATTCTTTTAAAAAGGTACTGACAAAATCACAGCTACATAGTTTCCAGATTTTTATTTTAAAAGTATTGCTTATTTCTAATTATTTGTTATTGTTATTTTCTTAAGTAGTCAATAATTGTGATATTTAACAAAAAAATTATAATCAATTTAACATTAAAAAAATTAAATAAATAAAAAATTAATTCCAAATTTGATTTAAAAAAAGGTAGAGTGTTGTAGAACTTTGCAAGGTGTCACGAACTCCTGTACCAATTTCGATGCCTGTAGGTTGTACCATTTAAGCACAATCGTGTTTACATTTAAAAGCACTAAGCATTTTATATTTTAGATTCAGAAAGGTAGCAGGAGTTTTGTAAAACGTTATACATCTTCTTTTCTTCTTTAAAGAATTCTTTAAAAAAAGTATTTTCATATTCTTTTAAAAAGGTACTGACAGAATCACAGCGGGATATTTACGAGATTTTTATTTTAAATGTTTTACTTATTTCTAATTATTTATTATTATTGTTTTCTAAAATATTCAATAATTGTGATATTTAACAAACAATTATGATCAATGTAGCATTAGATAAATTAAATAAATAAAAAAATTATTCCAAATTTGATAAAAAAAAAAGGAGCGGTTCGTAGAACTTTGCACGGTATCACGAAGAACTCCTGTATCAAATTCGATGCCTCTAGGTTGTACCGTTTAAGCACAATCGTGTTTACGTTCAAAAACTCTAAGCATTTATATCTTAGATTCTGATAGGTGGCAGGAGTTTTGTAAAACGTTATACATTTTCTTTAATTTCATCACCTTCTTTTCTTTAAAGAATTCTTTAAAAAAAATATTTTCATATTCTTTTAAAAAGCCACTGACAAAATCACAGCGACATTTTTATTTTAAAAGTGTTGCTTATTTCTAATTATTTGTTATTGTTATTTTCTTAAGTTAATAATTGTGATATTTAACAAAAAAATTATGATCAATTTAACATTAAAAAATTAAATAAATAAAAAATTAATTCCAAATATGATAAAAAAAAAGGTAGAGTGTTGTAGAACTTTGCAGGGTGTCACGAACTCCTGTACCAATTTCGATGCCTGTATGTTGTACCATTTAAGCACAATCGTGTTTACATTTAAAAGCACTAAGCATTTTATATTTTAGATTCTGAAAGGTAGCAGGAGTTTTGTAAAACGTTATACATCTTCTTTTCTTCTTTAAAGAATTCTTTAAAAAAAAGTATTTTCATATTCTTTTAAAAAGGTACTGACAAAATCACAACGATATAGTTGAGGGATTTTCATTTTAAAAGTGTTGCTTATTTCTATTTATTTGTTATTATTGTTTTCTGAAATAGTCAATAATTGTGATATTTAACAAACAATTATGATCAATTTAGCATTAAATAAACTAAATAAATAAAAAATTAGTTCTAAATTTGACAAAAAAAAAGGAGGGGCTCGTAGAACTTTGCACGGTATCACCAAGAACTTCTGTACCAAATTCAATGCCTCTAGGTTGTACCGTTTAAGCACAATCCTGTTTATATACAAAAACACTAAGCATTTATATCTTAGATTCTGAAAGGTGGTAGGAGTTTTGTAAAACGTTATACATTTTCTTTCATTTGATCATCTTCTTTCTTTAAAGAATTCTTTTAAAAAAAGTATTTTCATATTCTTTTAAAAAGCTACTGACAAAATCACAGCGACATTTTTATTTTAAAAGTGTTGCTTATTTCTAATTATTTGTTATTGTTATTTTCTTAAGAAGTCAATAATTGTGATATTTAACAAAAAAAATTATGATCAATTTAACATTAAAAAAATTAAATAAATAAAAAATTAATTCCAAATATGATTTTAAAAAAAAGGGTAGAGTGTTGTAGAACTTTGCAGGGTGTCACGAACTCCTGTACCAATTTCGATGCCTGTAGGTTGTACCATTTAAGCACAATCGTGTTTACATTTAAAAGCACTAAGCATTTTATATTTTAGATTCTGAAAGGTAGCAGGAGTTTTGTAAAACGTTATACATCTTCTTTTCTTCTTTAAAGAATTCTTTAAAAAAATATTTTCATATTCTTTTAAAAAGGTACTGACAAAATCACAGCGGGATAGTTACGAGATTTTAAAATGTTTTACTTATTTCTAATTATTTGTTATTATTGTTTTCTGAAATAGTCAATAATTGTGATATTTAACAAAAAAATTATGATCAATTTAGCATTAAATAAATTAAATAAATAAAAAATTAATTCCAAATTTTATTTAAAAAAAGGAGTGGTTCGTAGAACTTTGCACGGTATCCCAAGAACTTCTGTACCAAATTCAATGCCTCTAGGTTGTACCGTTTAAGCACAATCGCGTTTACATGCAAAAACGCTAAGCATTTATATCTTTTCTGAAAGGTGGAGGGAGTTAGGGAAAACTTTATACATATCTTTTTTAATTTCGTCATCTTCTTTTCTTCTTTAAAGAATTCTTTAAAAAAAAAGTATTCTCATATTCTTTTATAAAGATACCGACAAAATCACAGCGGGACAGTTGCGATATTTTTATTTTAAAAGTGTTGCTTATTTCTAATTATTTTTATTTGTTATTATTGTTTTCTAAACTTGTCAATAATTGTAAAAAATAATTTAATAAAAAAAAATGAAAATAAAACTAAAAAAAAAAAAAAAAATTAAAAAAAAAAAAAAAAATTAGATAAAAAAAAAAAAACAAGCTTTACAAAAAAAAATTAATACAAAAAAAAAAAAAAAAATTTAGAAAAAATTTAAAAAAAAAAAAAAAAAAAAAAAAAAAAAAAAAATTTTAAAAATTATTTGTTAAAAAAAAATTAAAAAAAAATTATGATCAAAACAAAAAAAAAAAAAAAAAATAAATAAAAAAAAAATAAAAAAAAAATAAAAATTGATGTCACGAAGAACATGCACAATACATTTAAAAAAAAATATGTTGAAAGGTAAAAAAAAAAAAAAAAAAAAAAAGTTATACAAAAAAAAAAAAAATATTTTCAAAAAAAAAAAAAAATGAATAAATTTTTATTTTAAAAGTGTTGCTTATTATATTTAAATATAATAAAAAAAAAAAAAAAATAACAAAAAAAAAAAAAAAAAATAAAAAAAAAAAAAAAAAAAGGACGCAAAACAAAAAAAAAAAAAAAAAAAAAAATAAAAAAATAAAAAAAAAATAAAATAAAAAAAAAAAAAATAAAATAAAAAAGTATAAAAAAAAAAAAAAAAAAAAAAATAAAAAAAAAAAAATAAAAAAAAAAAAAAAAAAAAATAAATAAAAAAAAAAATAAAAATTTAAAAAAAGGATTCATAAAAAAAAGAAAATTCTAATGCCTGAGGTTTCTGAAAAGAATTTCACAATTTTTGCACATTTTTTTTTTTTTTTTTTTGTTTTTCATGAATTCTTTTTAGAAACATTAGTTCTTATATGCTTTTAGCTTCTTTCAGTGGAAGTTTAACCACAAATTCTAGTTTTTTACTTTCTTTTATGGGTTTTATATAGATATAGAGCTTGTTCCTGTGTCCTTCGTTGTGTTTTACTGTTTTCTCTCATACGTAGAAAAAAAAAAAAATGCAGAAAAAGAGAAGAAAAAAAAAGATAAAGAAAAAAAAAAAGGGGGGCGGCGGAAGGGGGCCAGGCTCTTCGCGTGTGCACGCAGAGCAGAAAGGTTGGTCCCGCTATAATATTATAGAGCATGTGTGTACAAGAATGTGATGTCGGGAAGGAAAGAGCAACTATATGAGAAAGAAAAAAAAAATTGAACCAAAGGCGTCTTCTTTGTATAGTTTAATTTTAAAAAGGGTGGTATACAAATTACGATTTAGACTTGAATATTTTTAAAATATGTAAAGGTAAACACACTATAAGCAAGACTTGTATTTCTGCCACCATGGGCAAACTTCAAAAATGCATCCCCACCCCTCCCCTCACTAAAGCTTCAAAAAAACTTTAATAAAATATTTCAAAATTTAAAAAACAGTACTGTAACAAAAGCATGTTAATCAAAAATAGACGATATAAAGTTGAATTAAGTCAATGATACTAATACAGATTTATGGAAATTTGTTTTATTGAAAAATAATACTCTAAACAAACTAACGAAAAGGAACTTTCAAACTAAAACTACTAGTACCTATTATTTATTTTATTTTATTTTATTAAACATTTATCTTTTAAATTAAGGTTCTTGAAAGTGTGCTCCGTGGAACCACTTTGAAAAAACATTTATAAAATATTACAAAATTTAAAAAACAGTAGTAGATAGAATTTGTTGTTAATACCGGTGATAAAATGTTCATTGCAACAAAAAATAATGGATGATTAAATTTAAAATTATCACATATGTACCTAATCTATTATTGAAACCAAACATAAAAGAAAATTATTTACGTAATATCTAAGTTCAGCGATAAAACGTATGAAAAGAATGCAGACGATATTTAAGTAATTTAAAATAAGAAATCATTAATTGAGATGGTTAAAGAAAAGACGTCATAATGCTAGAAAAAATGTTATTTTTACCTGTTTATTATGTGATAAATTGATAAATTTAATAGCCTGCTTCTAACCGGGAAAATAGGTCTTGAAATAATGGCATTAAACGTTCGAAAAGTGGAGAAGGGGTGGATTTTTAACTTTTTAAAGATGACAGTATTTTTCGCTGTGATATGAAGATTTATACCAATTTATTTTAATTCTTGAAATGAAAGTTGGCAACTAACATGCGGTCAGTAAAGATAAACAAATTATTAAGCGTGTACCAGATAATTCTCAGCCAAAAAGCAAACCATTTTTTTTTCCTGCCTCATAGGGTACTTTACAATTCTGGAAAATTAAAAATTTTACGGATCCCATCATATGGCGGGCTATATGATAGTATATATGATATATAGGGTATAAGAGAGTATTCTTTTATTAAAAACATGGGTACAATGTAGGAGAATCTGGAGATCGATGAACGAGATATCACATTCAGAAACTCCTGTTCTATTCTCTAAATGAAACAGTCTTTGGGAGAGCTTTTTGGTTGAGTTTATTCACATGACACACACACACACACACACACATATATATATATATATATATATATATATATATATATATATATATATATATATATATATATATATGTGTGTGTGTGTGTGTGTGTGTGTGTAATATATAAAAATTATATAACTCTAACATTTCTTTAAAAACCTCTTCTCTCCCATTCTAATTCCTAAATTTTTTCCCAGCCTCTAAATTGTTTAATCAAAGGAGTATTTTCCACTTAACATTCCTTTCTGCCCTAAAACTGTAAACTTTCTGTCTATTCAGCAAGTCCCAGCTGTCGACAGCAAATGGTTTCGCGTTTTGCTGATATTGCATTTTAATTTGCTTATTAAGTTGTTTTTTACCGTGAGAAAATTCTTTCTGTCTTCGGTATCGGGTGCACCTCAGTCCTATCAGAGTAAACTCTGTGGCTTTTCTTTGTCTGTTATCCAGTAGAATAAATGTGCATTGTAGCTGCTCTGGAATAAAGTTTAAATTAGACTTCTGCCGTTCTGTTCAATGTCGGCCTGAATGCATTTTTATTACTGCTAGCTGGTAAGCTTTCTCCTTGTCAAGGAGTTTTATAAAAAAATGTATTCCATATATATATATATATATATATATATATATATATTATATATATTATTCGAAGTCTTAAACCAGAAGGTGGGGTCAATTTCGATCTAAAGGCTTTTATTCTTCAAAAATAATTGTATTCGACATCGTCGGCAATAACCTCTGCTCCATTTTGTTTTTCAACTCCATTTCTTTCCACGTTGCCAATCACGGAAAACTATAAACAGCCGAATCAATCTCGAGCTAGCGACAACTTCAATAGAGCAATTTGTCGCAACGTCAAGAACTACTGTAATGCCCTTCCCATTCATTTTCATGTTTACAACAGCCAATAAACTGCCCTTCCGTTTGATACTAAAGCCAGAATAGTCATAAGTTGAAATGTGCCCTATTGCGTGAAATCGCCTTATACGACCCTTACTCTGGACGTTGCGGTTCGGTTCGAACCACCGTTGTGAAGTCATTTTGACATCAGCTTGCGGACATTAAGGGCCATATTCACCAAAATCGGGGTATCCAGGATCAAAGAACGGATCAGGGAATCGGTAGATCAGCGATCACACGCCGTTAACTGCGACTTAAACTGGTGTCATATTCACCATTAGTGGATTCCCTGATTTATAGATTAATTTTTCCAAATATGTAAACAATGTTTTGATTGATCAATAAACGAGATTCTCCGGGGATAGTTCTCATACTAAGTTGATTTACATATTTACTCAACCAGACAAAAATGCCGTTTGAGGAAATTATAAATTTAGCCAAGTATCTGTAGTTTTACTGATATTTGCTAACGAAATAAGAATGGAAGAATGTAAAAGGAAGAATTTTGATGAAACCGAGGCAGAATCTTTTCTGATCTGCCTCGACAAATTCAAACATGTTATAGAAAATAAAAAAACAGATAGTGCTACTAATCGAGATAAACAGAAACTTTTCAGCAGAAAATAGAGCATTATTCTTTTCCGAAGGAGCTGAAATCGTGTCATCTAGCATTCAAATTAATGATTCAGTTGTATATTTACACTCATGTCCATAAATTAAGGATAATGAAGTTCCGGCAATAAAAGAGACAAAAGCAAAACAAATTTGACTTATTTGTAAAGTCTATTTATTAAACAAAAGGTAAAGAGCAAAAAAGATGCTATATGTTTGACATAATTAATAAAAATTGCGATTTTTACTCTCTGGAGCAAATTTCAAAAAAGAACCTATTTACAGAAAACAGTATAACATGGTTAGTATGATGGGTAATACGGAGTATGTCTCCCGGACGATGCAATACAAGCGTTACAACGCCTACGCATGCTGAGTATCAGATTATCAATCTGATCTTGGGGAAAATTATACCACTCATCAAGCAATACCCTCCGAAGTTCCGATAGACAGTTGGGAGGGGATTGACGGGCTGCAATTCGTCGGCCAAGCATGTCCCACACATGCTCTATTGGATTCAAGTCCGGTGAGTATGCTGGCCAATCCATACGGGTGATATCCTCCGATTGAAGGTATTCGTCTACAATGTTTGCACGGTGAGATCGGGCATTGTCCTCCCTATACAGAAATTCAGGACCCATGGCGCCCTGAGTACATGTTGTTCCAGAATGACATCCCGATAGATGTGGCCTGTCATCGTTACACTCTGAACATGCAGGTCAGTTCTGGAACCAAGAATAATTCCTCCCCAAACGATCCATCCTGCACCACCGTAACGGTGTCGTTCAATGGTGTTCTCTTGGTGGTAACGGGTACCTGGCGCTCTCCATATGAAAGTCCGGCGAGAATCAGAATGTAAACTGATACTGGACTCGTCGGAAAACATCACACAAGACCACTATTGCGGTGTCCACAATGCATGCTCTCTAGCCCAGCATAATCGCAGGCGACAGTGAGTTGCGGTAAGGGGAACACATCTGACAGGTCTACGAGCATATAGACCAATGTTCCCTAAGCGTCTGTACACGGTCTGCCTTGAAACTGTCGTACCAGTAGCTGAAGAGAGCTGACGAGACAGGTCTGATGCTGTGCTCCGTCTGATTCTTTTGGCAGTAACTGCCAAATACCGGTCATCATTCGGCGTAGTAACTCGGGGGCGACCTGTGCTGTAACATCTACTCACATTACCATCATGTTTGAATCGTTGCCAAAGCCTGGAGATGACACTCTGGGCGATTCCAAGTTCCTCGGATACTTCCAGCTGAGTACGTCCACATTCCAGTCGTCCGATAATTCTACCACGTAAAAAATCATCCAAATGCTTCCTTTGTGCTATAACTATGCGGTTATTGCACTGAAAGGCTTTTAAAGCGCTTGTGAACAATTTTACTTCTTTGCTACCATTCCTTATATACCCCTTTCATACACTCTTGTCATTTTGACGTACTATCCGCGCCATGTGGTGGTTTCCTGCAATTTGCATATTCTTATTCAAGATGTTTGTGATAATTCTACAGGTAAAATTTTTATTTTAGAGCTCAATTTCTGTGTGATTCTGAATTATCCTTAATTTATGGACATGAGTGTATTAAAACGATAACGCGACCGAAAGTCCACATCATCTAAGCAATCCAAATCATTTGTTTTATCTGGATGCACAAATCTTTTTCCTGCGGCTTTCTGTTATTTCCAACATTTTTAAAACTTCAAGATCTACTAAATCTGAAAATATATCCGCCATGTTTGTCTTCAATGCAGAGCGCATGAGTAAAATGTAGTATCTGTGGATTAGGCAATTATTCCTCCAAATTCGGGGGATCAGAAACAGGGGATAAAAATGAGCTGAAAGCCGCGGATTCTCGTTGAAGAATACGAAAATGCTGATTCGCGGTTAGATCCGAATATTAAAATCATGGTAAATATGGACCTATACAAACAAACTATGAAGCTGACGTCAATGTGACGTCACAAAAAACGTTCGAGCGAACTCGCAACGTCCAGAGTAAATCCCTAGGTGAAAGAAAATAACTGTTTACTGAGAAAAAAATTTTTTAACTCAGGATAAAACATATAGTAATGTTCATCAATAAAAAAAGGTAAGGTTTTTTTTGGTTCGAGAATTTAAAAAAAAACTGACAAGAAAGGGGTTAATTTTTTTCGTAAATATATGTAAACTTCTACTAAATACTATATGAAAGAACTGGGTGGTTTATGTATCACAAAGTGTTTATTTGCATGCCTTAAATTTTACATTTAATAACCGGGATCGGAAAAAGATCTAAGATAAAAATGACACACGGATGAAGAAAGTTTAACAAAAATGTTGATTAATGGGAAAAAGTTTTCCACGCGTGACTTCACGTGCAACAGTGAATGATATCACATTTCGTCTTGCCAGATGACGAGATATGCATGCCGTCTTGCATTACGCTAAGATCCTGCCAATTATCTAAGCTTGGAACATTAGCTTGCTCATTAGTAAAATTTGATGGAAAAGAAAATTCAGTTTTACAGCTGCGTTCAATAAAAAGTGGTCGAGATATCGCACCTGTGTAAGAAAAAAGACAGCAATGATAATAAATCGCTGCTCAGGTGATCGTGATCTTATTATCATTTGTTCTATGTCTACGGAGAAGGGCAGAAAAAACACTATAGAGCGATTTCGTGCAACTTCACGAGCTACTTTAATGCCCTTCCAATTCATTTTCATGTTTAGGATAGCCAATAGGCTACCGATATGGTTGCCCTTTCGTTTGAAACGAGAGCCAAAGTCGTCATCTGTTGAGGTGTGTCCTCCTGCATGAAATCACCTTATTTCTAAACCGCATTTCATATTTTGGGATATAATCCAGTAGCTCTTATGGACCTCCAAGTGTATTCCGTATAATTTAATACAACGTAAGAGAAGTTGTTAAAATTATTTTCTTCTTTCCCTATAACTAGTACTAGCATATAGCCAATCATATGACGGGATCGGTAAAATTTTTAATTTTCCAGAATTTTAAAGTACCCTATCTTGCAGGTAAAAAAAAATGGTTTGTTTTTTGGCTGAGAATTATCTGGTACACGCTCAATAATTTGTTCATCTTCATACTTGTCTAAAGTTCTTCTGTGAATACAGAGAATCACGTTGAATTCATTTGTCCCTGTGGTGTGTTCCCCCTGAACTGATTAATTTTCAAAGATATATAATTTAAACGGTAGATATACTATTACTCCGTGAAATAGACTCCAAGACTTTTATGAAAAGAATTTGTTGAATACCGTAAAGTTATTGCATAATCGATGATTCAATTTCTATCACATATGTACCTAATCTATAAGGCAATATAAAAGAAGAAAGTTATAAATATATTCAATGATTTTAAAGCATTTTTAATTTTAAAGTACCCTATCATGCAGGTAAAAAAAATGGTTTGTTTTTTGGCTGAGAATTATCTGGTACACGCTCAATAATTTGTTCATCTTCATACTTGTCTAAAGTCTCCCAATTCTGTGAATACAGTTTAGAATCACGTTGAATTCATTTAGTCAAACCATGTGGTTGTGTATAAAAAACAAACACACAAATGAACAAACTGATTAATTTTCAAAGATATATAATTTAAACGGTAGATATACTATTACTCCGTGAAATAGACTCCAAGACTTTTATGAAAAGAATTTGTTGTTAATACCGGTGATAAAATGTTCATTGCAACAAAAAATAATCGATGATTCAATTTAAAACTATCACATATGTACCTAATCTAATATTTTAGGCAAATATAAAAAAAGTTATTTAAGTTCTAAATATCTACGTTCAATGATAAAAGTAAGAAAATAAAGCAGATGATATTTAAATAATTTAAAATAAGAAATGACTAAATGAGGTGGTTAAAAGAATGACGTCATAATGCTAGAAAGAAATGTTATTTTTAGCTATTTATTATTTATCTGGTACACACTCAATAATTTGTTTATTTTCATACTCCTCTAAAGTCTCCCGATACTGTGAATGCAGTTTAGAATTACATTGAATTCATTTAGTCAAACCGTGTGGTTATGTATAAAAAACAAACACATAAACGAACAAACTTCTTATTTTTCAAAGACATATAACTTAGATGCTAGATATTTATTAATCCGTGAAATAGACTCCAAGACTTTTATGAAAAGAATTTGTTGTCAATACCGGTGATAAAATTTTCATTGCAACAAAAAATAATCGATGATTAAATTTAAAATTATCACATGTGTACTTAATCTGTTACTTAAGCCAAATATAAAAGGAAACTTTTTACGTAATATCTAAGTTCAATGATAAAACGTATGAAAATGATGCAGACGATATTTAAATAATTTAAAATAAGAAATGATTAAATGAGAGGGTGAAAGGAATGACGTCATAATGCTAGAAAAAATGTTTTTTCATCTACTTGTAATTGATAATTTGAATCGCCTGGTCTTAACCGGGGAAAATATGGCTTGAAATAATGCAATTAAACTCTCGAAAAGGGGGGAAGGGGTGGATTGCGAACGTTTTAAAGGAGACAGTATTTTTCGCTGTGATATGAAGTATATTAATACCAATTTATTTTAGAATCAGATCGATAGTTTAGGAGCAGATAAACTTTCCTCTCTTTGAATTTTGCTAACCCTAACTCATCAAGAAACCAATAGAGCGATTTCAGGCAACGTCATAACGGCTTTAATGCCCTTCCTCTCCATTTTTATGTTTACGATAGCCAATAGGCAACCAATAATCTACAATTCCGTTTGAAATTAAAGTTAGAATCATCATAAGTTGAGACGTGCTCTGCTGCGTGAAATCGCCCTATATGTATCCTATCCATTCCAGGTCCAACCGCTTCATAAATTCGAGAACAGACGGACAGATATCTTAGGCTATTATTATATAAGGGATTGAATTTCAGTTCTATTTTCTTAACCTTAGTAATGTGATTATTTGCTTAATTATCATTTTATATATCCTTTTCTGTATTTTTATATCGTTTATTATTGTCTTACAGAAAAGTTTATATAAACATAAAATACTATGATTTTCCTAAATTATGCTGTACTTAGGAAAAAATGTTATAATACAATTATTTAACTCAAAAAATCCCTTTGAACTTAAAATATCATATAACATAAGATATATTTCCCCATATTTAGTACATACATTTAATTTCACACACAGTTGATAGGAAAAAAATCGTTTGCGTGTGTATTATGCGTTTATTGACTAAAGTAAAATTACATATCGAAGATAAAATGTTAGCATGGCGTAGTTGTGCCTGAAACCAGACCAAATTTTCAACATGGTTAACTACTGTTAAACACCGATTAAGTATTCATCAGTGGCAGTCAAATATGAAATACGGGTAAACGCAAGCTGGTTAATAGGGATATTACTGTTATGTAACGGAAAGCAAGAAGAGCAGAAAAGCATTGCCAAAGCAATAATAATAATTGCATAATATATTTAAAAAATTGCTGTGTCCATTTTTCTGTACATTGAATATTCCACACGGATTAAAATTGATCCGAACGATTTATGTGTTACAATTTTTACGATAAAGGACTATCTGTTGAAAAAAAATGTTACACACTGCTAAATATTTACCATATCTGTAGGTACAAATCCCCTATATAATAATAGCCTAAGTTATCTGTCCGTCTGTGCTCGAATTTATGAAGAGGTTGGACTTAGAAAGGATAAAGGCATCCATATTGGATTCTTGATGAGTTAGTGTTAGCAGAATTCAAAGCGAGTAAAGTTTATCTTCTCCTACACTATCAATCCGATTCTAAAATAAATTGGTATAAACATGCTTCATATCACAGCGAAAAATACTATCGTCTTTAAAACGTTCGAAATCCATCCCTTCTCCCTTTTCGAGTTTTTAATGCCATTATTTCAAGCTCTATTTTCCCCGGTTAAGAACAGGCGATTATATTTATCAGTTTATCACATAATAAATAGATAAAAATAACAATTTTTTCTAGCATTATGACGTCATCCCTGTAACCCTCTCATTTAATCATTTTTATTTTAAATTATTTAAATATCGTCTGCATTATTTTCATACGTTTTATCACTGAACTGAGATATTACGTAAATAAGTTTCTTTTATATTTGGCTTAAATAATAGATTAGGTACATATGTGAGAATTTTTAATTGAATCATCGATTATTTTTTGTTGCCATATAATTCTCAGCCAAAAAGCAAATAAATTTTTTTAACCTTCCTCATAGGGTACATTACAATTCTAAAAAATTAAAAATTTTACTGATCCTGTCGTATGACGGGCTATATGCTAGTGTATATGATATTTTTGAAATAATCCCCAAAGTAAAAGAAATTACAAAAATCAAGGTTGGTACAGGTCAAAAAAGACCGAAATCCCCTAGGAAGGTTAATTCCAGGTTGATCTTTAGTGATGAATAAGGCCCACGATTGAGGCAAGGGCTCTTGGCTCTTTAAACGAGCAGAAAAGGATAGTATCTTATTCGATCACGATTCAAGAATCTGGAAGTCCAGCTAATGACGGCAGGTGATGTGTCTGGAATGAGGCGCCTAAAAATCGACTACACTCTTTCTGATGCTTTTAGAAAAGCACACCTGCTTGTAATGTTGCCAAACGATGTGCGTGATTTGGGGATCTGGGAAATTATTCTTTATTTTTTAGATATATAATGTAGGTGGAGCCGAATGCATGAGTAACATATCATTTGAGAACGCATTTAATTATTTCCATTTAGGTAGATATCTTGGGAAAATTAATCTATGATTGAATCCGTGTCACATGAATCTTTATTTTGGAAAAATGCCTAAGTTTTAGTATGGCTATTAGCTTACTTCGTTAAACATTTCTGAATGAGTTTAATACAAATGAATGAATGGAGATTTAGTGCCACGCTTTTCTAAACATTTTTAAACCTGGAACTAGAAGAGAATTTTCTGGATCAGCAAACATAATCAAGGATTTTTCAAACACTTCCACTATCTTGGCTACAACAGAGATATTATCTGGACCCATTTTGTTGACCAAGAACTCTAAAATTGTGGGCTTGAATAATATCCAAAAATTTTTAGCACTGGAAATCTTCAACCAAAGTTGTAATCAAACATCATTTTGGAAGGTGCCAACAAACTCGCTTTCTTCCAACTTTTCTACTGATAGACAAGAAAAACTTCTCGTAAGGATACCTGAAACAATGTCCAACTTTGGGTAAAGCTTTCACAAAATGTTACAATTGCTATAATTAAATGTATTGTGGGAGCAATAATTTAGATTATGGTATTAAATCTGTTAAAATTATACCATTGCATATTGAAATGGAAAAATATGATGGGTGATTCGGCTTTCTTATTGTCATATTCGCGTTCAGCACACCAAAGAAGTAGAAGAATAAAACGAATTCTATTAAAACATTTTTTCATAGTTGACCTGTGTTAAAAGTTTCATTGCATAAAATTAGAGAATTGCACACCTAATAAATGAGACTAGAATATTTTTTTCCAACTAATCCCAGAAGTATAATAAGTAACCTATGATTGAATCTTTATTTTGGAAAAATGCATAAGTTTTAGTATGGATATCACCTCACTTCGTTACACATTTCTGAATGAGTTTAATACAAATGAATGAATGGAGATTTAGTGCCACGCTTTTCTAAACTTTTTTAAAATTGGGAACAAGAAGTGAATTTTCTGGCTCAACAAACATAATCAATGATTTTTTCAAACACTTCCACCATCTTGGCTACAACAGAGATATCATCTGGATCCATTTGGTTGACCAAGAACTCTAAAACTGTGAGTTTGAATGATATCCAAACCTTTTTCTCACTGGAAATCTTCAAACAAAGTTGTAATCGAACATCATTTTGCAGGATGCCAACAAAACACGCCTTCTTCCAGGTTTTCTTTTGATAAACAAGGAGACTTCTCGTAGGGATACCTGAAACATTGTCCAGAATTGGATAAGGCTTCCACAAAATGTTACAATTGCGATAACTAAATGTATTGTGGGGGTAATAATTTAGATTATTGCGCGGCGACGTAACTCAAAATATTACCCCGTGCACAAGCAAATGCTGCTACTTCAATTCTGACTTTTCCTTTTTCCTGGTGGCATCTCGTGATATTTTTCTTTTCTTCTGCCATTTTGTATTGTAAGCTGTTCAATTCATTTCTCTCCAGATGTAGTCACATGTAAAGGAAATTCCTACGAATTGTTTATTAAATATTTAGGCCTGCGATGATATATTTGTTGTTCCTCTTCATTTATTTCCTTCTTCATGTGGTGACCCGGACGTGATCGTAGTGATTTAGACAAACGTTTTTATCACATCCATGTAGACTTAATAGGGCCCCTTCCCACGTCACAAAACTCAACTTATTGTTCTTTTTCAATGGTATAAAATCTGCTAAAATTATACCATTGCTATTGAAATGGAAAAATATGATGGGTGATTCGGCTTTCTTACTATCATATTCGCATTCAGCACACCAAAGAAGAAGAATAAAACGAATTCTATTAAAACATTTTTTCATAGTTGTCCTGTATTGAAAGTTTTATTGCATAAAATTATCGAATTGCACACGCAATAAATGAGACTAGAATATTTTTTCCAACTAATCCCAGAGGTATAATAAGTAACCTATGACTGAATCCGTGTCACATGAATCTTTATTATGGAAAATTGCCTAAGTTTTAGTATGGCTATTAGCTCACTTAGTTACACATTTCTGAATGTGTTTAATACAAATGAATGAATGAAGATTTAGTGCCACGCTTTTCTAAACTTTTTTAAACCGGAAACTAGAAGTGTATTTTCTGGCTCAGCAAACATAATCAAGCATTTTTTCAAACATTTCCACCATCTTCGCTACAACAGAGATATCATCTGGATCCATTTTGTTGACCAAGAACTCTAAAATTGTTCGCTTGAATGATATCCAAACCTTTTTCTCACTGGAAAACCTCAACCAAAGTTGTAATCGAGCATCATTTTGCAGGATGCCAACAAACACGCTTTCTTCCAATTTTTCTATTGATCGTCAAGGAAACTTCTCGTTTGGTTTGGTTTGGGACGCTACGCCTACTTTTTTGCAACACGAGGGCTAATGAGACCGGGACGTACTGCTTAAAAAATCTGACAGAAATTAATAAAATTATCATTTATTCTGATTATCATTTAAATTATAACCCCTTTAACATAAATATAATGCTACGGTCATATAAAATTTTAAAGCTGGTTAAATAATTATGCATTTAAATGGATTATTCTTTTTACCATCAATATAGAGTATAATTTCTATCAAAATTCATATCTCTCGATTGATTATTTTTCTATTACTTCTTCTCAGTTAATCTTCACTTTTAGCTATTAATTCTCAATGCCACTAATTCATGGCGCTTCCAATATTTTGAGAATAACACCCGATTACCTATTTTGATGAATCGCTTAAAATTAATTTATTTGCTTTGTAATTGTCTCTTATAAAAGCGAAAGAAACCACAAATATGCTTTAAAATGTCAAAATATTCTTAAAAATATAACAAAGAATTTAAATTTTTTCATAATAATATATGTGTATTCGTTTCTAAACCAGGATTCATTATTTTAACTTTGGCCAAATCCCTTTTGAATTTGAATTTATAGTTATTCTGTTTTCAAATAGATGGCGGTACTATATTAAAATCTTTGTAATTGGGATTTTAAGTGCTCTCAATAGCTTTTTCATTTACCAAATTGTTTTTTTTTTTCTTCAATCTAATATTTTTTATGAATGAATATTGTATTGTCACTAAAAATAAAGCTATACTCAAGAGCCAAAACATTTGACCACATGTCAATAAAGAGTTGGTCTACCTTTGGCGCGCAACACAGCTTCAACCTCAGGCCCAAGAGAATGTCCCCCAAAGCATAATACCGCCACCAACGGCCTGTGTATGACCTACTGTACATTGAGGGAGCAACTGTTCGTCTGGAAGACGGCTTATCCTGACACGGCCATCGGCTTGATAAATGACAAACCGTGATTCATTGGACCAGGCAACTCTCTCCCACTGATCCATGGACCAGTCGCGATGTTCCCGGGCCCAGCGTAGGCACAGTTAGCGATGACGGTTGGTCAGCAAAGGTACACGAGTGGGGCGTTTTCTGCGTCGCCCCATATCCAACAGTGTTCACTGAACAGTGTGTTTCATAACTATTCTACTCGGCTCTGCATTGTATTGGGTTGTCGGCTGAGCCACTGTCTGGCTCCGGTTTTGCTTCACCATGCGAGACAGTCTCCGACGACCTTTTTCTTTGACAGCGTGTGGACGTCCAACACCATGTCGTCTACTGCTGGTTTCACCGTCATTCATCCACTTTGCATAAGTACTAACAACTGTAGATCGCGAACAACCCACGAGTCGTGCAATTTCGGAAATACTTGTTCCGAATCTGCGAGCCATTACAACCTGCCTTCTATCAAAATCGCTTATATCTGCAGCCTTTCCTATCACACACAGTAAGTGAGAGAATGATTCTTCAGACTCTCCAGCAGCAGTTAAATACCACTTCCACCTGATCACGTGCCTTCCACGTCATCCAGGCGAGTTCATTGCAAAATGTAGGGGTGGTCATAATGTTTTGGCTGTTGAGTGTATGTTCAAAGTTACGGATCTCTAGCTTGTTAAAAAGGTGCTGAAAATTTCACTACAAAATTTAAACTGACACATAAGTGGAGCTAAATTAAAAAGAAAACAAGTTGTTCTACTATGTGTTGAAACACTTCATTTAGCCTGTGTTTTTTCTACTTTTCAGAGCCCGATGAAGAGGTGCCCGTGTAACTCAAGATGACGCAGCGTGCGTCGGGGCAACTGCCCCTCGCTTTCTTCCTCCTCTGGGTCTTGACCGCCCCTGTCTTGGGGGTCAGGCGAGATCAAGGAATCCCGGACACAGAAGCCTACGTGGGGAGAGCTTTCCGCTTTCACATACCAAAGGACGCGTTCAAAGGAAAAGTGGAACGCTATGAGGTAACAATTAAGCCTTTCTGTCATTATCACGTTGACTGCCAGACGCATTTTCAGTGGTTTGCCCAAGGCGCCAACGTGAACTTTTCATGCGATGCATATGCTGAAATATTATTTGCAGCAGACAAAATGAGTTATCATGTTTGAAACAGTTTTCGTAGTGGGGGTCACCGGTGACACCTACGGCGCGGTAGGCAACTTAGACGGCGCGATAGACTTGGACAATTTGGAGATATTATTTTTCTGGTGCACTGAATAGTTTATTAGAGGGAAATATTTTTTATTTAGACGTTGTATTTTCCTAAAAAATTTGGTTTGGTTTGGTTTGGTTTGGAGTGCTACGGTCTACTTTTTGCAACACGAGGGCTAATGAGACCGGGACCTACAGGTTAAAGCCGATTCCGAACGGCTACGAACATCCATGCCACAGTGGCATTCGAACCCACGAACTCCGGTATCGAAGGCCAGCACCCTAACCAATCGGCCATCGTTCGGCCTCCTAAAAAATTTGGAGAATTTCTAAATTTAAATTATTTTTAATAACTTTAATAAATTCAAAATTTAAAACATATAACCAGATTTATATTAAAGCATATTAGGGGTGCTCAGTAAACACCCTGTAAGAATCAATAACATATTTAGACGCTAGAAACATTTTAAAAATTAAGAAAATTCCTAAAAAAATAATATTTAAATACATTAGATTTTATAATAGAAAAATTATTCTTCAACTTTTTCTTATTTCTACTCGGAGCGAATCGTCCTCTTTCGGATCCCATTTTCAGCATAGTGCCGCGCGCCTAAGACTGATGAGCCTTTGCCACGCCCTAGTTACGGCCCTGGCTGTGCGCTAGGAACATTTTTCTCGAATATGTTTGGAAGACTTCATTTTTGTCAAATAGTCTCGTATTTGAATCCAAAAATTCTTTTATAATAGATTTCTGTGTTTTATATGTTATGTGTAACAACATTATATATTCTCATCACAAGTACGTCGTTAAAAAATTTTATTTCAACATCCCTTGTCCCCTTAATAACTCACTGCATCTTGAAAAATACTTCTTCGAATATTTCAATATAGCATATCAAGCATGTAAAAAAAGAAAGGAATTGGATTTTACGAGGCACATCCAGAAAGTAAATTTCCCGATGTTTTCCCCTTTAAAGTAAACATAATTAGCAATGTCAGTTGCGCATGCGTAACAGATCTATGACTTATCAGTCATATGCCAGGTGACCAGGTCCCTACTCCTGCCAGTAGCGTGGTAACAGTGATCCGAAATGGAAACTCTAATTCCTTCTCCCGCCGCCTGCAAGGTTCGGTCGATGATCTTCAATGCACACAGCATTGCACCAATTGAAATTCATCGTCAGCTCTGTCAGGTCTATGAGCCGAAACTGACACCCGAACACAAAATTCAATGCTTAGGAGTAGCCTTCACATTTCTGCAACGGTATCACGATGACGGCGACGAGTTTCTCGACAGGATCGTCACGAGCAATGAGATTTGAATTTCCCACTTTACCCCCGGAAACCAAGCAACTGTCAATACATTGGCGTCATAGTGGATCTTATGTCAGGACCTAATTCAAAAAGACGCTGTCGGTACGGAAAGGGGTGTGCACGGTGTTCTGGGACAGGAAGGCTGGTTCCATTCGCAGACGGCAGAGATCTACGACAGAGAGATACAAAAGTTGATCCCGCAATACGACAAGTGTCTCAATTCTGCTGGTAGCTGCGTTGAAAAATAGCTGGAACATTGCTGTACTAGTTGCCAATAAATATGTCCCTGAAAGTGGGAGTTCTTTTTTTCTTTTAAGTAGGGAAACTTATTTTCTGGACGCTCCTCGTATTTAGTCAATTATAATCAATTGATTAAAGATTCCTTCATTAATTCGTTAAAAATCCATTTTTCAAAGATATCCATCCTATTTATCAATTATATTACCATTGAATACATCTAACAACTAATAAACCATTCAATATCGTGAAATCTAACGTATTCATTAGCGATTGGAATATAATGAATATTACAATGTCCATGTAGCTTACAACATATAATCGTAATGCACAGCATGTAATCGTAATCGTTTCAGTATATAATTGTAATAAGGAGCTACCTACAGCTCTAAACCAGGTTCTGTTTTAACTGGCCATAAATGATGACTAATATTTTGTCTTGAAATCAATAATTTTTAAATAACTATTTACATTTCATGACTAATATTTTGTCTTTTTAAATATCTATTTACATTTCATGATTAATATTTTGTCTTGAAATCAGTAATTTCTGACTATCTATTTACATTTCATGACTAATATTTTGTCTTGAAATCAATAATTTTTAACTATCTATTTACATTTCATGACTAATATTTTGTCTTGAAATCAATAATTTTTAAATATCTATTTACATTTCATGACTAATATTTTGTCTTGAAATCAATAATTTTTAACTATCTATTTACATTTCATGACTAATATTTTGTCTTGAATTCAATAATTTTTATCTATCTATTTACATTTCAAGACTAATATTTCATCTTGAAATCAATAATTTTTAAATATCTATTTACATTTCGTAACTAATATTTTGTCTTGAAATCAGTCATTTTTAAATATCTATTTACATTTCGTAACTAATATTTTGTCTTGAAATCAGTCATTTTTAACTATCTATTTACATTTCATAACTAATATTTTGTCTTGAAATCAATAATTTTTAAATATCTACATTTCATGACTAAAATTTTGTCTTGAAATCAATAATTTTTAACTATCTATTTACATTTCATGACTAATATTTTGTCTTGAAATCAATAATTTCGAACTATCTATTTACATTTCATGACTAATATTTTGTCTTGAAATCAATAATTTTTAACTATTTATTTACATTTCATGACTAATATTTTACCTTGAAATCAGTAATTTTTAACTATCTATTTATATTTCATTTCTACATACATTATACATTGATTATACATTTTTAATATAGTTACGTAGGTGGCAAAGGTACATAAACAAATAATTAGATTTTTTTTCCAACAGTATATATGATGGTGACTTTAGTCTGTAAGGATTATCTTTTGATTGCAATATGAAATCCATATAACGAAAAATTTCAATATAACGTATATTAATGCTGTGTAGACATGACTCAAAAACGATTAGAGGTAAAAAATGTGTAAGTTATATACTTAGGAGTATTATAATATCTTGCTCTTTTGATTGTAATTTGAACTCAATATAACAAAAATTTCAATATAACGTAAAATAATATACGTTATATTTGTTATATCGGTTATTACATTTGTAAATAAATAAATAAATAAACACCGAATTTTCTATGTAACAGGACTTCTATATGAATTATCATATTACTGTTGCATATAATATATTCAAATTTCAAAAACATTATAATATCTTTCTCTTTTGATTGCAATCTGAACTCAATATAACAAAAATTTCAATATAACGTGCAATAATATACGTTATATTCATTATACTGATTATTAAATTTGTAAATAAATAAATAAATGAACACCGTTCTATGTAACAGGACTTCTGTATGAATTATCATATTACTGTTGCCAGTAATATATTCAAATTTCAAAAACACCCAAACGAAAGAATATCAGAATGTTGTCCTGCTTAAAAAAAGGGAAGGAAATCCCACTTCAAAGAAGAAAGTAAAAAAAAAATTGGAAAACCGCTTAGTTTAACTGTGATATAAATCTCCTGTTATCAAAAGCAAATTTGTCTAGCTTTATCATAAATCGAAAATATCGATTTCCCTCAGCGGCATAAAGCAGTAAAAGATTCTTTAGAATTTATAGTGGCGTAAAATAAAGAAAAGTCGAAGCTATTCCCCAAATTCCAATGATGACCCTTGAACTCCAATCAGCGTAATCGAGTAATTAAGGGGAGAGAAAACAAATTAACTTAAATAAGTTAAGAAATAGATAGAAACTAAAGCAGTTTTACTTGATTATTTTTGTTCACTGTGGCCATTTTTTCCTCTTCATTGTTTTTTCCGTTTTCCATTTAGCGCTTTCTCTCTTATCTAATAAAGGGCTTTGTTTTTTATATTATTTAATTGCGAGATATTGCTTAACTGAAAACAACCAGCCAAAAAAAATAAACCAGAAATGATTCAACTTTTTGAATAACTTTTGTCTTTTTTCTTCTGGGATTTTTTTTCTCTGTCTCTACTGGCATCAGGGGCTTACGCAAGGGAGGTTTAGAGGTTTAACCCCCCACCCCTTGCGTACGATACCCGAAACATATTTCAGAGTTACTATATTTATTCCATTTATAGAAATTTTGTAACACAATTACACTTAAGGTATCCATCTACGTTCAGACAACTTTTTTCTTTAAACGTAGAAACTAGTTCATGTTTTTACATTTTTAGATTTATTTTTTATATTATCATAGAGAATTGCACTTAAAAAATTATACCTGGAGAAGTTTTTATAAAACTTCTAATAAATGAAGAAAATTTAGTAAAAAAATCGGGTTTATTCAAAACGTCTAATTTTTTAATAAATTAAATTATTTCAATATTTTTTCATGCAGCACATTTCTTATACACTGGACTAGTGAATAAATCTTTGATTCTAAAATCTTTGCTTCATTTACATTTGGTAAAAAATTTTGGTCCTTCAAAATCATACACATAGAATTTTTAACGAATTTTCATTACTTTTAACTATGAGTGCAACATCATTAAAAATTATCCAAATTTAAAGCTTTAAGTCATTCACTAATAAATATTATCGAAAGCATTCATAATAATTTTCAACAAAATATTTTAAGAACTTTTTGAGAAATCACATTTCAAGTTTCGACATTTTAATAAAAATACCGTTCTGAGAAAAATGCATTTGAAGTTTATGAAAGCAACTTTAACTATTAAGAAATTAAAATACATGTTTAAAATTCCCCACACTTTCTTGCTTCAAAACTTTCTAATTGCCAAGTTGTTAATTTTTAAAAATACTAGAAAAATGTTTAAACTAATCTTCATGAAAATTTAAAAAGTTTTGTCCAAAAAAATTTCTTTAAAAGGCTTTAAATTCACAACTTCCGGTTCCGAAGTCGCTACTTCCGTTTTGTTTTGACAGCTGTCATTGATGTTTAAACAAGTGTAACTTTTCTTTAAAATGCCATCGAGACACAACAAAAACAAATTTAGAAGCCTAAAAGTTGAAATTTTACAATAGAAAAATAAAAAATAATTATGATTTTTGGCAAAATATGACGTTTTCAATGTAGACGGATACCTTAAGATTTGTATTACATCATGATATTTTGAAAGGATTTCAGTGCCATCTTCCTGCCGATCCTTTCATTTGTCAACCTTCAAACATAAAGGATTTTGAAACACTAGTGTAATTTTACGCTCAGGATTTGGATACCTGTAAAGAAAGCCTTAAGTTTGAACTAAAACTCTGGTATAAAAGATTAAAAAGGATTAGTGAAGACGAGGTAGTGTTCCAAAAACTGCGGTGAATGCTATGGGAATGTGCAATAAAGATGTAAAACCAAACATTTTCAAACTCCTACCTGTTTGTCGTTCTACCTGTTTCAAAGAGTGCAAACGAAAGATCCTTTTCGACTTAACGCCGTGTAAAGACTTATTTACCAATTCAACGGGTAATAATAGAATGAATCGATTGGCGCTCTTAAACATTCATAGACAATTTACCCCAGCTGTAGAACACTTGCAAAAAAAAAACAGTCGTTTGTATATTACTGTATAAATCAATAAATTTTTGGCGTGTTTGTATACTGGTTTAACCCCTTCCGATAAAATGACGAGTCTAGCTCGTCATTAGTTTTTCATTCCATACCGCACAATGACGAGCTACACTCGTCATGCGATTAAAGTTACTGTTAAATATGATAATTAATTTAGTTTAAAATTTCTAGTGTATTGAATTTGGCAACACTTTTATCACTTGTGAAAATCACAAGTCACTATAAGGTGATTTCACGTAGTAGGGCAAATTCTCAAATTATGACAATTCTGGCTTTCGTTTCAAACGGAAGGGCAGTTTATTGTTTGTCTATTGGCTGATAAACACGTGAAAATGAATGGGAAGGGCATTATAGTAGGTCATGACGTTGCGACAAATTGCCTTATTGCATATTGTTTACTTAGAATTTCTTGGTACAAGTCATTGCCAAATTAATGAGTCAGAATAAAAGAAAACCTACTAAGAAATGCCGCGTGTGTTACAAGAATCAAATTAAAAGTGAGACTACTTGGCGGTGTAAACAATTAAGAATTCCTTTGCACTTTGTTTTGAAAAGTACCACTAGCTTGAAGACTATTATCTGTATACCTTATTAATGTTTTGCTTTGATATTTTCTTAATTTTACTGTTTCTGATATTATTTAACACTATGTAAAAAGTGGATTTTAATTAAGAATATGTAAGAATTGTAAAATGAAACAAGTTTTTTAAATAAAAATTAAATGGTTATTTCATGCACAGTTTTTCATTATTAAATCATACCGGAAGGGGTTAATTCCCTATTTGTTGGTAAATTATTTTTTGGTCAAATTCATTGGTTTTCTATAGAATATTCACATTTATACGGTTATTATTTAGGTAGATGTTACATTTTGAGTAGTTTTTTCTGGTTTGATTAATTTCTATTTAATAAAAATAAAATATTTTACCTCTTATTATAGAAAAAGTTATGTTCTTAAACTTAAAAAACCAAATCAAAATTTAACTTAACAATGTTGTCTAAATAAAAAGTCAAAATTGTCTAAATTAGGGAAATAATAGTGCTTTATTAATACTCGAATTTCTTTTAGTAGTTTAAGAAAATTATGAATCCCGCCCCTTGAAAAAATATTGCATGCGCCACTGACTGGCATTATAATAAGTCAGTGGGAATAATTTAAGATTACATAGGATTCTAAAAGTATAAGGCAGTGAAAACGAATTACATCAAATTGTGAAATTTATATCTCGTTATGTAATATTCCAACATGTTTGCTTTTTTACCGCCTTATACGTACAAAATAAAAGCTTTCCATCTTCAGATTTTAACGTAAATATCCATTTTCATCATGCCTGAATCCATTTTGACTAGGTCCTACGTTGCGTATCTACATATATTCAAGAAAACTTTTAAACTTTAAATACCCAATTTGAAGGAATTTTTGCTTGTTTCTACGTGACAGCTGTATGTGCGTATCTCGTACGCGAATTCAAACACGTACGGTAGATCTTACTACAAGGATAGCCAATAGGGGGGGGGTTAACCAGGGGACCAATAACCGACAAACTTCTTTTCGCCGTTGTTCAATGCAAGTTTAAGTACCAGTAGTTTAAATGCCAATGTGGACAAAATTTACTGACACATACTTTACGGAAATACAATGGTTGGAACTTTAACAGTGGGAACTATTTATTTACTTGGAATACAAAATTGATTCATATCACCATGTTTTACAGTCCTTCTATATAGTCGTCAGCATTGTGTATAACCCGTTTCCAAAGATGTAGAAGTCGCACATCACCTGTAGCAGCGCCTGTTCGGTTGTTAGTTCGAATGGACCGGTCTATTGCCGCAAGAATCTCTGGAACAGTTCTGAATCGAATGCCATGAGGTTTCTTCATCTTAGAAATTAAGTCAAAGTCACAAGGGCTTAGACTGAGGAGTATGTTGGATGGTAAAGCACGTCAGATGGCGTCGATCACTGTCCATTAGTACTGTAACAGCATGCACTTCTGCTTCGCCGACACGAGGATGACCTGGCCGATGCATGTCTACCACAATTTGGCGTCCTTCATCAAAGATTTTTACCCATCTCTGTAAGGCAATGTAGATTCAACACAAGCCTTTTAAAACCCTAGATGACAATGTCGTGCTGTAAAACATTCAATTTTTATCCAACTTCATTGTTCTTGTTTTGAAAACATCCTGACAACACTTACTTTAGACCGCAAGCTAATACAAGGATCAGTTCTTAACGTCACTCCGCATGCGCGTGACGTAGGAAGGGTGAATCTTTTTGCTGAGAGGTAAGGTAGGTATATAGCTCACGTATGGTATACGCGGCATTCTTTGGTTTGGTTGCGTAGAATTTTTACAGCAGTAACCTGTAGCAGCACCTGTTTAGTTGATAGTTCGAATGGACCGGTCTATAGCAGCAAAATTCTCTGGAAAAGTTCTGAAGCGAATGCCACAAAGTGGTTCCTTCATCATATGAATTAAGTCACAAGGGCTTAGATCTGGGAGTGTATGTTGGATGGTAAGGCACTTTCCAGCCTCATCGATGGAACAAATCAGTCACCGATTGCGCTGCATGTGGCCGAACATTATCATGCAGAATAATAGGGACGTTCTGCAGAAAGTGCAGAATTTTTCTCATGTTCAGGCGTTTCTTCAGAATGAGCGTATGAGCAAATGTCTTTTGAACCAGCTCACGAATCGTTTAGCATCGATCACTGTTCAATAATGCGGCAATAGTATGCACTTCTACATCGCTGACACTAGGACGATTTGGCGGATACATGTCTGCCACATTTTGGAGTTCTTCATTGAAGGCTTTTATGCACCTTGCTACAGTTCTGTAAGCAATGCAGATTCCCCGCAAGCTTCTTGAAGCCCTAGATGACATTGTCTTGATGTACGACCTCTGGCACATTGAATCTTTATCCATTTTCATTGTTCTTCTTTTGAAAACATCCTAACAACACTTACTTTAGACCGCAAGCTAATACAAGGATCAGTTCTTCGCGTCATTCTTCTTTTGTATGACGTAGACAGGACGAGTCTTTTTGCTGAGATAAGGAGTTATGTAGATCACGTGTGGCATACGCGACATTCTTTGGTTTTGTTGCGTAGCGTATTTACAGTAGTGTTGCCACTATTAAATTTCCAACCCTCGTAGTTTAAACACCAATAAAATACAAAACAGATAAAAATAAACGAGTTAAAAACAACTAACAAATATAAATTTTTACCTTAGAATTATTTTTAAACGATAAATGCTGACATAGTGTTTTGAAAAGTCGTGCAACTGATTTTCTAGGGAATCTGAATATTCAGATCTTCAGATATTAGCAGGGCCCGACTAAGTTGCTTTTGTGCCCAGGACACATTCCAGTTTTTGTGCCCTCCACCTCCATACAAATTTATAGCGACAAGTTATTATCATAATTACAGTCATATAAAAATTATAGCATTGAATTATCAAACAGATTTAAGAAATTAGCATTAAAGTAATATTCAAACTCAAAAACACCAAATTTTTATTTTATGTAGTCATTATTATCTCTGTTTAGCCATGATAAAAATTAAGGACTTTTAAAGACCTAGAGTGACCCACTTTTTTTTATTTTTACCTTATCACACTCATAACTCTGTGGTGCAGAAAATAAACAATAATAGAATTAAAAATAATTTAAATTGATGATATGATTTAATGGTTTATAGTGGTACGTTGCTAATAATCTGTCTTATAAATATGCAATAACCCATAGGATAAAAAGAGCACCAGGTTTGTTGAGGGAATTAATTATCAGATAAATAACAGTAAAATTAAAGTAAATAGGAAACAATAGAGTTCATCACAAACACAATTACCTCGTACAATAATTTATTAAAACTTAACGATGGTAGCATATGTTTGCAATTTTTCCCCACTTAATATGTGTTTCAAGCACTCGACTCAATTTTCTTGCCCAGATCACGTGCCCCAAGTGCCCGTGCGATAATCAGGCCCTGGATATTAGTGCACCTGATAGTAAGAGAAACTGTCATTTGCTAGTTAAAACATCCATCAGCGTTATGGGATTCAAATTTATTTCACGGGGGCTTTGTTATCTGCTTACAGTATGTGTTATACTCCATCGGAAATCCAATTTGAGATTTCCCTGTAGTTATTAGATTTGCTTCTAGTTTTTCTATCCTATCTAGTATTTTTTTGTCATACACACATACACTGCTAAGTTAAAAATATTTTAAGTTAAACTGTTCATCCAAATAAGCTTCTCATTTATTACAACTGCATTTATTCTTTTTTACTGTTGACGACCATCTTAGGATTCGCTCTATTCTTGATTTTAAAGTAAAGGAAAACTATAAAACGAACAAAAGATTAACGACCAAAGAATATTTATTCTTATTTTCCCATTGTGCAAACCTTAATAAAACGGCTTCTTCGCTGCCGAACAAAAAGCTCCCAAGAATGAGAAACCAGCCATTTTTATTTCTTGTGCCTTATGCATATTTTCCTCCCATCTCGAAAAAAAAAAACATGTCTTCTGCATTTCAGAGAATTATGCGGAAATTGTTCTGCAAGCAGCAATACTTCAACTGCTGTTTATGCAGAGGGATGGATGGGTGGAGAACCAGGAAAAACAGTATTAGTGCTAAGCTGAAATTTATTTGATTCTGACAAAAAGTAAATATTTCTCTACTGGATAGGAAAATAAAGAAATAAATAAATACACCGACTTTTCAGTTCGATGCTTAAAACTGAAATAAATCTACAACGATGTATTTCGAGGGAAAAACACTGTTTTATTATATTATTTTAATGGTTGAAATAAGTGCGATAGATAAAAATGACGTTTTTCGAATATTTGCTAAATTCTTACCGCAATCGCGATGTCCATGCACAAAAAAAATATACCATTAAACCTCTCTGAGCGGCCACCCCTCCGTACCGAGAATATTTGGCCGCTCTGAAGGGTTTTATTTACTACTAGCATACAGCCCGTCATATGACGGGATCAGTAAAATTTTTAATTTTCCAAAATTGTAAAGTACGCTATAAGGCAGGTAAAAAAAATGGTTTGTTTTTTGGCTGAGAATCATCTTGCAACAAAAAATAACGATAGATATTTATTAGTTCGTGAAATACTCCTAGACTTTCATGGAAAAAAGCCTGTTGTTAATACCAGCGATATAATTTTCATTGCAACAAAAGATAATCGATGATTAAATTTAAAATTATCACATATGTACCTACTCTATTATTTAAGCCAATTATAAAAGAAAATTATTTACGTCATATCTAAGTTGAATGATAAAACGTATGAAAATATGGCATAATTTAAATAATTTAAAATCAGAAATGATTCAATGAGATGGTTAAAGGAATGACGTCATAATACTAGAAAAATGTTATTTTTACCTATTTATTATGGGATAAATTGATAAATTTAATCGCCTGCTCTTAACCGGGGAAAATAGGAGTTGAAGTAATGACATTAAAAGCTCGAAAAGAGAGGAAGGGGTGGATTTCGAACGTTTTAAAGAAGGCAGTATTTTTTGCTGTGATATGAAGCATATTTAAACCAATTTGTTTTAGAATCGGATCGATAGTTTAGGAGAAAATCAACATTACTCTCTTTGAATTTTGCTAACTGTGGATGCCTCTATCTATTCCAGGTCAAACCGCTTCATAAAATCGAGGACGGACGTACAGATAACTTAGACTATTATTATACTAGCATATAGCCCATCATATGACGAGATCAGTAAAATTTTTAATTTTCCTGAATTGTAAAGTATCCTATGAGGCAGGTTAAAAATGGTTTGTGTTTTGGCAGAGAATTATCTGGTACACGCTCAATAATTTGATAAAAGTCTTCCAATACTGTGAACGCAGTTTAGAATCACGTTGAATTCATTTAGTCAAACCGTGTGGTTATGTATAAAAAACAAACACACAAACGAACAAACTTCTTAATTTTCAAAGACATAGAAATTAAACGCTAGCTATTTATTAGTCCGTGAAATAGACTCCTAGACTTTTATGAAAAGAATTTGTTGTTAAGACCGGAGATAAAATTTTCATTGCAACAAAAAAAAATAATCGATGATTAAATTTTAAATTATCACTTATGTACCTAATCTGTTATTTAAGACAAATGTAAAAGAAAATTATCTGCTTAATGTCTAAGTACAGGGATAAAACGTGTGAAAATAATGCACACGATATTTAAATAATTTAAAATAAGAAATTATTAAACGAGATGGTTAAAGGAATGACGTCATAATGCTAGAAAAAAAATGTTATTTTTACCTGTTTATATGATAAATTGATAAATTCATTCCAGGTCCAACCGCTTCATAAATTCGTGGACAGATAACTTAGGCTATTATTATATAGGGGATAGGGGTTTATAAGATAATTACTATTGTAACGTCGCAACATATATACACCTCTGTGTTTGTGGGGGCTTAGTAAAAACAACCGCTTAAAGTCCTAGACTTTATTATCTTGACTATATACAAAATATACACGATAAAAACATCATTTGGGAGAGAGAAACAACCTTATCTACCCTCCAGCCCCCAACAACCAACTGCCTTCTTCTTGGAAGACCTCTCACAAAAAGAGGGGGGGAGAAAAAAGGCTGAGAGCAAGGGAGTGGTCAGCGGAGCGGACTCCTCAATGATAGCCGGCATTCCACACAGATGTATACAGGGACATAAAATCCGAAACCCCTCTAGGTCTGGAAGTCCTGCTTTTTCAGGGGAATAAATTCCCACGGGTCCTGAGAATGACCGACCCTCTCTGGTTCTCTTGTGACCAGCTGCCACACTATAATGCGTAATATAAACAAGTCTGACATATGTTCCTTATGCAAATGAAATTTAAAACTTATCTAAAGAGAAAATCGTACTTCATTTCATGCTTCTTTACATTTTTTTTAAAAAGGCTACAATTTGTTTCTGTTTGTTTTCTGTAGTTTCTCCAGTTCCTTCAAAATTAAATTATTTTCTTTAATGAATTTGTTGATTTCCGTTCTTCCTCAGTTAAATAATTCAGCTAACTTTCTTGCCGATTTGCCATTCCCATATTCAAGCAGAACTTCAAAGCTCTGCTCGAGATTTAGAAAAACGCATTTCGACATCGTTGCAACTAGATCACTGACCAACTAATGAAATGAAACTGGCGTGAATGACATTTTTGCTGACAGAGGTGCAATTCTTCCTTAACTTTACCGATTGGAATTCCAAACTAAGGCCCTAGGACACCTTCAACGCTTGATTGTCCAGTTCCTCCCTCAGTTTCTATGGATGGGGCAATAGAGATTCCCTATCTGAAGGGTGTGGGGAGAATACAAAAGAGATAACAGATTTAACCTTTCTTAGAAAGGGGGGTGGACAGCGGGAATGGATTTCTCAAGTTATTCCTTTGTCTTATATAAGACCATAAACCTGACCTTCAGTTTTTCCGCTCAAAATTAAACATTGAGTGAGTAGAATTTCCTGAAAAATGAAAGGGGCAATCCCACTTGGTGGCCGTTTAGAAGGGGTGAGGTGACCGCTGATACAGGTTACTTTACCATTATGTCTATGAGTCGAAAAAAACAGTGCTATGAAAAATTGGCCGTTTAGAAGGGTGGTCGCTCGGAGAAGTTTCACTGCATTTTCACTGTATATTAAATGTCAGAAACACATATAGTGGCGGACAGATTTCGCTGTGAAAAAAAAAAGGTGTGACGCCTTCAATGATCTTGAGTCAAGAGGTAGCGTGAAGAAGGATCACAATTCGAAATGTAAAGGATTGTTGCTTGGATAACATATCCACGATCATCACAATCGTAAAAAAGAATAACTATTCTCACACGATGGGGAGGCTTTTCCAGAGTGCAACGCGAAAATCTATCTAGTTCGATGTCCGAGATGCCTTTCCTTATATGAAACCCTTACGAGTCTCCCGAACGTAATTGCTAGAAAGCTGACGGTCAAAAGTCACAATCCACGATCAAAACCTACGTAAAAAAAAAATCGAAAAGCCCCGAGTCGCAAAATTCTGCTTTTTATAGAGAATGTGCGCTTGACGTCAGGTGCAGCAAAATTTGCAGCTCAACTTCCTCGTTGGCAAAACATTTGAATTTTCTACGGACTGTGCATGTTACTGGGATTTTAATTTTGTCAACTATCTGAAAATGGTAACAAGCTGTGATACGTATGGCTCAATTAAGCGTTTCAAAAGAGGGAAAAATACTGGATTTTATTGCTTTCTTAAAGATCCTACATTGCGAATGCTTTGTATGAAAGCTTTGAAAAGGCAAGACTGGTTTCCAAGTTCTTCGAGAATTTGCAGCGAACAGTTTCAGAATAGTAATAAAACGTTAACTTAACTGTAATGTAATAGATTATATAAAGTAATGCTCTAGGAATTTTTGTATTACGTAATATTTCTAATGTATTTTCTATGCGTGAGAAGTACTGTACCATATAATCGTCCAAATGATAGCTTTTGTACATTTTTATTAGACTCCTATTTATGTAATAGTTTATTGTACCTGTTAACATAATCAAAGCAGTTATACATTGATTATGATACTTAATAGTACTGTGTAAAGTGTTTAATTTAATATATATATATATATATATATATATATAATTAATTTTGCAAGTGCTAAAAAAAATCTATTTTGAATGACTTGCCCAGTTTCACGTTTCCTTCACCTTCCTTAAATAAAATTTAGTTTTATTGTATAAGTGATCCATATCGAGTTCATAATACCATGAAAAAAAAGCAATGTTTTGGCAACGAAAAGTTGAGTTGTAGTCAGCACTCGTATTTGTTTACAAACATGCACTTTCTCAATCCTGAGGGTCAGTTACGGTCCCAGTTACCTGAAAACTCTAGTTAAGGTTACAGACCCAGTTCAGCTGATTTCGGTCGTTAGTGTTCCGAGCAAAGGGAGTTTTCATAAAGACTAGAAAAGTAAAAATAAATAAAATTGGATATTCAGGAGGGTTTTTCCTTCTACTTTCCCGAATAGTGCATGAAAGGAAATCGTTTATGTGTTTAAATAAAGTATATCTCCCTGTTGACTGACTGCATCCAAAATTAGACACACATCTACAGCTTTGGTGTAAGAATCACTTGCCAAATTCCATTCATCTATCTCATTGTGTTTTTAAAATTTGGCAATTCTTTTTTATTTTATTTGTTTATTTTTTCTTTTTTACTTTCGCATTTAAACTAAGGCAGTTAAATCCTGTGACGATATCATGCGCACATTCTCTTATAGAGAATGTGCGCATGACGTCAGTAGCAGCAAAAATTGCAGCTCAACTTCCTCGTTGTAAAACATTTGAATTTCACGATTGTGCTTGTTATTTGGGATTTCAATTTGACAATTATCTGAAATGGTAACAAGCTGTTGTGAGTATGGTTGTACTATTTAAAAAAAGACGAATAAATTAGATTTTATTGTTTTCCTAATATTCTACATAGCGAATGATTGGATAAAAAGCTTTGAAGGCAAGACTGGACTCCAAGTTCTTCTTTGTGAATTTGCCGCAAACATTTTCAGAATGGTAATAATGGTAATAATTGTATGTAATAGTTTATTATGCGTGTTAGCATAATCAAAGTAGTTATACTGATTAAGATACTTAATAGTATTATTAAGTAATACTTAATAGTATTATTGTGTAAGAGTTTATTTTTAAAAATATATATATACTTTGTAAGTGATAAAAAAATCTATTTTGAATGACTTGTCCAGTTTCTGAATTTCCTTTTTCCTTAAATAACATTTAGTTTTTTTTACGTGATCCATATCGAAGCACATAAGATACAATGAAAACAAGCATTTTTAACGAAAAAGTAGTTGTAATCAGCACGTATTTTTTACAAACATGCACTTTCTCTCTAGCACTCAAAAAATAAACCTAACCTTTACGCGATGCATTCGGAGGCGTTATATCATTTTACCATTTTCAATCTCGTGACATCATGTTCTTGGCGTATGCGCAGACTTATTGCAACTATTAACACTGTTGCAACGTCATCATTATTATTATTATTTTTTTTTTTTGTCAAAGAAAAGTCATTTATTATAGACTTCTATGCAGTGATTTCACAAGTTCTGAGAAAAACGGAAAAATTTTAGTTTCGAATTAAAAATTTCTAGAATTTTTACCGTTTGTGAGACTTTTTTTAATAGTTCTGCTGCAGTAAGTAAGGTCAATATATTTTGAATTTCAGAAAAACGTATTATTTGATTGTTTTAAATACACTTTGTGTAAAATAATTTCAAGCTCTATGTTATGCATTATGTTATACGAAACCTGTTTTTTTAAGTACTGTTTTGAAATTGGGCAGCTGTAACTGCGATTGTCAAGTGGACATTGAATACCTGAATCATTTCCAGTCACAGTTCATTACGAAAAGTTCGAACTTTGCATCTGTATTTAAAATACCTCAGTCAACTGATAATACCTTCAATAGTGCAATATGCTCTGTCATTCTTTTCCTTAATGTAAAAGATGTGAACATGAATTATATTCATCGGTTAATCAGTAAAATGTATGGAGAAAACATGAGCAAAGGAATGGTAAGAAAGTGGGTTCGATCATTTCAAAATGGACGATCGTATATACTTGGGGAAGATAGAAATAGCCTACCTTCTGTGATTACTGAAAACTTAAGTTAATGAAAAGTTCAATAAAACAGACGATTTCAAGCTTTATGATTACGAGTTCAATTTTACTTAATGAGTCTTCTCGTTTTTTAAGAAATGTTCTTTCAAGAACAATACAAGTTGACTTGCAAATTTCTATGAAGGTGGTATTCAAAACCTAATCTTACGGCAAATACCTTATCAATATCAGAGGAGATTATGCCGGGTAAAAAATTAAAGTACAGGTTTTCTTGTCAAAATAAAATTGATAAAAAAAAATACACCTGAGTACTTGAGGTATCCTTCTACGTTCAGAGAACTTTTTTCTTTAAGCGTAGAAACTAGTTCATGATTTTACATTTCTAGATTTATTTTTTATATTATCATAGAGAATTGCACTAAAAAAATTTATTCCTGGAGAAGTTTTTATAAAATTTCTAATAAATCAAGAAAATTTAGTAAAAAAATCGGGTTTATTCAAAAGGTCTAATTTTTTTAATAAATTAAATTATTTCATTATTTTTTGGTGCAACACATTTCTTATACACTGGACTAGTGAATCACCTAAAATCTTTGCTTCATTTACATTTGGTAAAAAATTTTGGTCCTTCAAAATCATACACATTGAATTTTTAACGAATTTTCACTACCTTTATATCTAACTACGAGTGTAACATCATTAAAAATTATCCAAATTTAAAGCTTTTAAGTCATTCACTAGTAAATACTATCAAAAGCATTCATAATAATTTTCAACCAACTATTTTAAGAACTTTTTGAGAAATCATATTTCAAGTTTCAACATTTTATTAAAAATACCGTTCTGAGAAAAACGCATTTTAAGTTTATGAAAGCAACTTTAACTATTAAAAAATTAAAATGCATGTTTAAAATTCCCCACACTTTCTTGCTATAAAACTTTCTAATTGCCAAGTTGCTAATTATTAAAAATACTAGAAAAATGTTTAAACTCATTTTCATGAAAATTTAAAAAGTTTTGTCCAAAAAATGCTCTTTTAAAGGCTTTAAAATTCACAACTTCCGGTTCCGAATTCGCTACTTCCGTTTTGTTTTGACAACTGTCACTCATGTTTAAACAGCTGTAACTTTTCTTTAACCCTCCAAGTGGAACACATCGAGGAAAAATCTCTCCAAAAAACACGCTAAAGGTTTACTGTGTCAGTGGCCAAAGTGTTCTATGATTTTTTACTTCACCCTTAGTCGATTAGAATGGAATATGGGAAACCCACCCTCGTTATTGTCCCTTTACTTCTGGTTATAAATAGATATATAAATAGATATTATAAATTGTTAATAATACATATAAAACTCTTCAAGTCTTGAAGATCATCCCATAAGAAATAATGGATTCGAAAAGTACAAATAAAAATATTCTTTGAGAGACTTATTTATAATTTTTACGAAAGTCATCCAAGATATTTAAGTGATGCAAATAGAGATACATCTGTTACCGCAAACTAAATACTTCGAAATAGAGATTTACAACCATGAAAATCTATCAATGTGTTTGTGCCTCAGGGAGTAGGGGTGCATCCCTCAATAAATGTTAGTCAAAGAGGGTTGCAGTTCCTAAACAATCGACCTGACCCTCCTACTACGAAATTGCATGGAGAAAAGCACTAGCAGAAATGTATATTACATCCATTTTCGGAAAGTTTTTGGAGGTCGAAAATTGTACGTGACAACGGCTTTAAAGACATCATCGGTTTGGAGGAATTGTACGTGCAAACCGCTTAGAGGGTTAAAATGCCGTAGAGACTAAACAAAAACAGATTTAGAAACCTAAAAGTTAAAATTTTACAATAGAGAAATTTTTAAAAAAATTATGATTTTTGGCAAAAAAAAATGACGTTTTCAACGTAGACGGATACCTTAATTTAAAAATGGTACTTATTTTTAAAAAAACGCCTCTTATTATGAACTTACAAATGAACATTTTTAATTGGATTAACGCTATGTATAAAGTTAGTAATATAACACAGGCCTCGGAAATAGTCATTAAATTTTCTAGTGAATGAAATGTTAATGATTTCTTTCCATTCATAAACAAAGGTATAATTTTAAGAGGTCTTATTGTGAATGCTGTACTTGAATTGTTTCGAATCAAAGGTAAAGCCCACGAACAGATTCCCGCGGTGCCAAGAACGAGCTCATTTATGTTCAGAAAATGGCAACGAACGTGTTTCAGATAATCACCGTCCCGCAGGATTTCTGGAAATGAGCAACTTTTGTCTCGATTCCAGGCCGAGTCAAAATGAAATGTCGAGAGTGGATGCCGTGCCTCCTCTAACAATGCATGAATAGCAGACTCCGATAGCGTGATATTTTCGTGACGTGTGCGACAACTCTGCAGATCTATTAATTGCCATCTCATCTCAGTCAGTACTAATGAGCTCAAACTAAACGTGAAGCTCATTGCGTTTTCATTTTACGCTCAATTCGTGTCCCGCGTGCAATTTTTTTTTCTTTTTTATGACATGTGTGCAAAAAAAAAAAAACGGAGCCGTTTGACTGCACTTTTTTTACGGCAAGAGCTGGAAAACGAGTTGAATAGACAAAAAATTTACATCTATAGGATAGAAAACTTTAGAAATTGTATCGAAAGAATTTTAAGTTGAAGACACTCCTTTGATTAAGACATTTAATTTTTGGGAAAAAGATTTTAAGGAATTAAAATGGGTGAGAAGAGGTTTTTAAGGAAATATTATTAAATTAAAATAATTTTGATATATTACACACACACACACACACACACACACACACATGTAACCCATTTTTTATAAACCTTTTTTACAAGAAGAAAGCTCAACAGCTAGCAGTAATAAAAATACATTCGGGCCGACATTTAAGAGAAC
The DNA here is from genome assembly GCA_032207245.1 of Pardosa pseudoannulata. Classification (NCBI taxonomy): domain Eukaryota; kingdom Metazoa; phylum Arthropoda; class Arachnida; order Araneae; family Lycosidae; genus Pardosa; species Pardosa pseudoannulata. The sequence goes on from CM063500.1 coordinate 56,978,102, forward strand.
GGCACAAGTCTAATTGAAACTTTATTCCAGAGCAGCTACAACGCACATCTATTCTACTGGACAACAGACAAAGAAAAGCCACAGAAATCACTCTGATCGAAAAGAGGTGTACCCAAGAGCGAAGACAAAAAGAATTTTCCCAGTGTAAAAAAAACTTAATAAGCGAAATTAAATGCAAGATCAGTAAAAACTCGGATCCATTGGCCGGCGACAGCTGGGAAACGTGCTGAATAGACAGAAAGTTCGCAGTTTTAGGGCAGAAAGGAATTTTAAGTGGAAAATACTCCTTTGATTAAACTATTTAGAGGCTGGGAAAAAGATTTTAAGGAATTGGAATGGGAGAGAGGAGGTTTTTAAAGAAATATTAAAGTTAAATAATTTATATATATATATATATATATATATATATATATATATATATATATATATATATATATATATATATATATATATCAAAATTATACAATGCATGAATAGGAGACACCGGTAGCGTGATATTTTCGTGACGTTCGCGACAACTCTGTGGATCTATTAATTGCCATCTCATCTCAGTCAGTACTAATGAGCTCAACTAAACGTGAAGCGCATTGCGTTTTCATTTTACGCTCAATTCGTGTCCCTCGTGCAATTTTTTTTTTTCTTTTTTTTATGACATGTATGCAAGAAGGATAGAATTTAATTTACTGAAGCCCCAAACCACTAGTATTCAGACTTTGCTTACTCACGGAACCCTTAGAATAGGGGTTCTCAACATTAAAATATATATATATATATATATATATGTGTGTGTGTGTGTGTGTGTGTGTGTGTGTGTAATATATCAAAATTATTATCCCTAAAATAGATATCTAAAATTGTCCTTTTTCCCCTTCTTATTTTCAATACCCAATTTCCCACCGTAAAACATCAGATTAAAGAGTGTTCCACTTTCAGTACCAGTCTTATACAGTGTCTGCTAGCGTAACTCAATGTACCAGAAGAACTGGCTAAATACTAATTATCTTTCTGAATTGTGAGAGGATGTCGCAGAAAGAATTTTGAAAACTATTAGTTTAAACTATTCGTTTAACTGCTAGCTACATCTATGTTGCCAAATGGACTGCTTAAATACTGTGCTACTTTTTCCATCTGTTCAATTTTATATAATTGTATGACAAGTATGACACATTGTATGACACTTCAATTGTATTCAAGTGGTCTGACAATATCACAGAAATGAAGACATCTATGATAAATTAGGATTTTGTCTTGTTTAAAATTACAATTAATTACAACGCAGCTTAACATTTCTAAGGTCATCATTACATGTACTTTGCAATTAGAACTAACTAATCAGAGTCCAACAACTAATGGTCCAATGTAACTTGCGCTTGAGCAAAACCTTGCAATGTTTTGCGTTTCTGGTTTCGTTCCAGTATGTAGGTTTGGTATAATCCAGAAGTGGTCAAACTACAGCCGGCGGTCTAGATGCGACCCTCTTAAGAAGGTTCTGTCCAGCCCGCCAAAGATTTTAATACAAAAATTTTTAGATCAGTGTAATAAAAATTATGATTTTACAAGATTTGAATACATGAGAATTTCCTTGGAAATTAAAATAGTGGGATGCAAAATAGTGAGACCACTCAAAATTAAATTTCGCAAAAACACAGCATTGTTACTAATTTCAAACAACATATGTGAGCAGACTCCCAGTACCGTTATTTGACAACGATTGCTAATAGAAACAGGCAACTACCGTCAGTTTAGATTGCAAGGAAAATTGCTATAGCAACAGGAACTCGATTATAAGAATTTACTGAGAGTACATATAGGAAGCTTGTATGCAAGGAATCCCATAATTTGTATTCCACTAACGAAAAGGCAATATCCAAGAAGTTTGGCTAGATTCTGTAAAAATGTGCTCGCATTCCTATCTTCATTAATCTCACGTTCTTTGTGCAACCTATGTCAGATTCCACTGGGAGTACATAAAGAAGGCTTGTATGCAAGGAATCCCATAATTTGTATTCCACTAACGAAAAGGCAATATCCAAGAAGTTTGGCTAGATTCTGTAAAAATGTGCTCGCATTCCTATCTTCATTAATCTCACGTTCTTTGTGCAATCTATGTCATGTCCCAATACCGTTATTTGACAACGATTGCTAAAAGAAACCGGCAACTAACGTCAGTTTAGATTGCAAGAGAAATTGCTATTGTAACAGGAACTCGATTATTCAGATTTATTAGGAGTACATAAAGAAGGCTTGGGCCCTTACTCTGGACGTTGCGGTTAGGTTCGAACCTTCGTTGTGACGCCACTTTGACGTCAGCTTGATCGTTTGCTCTCATAATGTCAGCAAGCTGATGTCAAAATGAAGTTACAACGAACTTTCGAACCGACTCGCGACATCCAGAGTAAGCCCCTTGTATGCGACGAATCCCATAATTTGTATTCCACTAACGAAAAGGCAATGTCCAAGAAGTCTGGCTTGATTCTGTATAAACGTGCTCGCATTCATATCTTCGTTAATTTCACGTTCTTTGTGAAACCTATGTCATGTCTTTCTCTAAAGAATGATCCTATCTCCCCGGAATACCTGCGCAAGCTTTGAAATGTCTCCGGGTAGCACTATATTTAGAAATCAGACCTGCTAGATGTTATCGCTTCTTCTCCATCATTATCCTTTGCTGCCTCGTGCATGATATGTACATCAGCCATTTTTGCAATCGAACATTGCTTCATACTTGTCAACGAATAGCAGCTGAAGGACGAATTCTGTCAAAAATGAAGTTTCATCCACTCCAAAGGAAACGACCTCTCACAGTGAGTCGTTTAATACCTGACACCACAATGTATGAGGAAATCTGTGTGTATATCTGAATATAGCAAGGTTTTGAATATTTTTAATCTTAGGTTTTAATCTCAAGCATATTCCTTTCAATCTAATGTCTAAGGTTTTACCCTCTCCCTTCACAGGTTACAGAAGCCGGCGAGACTAGCCTGCCAGCCTGGTTGCAGTTCGACGAGAAACGACAAGTCTTCAAAGGCGTTCCGTCAGCATCGGACGTCGGACAGCTGTACATATGTATCAAAGCGATCGGTGAGTCACATACTGCTCTTCTCTCACCGTCCAAATGGTGTCAGCAAAATTAAATGATGCATTCGCAAATAATGTTACATCCTTAATATTCATAAATTTTACTACAAAAACCAAATACAGTAACACGTTATATATATTCTCTCCGGTACCGTTCCCGGGGTGTAGAACACCTACGTGCAGATGTTTGTGTGCTCCTAATAGAACTTAAGTCAAAATATTACTGTAAAGCAGGCGATAACATAGCACATTACTGACTCGGATTCAAAGAGCGATAGCCTATGACTTGTGGTCGTTTTCTGTCAATAAGGCAGGACTAAAATGTAATAATATTCACTAAAAGGGAATGAATAGGAATCATTTTTATTATAAAAGTAATAATAGTATGCAATATGTTAGTCTATTAAGTTTCGGATTCAAAGAGCGATAGCCTATGACTTTTGGTCGTCTTCTGTCAATAAAGCAGGACTAAAATGTAATAATACTTACTAAAAGGAAATGAATGGGAATCTTTAATATTATAAAAGTAATAATAGTATGCAATATGTTAGTCTATTAAGTTTCGGATTCAAAGAGCTATAGCCTATGACTTGTGGTTGTTTTCTGTCAATAAAGCAGGACTAAAATGTAATAATATTTACTAAAAGGAAATGAATGGGAATCTTTAATATCATAAAAGTAATAATAGTATGCAATATTTTAGTCTATTAAGTTTCGGATTCAAAGAGTGAGACTTGTGGTCGTTTTCTGTCAATAAAGCAGGACTAAAATGTAATAATATTTACTAAAAGGAAATGAATAGGAATCTTTAATATTATAAAAGTAATAATATTATGCAATATGTTAGTCTATTAAGTTTCGGATTCAAAGAGCGATAGCCTATGACTTTTGGTCGTCTTCTTTCAATAAAGCAGGACTAAAATGTAATAATACTTACTAAAAGGAAATGAATAGGAATCTTTAATATTATGAAAGTAATAATAGTATGCAATATATTAGTCTATTAAGTTTCGGATTCAAAGAGCGATAGCCTATGACTTGTGGTCGTTTTTTGTCAATACAGCAGGACTAAAATGTAATAATATTTACTAAAAGGAAATGAATGGGAATCTTTTTTATTATAAAAGTAATAATAGTATGCAATATGTTAGTCTATTAAGTTTCGGATTCAAAGAGCTATAGCCTATGACTTGTGGTTGTTTTCTGTCAATAAAGCAGGACTAAAATGTAATAATATTTACTAAAAGGGAATGAATAGGAATCATTTTTATTATAAAAGTAATAATAGTATGCAATATGTTAGTCTATTAAGCTTGCTATAATGGGCAAAAAATTATTGTATATTTTATTTGTCCTTGTACTGGTGACTTTCACTTTACAGGACAGCGACCGAATTAACCGCCCCTAAATTTTCCCGCATTCGTGCGGAATATTCGCTGCGTAGCCCTTGCGGCTATGCAATGAATAAATACACCATCCTGCTGCTTAATTGTGCGTCGTCAAGGCTTTCAACTCAATCCCAATGCGTTCGTAACCATTGTAATGTCAAGTCCAGGGTCTGATTAAAGCATGGCCGACTGGGCCTAAACCCTGGGCCCCCTAAAATTTGGTACTTAATTATATAATTTTAAATAATTTAATTAACAAAATTTGAAAACTGTTTTTTGTTGATTATTCAAGTAATATTTCATGAAACCTTATTCAGAAATTAAATAAAAAACAGTTAAAAGGCTGACAATTTTATCTAAAACACACTCCAGTTTACTTAGTTACATCATTTCGGTCACTTTTTTACTCATTATTTACTCCATGGTTCTACGAAAATCTAAGAATAGCTATTATATGTTAATCTTACCTATGCTATTTTATTTTATTTTTTATATAAAACTTAATTGCAAGTGTTACAGTTTACATCCTTGAGGATATACAGATTTTTTGCATTCGACTGTACTATAATAAAGGTATGTAAACATAAAAAATTAATATAAACTTTCCTCCAAAAATATTGGTTTGTATCCTCTTTTATAAACTAATTTGTTTTCCATTCAAAGGAGGTAGGGGGCCCCGAAAGAGTATCAGGCCCTGGGCCCAACTTTGCCTTGATCGGGCCCTGGTCGATCTTGACCAACACCCCCCCTACCTCGGTAAAAAAACGCATCAAATTTCGTTTATTCGATGAAAAGGAAAGCTACAGTTATATGTATTTACTTTCCTTTTTTTATAACGCAAATTATCAGTCTGGGTCAATCAATAAGTCCAAGGTACGTCAAGTGGTTGTACACTTGTTCTTATTGATTTTTCTTATCCAATGTTGCTAACAGAAAAGACTAACATATTATTATCTCTTTTATAATAACTTTTCCATAAATTTCCTTGTAATGTATAATTATTACACGTTATTCCTGCGTTATAGCCGGAAAACCGTTACTAATCACGCCTCTCTTCTTTAAGTCGACGCTACAAAGTAGTAAAACACTATGATATCGCGATTTTAATATGTCAGCTTTTTAATACTACAGTAGAGCCTCTTTTTAACGACTCCAAGATACAACGACCCCTCCGTTAGAAAGACCATTTTAAAAAATCCCAATTTTTTTACCATAGGAGTAGTGTTAATTTTGAATCATTACAACGACCCCAAGCGTATTATTTTTCGTTAGAACGACCGCCAATTTTAGTCCGCAGAACTCATGAGAAAGTGGGCTATTTCAAAATTATTGTACTGTGGTGCAACTTCGAGAAACCTGTACTCCTCTCTTTGTGTTTGCTTAAAGGAGGGGAGGGGACGTGACAAAAAGGGGAGAATTAAATCTTCAATTATCTTTTAATGAGTTTGTTGCGGTAAACGAAACTTTACAGTGATGCGGAGAAAATTTGAATGAGGACTATTTTATTGCCCGTATTACCGGAAATGAAGAAATCTGCGATTCCGACGACGGAGAAGAAATCGTCCAAGCTTTTGCAAAAGTGAATGAAAAAGAAGCCTTCAATGCAATCAATGCCTTGCGTCAATATTTTGAAGGACAATTCAATTCTGAAGATTTCCTTCAAAATCTAACGGGTATGGAATCAGTGATAAGGAAAAATTCCCAAATGAACTGGAAACAGGCGTCGATCAAAGACTTTTTTTTTTCAAAAATTCAGTAGTGGAAATACAAACAAATAGAAGTATTCTCTAGGTATGTACTGTTGCATCACTTCTTTGTTCAATTTTTTTTATTATTTATTCAATTCGTTACAACGACCATATGATGTTGGTCCCACAGGGTGTCGTTATATCGAGTACTGCTGTATTTCGATTTGGGCATCATTAAGGACGCACAAAATTTATGTAGAAGCACAAAAAAAAATCATAGAAAGTACACACAAAAAAAACAACTTTTATGCAAAACGCTGGCTCTCTAAGGAAGTAAAGTGCCAATAAACACTTTATTAATGCAGGGTGTTTAAAAAATGACCAGTACATTCAAAAAATCGATAAAAACTAAACGGATAGTGATAGAAATACACAGTTTATTGCAATATCCTTGGGACAATATTAAATTTTCGTGTAGACAAACTTTCAAAATTAGTTACAATGTTCCACGACAGATGGCGCTTCAATCTGGAAAAATCTACACTACGATATTTTCCAGATATCTACCAGGCTCAACAATAATATGGCGTATTCTCAGAACGAAATTATCAGAAACATGTGTAAACGTCTCAGGCGGGATGGCTTCACATGCAGAACAGATGTACTGCTCCAGTTATTCAATTGTCCTGGATAGTGGCGGTACCCTACTCTTTTAAAAGTCCCCACAGAATAATATCGTAGTTTAGATTTTTCCAGACTGCAGTGCCATCTGTTGTGGAATATTGTAACTAATTTTGAAAGTTTGTCTGCCTGAAAATTTACTATTATCCCAAGCATATTGCACTAAACTATGTATTTCTATCACGGTTCGTTTAGTTTTTATCGGTTTTTCAAATATACCGATCATTTTTTAAACACTCCGTACAAACCTTATATCTATAGCACATCACTAGACTGACCTGTAGGAGAATCTGTTGTACTTTAATCCAACGTTGTTATCAAAACTACTTTTTGTCTGTTTTTAAGAATAAGGTTTTATTTACAAATTTGATTATAGAGTGTCTGATTTCATAAAAAGACAGGGAGATTTCTATATTATTTCAGATATTACTGCCCTTAAAGAAATTGCATCTTATTAAATATTTATATTTCCTCTTTTTTATTTGTTGGGTGAACTTAATTATGTTTTAACCCCTAATTGTTTTTATCAGCAAATTAGATACTATTGACAAATGTTTTTATCCCTACATCCATGATATTAAACTTTACTTCTAAATGAGTTATATAAATAACTGTAATGTATCTGGCAACAGCCAGAATAAAAGAACTCTTAATTAAGGGGAATCTGGCAACACCAGATAGAAAAACATGAGAATTCAGTTTTGGTTTAGAACATTAGAACAATGATTACAAGCTTAAGATGTATATATAACTTGATTTGTGAATGTTTTCATGAATATCTGCATCATATATTAAGGCTCCAAAAACACTACAATAACAAATGTGCGGGTTTGTACTTCCAAGCCTTTGTTTTACCACAATTTAGGCCCAAGATGCGGCAGCTTGCATGTTAAACTTTTTCTTTGAAAAAATAAATAAATAAATCAGCGATTCGAACATATATTTGAATTTTTATAACTACTATATTTTGTTTTGGCCCCATTGATAAATATCATGTCATGAGCATATCGATCGTAAAACTATCGTATATATCATGATCTTTGTTTATATTGCAATGAAATTTGTTTCTTGTAGATAAAAATCTTTTATAAATGTATTCCGATTTACTGTAAAATAAAAACAAGTATCTGTATACTTACGAGTTAAAAATTACAAAAGAAATCAATAGGTCCAAAATACATCTAACAGTTATACCATTGTCTTTACTGAACTGTGATTGTTTTAAAAGCTCAGAAAAATAAAAATAGCTACTATAAAAAATGATAATACAGTAAAACCTCGGTATAACGACCCCCTGTGGAACCAACATTATATGGTCGTTGTAACGAATTGAAAAAATAATAATAAAAATGATGGAACAGTACATACCTAGAGAACACTTCTATTTATTCGTATTTCCATTACTGAATTTTTCAAAAAAATTCTTTGATTGACGCCCGTTTCAAGTTCATTTGGGAATTTTTCATTATCTCTGATTCCATATCCGTTAGATTTTGAAGAATATCTTCAGAATTAAATTGTCCTTCAAAATATTGACTTAAGGCATTGATTGCATTGAAGGCTTCTTTTTCATTCATTTTTTTCAAAAGCTTGGACGATTTCTTCTCCGTCGTCGGAATCGCAGATTTCTTCAATTCCCGTAATACGGACAATAAAATCGTCCTCATTCAAATTTTCTTCGCAGCACTCTAAAGTTTCGTCTACCGCAACTAACTCATCAAAAGATAATTGAAGATCCGGAAATTTGACACTGAGGAGCTGGGTCATTTCATTAGTGTCTGGAGTGTCATCTACCTAGGACATGAATGTCGTAAGTGACGAAAGGGTCCTTTAAGCAAATACAAAGAGAGGAGTTCAGGTTTCTTGAAGTTGAACCACAGTACAATAATTTTAAAACAGCCCACTTGCTCATGAATTCTGCGGTCTAAAATTGGCGGTCGCTCTAAAGAAAAATAATACGCTTGAGGTCGTTGTAATGATTTAAAATTAACATTATTCCTATAGTAAAGTAATGAGGACTTTTTAAGATGGTCGTTCTAACGAAGGGGTCGTTGTATCATGGGGTGTTTAAAAAGAGGTTCTACTGTAATATTACATGCACTCACTAACATTATGTACTAAAATAATGTAATATTAAAAGTCTCTCGTTGTATCCCAAATTATTCTTGAACACCATTTCATTCTTAAAAACCAAGCTCTTCAGTAACCTACTGCTCAAAATTAAACATCTAATCTATTTTAATTTTCAAATTTTTTAAAAATTGTTGTAGATTTTTTTTTTAATTATATGGTCTATATGCATCGATAAAACAATTTTTAAATTTTAAATGGCGAAGTTTAAAAAGTGCTTAGGAGAGACTTTGGTATTCCATTGAGCAGACCCTGCACACATACAAACATACATAAAAAATTAATTCCATTGTATCAGTTAACAATCGGCTTTAATCGGCCCTTCAAGCTGTCGTTAAAACAAACAGCGGCCGTATCCCAGTTCGGGGGGCCCGCCGAACCAAGTTCAGTGGCCACGCCAAGAGTGGGCGTTATTGCCAAATTCTAGAACCCAATTTTCTGGCAAACCTTGCTCTATTTTTTATTTAATTTCTATTCATCTTAACAAAATTTCAATTTTTTTGTTGTTGTTGTTGTTGTTCAAAATATGCTTTGAAATTGGGTATAAACTTAATACAAAACAAAGCACAAATTGTAAAAATCACTTGGCGACAATTTGGCGATGACTTGTAGAAAAATAGAGCCCAAACCATGGCGGCTGGCCCCCAGAACTGGGATTCTACCCAAACAGCCGTTACATATCGGACCAAACCAAATGCATATATGTATATGTACGTATATCATAAAAAAGTTATTATTTGATTCATACATTGTATGAGTGTTCATACTATTTTTTCTAATTGTTTCAGGAAATACCACTGCCAAAGATGTATTTTCCATAGAAATAACGGAAGATTACCCAACAAGCAACTGTGAGTTTGGTAAGACGGAAACAATCGCAGCGATCACAGTGGACGTAACTCTGTCGGATTTGCGACCCCACCAAAAATTTCGAATTCTTCATTCTGTGGCAACGTTTTTCGAACTGCCCGAATCAAAGTTTCGGATACTGCCACTCCACCGTGACGACAGTTCGTTTAACCCCGGTGCTATTCGAGCAGGGCCAGGCAATGCCCTCCAGCGAAACTACGAGGGAGCCCAAATTCTGTTCAGTGTTGGCTGCGCTGGAAATATTTTCCATCAGTTCGAGACTGTTCTGAACACGTTAGAAAAGACTGCCTCCAATGGTGAACTTGCCGACGTGCTTCAAAACATGGTGGTTGGTTGGCAAGTTTTCGGAGACGAAGTTACTTTAACGCATTTAAGGGATAAACGATACGTAACACCTTTCCGTTCTACCCCAATACCTAAAATACACGTTACTCGCTGGCCGACGCATACACAGAGAATTGATGAGTCTGAAACAAGGGAAATTATCCCGGACATAAGGATAGTACCTACCATGTCCTCTCCCCGGTTTAATGGTGAATCTACCGCTGGCCATAAACACAGACATCACCACGGTCAAGACCCATTGAGGAGAGAAAACTTGTTTCCGACCACGGAGGTTTTCGCATCGCCGACATACCACTATCATCCTTTCCCAACAAATGGTCACCAAATAGTGGGAACGGCAGTTCCAACACCTGTCCCTTACCCGTATCCAGAGAAATCGACCAAAGGAATTGTACGCACCAGAATTTATGACGTAGAAAGTACTGCAGTCATACGAGAACGCCCAACTCAAGTTTCCGAGGATATTTTATCCCGGTGGTATGTATCAACGACTGATTTCACTTCAATGGATATAAAACCAACTCGAGTTCTTCCTACGGTTGAACCAACGAAACGCATGCCTCAAGTACCTAACTTTAAACCCACGGTCAATACGAGAATTAAGAAACTCACTCTGGTAGCAGGAAAGGCATGGCGATACACCATACCATTAGATACATTCATCGATATGGAAGACGGGAATACCAGAGATTTGAAATTAATGTTTATGACTTCGGAGAGAACATCTCTATCAGCATCATCCTGGATCCAGTTTGATCCTGAAAACCAAGTTATTTACGCACTTCCTCTCAGTGATAACATAGGAAAACACGAATTTGTATTAGAAGCGATGGATAGCGAAGGAGCTTCCACCTTCGATAGAGTGGAGTTACACGTATGGAAACATCCCCAAGCAGACCTTAGAACACATTCTTTTACCATGACGGTGCGATATAATAAATGGCAGTATCCTGTAGGTATTGACTGGCAAACTGAAGTACTAAATCGTTTAGCATCACTTTTTGGCGATGAAAGTAATAAAGATCTAAGCGTATTATCCGTAACACTCGATCCTGTTAAGATAACTTGGGTAAACGACAGTATTCCTACTGATCACTGTCCAGTTGAAACTATTCAAAAAGTCTACGATGTCATAGCAACGCCTGAACATCATCCCACTAAAGAAATGAAGAAGCAGATGATGAAAGAATTTAGATTACAAGACATAAATGTTAAATATCTTGGTATTTGTCAAGGAGTCATCACAACTCCTCCACCTCCCAAGAACTTCGCTCCTAGAATACGCCAACCTATAAGACGAATCAATGTTACCGTAGGGGACATTATTAAGTATAGGATACCCGAAAATACCTTTTATGACTTTGAAGATGGTAGCACAAGAAATTTGCGTCTATCTCTCCTCACTTCAGATAATGTGCATCCTCCCAAGTCCTACTGGCTTCAGTTCGATTCTCGAAGTCAAGAAATCTACGGTCTTCCGTCCGAGACTGAAGTTGGCCGCCACGAGTTTCTGCTAAACGCCGTGGATAGCGATGGGCACGCTGTTCCAGATTCATTTACTATTCAAGTGACTCATCTGCCTCTTCGCCAAAAGCCCCCAGTTGAGTTAAGTATTCATTTGGAATACGATTTCGATAGTTTCCAATCAGACACCAGTAAAAAAACTTTGGTTGCGTCAAAAGTAGCTAAGTTGTATGGAGACCCTGATCCCAGATACATGCTAATAACTAACATTTCCAGAGGTTCTGTAGTGTATGCATGGAGTAACAAGACACTGGGAAATGATTACTGTCCGACGAAACAAATTGATCAACTAGTGAAATATTTAATTAATGATGATGGCACGCTCTCTTCTAATTTGATACAGATCATGGAACCTGAGTTCAAGGTCGTTAGTGCCGATGCGGTACCTACTGGAGTTTGTTTGGGAGGCGTGCCCCCCACGTTCGTCACTATCACTACTACCACGCCTCAGCCGTCTCCGCCTCCAGAGGAACTAGAACCGACTTTGAAGACGTCGACGGACGAGGACATTTACATCACAACCATAGTACCCGCCATCGTTATAGCCGTGATGCTCGTCATTGCCGCCATAGTGGCCTACTTCCTTTATTGGAAGAAGAGGAAAGGCAAGATGAGCTTGGGCGACAAAGACTTTATTGGCAGCGGAGTGCCCGTGGTATTTGCTGGTGAACTGGAGGAACAAAAACCCGATCCTGGGAAGACCCCGGCTATCATGAAGAACGAGAAACCACCCCTTTCGACGGACCACTTACTGAATTCCTTCAGAAGAGCGGCTGTAAGGGACTCAGCCCCGCAAACCGCGGCTAAGACCCGCGATGGCCCTCCTCACAGGGAACGCAGCAAGGATCCCTCCTCCTCCCTCTACAAACCACCACCCCCTTTCGCATCCAATAGAGACGTCAAAGGGACCCGCCCTAAGAGTACGCAGGCGTACAGACATGCAACCTATGTGCCACCTTAAATGCGCCTTAAATCGCATTCATTTTCTGCTAAGCACCTATCAATTACAATTCATAACAATCACGTGAAAAATATTCTCATATTTCTCAAATTACGTCAAAAAAATTTCCATTTATGAGAAAGTTATAGGACAAAAATAAAACATCATCAGTAAAATTTTCAAATAGTGATCGATTATTGGAATAAGATCAGCTTAAAATGATCTATTTTGATCAGATATTTCTATTGCGTTTTGGCAATGAATCATTTACCATATTTATTTTGTCACCCTTCTGATCACTTCATTCTTACGTAAATCTTTATTAGTCTGCCAAAATTTGAATTTTTTTTTAATAAAAAAGAAACACTGTTCATCAAATTAACACATCTTGTTAATTAACTGCGATTAATAAAAATTTAAAAGTATACCTACGTTAAAGAAATGCAGTCATGGATAGCTAGTATTGAATTCACAGCAACTGTCTGTTAAAATCACTCTTTGGCAGTGTTTCTTTGATTTTGGTAAAATTCTACTGCTCGAAAATTCAATTGAAAACGCACATTTTCCCCAGTACCAAAGATAATATATTGAAAATCAAGTCGAGCGCATCAAGCTATCTCTAAGAAATACTTGTACGGTTAAAACTTTTTATTCCTTAAAGAGTAACACATTAACTCTTTTAAATCGCTAATCCCAGATTTAAAATAATCAGTTAATAAACTTTAATTGTACAAGTGGAAAAGTCGATTTTACATGGATATTTCATTTCGGAAGGATTCAAATTTAAGTACCAGCCTATAATCATACAAAAAAATAAATACATAAAACTAGCAGCAAATAAACCCTGTATTGAGATTACACCTGCTGGTTAGTTTCCCTTTATACCTCACAGATTTGTGGATCAAAAATTAAACATAACGAAAACATTAACAAATAAATTTAGTGAGTTACCACCTTTTCAAACTTCCTCGAGATTTCAAAGGCAGTTAAAACATATATCAGCAATAATTTATTACCATAACAATTTCACTACGCTTTGTTCAATTTTTACTATAATCCGTACTTTTGATTAAATCCCTGTCTATATTCATCCCGTCCACAATTACACAACAGCCACTAAAGAAAAAACGGCAAAAAAAAATCGATTACACTGAATCCCTATTAAATTTTGACACTTGAATAAAAAAATAAATATGCAGGCTTAGTCTATTTTTTAAGTATTTTGTGGCATCACAGCATTATCACGAAAGTTTTCTCACATGGTTATAGGTGGGGCAGTAAAATGCTGATGTCATCCATTTTTACCGAGAAATTAGCTCGATTATTTTATTCATACTATATCTATACGACGTTGGTATTGTGTGTACAAGAAGTTTTAACAATCTTCCCACAGCCAACGGACACAAGAAAATTTCTTTAACTTCATGTTCTTCCGAAATGCATACTCTTATCTCCGACAAAAGTACGAGTGATCAAGTCAGTTGCGTTCCACAATACCATCTTTAAGTAACTGCTCTAAAACGCTTCGCCATTTTATATATGAAAAAAAAATGACGTCATTACCATTTAACCAATTTAAATTGAAGTGAAATGAACAGCATGTCGACGCCAGAATCATGGGATTTCTACGAACTCATGAACACGATAAAAATAAACGTGTCAAACCATTTATTTATAGTTGACTTTCATATTTTTCTGTGTGTGGAAAATTTAATACCCCGTAATTTTTCGCATAAGTCAGAATAAATTCTCTATTATCAATACTTCTCATACATTAAAATATTCAATGTACCCAAATTAAAAAATATTTTATTACCAGGGATATTTAATTCATATATTGAACTCAAACCATCGGAGAATAGATATTTCAATATTTTATGCTGGACATTTTAAAAGTTCAGCATATTAGGAAATCCACATCAAATACTTAGTTAACACATCATTGAAAGAAGGGGAAGCTGTTTTCAGAATTTTCTGCGTGTTCCCTCTTCACTTGCGAGACCTAGGCAGTGATAACTTGCTATCAACCACGAGCAGATAGCCACAGAAATGAGCAATTCTTAAAATGAAAAAAAAAAATTGGAGATATTATGAACTTTGTTATCCTCTAAAGAAAAATTAGGTATGAAGACACCATGAAACAATATTTAGCTGCTTGTGTAACATCAGCTGCATAGACCTCCTTTATAAAAATACAAGCCCATACTTTATCACTGAAAAAAAAAAAAAGCCTCTAGATATATACATTTCTTGAAATTGTACATTTCTTAATGTCAAAGTTAAATGTTAGCTAATATTTAGCATTTTTATTTTGCTTATGTGCTTGTAAATAACAAAAAGAAAAATCCATAGTATTGTGGCTTAACTCTGAATATATTTTTAAAATAGAACTATTCAAATATCTACTTTTCAGAAAAGCTTACTTCACAACATATATAAAGTTGAACAATTGCAGAGTTTAAGCACTGTTTCAAAGCAATTTTATCTTTAAAAAAATTAAGCTTATGATGATGTTAAGAATAAATGTATATTTAGTTAAGCAGAATTATAACCAATGTGCTACTAAAAGAAATTGTTGCAATAAAGCCCAATATCGTAAATTTCAATGATTACAAATTTGTGCTCACTATCAATAAGATATATTTACTTAAAATGGATCATTACATATTTTTGTGTAAAAAAAACCTACTTAGGAAGATTATTTTGTAGATATGTAAATTTGTCATATGTTAAAACTGTATCTACCAGAATCTTTGTATTTAATGATCAAAATATATTTTAAATGTTAATTTGTCCTAGACTTTCAACAGATCTAAGTTCCATACTAATCAATTTTATTTATTGCTTTTGCTCAAATGCAAACATGTACAACAGGTGTTTTACTTTTCAATATAAATTTACATAATATTGAATGTGATGTCACTTTCTTTTAATTGTTTGTTCTAAATTCATACTTTAAGAACTGTATAATAAATTGTACATCTGCTTCTTTTAATAAATTTCTTTTCATAAAAAAACATGAAGCATTCATTTTTGTCAGTGATTTATTATGGAATTAAACAAATGCACAAACATGATACATTTACAACTTTAGTTTCGTTCTCCTCCAGTGACGACGCTTGGCATTATACCTGAAAGAAAATAAAAAAAAATTAGAACTACAATCTGATTATATTCAATGGTACTCATAGGAACCAAATTAACAAGGAAATAAGTACTTATGCAATGATTAACTAAATCACTTTATAATAAAAGTGAAAAATCTCAATATATGGTTATATATATGAGGAAAAAGAGATTAACATAAAAAACCTAAATATAAAGTTGTATAGAGTAAACTACAAACAAGACAGGGTTCCCACTTTTTTTCCAGAACAAAAATTAAAGACTTTCTAAGGACCAAAGTAACTATTTATAAGGATCCTCTTCAAAATACATGGCATAAACTATTTCTTGAGGAACATATTTTAATGATTATGAATCAGATAAGGCATGTTCAATAAATGCTCCACAATATTTCAGAATTAAGTTTTTAAAAATGCCTTAATATAAAAAATAAATCTATTTGACAAAAATTAATTTTGAAAAATGTACATCTTAAGTTTTTAGAGTGATCAAATTAAAAATTAATTGTGAATAAATTACAATATAAACAGTACTTTCTGAGGGTTTAAAAATGACCCTATATACATGCATATACGAATATACTAGCTGATTATACCTGACATTGCTGGGAATGAAGAAAGTTTTAGACTTTTCTATTACATTCAATGAAAGAAAAATTAAAAGAAAATTTAAATTTCCATAAGTAACTGAAATATCTGCAAACACAATTCCCACATTCCAGGCTTCATTTAATTAAAATCTGCATAACTGTTAGCTATTAGGAAAAGGCAGCTGACTTTTCAGCAACCTTTTCACAGTATGTGAAAAATTATTTGTCAAATAAGTTTTCTAGCTCATGACCACAAAAAGTACTAATCAACTAAAAGTGTTTTCATAATTTTTTAAAGATATTAAGGAAAGGAATTTTAAATTACTTCAGTAATACATTGAAAACATATGTATTTGAGGATTTTCTTTATTATTAATATTGCGCTTTTGACTAGAAAATGTAAAAGAATGTTATGAACATAAATATTTCACATATTCTTAAAACATACATATATATATATATTGACCTACTACTAAGTAGTTTTAAAGGGCCCTTAAAAATGAAAGCTAAAATTAAGGAGTTAAGGACTTTTAAATCCATGGTAACCTTGCAAGATTTGCACGTCTTTGGACAATGCTTCATAAATTTCAATATAAATTCTCACTTCTAAATGTAAAATTCAAATGCATAAAATTGTGCAATCTTATTTAAGTTAGTATTTCATGTTCCTATTAAGTTTTTACAGCTTGCTTTGTTTATTTAACCTGTTGTTAACTGGATATAGTGAAATATTTCATACCAGGAAGACAAATAAATAGGCTTGATGACAAAATTTTTAAAAATGCATACATTAACTTTTCATTGTAAAAAGAAATAATTTTAAATAAGTCTAACAAAAGTTATTTTCCCCATTGTCAGATTAAGTTTATTATTAATGACATGCCTTTAAAGCAAAAATAAAAATTTTGATATTTACATAAAAATTCCAAGTACTTAAGTAAAAATTAAACACTTCAAGAATCTAACTCTAGAAATATAACCATATCACCTGACCTGGAAAGAATTTGAAACTAACTGCAAGTGACATTTCAGACTGGAGAGAAGGGAATAGTTACTAAAAGTTAACACATTTATAGAAGGATTAAATTTAAATAAAAGTAACTAGAACAGGACTAGTATGCTCTCATCAGTACTCCCTGCCCTTTCATCCACATTTAATGGAAATAGTGTCCCTAACAATTTTAACCTTTAACAAGCTGACTATCATGGGGTCACCAGTGACTGACACTCAATGGGGGGGGGGGCTCACAGGTAACACAATGATAAAAATACATAACATGTTGGCTGCCATGGGGGTGAGCCCCACCACAAAAATGGCTTCAAGCATGATTTCATAACTCATTTTATCTGCTGCAAATAACATTTCAGCACAATATGCATTGCATAAAATGTCGGTGCCTTGGGTAAACCATTGAAAATGCATATGGCAGTCAACATGTTAACTGCTCTCGCAGACTCCTAACTTTAATTCTGAAGAATTTCAATGTCTTAAATCATAAATAATTCTCGCCTTTACTTTAGCTCACAAAGTACCAAACTGAAATTTTAGGTGAGCCTGGTAAATAGATTCAGCAGTTGCTATTCTCTGGAGTCGGAATGACTGCTTTTTACAGACTATTACATGGGGAAGCAATTCAATGTTTTATTTCTCCAGAAATGTTGCAAAACCTTGAAATTTCAGTTTTCACAGGCAACACAAACACCTGACAGATATAATAGCAGCAGCATCACAGGACATGAAGCAATTTTTGATCTCACAACTTTACATTAAAAACACATAAGAAATATACAACAGGTTCCAAAATTGTTATTAGCTTTCACTAAATATAATTTTCTTCAATACATACTTGATTCTATTACAAATGAAAATACCCTTACTTAAAAATATAAATTTGATTTTTTTTTTTCAAATTATCAAGATTAACAGCTTAAACTATGTACTCAAATTTTAATAACAAAAACTAATAAAAAAAATAATAAAAGTAGTTTCTTTTTCAATTTGAGAACTTAGCACATTAAAAATAGGTTAAGCACAAACTTATATTAAAAAACTTCATGCATTATTTAGAAAGGGTTCAATTGTTTTTGTTTTTTTCAGCACATAAATTGTCTACATGAATATAATTTTTTCTTCTAGAGGGCATACTTTAAAAAAAAAAACATTAGATTTGGTAATACCAAAATATAATCTTACTCTAAAATTATATCCCCAAAAGAATCCATGTTACACATGGAAAATTAACTAAATACTTAAGTTAAAATTACTTTAAAAAACCATCATTCTTAAAATTAATTTTTTTCTTAGCAAAACCATTCACTTGTATATTTGTATTTTGATTTGTACAAAAAGTAGTATAAACTACTTAAGTTAAAGAACCAAACTTTTAATATACACAGCTATTAACGCCAAGAATCCTACAAAAGAAAACTTGGAGCTGGACTGTGACACTAAAACATTAAATCAAAATTCTCTGGTGATCAAATAAAAAAAAAATGTGAGAAAACCCAAATTAAAAATGCCTATAAATATTATATACTCCAAATGCCAGTTAACTACAATATTTTTTAAAAAAAAGTGGGAAGAGGCAGAAATAATAGAAAGTACAAAAAATTTTAAAGAACATTAGATTTGGTAATACCAAAATATAGTCTTACTCATAAGATTTATTCTTAACTTTTCTTGTTATCAGTTTAAAAAAGACAAATTTTTAACAAAATTTATAGATTTCAGCGAGTGAAAATTTAGAACATCATATTGAAAAATATGAATTTCACATATGATATATAAGACAAGAATTCTTGTAATTCTTTACAGACAAAGTTCTAAAAAACATACTTCCACATAAGCCAGAAGCAGTTAACTAATTATCAAAATTAGCATTTTAAATTTTTTAAGCTTATATTGCTTAAATTTATGAAAGTCTGCTAGGTTTAGATAGGGTTACCAGAATTGAAACTACTGTCATTGGCAACTAAGTAAAAATGTTTCCCACATGGTCTAGAACCGCAATTCACAAACTGGGTGCTTCTAGAAATCAGAATAACATAAAATAACT
This sequence comes from Pardosa pseudoannulata, assembly GCA_032207245.1. NCBI lineage: Eukaryota > Metazoa > Arthropoda > Arachnida > Araneae > Lycosidae > Pardosa > Pardosa pseudoannulata. Next base: position 56,997,517 of record CM063500.1, read on the forward strand.
TTCCATTCTGAATTACTTTTTTGCAAAACTTCCAAATAGCTGTATTTGGATTTGTACATGAAGTAGTATAAACTACTTAAGTTAAAGGACCAACTTTTTAATATACACAGTTATTAACGCCAAGAATTCCACAGTGGAAAATCTGGAGCTGGACTGTGACATCAATTCTACTTAAATATAATAAAGTTCCTATAATTTAAAAAACTCAAAGAAAAACCCAAATTAAAGATGCATGAACAAGAAAAAATACATATGTTCATAATACTCAAGATAGTATGAAGTCATTTTATAAATCTAAATTGTTTTTCTCCACCACTGTTAAAACCTACTAAGAGATGTCCTTTTATTTGTCTTTTAAATGGACCGATTATCTACCTCTGTAGTGCTTAAATGCTGTGAGGAAGTTCAAAAAGCATTCTTAAATTAATATTTTACTTCACAGCAGTTTGATTGGAAAATAAAAATATAGATTCTATTTTAATTTTACCTGCTTGGTAACTCTTCTTGGCAACATACTTGAATGTTACAGAATTCAATTTTTTATTTTAGCTTATATACAGGTAAATTTTTAAAGAAAAATTTCATTCTCAGCTTATACACTAATGGGCTTATATTTAAAAATATATGGTACTGTAATTTCGCACATATAGTCTGCAGACTATGTTTAAAAAGCAAATTACTTCAGCCGTAAACTACCTGCTAGTTGTTCATAATCATCAAAATCGGAAGAAGGGAAGAAAAAACAAATCCTGTGAACAGCCGATGATCAAATGTAAACAAAAGTATGACTCACAAGAAGCCAAGAAAATATATCCTAATGGTAATAAACCATGATAAAAAAAAATACAACCCATAAAGCAGACTGAATAAGTAGTAGCAAGTAGCACAATCTTAAATTATGTCTGGAGTAAGGGAAAATACCAATAGTTACTATTTACACACCAAGTGGATGGGTTTAACAAATTCAACGAGAAAACTGTAGAAAATTGTCACAAGCAAATGGAAACTATGAATTTTCTAAATATTGATTTAAATTTAAATCTTTTTTCAATAAATTTTAAAAATCTTTAAAAACAAATTTCCACTTTTAAATACCCAACTTGTTGACAGATGGATTGTTAGCTCAGAAGATTGGCTGAATACTAGATAGTTTTATTTCTTACTATTATTAAAAAGGAAATATATAAATGTATAAAATAATTTTTCATTCTAAACTACTGCTTTGAAAAACTAATAGCTGTATTTGGATTCATACAAGAAGTAGTATAAACTACTTAAGTTAAAGAACCAACTTTTTAATATACACAGTTATTAACGCCAAGAATTCCACAATGGAAAATCTGGAGCTGGACTGTGACATCAATTCTACTTTAATATATTCAAGTTCCAATAATTTAAAACAGTTAACTCAAAACTCAAATTGAAGATACATGAAAACGAAAAAAATATATATATATTCATAATTTATTGATTCTTAGGACCAACAATGACAGAAAGCTAAAATAATCCTTCAATATGCAGTTATAAGAGGGATAAAAATGAAAAATATTAAGATTTTCATATTGTAATGCACAAACTACAATGCAATTGCATTTTTCAATTACAATGTGTCAAAATGTGTCTTGACAAAATATCTAACTTACCCTTGTAATCAGCTAGGTTTTTCTTGCTTTAAATACATCTAACACTGTACTTTGTTTAACATACATTTAACCAGAACGAAACTCATAACAAAATTATACAGGTGCCATATTAACAATGTTTGTATATGATAAATGCTACATATACAAATATTATATTCCCAGTAACCATTTTTAATTTCAAAATAAAGTAATGAAAACTGACTAGTTCATATACTTTTAAAATTTGTAAATGATCAGATTTTGGACACTTAAAAAACATTTCTGGAAAATTGTGAGGAATTAATTCATAAATGTCTAGATCACTAGGCATTTGCCTGGACCACATCACTATTATTAACTACAAATAAGTATGTAAACTAGGATAACACCTCTTCCCATTAAAATACAAAATGCCATATGCCAAACATTTTGCACACTAAAGACTAAACATGACTTGACAATACAGGTTAACAAGGCATATTACAAATGGGAAATGTAAGTTGCATGTAACCAAGATTATTCTTTTAATATATTTAATCCAGTTTTTTGTGTTTGAACAAGAACATAATTAAAAATTTGTTCCACGATTTAATATTAATTTTGCTTATGAGCTAAAGTGTAACTATTTTATACTTCTTGCAGAAAAGCTTTCTCTTGCAGTTTTCACAGCAATACAAAGAATATAACTAATAGGTTTCTCGATTATAAATACAGATATGCCAACCCTAAGGTCTGCGATAATTTTTCAATGTAATGACCGACCTTATGCCATTTTCATAAAAATTTAATAAAAGAAAAACAAATTTCATATTTAATTTCTATATATGGTTAATTTGACCATTTCTGAAAAAGCAGGATACTAAAACAATTTTAAAAAAGTTATTAAACAATGAAAATTATATTAGAAATGACTTTAAATGAAGAAAACTTATTAAATAAGTTTACAGACAATAACTATTAAAACATTTATATTTGATTATTGTTGAAATTTTTGCTTTCTTTAAAAATTGAAATCAAATGTTCAAAACATGGTCCCTGTTACATTGAGTTGCTAATTACAAACTTACAATAGTTATAATTGTTTCTAAAGAACAAAAATATGTGGCTATAATTTAGACCAAGCTACAAATATGTTTACATTCTGCATTAGTCTGTGGAATTACTAAAATTTATAACAAAATCCAAAACTTTCTTATATTTAAAATATCCATTAATACCATCAAGAGTTAACTAGGGATTCTTGCTGCAGATTGCAAAATTCTGATTACACTCTGATCAGTTAGATGCTTTAAGACCCAATTTGGCAGAATTAAGGAAAGAATTTGTTCAATTGCCAAAAAACAGATTAAAAAAATTTAATTATTCCCACATAAAAAAAAATCCAGCAAATTAGTAAAATTAGTATTAAGCCAAACTTCTGGTGTTAAATCAAGAGTTGACAGGTCTGAAAAAAACTAGTAACTGATAGAAATAAAATTAGCATAACTTATTTAACAAATGAACATACATATATACAATTAATTTCTTCAAAACTTTAAAACTGTTAATAATATATATAAATTAATTACCCATACGATCTATTAATTTTGAATGAGATTGACAGTGGAAAATAAAGTACTACAGGCATTTCAAAAGGAGTCAGAAATAAAAAGTTGAATGAGTAGAAGCAAACACATTTTACTACAACTCAGGTGGATTTAGCTTGCTACTTTATTAAATATACATGCTAATTAAAAATTCTTAAAACATCCAAAACATGTCTGTATTACAATACGAGTTTCAGTATTACGCAGCATACCAGATAAAATCCAGCAAATTTTACATACATACTCATGTAAAGCACATGGATAAAATTGGTTAAGTTACCCTGACTGACTTACAAACCCTCATGATTTACAGATTTGTTGTCAATGAATTTCACAAAACTGGTGAGTTTCTTAGTGGTGTATGACGCAATTTATTGTCAATGATTCCTAATTCTAAGCATGTTTTTTTCATTATGTCATAGAAACAACGGTGGTTAGTGATCGTGGTTTAGAAAGTTGTAGCTTTTTTAACTGTTTTTCTAGAATCAAAATTATATATTGATATAAAGTATTATAAATCAATTATTAGTAATTAGAACACATGCAATTTATAAATGCTTTCTAAATGCGCCGATGGCATATTTATATGTTATGATTATGAAACAATATATTTAAAATATAAACATTTTAAAACCTTTAAAATCTAACGTATTACAGTACACATCCTATTATGTGTTAATTTGAACTTACGATTCTACCAAAATGAATCAATTATATATTTATGTTTGTGTAAATAAGGCATGAATAAGGTGTCAAATAGTTTAAAAGATCTACAATAGAAACACTAAATTTTTTCATTTCATACAAAATCCCAGCACATAAAATATACATAAAGGTGGTAAGTATTTATGATAGATAGTAAACAGAATACTAAAAAATTACCTGATAGTATTTCCAGTCTTCATACGAATCCACTGCGGAATTGGTCGATTCTGCTTCATCTTTTTTGCTAGCTTCTGTTTAATCTTAAACGTTTTATGGGCAGCCTGAAAAATACATGTATTGATTGTTAACGAAAATAAAATTACAAAAAATACTAAAGCGGGAGAAAAAAATATAACACATGCAGCTAATAGATAGCAGCTTCTTTCAATCTTAATACATCAAAATAATTAATGTACTTTTCACCAATAAAGTAAGAGAATAAAATTTTAAAACTTACCATTTCTAGCTTGATTAAATAATTTCGACCAAAATAAGGTCAATTTATCAAAATTTTACTTGAAATATATTCTCCAAATCGTACTGATTATGCAGTACAACTACAAGAAACGACTGGCAAATTTTTAAGAGTTGAGTAACATATGAACTGCTTCAACTGTTACTAATTAACCACAGACTAAAGAATGTTCATTTATTATATTTATTTTTATAAAAATTATCTTATATATTAGTTAGATTTTCTTAAATAGTTTGGTAATATTGTGATAATTTTACTACATTTTAATTAAAGGTATTTTTATGAAATAGAAAAACATATAAACTTCTAACAAATAACTACAAATAAAAGTATTTATTTAACATTTTGCGAAGTGATTGAATTTTTTTATACACTTCATCATGAACTATACAGAATTGGAATAAACAAATGTTTTAATGCTATTTTAACACAAAGAAAAATGAATACCCTGTCACAATTTCAGATTGGATTTCTCAGAAGAACATGTCAGTAAATAAGTATATAATAATTATAAGTGTTATAAGTTTTGATACAATTTATAAATTTAACTTTATGTTATTCAATAGCTAATTTACTCTAAAATCTTACCCAATAGGATAAAATAAGAGTTTATTAGAAGCCTGATAAAATTATGCACATAAATTTATCTAATCCCCATATATATACAAGATGTCAGAACTCAATAGTAATAAAAATCGTTTCTGTCATCACTTGAAGCTCTATTATCTTAGGAAATGCAGCCATTTCTAACTGAGATAGTGTTATTATATTTCCAATAAAGTTTCTTTAAATTTTTCACAAAATTCCAAAGTACCACAGATTTTTGCATCCAAATTTTTATAGATATCAATGATCTTTTTTTTCCTCTTATTAATTCACTAAATATCCTTACAGTCTTATCAATATGCAGTATGTTGAAGTATCAAAGAACGTGAACTCCTCCTGAAGTTATCATTATGTCTTATATATAAGACTAAAAAGACCCAGAGAAAGATAGAAGTCTGACAAATATCTTAATACCTGGTATTCATTTGTAGAACAAAATGAAATTTTTTTTTCATGCTTAGAGACCAGAGGTTATAATAGAAATTGAAACTCAAAAAAACCTTTCACCGTGATATATCAGACTAACTGGATTCAAAGCATTTAATATAATTAAAAGTATTTAATAAAGTGATAACATTTGGTTGTTGGGGAACTGCCGATACTGTCGTTATTAAGTATAAGTTTAAAAAATTCTTCAATTCGTCATTCCTTCAAATTTGGGACACATAAGAATAGCATGCAGAAATCTAATACGATCGTATTAGGTTTCTGCATGCTATTCTTCTGTGAGCTCAAAATGTACTAATCCCTAATAGAATTTAAAATTTAAGAATTTATGTCATTTTTGCAATATTATCATTCAAAGAACATTAACTTGAAATCAATTTACTACTACGAAATTTTAGCATAAAAGTACCTAAGCTATCAAAAACTACGTAGACTCCTAATAAAATTTTTAATTTGTATCATTTTTGTGATGTTATCATTCAAGCAACTTGGTTGAAAAAAATTGACTACGGAGAAACTTTAACACGAAATTACGGAAATAAACGGTTAAATTGTATTTTGATGCATACTTCCTATATTCTAGAAATACATTACTTATATCCTAGAAGAAAAAAAAACGTAGCGGTCCGATTAGCGAGGAAAAAGTACTCTCGGGGAAAAGAATCAAAAGACAAAAAATAAATAAAACATATTGATGATGATGCGCATGTGCTAAGGTTGGAGTAATTTCTTTCTCCAACCATTCGCCATTGAACAAGTAAACACAAATAACTATCATCGCCTTGAACATTAAAAGATCCGTTCGCTTTCGCTGTTTTTCTTATTTTAATTAAATCTGCTATATATTCAGATTACATGCCTCATAACGAAAGTGATTCTGACAGCTCTAGGACGCGGTCGAAAAGAAAGAAAAGCAAAAAGAGCAGAAAAAGGTTCGTGATTTTATTTATGACATACATCTATAATGTTATATGTTACCGCCAGTAGTTTTAAAGTACTTTTCTTCAAATCAATCAAATAAACAAAAGAATATTTCTTTTTAATATAATTATGAATAATTTCAGATATTGAATCCCAGAAACATATTTCTCAGCATGCGACATTAACGATGCCCGAATATATGTTATTTAATTTGTAATAAATTTAGAAAATAGATCTGAAATCAAAACCCTAGTCTAATAGTCTGAATTAAAAAAATTTGACTTTTCCTAGTATCGTATACATGCTCATAGCCTATTGTTTAACACTATTGAACCAAAATGCTTTCATATTTTGAACAGAAACCACACATACTTTGAATTGTTAGAGTTGTTTAATTGTTTGAAACATCTTATGTCTTTATTGTAAATTTTAACAGAATTATGAACTTAATTAGGTTTTCTTAAATTAACTACTAGTTCAGTTATATTTGTGAATGTTGTTTTACATGTTATTGATTTAGAAGAAAATCAGCTGTAGCTGATCTAAAAATTGCTATTGAAAACAGCATTTCTACGGCTTTCTAAATTTAGTTTTAAAATAAAAAGTAATAGGATCATCACTAGAATTGTTATTTTCTTATACTACAATACCTATTTTTTTTTTTCCTATAATTTTCATGGTTTCCCCGCACCTGGAAAGTCATTCAAAATCATGGATTTAGACAATGGATTAATTTTGTCATGGAAAGTCTTGATTTTTCAAGTAAAATGAGTAAAAGTCGTGAAAGTCATGGATCCGCTAAACTACCGATTAAATAAAAATGCATTGAATTGTTGAATTCTATTTTTACTTGTCATTTGGCTGAAGTTACTGAGTTTGGTATTTATGTATTATCCTATTGACCATATTGCCAAGTAAAATTTGTTCACCAAGGAAACTCAAAGCAAGAAAGCTTAATGAGTGGGTAAATGTATATTATTCTGGTTTTTTCTTAAATTGTAGATTAAAATTTTATTAATATAATATTCATTATTTTTTAATAAAAATTAGTTAAGATTTTGGCGCAAAATATAAGTTTATCTCTAGGGATATTGTATATAAACATTATAGGGTTATATTTGGCTATTATTCATGGTCACCTGGATAATACCAAAGTACCCTGGATTCAAATTGGAAACACTTTGATTGAAAAATTGCTATATGATTAAACTTTGGTATGTAGATACAACAATTTATTTTTATGTGAGTTTATTAACACTTATAAAGTAAGTTTATAGTTTTTTATGATAAAATTCCTGTAATTTCTCTAAAAGCATATATTTTATTTGTATGTACATCAGAAGTTTTATTCATATATACTTTAATGAAAGCTTTTTAAAGTCATGGAAAATTATCTGCTAAATCAGGAAAAGTCATGAAAAGTCATGGATTTGAAAAATTTTATTTTGGCAGATACCCTGAGTTTTGCTGCATGGCACTCAGGAATAAAAGACATTGTAATGCCAAACAGCCCATACATCTCCAAGCCATGTAAAAATCTACCAATTATTATCTTTGTAGAATTGGAACAACTATCAACAAGAATTATTTCAGCATTCTATATCTATCAAACTGAGAATATCATTTGTGGTTATAAATTAAACGTTTACAGTACTTGTCTTTGATGTTTTCTGAAATCTATACACATTGTTTTCAATATCTTAGCTGTGCTTTTATGACTTAAGTAGCAAACAAATATATTTTATGTAAGTATAAGAACTACTATATATATGTACAAAATAACTATTTTTATATCTGAAAGTAATTCTGTAATAACTGAATAATTTGAATATTGAAACTTTATATATATCTGTTACTTTCATTCATTGTAAAAATGTTAAATTAATTATTATGGTGTTTACTAAAATTCCAGAGGCATTTCAGCATTACCTTATTCAATATTATATTTTCAATTTTAGTTATAGTAAGATACAGAACAGAAATAGATTAATATTATTTTACTTACTGAAAAATTCAAAATGTCTCTTTTTTTACATTGTACTTTAAATTTATTAAGAACTAGTTAATGTATAAAAAGTTAAGTATATTTGTTTGTTTCACTTTGGTATCTAAATTTTGAGTTCAACTGTAATACAGATATTGAATTTTTTTTTCTGTATTTTTTCATGTAAATTTATGTATTTAATTCAGTTTTAAATTTCTATAAAATATAAAATTTTTCTTTCTCAGCAGTAGTTCATCATCTCCTTCATGTAGTCCTAAAGACAAAGGACGATCTCACCGACATAAACAATCTCATGGTACATCATCTTCTAGAGATAGAAAAAACCGCAGTCGATCCCATTCTCGAGATCGTAAATCCCATAGTAGATCAGCATCTAGAAGTCATAAAAAGAAAAATCGGTCTCGATCTAGAGATAAAGGAAGAAGTCATTCAGTATCTCCAAGTCGGAGAAATCAAAGAAATAGATCAAGAAGTAGAAATAAGAAGTTCAGAAGTACTTCACTTTCAAAAGATAAAAAAAGTCGCAAGAGATCATATTCTAGGAGTAGGCATTCAAGCAGTAGATCAAATTCTTATAATAGCAGATCACGTTCAAGAGATAGGAAATCTAGAAGTAGATCATTTTCAAAAACAAGAAGATCTCGCTCCAGATCAAGAGATTATTATAAAGATAAAAAAAGAAGTCAACGGAAACGTTCAACTTCTAGATCCAGACACAGAACTAGAGCACGTTCTAGAAGTAGGGAAAAGCGGTCATACAGGTCTCGTTCAGATTCTTTAAGTGATTCCCAGAGTAGATCATCAAAATTATCTAAAAGAAATTCTAGATCTAATTCAAATTCTCCTAAAAGGTAATTATATATCAAATTATATTTTTAAATAAAAAATTATAAGAAAAATATCAAATTAAAATTATTAAAAAATTATATTAATTGTTCTTCCTGCCATGTATGCCATATTTCAGTGATTGAATATTTTATTTTCTTGTCAACATTTTTATTTTTTATTAATTCCTTGAAAACTCTTAAAATTGTCTTTAATTTGTTTCTTTTCCATTTATTACAGAGTAAAATTGCCAAAGAATAGCAGTGGGAAAAATAAAAGTGAAGTATGTTATTAGTACTTTTAAATTATAAAATATCTATTATAGTTTCTAATAAAGTTATACATCTATATATATACACTCTAAAGTCTGAATTAATATTATGATTTTATATATACTTTATTTTCTGAATAAAATTTTACCCCCATTTCTATTTTTTATTTGTTATTAAAAAGATAACGCTACCAAGTACAGTGAAACCTCTCTGAGCAGCCACACCTCCATATCGAGAATATTTGGCCGCTCTGAAGGGTTTTATTTACTATTATAAGATAATTACTGTAATATGTAATATAAACAAGTCTGACATATATCCCTTATGTAAATGTAATTTAAAACTTATCTAAAGGGAAAATAGCACTTTATTTCGTGCTTCTTAAACATTTTTTTTAAAAATGGCTACAGTTTGTTTCTATTTGTTCTGTAGTCTTCATACTCCTTCAAAATCAAACTCTTTTCTTTAAGGACTTTGTTGATTTCCGTTCTTCTACAGTTAAGTAATTCATCTAACTTTCTTACCAATTTGCCCTTCTCATATTCAAGCAGAACTTCAATGCTCTGCTCGAGATTTAGAAAAATGTATATCGACACTGTTGCAACTCAGATCACTGACTAACTAATGAAATGAAACTGGTGTGAATGACATTTTTGCTGACAGAGGTGCAATTCTTCCTTAACTTTACTGATTGGAATTCCAAACAAAGGCCCTAGGACACCTTCAACGCTTGATTGTCCAGTTCTTCCCTCAGTTTCTATGGATGGTGCAGTAGGGATTCCCTTTCAGAAGGATGTGGGGAGAATACAAAAGAGATAACAGATTTAATCTTTCTTAGAAAGGGGGGGAGACCGCATGAATGGACTTCTCAAGTTATTCCTTTGTCTAATATTTGACTATAAACCTGACCTTGAGTTTTTTTGTTCAAAATTAAAGTATGGAGTGAGTAACATTTCCTAAATAATGAAAGGGGTAATCCCACTTGGTGGCCGTTTAGAGGCAGTTGGGTGGCCGCTGATACAGGTTATTTTACCATTAGGTCTATGAGTCGAAAAATCTGTGCCATGAAAAATTGACCATTTAGAAGGGTGGCCGCTCAGAGAAGTTTCACTGTATAGATTATACAAAATCGATATAGAGATGTGCTTTAAATACATCTTTTTAATATCTAATCTGTAGGATCAGGATTAGTTGTTCATTGTTATTATATAAGGTTTATGAGAGTCATTTATGCTTTTGCTGTAATACTAAAAGAAAGATTCAAATTTTTTATGATAAGTTAAAGGAAGTAAAATAAAAGGTATTACATAAATAAATTCATAATTGAAATGCACATTTTTTTTTTTCAAATTTAAACTGAAAAGTCCAAGATTTTCTTTTATGCATAAAGATATTTTTAATATAATATAGCCTTAATAATATTTTTTTAATTTTCTGTTACAGAATGAAGAATTACTAAAAGCAAAACTTCAAGCAGCATTTAAAGCTGCAGGTATGCAAAATCAACTAAAATATATTAGACTTTTTGTGTTTGAAATTTAATTAAGATCATTTTTCATTAATCCTCTTTTATCGTTATTTTAATGTTCAGATTTGATACACAATAAAAGCAAAAAAATAATAAGTACACTGTAACCTGGTGTCCAAAAATTAAGCATAATTCATAAAATGTGGAAAAATGTAAGGATATATTGGTCAAATTGTGCAAAATTATTATTTGAAGGTGAAAGATTATGTATATAGAAAACATTGTAGTTGGTACCAACATATGCGAAACATCTGCATATATCAGAATGCGTATAAAACTTACTCTCTTGGCATAGGAAGATCTGTGCAGTTGCTGTGCTAAACTCCAAGTTAAATGATCAAAAAGAGTGAATGATAATAGAAAGGTGCGAACTGATCATGTTTTTTGAAAGGTTAGAATCGGAGTGATCTCAAACTGAGGTGCCTTGAAGTCTAGATGTGTCTCAGTGTGTGATCTCAACTCTGGCAGAGACTTCAAAGTATAGAGAATGCTACTCAACGACTAGTATAAGCTTGACCAAAAATAACAACAATTTAGCAACACTGACATTTTGCAATATATGCATGAAATCATCAGAGGCACAGAATTGAGTTCAATGAACATAATAGTATGAATTTTGAGGCAAACTGTTTACAGGAGACTAAATGATATTAGTATGCATTCCAGCAGTTTGTATTCTCCTCATGTCTGCACATGAATGCACTCGTTTAACTCCTTCCCTGTTTTGCCCGTATGCCTTACGGGCCTTTACTGATTTGCCCATACGGCGTACGGGCAATCTGATTTCTATTTCGCTTACACTGTTTCGACTGTATTTTTTTCTAATTTTAGTAACAAATTATTCGTATAGATTCGTATTGTCCAGTAAATGATAGTTTGCAGTTTATTGTATTTTCTACTCTTATTGGTTCAAAAGCGTGGGTTTTGTCGCATGTTTTGTATCAGAGGAAGGATTGTTATCTTTCAATGTATAGCTTTCTGGTTATATTTTACTAACTACCTGATAATTTTATTGATGTAAGAGTTGAACAATATATTTTTACTTTAAAATAATGGGTAATTCAGAGCTTATATAGCTGATTTCTTGTGATTCGAACTGTGACTCGGAATCAGAAAATGAATTATCTGTAAATGATAGTATCAAAAGTTTACTAGATGACCTGGATAGTAGTGACTCTGATAATAGTACAGATGGAATCAGTCGAGCAAGACAATTTTTTTTAATTAATTGTGATAATCTTCGGATCCGCCTCTTAGATTTGCTTTCACTGGAATTCCAAAAATTAACTTGGATATCGATGAGACTAAAGGTAAACTTCAGTTCTATGATGCTTTCATAGAAAGAAAAAAAAGTTGTAATAAATGCTTAAAAATATTAGAAATGTGAATTTTAATAACATATCTTTACTTAAAAATGTAAATGAACAAAAAAAGGCAATAAAAAAATGTGACATTTTTTTTTACCAAATGCTAAAAAAAAATGAAACTGTCAAAGGGTTAAACTCCAGTTTGGCACAGTGGGTCAATATGGTGTTCAGTGATAAGTTTCACTTAGTCTGAATATGCATTCTCGTAGGATAACAATCAGAGTTGCAAAAATCCAGGTTTTTTTAAGAAAAACCCAACCCAGGTCAGTTTTTCTGGGTTTTATTGGGGGTCTGATTTAAAGAGGAGAGAGCAGGGGAAGTACCTTATTTCAGAAAAGATTAAATTGCTAAAACTGATTATATTTTTAGTAATTAACTAAATATTCAAGAAATTATAATTTAGTTAATACAAATAAATAAGTGTAAAGACTATTAAAAAAGTTTACTCTGATGTTACACACAAAATGTTATATATTGACATATAACACATATTTGAATGTTATTTTAACAAAGGATTACTTTTTATCTCTATTCCTTCTCCATTTAAAAAAACAGTTTTGAAACTTTTTTGCATAAATTTTTTTTTTAAGTTAATAGGCAATCAGTGTGTAGCCAAAAAAAAAAGAGTCAAGTCCCAGGAACAAGGTCATTTCTCAACAGTGAACACAACCTGTTTTTCACAATGACAGAAGAGAAATTTCACACTATCCTTTTCTTGCTGACAAAAAAAATTGAAAATTTGGATTTACCATAGATTTGCAAATATTTCTCTGAATTTTGATAGACTATATATAATTCCACAGAATAATTCTTTAAAATTGAAAGAGGCTAAAAGACTAACATAACAGTTTCTGAAAATAAATAAAAATATCATCCATTTTTAAAAAAACCCAATAAAACTCGCTTTAGAGTGGGTTTTATTGGGTTTTTTAGACTGGGTTTTACCCAGAAAAACCCGGGCCCTGATTTGTAACCCTGATAACAATATGGAGAGAACATAGAACATGTTTTCACTTAGGAAATATCATAAACAAGTATATTTTCATGAAGGGTCATAGTGTGGGCTGACTTTTTATTTGAATTTCACTTATGTGTAAACTACTCATCTGTGTATTCTTATTTCAAACCTTCTTTTTAGAAAATATCCTTCTTTTCATTGTTTTCTTCTATTATTGTATTATATTCACCACATTTCTTATCTTTCTGGCTTGGATTTTCTTAACTATTCATGTATATATTAATTATGCTTGAGTTTTGGATGCCAGTATATTTGTAACTGACATTGTTTAGAAACAATACAAGAATATTAATGAGTACAAACCCTTTGTTCCAAAATATAATAAAATCATAAAAACTCAATGAACAGGTAGGGCATAAAATTAAGTAAAATCTAATAGCAAATAGTTGTTTCATAGCCGTAAACAAACTACTTCTAAGCTGCTGATTTTTATTTGTCCAATAGTCTGTATTTCAACTTGGCAGATATATTTAGGCATATTCACATTTTCTCCTCACTTTAATTGTGATTCAGAAACTGGATTTTTTTATTTTTTAACTATTTTTAATTGCTCCTTTTTGGGGTATGTATATTTAAAAAGTACTTCTTGCCTTAAAAATGTATGAAATTAGCAACATAATGATTTTTTTAAATATCTAGTGAGTTAAGTTAATACTGTAAATGTGTACTGTGAACCTAACAAACCAAACTTTAATACTAAATGTGAATTAATAATAAATTTTTTAATATATTTATTTTATTTCAGCAAATGCGGATGCTTTGTTAAGAGAAAAAGGACTTTTAACTGATTCTTCTAAAGATACTAAACCATTATCAGAGGAACTTGTTGAATTGACAATTGAACAACAAGTAAAAAGAGCTCAAGCTATTGAAGAAATTAATTCAGCATCTTTCATTCAGCAAGATTTTAAATCAACAAAAACATGGGGGAAAATTAAACATGAAGTAAGCCCTTATTAAAATTTTAGGAATATATCCATTTTTATTGCTTCTTTCATGAATTAAATAGCTTTTAATAATTTTCATTTATTTAGTAAATTTCTTAAATTAATTCAAATTTATAGAAACATATTTTAATAATATTAGGAAAATTAAAATTAGTAGGTTGTGAGTGTATCTATTAGATATTGCAACTAATGAAAAGATGAAGAAAAATCTGATGTGAACACATGAATTCCTTATATTACACATTTTTTATCTTATATGATGTATCATCAGTATTATTTTAATAGTGTCTTCATGGTTCAAAGTTAATTTTGTTTCTCAAGGTAACAGTGTTGTCTGAGTAGAGCTAAAATACTGTTATCTGCCAGTAACCCAGTGTTAATATTCATTAAATTGAGATTTTCTGCTATATAGATATTTTGTTTTGAACCGAATTCTTTATGATTACAATACTCCTTAAGTCCAAACCAGGAAGGAATAAACAGTAACAATTCAAATTGTTCTCTACAAATAATAAATTTTCATTTTTTTTAAAATGAAATTTAAAAGCATTGTTACAATTGCATATAAATATGTCAATTTTGTTTATGTTGTGTTGTTATAAACCAGTAGCTTTAATGTAAATTATAACAAAATGTTTCATTATGTCAAGTGCTGAAGTCAGTTGAAAATGGAGACATGAGAGATTTAATAACTCCGGAAATTCCTCAGATTGCTTCAGAAAATAATAAAACTTTTGAACTAAAAGATCAGAATTCAGCAATCAAATAATGCTGAACATACTCTTTTCACACAGTAATACTGGCTAAATGATGGCCGGTTGGTAAGGTGCTGGCCTTCGGTACCAGAGTTCTAAACTCACTGTGGCATGGATGTTCGTAGCCATTCGGAATCGGCTTTAAGCTGTAGGTCCCGGTCTCATTAGCCCTCGTGTTGCAAAAAGCACTCCAAACCAAGCCACAGTAATACTGCAAGTAAAAGCATTTTCAGTACTGTGCAGAAAATACAACTGAATTTAGGTCAATTTTGAGTAAATAAACTCTTGGATCCCTGAGGATAAAAAAATGTAAATATTTGAAAGTACATAAAATCAAGATCAATGTTGCTGCAAGAAAAATCTTTTTCAGAAAAATAAGTTGTTAAAGCTTTAAAAAAGCTACGTACACATTGTTGAATGTATACATTTTAATTTTTCCTTTTCGATGAACAATGGCCGAATGATTAGGGGGCTGGCCTTCGGAACCAGAGTTCATGGGTTCAAATCCCATTATGGCATGGATATTCGTAGCCGTTCGGAATCGGCTTTAAGTAGTAGGTCCCTGTTGCATTAGCCCTTAAGTTGCAAAAAGTAGACCGTAGTGCTCCAAAAACCAAACCAAAATTTTTCCTTTTATAATTTACTACTGTGTATTTGTTTTAATTTAATTTGCTCAATATTAATTTAGAAACTTATAAAATATGTAATTATGTATAATTTGTTTGGGTTAATTTGTTTTGTTTATTATATATGTAAATTGCACCAGTGTTTTATTTGTGGGTAACATGTTAAATTTTAAAACCACAATGTTACTTCTGACTGAGGTTCCTGAATGTTGGTATGTCTGGAAATGTCACATCGCCCCAAATATAATATTTCCACAGCTAATCATTTCTAGGTTTTGCAAGGTACTTACATATGTGTGAACAGACACATTACATATTAATTTTTTCCAGAATGGACAGAATGAATATTTAAAGGTTCCTAATTAGTGTTTCCTTGTTCATAGATAGACACGTAATGGTAAAACTAGTCAAAGTACACATTTCCATTGAAATCTGAAGAATAAAAATTTTCAGGATTATAATATTTTCTTTGTACAAAGAAATAAAATTATTATTGTGATACTTCTATATATTTCTCAATAATTGGTTGAAATAAGCTTTTGTAGAATACAATTCCAACACTAGAAATGTGTATATTTTTATTTATTTTCTATGTGGTTTGTTTGGTACATTGTGATTTTATTTAGGCTGATGTTTCTGTTTTCTTCATACTATTTTACAAGATGCACCATGCAATTAAAATCTCTTCAGTTTAAAAATTAAAAATAAATATATTATTTTTGAGTGTGTGTTTATAAAGGAGATGGGAGAGGGGTAGTTTAAATAAAACTCTTACCTAAAATCATAATAATTTTGATTTTTTTATGGGTATATTTAGTATACTTACTAATTCTGTGTGGTAATGTCTTTCTTACTAATACTAATGTTATAAATAGTCCAATTTTCCTTGTCGTAAGAGTGATATTGTTTATATAGCTCTGAATTTTATTACAGTAAAATGTCTCTCAAGCTTTAAGATAATCAAAGCATAAATGCTGCATTCCCTCCAAGAAAAAATTAAATTAAAAGATAGTTATTACTGTAGGTATATATATGCAATATTAAAATCCGTTATTTACATATTTTAATATTAGATTAATAACTTTTGTTCATAAAGTACTTTGGGGGTTTGCACAGTAATTCTGATTTTTCCCTCCAGACATGCTATAGACTTAATTCAGCCTCTGTCTGTACTACTTTAGCCAATAGATAGCTCATTCTCTTTAAACATGGGTATTTTTTATCACGTGATCAATTGTGCTTAGGGATTATTCATAGTCTTTTTACCTGAGGAATCCCTACTTGAAAAGCATATGTGCAGGATAACATTGTCTATGTGCACGAGGTTGTAAAAGTGTTTACCTGTTGTATGAATTTCATGTATCTCACCAGAAATAAAATATGTTAGGCTTTTGAATGAGTCTTGCCCATATTACATATTATTTATATCAATTTGTCTTTCTATTTTATTATTTAAGGTGCCAGGGGAAGTAAATGGCAATGGCATTGAGTCTGAAATTGGAAGTTTCAAATCATCTATAAAGATAGATGATAGTTGGAAAAATAATTTAGAGTTATTGATTCATCCAAAGGTAATTTTATATTTTAAAGTGTGTAAAACAAAGTAAATCCTGATTTTCTTCAAAGTTTTCTAAGTAAATTGTTATTTATACCATATTTATGTGCATATAACACACACTTATTTGTTTCAAAGTCTTTTGGTAAAAACTCTAAATGTATGTTACGCATGGAATAGTTTTTTTTTCTTCTGGTGATTAGATTATATACATATGGAACAAGACATATTAAAAAAAGAAGTTAAAATGAAAACAATCAAAATAGAAGCATCTTCATATCCCTTATTAAACATTTTATATATATATATAAATGTGAAGGACTGTGTTATATATTAACTTCAAACTAATTAGTAGTTCTCATGAAATGCATATCTAGGTTGATGGGTTACTTTGAGATAGCAAATTTTGAAATGTGGATTAACAGATTAAGAGTTATGATTTTTTAGTTCTTAATCAAAAGCTAAAAAATAGTCAGTTGAAGGACAGAATTCAAACAGCATTGTTGTTTGACTCATTTTGTACCAGTATAAATTATTTTGCTATCTAGAAAGCCACTTGTATGTTTAATTTATTTCCTTTTGAAATAACAAAGGCTCCATATCCAACTCTTAAATATATAATACTGAAGGTTGTCTAAATGTAGTGGAAATTTTCAAATCAACTGAAGATTGAATTTCTTAAGAATGGAATCTAAGAGAATGATTTAAATTTTCCACAATTTATTTTTGTAATTTAACTCAGTAATAAAGTTAATATAACAAAATATTCAGAAGAAAACAAAACATCTAGCAGGTCTTAAAAATATTAATAAAAGTTCCATTAACACTGTAATATAATATACTGCAGCGAAGTTTTAAAAAAAATTATTTATAACTCAACACTTTCAAATAATTTCTCAAAAAGAATTGAATAGACTACACATGTATACAAAAATATACTTGCTCCTTCATTCCTAATTTATGAAACCCTGTCAGGACCAAATGGTGAAACTATTGCTAAAACCTGCTAAAATGGGAGAAAAAAAAAAAGCATCCTCATCAAGGCAAGGAATATATATCACTAACAGCCTTATAAAAGCACAGAAAATTTTTATTGAAGACACAATTTGCATATGCAGAAATTCTTCATGTGGACAAACAGATCGAAAGACAAATATCTACACATTAAAACTTCAAACAGTTTGATTTTTTTTTTTTTTTTAAGCATATAAAATAGCATAAGCATTATAATACTGTAAATGTGAAAGCAACATCAAGTCTTTTGTAACTACATAAGGATGCACCTAAGAAAAATCTTGCTCCTTTTTCTTATATTTGTCTGTACTATGAACCTTTAAGCTGGCTAGTTTCTTACAAATGATAATGGTGCTATTTTAAAATCTATGTGTTGGATTACCATTCGTCTATGCGTCCTGAATTTAATAATATATTCAAAGCATCACTACACATACTTTCATATACCACAGTCTGTTTGACACATGCACATTATACATGAGTAAATATAGTATGTGTATATATATATATGTGTGTGTGTGTGTGAATATAAATAATTACTGTTTAAAAAACAAAAACAGCATTAAACATGTTTAAGTACTCATCAGACGGTACTCATTTTGGTAATATAGCATGTAAAGTATGCAAAAAGGTCCTGATATTTGAAATATTATGCATCCTAAAAGATGGCTGTTGTTTTTTCCCCTAATGTTTACTTTCAAATTTTTTACAAGCAAAAAAGTCCAGATTTTATTTTTATCACCATTTGATTACAAACTGTATGTGAGTATGTCATTCATAAATACCACTCTTCCTCCATTTTTCTTTATTTCCATATTGCAGTTTAAAAGCTGTTAAAGGGATGTGAAATACATTTCAAAGCACTAATTCATTTGCTTTTGCCTCAGTTTGTTTATCCATTGAAGGGATAAAAAGCTAATTCATCCTTGTCCAGCCTGAAAATAGAACCTTGGATCTGTGTTGTGGGAGCATGAAGCACTATCCCAATGCCACCAGGGTTAAATGAAGGGATCAATAACTTTTAACATTTAGGTGACATGCATGCTTTTTGCAATAGGTGGATTTTCACTAATAACAGAAACTTTCACCTCTAGTTACACTATCATGAAACATTATTTTGAAAAAAGTAAAGATGGAGTAGAATAATCCCTATTACAGTTAAAGGTTTAACAAAGGATATTCAACTTTTAAAAGTAGTCTTCATTTGTTATAATGTGATAAGTTATTTTAGTGATCTCAACAGTAGAATAAATATTTATATAATGCCATAAAATAGCATAAGCATTATAATACTGTAAATGTGAAACAGGATTCCCATGGTCCTTAAGAACGGCTTAATTTTAGCTTTCATTTTTAAAGGCCCTTAAAACTACTTAATTTTTGTCAAAGGTCCTTAAAAACTCCTTAATTTTTAAATTGGAACTTGAACAATTTATCTGTCGTACTCTCCAAACTTTCTGGTTTTGTAAGTTTGGAGTTAAACTTGCCCCAAACCGGTTCCAATAAAGAACGCCAGAACAGGTGATAAGTACTGGTCAAAGAATATTTGTTAATGTTCCTAACATTCTTTTATATTTTCCAGCCAAAAGTGCAGTATTAATAATAAAGAAAATCCTCTTGCATATATTTTTAGCGTATCTCTGTAGTAATTCAAAATTCCTTTCCTGATATCCTTAAAATACCATGAAAATACTTTTAGTTTATTAGTACTTTTTATAATCATAAGCTAGAAAACTTTTTTGACAAATAAATAATCTTTTGCATACTGAATAGGTTTATAAAGTCAGCTGCCCTTTCCTTATAGCTAACAGTCATGCAGATTTTAATTAAACGAAGCATGAAGGTTAGGGGCAAGTTGTAGATATTTCAGTTACTTATGGAAGTTTAATTTTCTTTGCATTGAATGTAGTAGAAAAGTCTAAAACTTTCTTCTTTCCCAGGTAATGTTGAGTATAATCAGCTAGTATACACACACACACACATATATATATATATATATATATATATATATATATATATATGTCATTTTTAAACCCTCAGAAAGTACTGTTTATAGTATTATATTTTATTCACAATTTATTTTTTATTTGATCACTCAAATACATTTTTGAGTGATGTACATTTTTCAAAATGTTTTATATTAATTTTTAGGTATTTTTAAAAACTTAGTTATGAAATATTGTAGGGCATTTATTGAACATGCCTTGTCTAGTTCATAATTATTAAAATATGGTTATTAGAAAATAGGGTTTATGTCGTTATGTTGTATATTTCAAGTAGGTCCTTATAAAAATTACTTTGGTCCTTAGAAAGTCCTTAGTTTTTGTTCTAGAAAAACAGTGGGAACTCTGTGAAAGCAACATCATCACTTTTGTAACTACATAAGGACGCATCTAAGAAAAATCTTGCTCCTTTTTCTTATATTTGTCTGTACTATGAACCAATAAGCTGGCTAATTTCTTAAAAATGGTAATGGTGCTATTTTCAAAATCTATGTGTTGGATTACCATTTGTCTATATCTCCTGAATTTAATAATATATTGGTGCAGTAGCAAATTTGATATTTACACACACACACACACACATGAGTGTGAGTTTATTTGTATATATAAAAAGAAACATTTTGAAAATATTATTTTAAATCAGCCTTTTGTAATACGCATTGACAATATCTGTTTTTTAAAATATTCATATTTATTTAATTATACTTCATTTTAATCAGTTGTGAAATCATTTGTTTAGTATGCATACTACTAAAATATTTTTCTGTGTTTTTATTCTGATTTATATAATTCTATTTTATTTTCAGCTCTCAGAAGATATAGAAAAAAAGAATGAAAAATGGAAAGAAAAATTAATTTTATTACGACAGAAACTTTTAAAGTCATAAATACCTATTTAAATGTATTTTCACATGTATATAATCTCATAACCTAAAATGGAATGTATATTCATGTTAGACTTTAAATATTATTCTCCCAGAAAAATAAGACAAATTTTCAGATATCAAAAAGTTAAATAAACAAGAATTCAACTTTTTCTACAGTCATCTACTTAAATAATCTGTACTTCACATACAAGTTGCATGTCTCATAAAAATTAAGTTTAATTTTTCAAATATCTTCTGATATAGTATTTTCATTCTCTACAAAAGTAATTTTTAAAAATCTTTCAGCCTGGGAAATTTTTAATGGGTTTAAAGGGAGATTGTAGATAAATGTTAGTTTAAAAAAATGATATTTTTAGTAGTCTTCTTGAATACATAATTATACTCACATTTTCTGTTTGCATAACAAAATTTAACTGTATTTTTATAGAACTATAAAAGAAAGCAATGTTTACCAAATAAAAAAAACTAGCATTTTATTGTAAAATAATTTAATAGATGAAATGTAATGCATAAAATATTCTTGAAAATTCTTCCTTAATTCAATTTTTGACTCATTCTGTAAAATACATGTTTTCTTCTCCAATAAAAATAGTACGAATTATTAATTTAAAAAAATATATATATATGTGTATCATGGTCGAAGTTAAGTAATGGAAAAGTCTTTCTTGATGATAATAATAAGTTTATTAAATCACCATTTTTAAGGAAAGTAACTTGCACCATTTTCATTGTTCGTGGCAGAGCTAAGTGTGGAATAAGTGGTGACAGCTCCATGTCCACGTGCTCACTGAAACTTATCTGTTTGCAAGCTCATCAAATAGTTCAAAAATGCTTCCGCCTGACCGGATTATCCTAAAAGCTTAGGCGAGCATGGGTCATTTTCATTTATTTTATTATTATAAAAGAGTTCCCTTTTTAAAATCGCTTATAACTTGTGTAATTTCTAACTATCTCTTTTAGACCTGACATATATATATATATACATATACATAACCACATTTATCAATTAAAATATAAAAAATTACTGTATATGTACCTATATAAACCATTTGTGCATCTAATAAAGTACTTCATCATGCCTTTGGCATTAAATGAGGCAGATGCAAGGACAACTAGGATAAACATTCAGTATTTTATTAGAATCTCAAAATCAGGAAATATCAATTTTAAAATACAATTGATCAGATTTGAAATTGTGAACACTCAATAGGATAAGGATGATGTAGAAATTATACTGAGAAATGTCAAGGAAAAATGATATGTTGCTTTTATCCCCAACATAGTGCAGTTACATGCAGTGTTGGATGTCAAATTTATATTTGTTGGCAAGCTTCTTCCCATAAACACCATAATGCAATGTGCCAAAGAGATGTATTTAGCGGCTTATCAATTTTGCTGTCTTGTTCCAAGAGTACTTTTACTTCTTTCATCATTAGAAATGTTTTCAGCCCAGCATACAAGTACCTATGTTGAACTTTGAAACATTTTATGTAAATATCTTCATAAAAACCATATTTGCTTTATAAAAATAAAAAAAATCTACTGTAACATTCTTAATAATTTTAAAATTGGGCAGTCTATTATCTCAGTGTTACGCATTAAATTGAACTCTCCAATCCCATAGAAATGCTTAGTAATTACTACCTCTCTAAAATGGCAATATCCTGTTAACAACCACATTTTAGTGCAGTAAACATCTTTTATAGAATGAATATTAAAACTAACAACTAAGTAAAATAGTTTTTTATATCTCTCCAAAAGTTCCCTTTTTTTTTCTCTTCTTTAAGTTTACTTGTAATTGAAACCAACTGCATAGCTCATATGCTCACTTATCTTCCATTTAAAATACCCTAGCATCTTATTATTACAATTGTATACTCTCAGTTATTACTTGAAAATCTGATTTTAATTCCAGTAATTCTGACTTTCTGTGCTTTCTTGCTAGTGTAGTGTGTGTTTGGGTTCAAACTTGTATTCACAGTGAGTTATAAATCAGATGCTTGGAGAAGCAAAAGAATCAGCAGAAAATTTTAAAAACTTATACATTAAGATATATTAACAAACAACATTTCAAACAGTGGGGAGGGGAATCCCTTCTAAATGTACAAAATCTTATAAAGATATGAAAGTATGATATATATTAAAAAATTATAAAAAAGATTTCTTAAATTATTAGGATTACTTCCTTAAGTTAACTAATACAAGTTTGTTTTCTTAAACATTGCCTGCACTTTCATTCATGTTCAGTGAAAATACGTCTTTTTTCAAGTTTTAACCTATAACTGCTGTTATTTGGTCCCACAGACTCAATGACTTTCATCTAAATGTATTTCTACCCTTCAAAATTGTAAATGACACTTTGCCTTTTCAGTATCTCCCAGCAGTGTGTTGACAAAGCCACTTACCAACTTTCATTAAGTTTTGGAGTCTAGTATATCAAATCTTAACAGTTGGGGGATTATTTGAGTCAAATAGAATATGCTATATTCTTTGATTCAGACCCAAAGTAAGCAGAAATAAAAGTTACAGAATATAATTCGTGATTTTATATTTCAGGAAATCCAGAGATTGTTGGTAAGAATCCCTAATCAGAAATTCAAAAAACTTCCTTGATAAATGAAATTCTTATGACTTAACAAAGGGTGGTGTTTGATTTCTGCAGAGACAATGCCAGTTCCACAGCCACATGTATGACTAATCAAGATTTTAGATTTAAATATTTTCATTTTCATCAAACTGCTCATTTATTTGTGTAAATGTGTCTCTTTGAAAACAATTGCACAAATAATGGTGGTTCAAATTCTTCCAGTATCTTGTACTGACACATTGCTAATTACTGAGAATAGGTACACACATTTTATGCACTGCTTGATGGATAACCTACTTCACCATGTTTTTTTTTTTCTGTCTGCTAATTAGGGAGCACATTGATCTTGATTGCTGCATTGATAACAACATATTTTCCCATTTTCTATGTATTTTTGGATTAAATGGTTATAAATGATCAAAAATTACCTGTTTAGCCTTCCTGTACATATCAGACAAGTGATAAATACATTGTTTTTGAATTTTATTATATAAAAATTGAGTTGAATGTACACTAAACCATCTAATATTAATTCCTTTTGATTAAAATTATAATTATATCCATTACATTTGTACCTGTATGGCCAATTTTGACATGCCACATGCCATTGCTTAAGGTTTTATAAAAATTATAAGAATTATTATCATGTAAAAAACTTTGAGCATCAATTCCTGCATTATTAGCAATATCAATTATGGAAGGAGTTGCCAGTGCTCCAGCTGCATCCGTTGGACCATCTATCCCATCAGTGCCAGCACTTAACAGAATAATTGGATTTTTAAACTTTTCATTGTATAATTCTAATGAAGAAGCAAGAGCTAATTCTTGATTTCGACCACCAGTGCCATTGCCTTTCACTTGAACTGTAGTTTCCCCTCCAAACAGTATGCATAAACCTTTACTTGCATCTAGTGCTTTTGTTTTATCTAAGATTTCAACAGCTTTTTCTCTATCAATGTTCATTAGTTCACATAAATGGAAGACTGTAGACTGCTTTTGTTGTAATGCTGCATCTACGAGTTGTATTATATTGTTTCCTACATCACATGCAAAACCACATAATTTATCTGTCATTATCACTGGTGTATAGTGAAGTTCTTTAGCTTTTTCAGAAGCAGCATTCAAAGCTAATTTATTATTTCCTATAATATAATTATTAACAAAATCAAAATTTTCATAATCTTCATTGCCATTATTTTTATCAGATTCTAATAATTGTAAAGCAGACTTTGGTAACATACTTTTTATTTTGTATTTCTCTAGTATGAATAAAGGTAAAGTTGGGTCATCAGTATTTTTTACTGTTGGACCACTAGCTATGAGTCCTAAAGGATCTCCTATTATATCTGAAAGAATAAGGCTTATTACCTGAAAAAAATTACAAAATTAATGTGCAGAAGCAACAATTAAATTCACATAAGATATTAAGGTAACGTTTCAGATACATAAAGTGATTTCGGGAGGTAAATTTTTTCTTTCATGAATTTGTTTTAAATATTTTTTATTAATTATAATGAAACTATTTTATTTCTATATTGTTCCATTTGTAATTAATAACAAGTCCTTTCTTTATTTCAATAATAAAAAATAAATTCCCTCACAGCTGATTCACTTTTCCTTCTGCCCATTTTACAAAGAGTTTGTGAGTAACATTTCCTGATTTACACTTTACATTATGTAATAACAGACAAATGATTATGGATTTAAAAGCAAATTTCATATATATATATATATATATATATATATATTTATATATATATTAATAGTATTAGAATTTATATTTTAAAATTCCAGTTTTATACATGTTTCAAACCCTTTAAATCATGATTTCTGGTCTTGTTAATATTTTAATAAATTTTTAGTATTTTCTTATTGAAAGGAGAAGTTTCGAAAGAACAATGAAAAGAGTCCATCTAAAATTTAGTTTATCTCTAGCACACTTGAAAGCTTAATTTTACAGTAGCTTTAAACTTTCTGGATAATCTACAAATGTTAATGCTTGCAACGGGTTGATATTTTAAAAGTGGAAGTGTTTGTTTATAACTTCTATTCATTTTGTAATATTGTTAATTTATAGCAACATAAAAATCAGACTAACAATTTGATTTTTTTCAATTAAAGATTTTTTTTTATGATGAAATTTATAATTTTGCAGAAATTAAAATGAGAATATGTGATCATCCTAATGTATTGCAATACTAGTCTGTGACTGTTAATTTAAGATAGGTAAAAGAACAAACAGAAATGCCCATTAATGTGTCAAAAATCTGTTTTAAAGGACAAAAACCTATTTTTACCACAGTTTTTGCCACATGTAGCAAAAACTTGCCAACCTGATTTGTGTTGTAATGGTTATAAAATTTGCTACTAAAAAACTATTTGGAGTTCTAAAAAAAAATATTACTCACTTGGGCTGGTTTAGCTAATTGAGCTAAACCTCCCCCTTTTAATGTAGATAATTTCTTCCTTATTACATTTATTTCTTCAATAGTTGCTCCATTAGATGCTAAAGCTTTTATGACATTTTGTTTTTCTTCTAAAGTCAAAGGAAATTTTGGAGATGGCAATAATGCTGAACCTCCCCCTGGTAAAAAAAAAAAAAAAAAAAAAAAAAATGCCACTTAAATATCACTCTGAATACAATATGGTTTAAAAATTATGTTAAACTATAAATTAATGTACCTGAAATTAATACAAAAAGAAGATCTGACTTTACCAGTGAAGTGACAAGTTCTGATATTTTTTGTGCTGCAAATAAGGAATCTTGATCTGGCATATTATTCATAGCTCCTTCATATACATTTAATTTTGAATTCTTCAGTTTATACCTAAAGTTTATAAACTGCAATATTTATATATATATATATATATATATATATTTATAATTATTTTTAATAAACATTGAACAACTTTTAAAAACATAGTTTATTTACTTGATTCACATATGTAATCACTAATCTAGTATAAAAAATATTGATCAAAGTTATAAAGTTAGTAGATTCAACCAAAATAATCCTGGTACTGGACAAATTGACTTTACCCACTTCAAGTTTTCCGATGTACATGAAAATTAATAGAAAATTATAAAGAAAGATGTGTATTTGGCTTGACTAAAGAACTAGGTTCCTCTGCCAACTTGGCGATAATGGTTTAAGTATGGTCATCTAACATTTTCTCTTGATCTCACCGGGTCCAAACAATCTCTATCTATATTATAATTTATATGATATTTGCATCCAGCTCTCCTTGTATAACTCTTTTCTTTTATATTAAAAGTGTGCAGTGCTTAAAAAATTTAAATATAACAAACCATTAATGGTTCAATATGGCTGATTTTTAATAAGTTGGAACTGTTGCTTTTGTAAACTGTTAAGGGATTAATTGCCCATAAATATAAATGTCCGGTTTTGAAATCATTTTCTTTAAGTAAGAGTATATAATTGTATTACAATGGCACATTGTGCATTAATTAAAGTCACCAGAAAAAGCAATAAATACAATGTTTAGATGGATTACCTTTGTGTTTTAGTAAATATCGCCAATATTTTCGCCAAATTTGCCAAGGGGAACCCAATTCTTAAGTAGTCCCCGTGTATTTAAACTAACTTTTTATAAACATAAAATAATTGAAAAATTTAATTTTGCGTTTTGACGTTAAACTTTACACAGCAGTCTATCTTTTAATATATTATAGTGATAACAATGCATGTTATATATTTATTTATGTATACAATAAGTATTATTAATAAAATAAACATGTAACAACATACCGTAATGTTTCATTAGGCAGTCCTGATGGTATTGAAATTACACCAGATACCATATGCTCTTGCAGTATATTTTCTAATGCCAAAGCCATTCCTAAAACTGCTTTTCCAAAGCCTACTATAAAGGCATTTTTGTTAATTAAAAATTCTTTTCCTTTAATATATATTTTATTTGTATGAATTTGAACTGAATTACGAATAAGTTTATCAGGTTGAACGGCAAAAATTGAGTATTCGTAAATATTTCTAGCATCAGTAATCATGTCATCCATTTTATGCGATTTTATTGAAATATTTTTGAAAGCCACAGTCCAAAACTTTTTCAAACTTCGCAATTGTCGCATCGAAAGTTAATGTAATTGACTTTTTTTTTCCCTATAACACTCAAAAGTTTCTGGTAATAAGCATTATATATTAAATGCAATATTCTAGCAACTAACCGAGATATTCCCGTAAGGTAGATGATTTTGTATTAAATGAACAAATTGCTTCAATGCTATATAAGATGCTACCATAATAGAAACAAACAACCATTCTTATCTCTGTTCAACTGTTTGTTTACATGCTGTTACAATGTCATTAATAACATGAGCTTCTGTATGGTGGATCTGCATACCAAAACTAACTGAAATGCGCATGCGTGAATACTGTACCGTTTCACCAAAAGATGACAACTCTTGCTACATTATTAACCAGTGGATCGGGACAGCCAATATCGGTGCTACAGTTCCATAGTGAAATTACTTGGTTCATTGGCTTCATTTATACACTAATATATTATAATATATCACTAATATATATATAATATAATTATTAACTAAACCTATTTAAGTAATCATGAGCTCGTGTCGAGGATTCTTCGATGCACACCTTCCGTTAAACAATGGAAGATGTGCATGAACTACTACACATTCCCCTACCATAGTACTATAGACTAAACATTTTAAAAAAATTTTATTTCATTTGGATTTTAATTATAAAAAACATGAAAATGTCATATTTATAATAAAAATATTTCACATTCATTCCGCCATCATATTGTGATGATTTTGTAAATTTGAGTAATCCTTTAACATTGTGGAAAAATATTGCTAATTATGAAGGATATGAAAATAACTTCCATGCTTCTGAGTCTGTTGACTGTTCTTTATTCATGCTGTGGCCCATTCTCTTTTAAATGAAGCAATAGATACAAAATAAAAACTAGAAAATAAGGAAAATGATTACAGTCAAAATATTTTAAAAGAAGTTTTTCAAGTTTTGCTCTGTACCTCTAAATTTGCAGAAGGCCAGACATATGTACAAAACAAGTTAGATAATATTTATGCATTCGTCAAAGAATGCCATTTTACAGATGAAGAAGAAAATAAGATCCATAAATATCTCAATGCCATATTAAATGTTTGTTATACAATCAAAGAAAATAATAGTAATAGCATTAAAATAAGGGAAGCTTCTTCAACTGTAAATATTAAACAGAAAATCAAGAAACAAAGTCGACATTTCCCCACTTGAAATTAAAGATGCTGTGGAAGCGTTTTAAAAAATCCAATTGTAGAAGAAATTCTAAATATGAAAGGTTTACTGTTGAATACAACAGAAATTACATCAATCAATACAGATTTTGATCACACCTGTTGCAGCACTAAACAAATAAGATTAATTTTTTATTTGTATGGTCTTTTACTTTTAAAATCATTAACAATAACTGGTAAAAATATGCAATCACATCGCATTATTCAGATATTGATGCTTATTTTCAGTTTATTTTAATGGATAGTAAATAACCTGATTTAAGCATGAAAAAATTAATCATTAAAATATCATTCAATGTAGTACGAATCATTATCCAGTAATCAATCATTAACCATATCGCCATTATCATATTGGTCGCCAAGAATTGTATAATTTCGTATCTTTCGTATTTTGTGAATGATTGATGCTGAAATTTTAACCTTCATCGATGACAGGAGTAGATTTATCTAAAGTAATATTAATTATTTTAAATACAGATCTGATTGAAAGAGAGAAAATAGCACACTCTTGTAATAATGGTCATTTTTATAAATGCATTCTAAAAAGTTGTGAATTGCAATTTTCCTCCTATTGTCTAAGGTTTTTAAGAAACTGACTGGAATTGACCACCAGCACCATGGGATTGACTTCACAGGGTGCTAATAAGTTTTTAGACGTAAATGGTACCAAGAGCTCACTAACTGGTCCTGCAATTCCCCCACATTGAGAGGGGGTAGAGTGGCAGTTTTCCAGGTGATTTTTACAAATGCTCTATTGAATTAATGTCAGGTGAATTTGGAGGGTAAGACATGACTTGAAAGTCATTGGAATGTTAATCGAACCATTGCCTGATGATTCGACCCTTATAACAAAGTGCACTATCCTGTTTGTAAACTCCATTCCCGCCGAAAATACTGTTGTCATAAATGGGTCAACCTACTCTGCAACGATGTGATGTGCATGAAGCGCACAGACGTCAGGGATTCTTCTATGGCGATAATGGGTCCTAATGTGCTCCATGAAAGCATTGCCCACACCAAAATATACCCTCCACCTGCTTGTCTCCATTTAACTATGCATCCGGGAGCATGGGTTTCCTACTTCGGAAATTGACATATTAGCACATCTTCGTCAATATGATTGACCAGAAAATGTGATTCATCTGAAGATGCAACTTTATTCCATTTTTCTAATGTCCAATTCCGATGTTTCTTAGCCCATTGCAGACGCAGCTAGCGATGACATTTGCCAGTGCAGGGACATGAATCGGTCTTTGTCTGCGTAGGTCCATGCGCAGCAATGTACCCTGCACAATGTGGAGACAAACACTATCTGGGTCGCCACTTTTGTGGCTGATGGTGGTTTTGGCTGTTGTATCTCTCCAGTCACTCCGAACAATACGCAGCAATCTCCACTCTCCTCCGAAATCAATGCGCCTTGGACGACACACCGCTGGCCAGCGACTTGTTGTTTCACCATCCATAAACCACTTTCTGTATGTGCTCACAACAATTGACCTCGATATCTCCCAGTGGCCAAGTCATAACGATTTGACTTTTATCAAACATCAGATAAATCAGCTACTTTTCGCATTATGTCGCTAATTACGCTATGTTTTGAAAGGCAATGCATAGCTGATTTATATACTCCAACATCAGCCGCGCAAACACAGTGATTTTGTCTTGGAGAGAGCCCATTGTTTTAAATGGAGGGTGGTCTTATGTAATGTCTCTTCGGTGTATATATATGTGTGTGTGAAAACTATTTAAGCTCAATTGCCTGTCTGACCTTTAAGAATAATAGTCATTATCTTTATGGGGTTTCTCTGCATAAGAAACGTATAGGTTAAAGTAGATAAATTGGAAAAAATATATTTTGTTATTTTAAAATTAAAGTTACGTAACACAATTATACATGTCTTACTTATACTTGTCTTGATTATACATGTTCATACAAATTTTAAGAAATCGTTTTCAAAATAACTATTCCATTCTTGCCTTATTGGCTATTTGCATTATATTCATAGGTATTTGTAAAGTTTTACAACAACAAAGTAGGGAGTAGTTTTACTTTATTTTATAATTTGTGAATCTAAATCTAGAATACCATTTAATTTTACCTCTTAAGAAAAAAGTAAATTAATAAATTTAAGAAAATAAATTTTTATATTACACATAATGCTATCTCATAGTAACTATAAAAATAAAAGATTATACCTGAAAATATTTATAATATATTCAAAATCACTGAAATGCAGGTTAACAAACATGTAATAATTTATTTCAAAAGCACGGTTATGAAAAATCCGGATTAGAGGGAAGACTAAAGAATCTCTCACATCCCTAGTTTATAACGATGAATTATAACGATGAATTAAATGCTTTTGATAGTACACAGAATCAAATCAAATAAGAAAGGAGAAATTAGGCCCCCCCAGAAAAAAATGCGTGGGTGTGTCATCTGTCTAGCTATGCATAGTCAACAGATACTCAGGAGAGGAACTCCTGAGTATCTGTTGAACTGAGGAGAGGAACTCCTGAGTTCCTCTCCTGGCTCTAATTAGAGCCATTATGAGTCTTGCGGGATCGCAGGCTTTCTTACCCTCTTCCTCCCTGCTGTTTTCATTTGTCTCAAGATATGGGGTCCTCTCACTTTTCGTAATCCATAGGCCATAGTGTGAAGACTATATAATAAATTCACAGATAAAATTTACAGATGCATGAACATGAAAATCATTTGTAACTGAATGATTTAACTACAGAAATTAATAGAGAAAGACATTGTTCACTGAATATAATAAATAAATTTCTGAAAGAGAATTAACTATAATGCTTATAATTTTTATTGCAATAAGCTGTAACTAATAAATGCTATCTTATATATAATAACTTATATAATTTATTAATTATGAAAACCTAGATAGAGTATTCAAATGGTATTGAAACTGTATTGGAAAAATAGAATTATTTGATCAAAATTTGCCCTTTTTTTTCTTATAAAAAAAAACAAACAAACAAAAAACACTTTCGCCAATGGTGATGATGGTGACTATCCAAAATAACATTTGTTAATGAACGCAGTAATTCTTTTCTGTACTTTTACTTTTTCACGTAAATTTGGTTTTTTCTAGTAGTACAAAGTTGACACTTTTCTTTTAAATTTTTTAAAAGTTTTTAAATCCTAGTTCAATTTTGGTCATTTTTTACTTTTTTTACCAGTAATCAGAAAACATGATAAGATCCATGATTTATAATATAAAATTTCATTAGACATGGTGGTGACAGTATTCTGATGTATTTACTTCATGGTTGTTATATCTTATCTCATTAATTCTATAAAATTGAGCATCATATTTAAACGCACGTAGAATTAGACATTTATTCATTCTTGAACACTAGAATGTTTGAGAATACTAATAGCAAGTGAATCTACAAATTTTGTGCGCTTGGAAGTAAAATTTTTTAAAAACTTGCATTAATAGGCGTGCCTGTAAAATTTCGCGCCATTATCGGCAAACTGTGGGCGCGTGCTTAAAATTTTGAAAAATGTGACCACGATTTTTGAGAGCTATTTGTAAAACTTTTTCTTTCGTACGAAGCTTTTGTGACAGCAGAAACAGATGCACATAATGAAGCTTGTAGATCATGTAGTGCGAAGTTTTAGAGTTGCTAAAGTTTTTCATGACAACACAGATCGTATAAACAGTATAGACTTTACATACGATGGGAATACACTCATTTCAAGTAGTGATGACGAGACAATTGTTCTTTACGATTGTCAGAAGGGAGTGTAAGTCTCAATTTTTAAAGACATTTTGCAACTAAAGCTAAATAAAAAATTTGTTTATATATTCCATGAATATATAATCAAAATGGCGCCCAAATTACAAATTCATTTAACCTTGAAATTAATCTTAGAATTAATAAGTAGGATGTAGGTAAGACCACCAGTGTTTTGTGGTGTTTTAAAAACATTTTCAATATTTTATAAAGCTAGA
Source organism: Pardosa pseudoannulata (assembly GCA_032207245.1). Taxonomy (NCBI): domain Eukaryota; kingdom Metazoa; phylum Arthropoda; class Arachnida; order Araneae; family Lycosidae; genus Pardosa; species Pardosa pseudoannulata. The sequence goes on from CM063500.1 coordinate 57,030,547, forward strand.
GGGACTTAAATTTTATTTCTTGAATTATTGCCTGTGTACTTGCATAATGTAAAAGTGAACCATGTAAGAATTGGGCATAAATTTGAGTATTCTACATTTGCTGCAAAAATATCCAGAATGTAAAATTACAATTTCGAAGTTTCAGTAAGGTGCATTGTTAGAGTTCTGATTGGGCATACAAGAATTAAAAATAACTTATTTATTCTTTTTTTTTTTGCTATGATTCTTTGTTATATTTTTATCTTTATATACAACAGCAATATAAATTCATCACTATGATGGTGAACTTTTAGTATGCTTAGTGAGAAATTACTGTTGTAGCTTTTTTTCTACAGCTTTTGTTATCTATTCTTTTCAAACCGACAATAAATTTCTTTTATTTGTTTTAAAACAGATAAAAAATATAACTTTGTAATTTTTTTATTGCTTTAAATGCTTTTTTATAATCTTTTTAAAATTTGTTAATATATTGATTATTAGGAGGGATTTGTTCTATTGTATAATTGCACGATTTTGACAGTAAGCTTTTAAATCTTTAAACCGCTACCTGTGTATTTTTCTAGGACTAGATATCTGATTTCTACTTCTCAGCAATGAGGAAAAGAGATCTTTTTATTGCTTTCTATTATATGTATAGGCATTAAAGTTTTCAATTCAGAGTAGAAATTTTAATGAGTTGAAACTGATTTTGACCAGAACACTGGATAAAACTGTTTTTACCAATTTATATATGGTCATAAATGGTTTTAAAAAATAATTTGTTCAATTAAAAGTAACATAAGTAAAATGTGACAATGAAATTAACAATGTACTCACTAGTTTATCCCTTTGAATGCCAGTCATTTCTACTGGTTATATATCAACACATATCTTAAATCTTAGTTATGAACTGAACTGAATAAAATGGATATGGAGTTTAGACATCTTTGAATAATATATCATGTCAAGTTAGTGATCACCTAGCATTTTAAACATCATAGGATGCCATTTATGAATAGAAAAAATGTTGTGAAAGAATATTTATATCATATTACATGTAAAAGATCTATTATAAAATGGAGTCTATAATAGATAAAATAATTGTCATGATTTCAATCTATGTGCCTGCTGAAAAAGTAATTTATGTGTGCTGTTCGAAAAATCATAAAGTGTCAATCCAAATGGAAAATTTATAAATAATAGAAATTGCAAATTTTGTAGATTGTTTATAGGATTGCCCTTTACTTACTGTCAAAGAGAAAATTTTAAGGCTATTTTTTAGTGGTATCTAAAAGGAGACGATAGACATCAAAGGGTAATTAGTAAAATATGCATATGCAATATAATAAAAATGTTATTATATTGCATAATAACATTTTTATTATATTGCATAGAATTTAAATATATAAGCCATTTGTTGTTAAAATATAAAACATGAGGTTTAGTTAAAGAAGATTAAAGCTATTGATATAAATTTGATTAATTCACATTACATCTAATGAACTGTTGTGCCAGCTCTTCATCAAAAGAAGTTATTTTCTAAGTGTTTAATAATCTAAAAAATAAATTATAAAACAGTCTAAATTTAGGAGCAATGTCGAAACTTGTCACTTGCAATTGTTTTTTAAATTCAACTTAAGTTGCTGAAATGGTTTGTGCGAAAAAATAATTAAAGCATTTGTATTGTAACATGGTATTATGTTATTAATGTTATGACTTTTTTTTTAAAATTTGGGTTTCACTGGTGTTATTATATTTATACTAACTTAAACTTAACTTTCTGGTGATACAAACGACTTGGAGCCTTGACTTATGGTGCCAATTTCTGTTTTTGAGACCAAGAGCCCTAGGATATTGAGCTAAGGTTAGGTGAAAAATTTATGCAGAACCCCCAGTATTTAGTCCCCAAGTATGCTTGGTCCTCAGTTTGTTTACTTCCTGAAGGGATGAAAGACTGAGTCAACTTTGCCTAGCCCGAGGATCAAATATCCTGTGTCTTGGGAGTGCAAAGCGCAATCCCAACATTACTGGGCTTCTGTTTAATTTATATTATATTTTTTTAACAAATATTAACTTAATTTTAACATATGCTGGTAAAATTATTTGATTAGTATTCAATAAATTGAATAGTAAATTTCAGCATATTGATGACTACGACAGTTAAAACTGCTTTAAACCCCTATACTTAAAATTGATACAACCCTGTTTAAATTACACATAAAAATACAATCTAATACCTTTACCACTTAAATTACTTAATTGTATAAGGGGACATATTGTCTTGGTTTGATTCTGATATGTTGTTATTGGTTTGTCTGTTATGTACTTTGATTCTCTGATTTCACATTAAATGACAAAGTTTTATTTAATCATGATGCTAACATGTAAATGTTACAATTACTGCACTGTTCTCTTGTGAGTTGCTATGCTTTTAAATATATTTTTTACTAATGTCTGTTGCTCTATATAAATGAGATTACATATAAGGCTTTTTAATTATAAAAATAAAATTTTGAGGAACAACTTTTTACTGTATTTGTTATAAGGTTTATATGAAAAAGGAATATTATGTTAATAGTTTATGTATTCATATTATTCATGTGGTCTCTTTAATAATTTATAATTTCTACCAGTTTCTGCAATATATATATTGATTTCAGTATATGACCGAAAAAAAAAGAACGTTATAGTTTGAAAAATTTTTTGTTGACAATTTAAAACAAAGTAATTTAAGGTTAAATACAGTTTATAATTTCCCTCAGATATTTGATGAGCTCCCATTAACTGGGGATATTATTTTATTAAGACATTGCAGTTACCTTTGTTGTTTCAGTTTACTTAGCAGTGGTTCTTATTGCTATTTTAATTCTTTCCAGCCTTTCTTCATTTTATTACAATTACCCTGCTGTGCAACATCTACCCAAAATAATGGTAATTTTTTTTTGTACTGAAAGGAATAATTTTTTTTTTAATGATGGTAAGGTGTAAAGCATTAGTAATATATATGCTTGAACTTAATGTATGCATAGAGTAAATTATGTGACTTGAAGTATTTGGTTCTGTTGAGAATTTTTTTTAACGGCAGAAATTGGTATTAAAGCTTTTATTCATAGTATTTTTTATTCCAAAGGATTACTTTTGTAATGTATCTTAAAATTGTGATGCAAATATTTCTGAATTTGTCTTTTCAAACCCTTCTTGCAAATTTTGGATATGTATAACCCTTATCAAAGTAATAACCCTCATTAGTTTTAGTGCATCGTCTCCAATCCCTCCCCCCAAAAAAGTATCCCTTTATAAAGGAAAATTGTAAGTTAAGGAAGATATTTTTTGTTAATCTAATTTTTTTAATGTGTAGTAGCATAATTAACCCTCTGACTGCTCAATTTATAACCCGAGATCTCTTTAAAAATTACATAATTTTTGTTGCATAGTTTAAGTATATACATAAATTGGAGAATTGAAATACTAATTTTTTTTTCTAGAAAAGATTTTTATATTGACTTTTATAATGATAAACTAAGCTTTCAGAAAAACTAATTTCAGATGTTATCGCAAAAAAATTAATTTTTTAATAAATTTCAGCTGAAATACAGTTAATTTCTGTTTATAGCATACTATCTATAATTCTATTATCTAATATAACTATAGTTCTAGTCATATAATTCTATCTATTATCTAATTAAATGTCTAATACTGTATTAATTTATTCCACTGGTTAAACGGTGAAAAGGTGGAATGTGTTTCTTAATAAAGGAAGAAAAACACATGTCCGCGAAAATTGCAGGATGAGCAAATTTTACTACATTTGAATTACTGAGTTTAAAGTGAGAAATTTAAGTTTTTTAAAGACTTAAAAATATAAATTCACTTAATGCTGTAGAGAGTAGTTTAAACTTTTTTATTCTCAGCAAACTTGGCATACCTTTGGGGACTCCAAGGTGATGCAGCCTAATTTAAAAACTGCAGAAATAGAGCAGCAATCACATCTTGGGATAAATACAATAACAATTATTAGTATATTTTGATAGTATTGCTGTGGTAAGAGAACACCACTCAAATTTCAAGTACCTTCATACCTTTGATAATATTACAGTGTAGTCGTTTTTTCTATATTGCTCTTCAATAACACTGGCATATGATCGGGTACCCAGTTTGAGAACTGTAGCTGTAGGAAAGAACTAAAGTTTTTTCTAAGCAAAAAAAGTTTTTTTCCCTGAGATTTTGGTTTGAGGCCTTTTTTTTTTTTTTTTTTTAAATCGATAATATTTGAGTTTTTCTTTCTCCTCTGATTTTCAAATAAAACATTCCTGTATATTTGTTCATAAATTCTGCGTACTCATTGACATTAAAAATATCATTATATTTCTGGTAAAATTAGAGCTATTTTACATGCTGTAGAAAATTATTTCCAAATTTGAATCTTCCTCAAATAATATAGTAGACAATCAAGTTTGTAATATTCCGGCTGGTTTAGTGTCTTCATTGTTTGTTATAACTTTTTACCATCTTATTGTTTGAGTTTAGATTGTAACTTAAGATAAAATGGTTTTTGTCTATTCTTGTGATTGTACATGCATGTAATTCCTAGTTCAAGCCAAATAGTAGTTTTAATATGCTTTGAGAATAGGTAAGAATATCAATTTGTCATTTGTGATTAGTATACATATATAGAAGGGTTTTGAATATTAACTTTAACAATCCTTCAGCAATAATAACAAATGAAAATTACTTGGTTTACATTTTATTTTTATTGTAATATCTTCTAATTTATGAAATTTTCTTCTTCTAGTCACATTCGTACGCTCTTAAGCAAGAAATATGGGGTGGATTTGATCCGTTATACTCATGCACCTAATACAGCAATTCATAGTTCAACTAAAGTAGATGGTAACAAAATTCAATATAAATTTTGACCACTGTTTCATTTTTAATTGTAATATAATTTTGTAATACTTTTTAAACAAGTTTTAGTTTTATGTATTTAAAATTTATCACAATATCTCTAAGATTAATATGAGCTTTTCAAATATATTTAAAAATTTTTCGTATTGCTGTCAGATGAATTTTGACAGCTTTGAGTGTTTGACACAGAAGTGAGATAGTTGTATTGATCTAAATTTTGTAAAATAATGTTTTTGTAACATCAGTTTGCATATTTATTGCACAGATCTCATAAGTTAATAGTTTGCTAATTAATGGATTATAAATAAAAATAACTAATTATAAATTAGAGTAAAGAGTTTAGTTAACTAGAATTGTTATGTAATGGTATAATGTATTTTCTTTTACTCTGTAAAATGTCTATGTCTGTGATCATTTAGATAGTTTGTTAGCTCTGGAAAGTTAAGGCTATATATATATATATATATATATATATATATATATATATATAATATTATAGATATTTAATTTTTTTCCTTTTGCTTTTAGATACTCTTAGGTATCTCTCTCTCCATGACAATAAATATCTTCGATACTATCCTGGTCACACAAAAAAGTAAGATGATTATTTATTAAAACTTATATTTTAAGTATTTGATATTGCAGTTCTGAATTGTTGGAAGTTTTAGTTCTGTATTAGACTATCCTTTAAACCTTTACCAACCAACCTACATTGGGATTTGTTCTGTAAAACTTGTGAAAATTTTATTTTTAGAACGAGTCATTTATCGTTATGCGTTAACAACTGGCTGCAAATTTTTAATTTGTTCATTGATGCACCATTAGAAATCCAATAAAAATTTTCTTAATTTTAATTTTTAATATTTAAAACATTCTGAATTTAAAAGTTTATGGAAATAAGATTAACTAGATTTTGGAAGGTTTTTAGATAATTTATTAAAAGTCTTAGACATTTATGTTAATTGTAGTAATTCCACTTATGATTTTGTTAAAAGAATGCTTTTAGTAGGTACTTATCCTTCAAATTTAAATGATTTAAAACTTCTTAATCAATTCAGAACTGGAAAAAGATAGAAGGTTTGCACAGTTTTTCATCTTAAGTGCAATTTCATTTAAAAATAACTAATTCAGTATACTGTAATTAACACATTATAATCACTGATAGTATCTGAATATACTGGAACAAAAATTTCGTGATATTAAAACATTTTTTAAATATTAAAGTTGTTTTGTTTGAATAAAAATGGTTTCATTTTAATAAAATTTATATTAACTGTTGGAAAAAAAATGGATATTTTAAAATTTGAACAAATTATTAGTAAAATAACATATTGCCTAACAAATTTCATAAATTTAATTAATTGAGTAAATAATTTTACAAATAGCAGTTATTTCATATCCGCTTGCCAGTCATTTGCACTTAAATTATCTACAAAATCAAATATTTTTGTCTCATCTTGAATAGTCAGATTCTTTCATACTTGTATTAAAAAAATTACTTTTCCCCATTTCCCTGTTTGATTTGTTCATTAACTTACAAATTTTACTCTCACTTAAGTATTTCACTCTTTTTGCATGATTGCTAAAATAAAACACCAAAAATATATAAAACACTATTTAGCAAATAACAATTTTACTTCTATTTCTAACCATAAAAAACATTTCATCCTTTCTCCATTCAGTTATAATATAAACACCCAGCACTAAATAAATCTAAAAATCAAATGTGCTGTTATTTGCATGTTCAAAATCTTCTAATTAAAAAAGAAAAAAATCAGATGTAAAAGTGTATATTTAGTCAATCCTGTATGGAATATTATTCAAAAATATAAAAAGACTTCAATTGCCACCTAGGATCATTTATACATTTAAATGAATTGTTCCAATATCAAATCCTTACAGTGTGTCTACAGTCCTGTACATAGATTTCAAGGCCATAGGCAAAGGAGGGGTTTTAGGGGACGGTCCCTCCCCAAAATCCAAAAATTCAAAAAGACCGTTTCATGGAAAGAAAATTGATCATGTGTGTGGGTGTGTCATCTGCTTAGCTGGGCATAGACAACAGTGTTCTAAAAAAGAGACCTCTTCAGCCATAAATGTCTTGTGGGGCCATAGGCTTTCCCACACCCACATCCCCTGGGGTCATTTGTCTGAAGATCATTTTCCCTAACCTATATCCTGTAATCCTTGTCATCCTCTTCCTATCTAGAGTGCTCCATGATGAGTATTTTGAGACAGATTCTATTTTCTAAAATATCTTCAACTTATTAAGTTAGACTAGATTTTTGGTGTATAGCTAAATAAGAGAGAAATTTAAATAAATAAATGTAAAAATACTTTTTAATGTTCATTTTACTATTAAATTCATTGTGCAGATACTTCATTACTCATTCTAAGCCTTAAATTTGTTCATTATATCGTATTTTAATCATTTTTATATTTAAAACCCCATTGTGTTACTCATTACAGATATACATACATAAGAAAACCTGTTTTACTGAAGTATCATTCCCAAAAAACTCTTTCCCCTTGGTCCCCCTCCGAAAATAATTTCTGGCTACAGCCTTGATAAATTTGCATGATCATGTATATGTAATCATAATCCTCAAAAGGTTAATAAAAATAAAAAAAAATTAAAGGTTTAAGTTTATGTTGTTGTAGATAAAATGGATAAATTAACCCAATTAAAAAAAATATATTGTGTTGTAGCTAAAATGAAAAAAAAACTTCATTAGTTTTTTCTACTTTTATGCAAATTTTTATGTAGATTCACTTTTCTAACACTTTTATCATTATAACTGTACACTACAATTGCTCACATTCTGGTATAATTCCCAATTAATACAGCTTAAGTTTATTATATTTTCTACATGCAATATTTTGTTATATTTTTTGTTATTGATATATGAAATTATTTGTTCTGAATGTATAAAAGCTAGATCTTAAAGAGATGTTACATATGCTTATATACAAGTACTCTAATGCAAAATTTATTTTATAGAGTTACATCACTATGTATGTCTCCTGTCGATGATACTTTTATGTCAAGCTCATTAGATAAGTCAATTCGAATATGGGATTTACGGTCACCTAATTGTCAGGTAAATATTCTTAAGGAATTTCACCTTGTATTGTGAGTATTCTTTGAAGTAGCCCTTTTCTTAATTTTCAATTAATCAAAAAGGAATGTTAAAATTTTCTCTGGCAAGGCATACAACCAAAAATTTTCTGTGATATCCACTTTAACAAACTTAAATATATTTTTGTACATAAAAAAATAAGAATTTCATCTGTAAGTGGTGGGAGATAAGCAAAATAAGGCTCCATGCTGTTTGCTGGTTTTTAGATTTTTATTTTTTACTCATATTGTTTTAAAGTAACTAATTCTTATTTAAGCATCAAATGAAAGAAAAAAAAATCAGATTTTGGTCATCCTTAAAATTTAGTAGCCCCCACCTCCTTTTATCTTTTTTAAAATTTTATTTTTAACCTTACTACTAACAAAAATTCAAACATATATGTGTGTATGTGTTTGTACATACTCATACACACATACCCTCCAGTCATTTAGTGAGTCACTTTTCTCACTTCTAGTCACTTTTTTTAACAATTGATCATATTTGTCACTTTTGATGAAATTACACCCTAAAAGTTCTTTTTCCAAGAAGATGGGTCAATTTTTTGTACGTCAGACCCTAAAGATTAGACACTTTGAGATTTGAACATTTTTTTAAAGATAACTGCATACATTTGTTCAATAATCTATTAGCCCAGATCTGGGGCTAATAGATATGCAGTGTATGCATGCACACAAGGTGCCAAATTTCTAGGGTGGTTAATTGAATATATATTAAGTATATGCTTTGATAGGGTTTGGCTAAATACTATCTTGCATGCAAGAATAGGGGCAGCCAAATATTACTTTGGCTTGGTTCTGGAGTGCTATGGTCTACCTTTTTTCAGCACAAGGGCTAATGAGACCAAGACCTACAGCTTAAAGCCAATTCCGAATGGCTATGTACATCCATGCCACAGTGGGATTCGAACCCATGAACTCCAGTACCGAAGGCCAGCACCATAACCAATCGGCCATCGTTCAGCCCAGCCAAATATTACTTTGCATGTAGGTAGTTAATATCACAGATCCGACCCTGTTGGTATGTATCTGTGTATATATATATATATATATATATATATATATATGTGTGTGTGTGTGTGTGTGTAATCACGTGATTTACAAGGCCAGTCACATCAAATCATAGCCTCTATTCTTTTTAACTTGCCTGGGCTACTGGGCAAGGAGAATCCTAAGAGATTAGCTTATAATGAATAAAGTAGTCTTGGCTCCATTGAAAGAGAGCATGCAATTCTGAGAACAATTTAGATCTTTATTGAAAAGCTGCTAAAAAGACATCTTCAATAGTCAACAGTAGACAAGAGAATGTACATAAAAACACATGCTGGAACAAAGATGGACACCAGAGTAAGATGGAGACGAGGTGTTTCCTAAAGAAAGTAGCTTAGTTTGCATTATAACAGGAAAAGGGAACTTAGATTGGATGGGAAAACTGAGCCATTTGCAAATAGCAGATGGAAAATGCAGTGAGTAGACAAAAAATTTACATCTATTGCAGAAAAAACTTTGGGAAATGTGTTGGAAGAATTTTACGTTGAGAATACTCCTTTAATTAAGATATTTTGATAAGAGATTAAGATAAGAAAAATAGATTTTAAGGAATTAGAATGGGAGAGAGGAGATTTTTAAAGAGATAATTGAAATATAATAATTTTCATATGTTACATATATGTTTATATAAAGCATGTATTTATTTACTCTAACATACACATATGAGTTTATTTAGATTTAACAAAATATATAGTAGGATTTGGAGTAGAAATACGCCTACAGGTCTTAAATAAGTCATACAAATTTTTGTACATTGTAGAATATTCTTTGTCAAATATGGCCTTTATATTATTCAAAAGAAAAATTGTCTTTTATCCCCACTCCGTCTCAACACCTCACTTTCCAGGGCTGTTTCCCCCTCCCCCAGAATCTGATTTTTGTATTATTTTTATGGGATAAAAGTCATTTGTTGTTTTATGAGATATCTCCCTAAATCATTATTTCATCGGTAACTATGCTAATTCTGTAATTTCTTAATCAATTTTAAATATTTCAGGGTGTTATGCATGTACCTGGGAGTAGACCTGTAGTAAATTTTGATCCAGAAGGTTTGATTTTTGCTGTTGGTTATAATTCAGAAATGGTAAAGCTGTATGATTTAAAGTCTTTTGATAAAGTAAGTATAGGAATAAATGTGTTTAAATGCATGTATTTTCATTAGTGTCTAATTCATAATTTACTTACAGTAAATTATTGTTATGATTACTTAAAGTAAAAAATATTGTCCGTATTCTTATGCAAATTTATATTCAGTTTAAAAATTGAAACTGAAGGAAAATACTGCAATAATAATTAATAAAGGATGATTATCTTACCTTTGAAAAATTGCTTACTGATTTTTGTACTGATATTTTTACTATGTTGACAAAAAAAAAGAAAAAAGAAAGAAAGAAAAGGGGTAAAAGTTATTAATAAATCTTTCTTAGATTATAGACAAGAGGCTAATAACCTATTGCTTTCCTCTAAGTTATGTAGTTTAGTGTATATTATTGTTATTATGCTATAGTTTATATAGTTTTATAGTTAGTGTGTATTATTTTACAGCTTAGTGTATATGTTAAGTAAAATAATGTTTAAACAATTTAAAATAAAGGACTTTTTTTCAGAAATTCTATTGCAGTTTATATGAAGCTTACTTTTAATCTTCTTAATCATAAAAAATTACATTAACTTTCTTACTCTAAAAATTCACTAATGAATTCAAAGTTCATTTTATTAAGGACTGTTTTTCAAAGTAGATTTCATCAATTTGCATATATTTATTATAGAACAGTATGCAATGTTTAAATAATTTTTCCAAAGAAAATGTTTTTTTCCTACTGAATCCTACAATTTATATTTTAGGGGCCATTTAATACATTCAAACTTCCCCAGGATAAGGACTGTGATTGGACTGGTTTAAAATTTAGTCCAGATGGTAAAACCATTCTTATATCTACAAACGGAAATGTGATTCATCTTATAGATGCATTTCAAGGGACACCATTGCAAACATTTACAGTAAGTAAAGTTTATTTTTATTTATTTAATCATGTGTTCCTTAAAATCTCCAATTTTGTTGCCCTTAAAAGCTTTAATTGTTATGGTAGGTCCTAAATTTTAGAACAAATTAAAATTTTAACAGCAGCCTAATCTCTCTATATATGACGCATTTGTTGTCTTTTTGCCTGTTCCCTTATAACTCAAGATCCAGATAACCAAATAACATAAAATTTGGTATACGTACAGAAAATGACATGGGAAAGATTCTTAAACAGGTTTCGTTCCATCCCAACCTTGTTCTGGCCTCCTCCAGCCGAAAGTAGTGCTCCATGTGACTGTTCTGAGCTGTGGGTACATTTTAGAGAAAACTTTTACTAAACAAAAATGGTAACTAAACACAATACTTATTTGTTATATTAACTTTACTGCAAGCAAATACTGCTAAAAATATCACATTCAGCAAAATCTCAAGGATCAGGATTGGTTTTCTCACAGAACAATTCTGGCAAGCAGAAATGATGTGGTTGAGAAGCTCAATGTCACCATTCAGAAGCAGTTTCCAGGGCAAGAATATGCCTACAAGTCCATAGACTGCATCCTTAATGATCATGAAGCAGTACAATATCCCTTTGAGTTCTTGAATTCCATCCAGACTCCTGATTTGCAAGCCCACTACTTGACTCTGAAAGTTGGTGCTCCAATAATGCTGATCTGTTATATTGATGCACCCAGGTTGTGTAATGGCAAAGTTTAATTGTGAAAAAGCTGATGCAACATGTCATTCAAACCACAGTACTCACAGGGTGTGCTAGGGTGAGGATGTCTTCATTCCAAGAATACTTATCATTCCCTCAGACAACACCATACAATTTAAGAGAATACAGTTCCCTTTGAAACTGTGCTTTGAAATGACAATGAACGAGTCACAGGGCCAGTCTCTTGGGATTGCTAGTATAGACTTGCAGACACGATGCTCTTCTCATGGGCAGTTGTATGTGGCCTGCTCCAGAGTGGGCAAAGAGGAAAATCTTTTTGTACACTCTCCAAATGGAACTGCCAAAAATGTTGTCTATTACATTGCTTTAAGATAAATGCACCTTTTTATTGCATGCAAATAAATAGTTTTGTACGCTTCTACAGAAAACCTTATTTTAAACCCGGGCAAAGCCAGGTACTTGCAGCTAGTTTGAAATAAATCTGTAAAAGTGAAAGCCTATCATATAGCATCACCAAGAAATTATATGATCCATCACAAAATGAAGTTTCATCAAAGTATTGTGAGTCTGTCTTTTTAGGACTTTCTGTTGCAAAATATATTTCTATGAAAAAGTCAAATCATACACTCTTTCTAAGCTCCTTTATGTATCAATCTGTCAAGCCTCTATACAGCTTTAGAAATGAAGTTTAACTGCAAATGTGCGTTTATTAGTTGTTGCTGTATTGTTTCAGTATTAGACTAAATTGACTATTTAAAAATTCTGCAAATTGAGAAAATTTTATGAGAATTTCATAAATTCAGGAACTTTCTGTAAAATTTTGTATTTATTGATTTTAATGAAAATTATAAATCTGAACAAGTTTCTATTAGCCGTAAATGGCCTTTAAAGTTGAAAGACCCCTAAATCTTTAAAAAGCCCTTTAATTTTTACTATCAGGATGGTCTTTAAAAACGTTGACACTCAAAAGTCTTTAAAATTCTACAGTTTTCAATTTTAAAAATCTGTTTCGTCTCTTTATTTGTTAATTATAACAGGTTATTTAATTATTAATTATTAAACTTTCCATGTTTTTATTAATTAAATAATGGTTTTAAAAATATAAAGTCTTAATTTGTTATATATATTACTTTCAAACAGTATTCCTTATCTATATTGCAATTTTAATACCTTTAGAAATTTTTTTCCATTTCTATTCCCTTAAATTTTTTTAAAGTATTTTCTGCTGCTTACATATCTGCATGCTCAAAATAATTTTGTCTTTGGGATAGAGTAGTGAGTGTTTGACATTTTTAATAATTTTGGCACATTTAACTCTGACTGTATCCTTTACATATTTTCTGATTACATAAAATATTGTTGAATTTAAGCAGTATTTATTTATGCTCTGAGAGTTAGACCTGTGTTCTTAAATCACAAATTCTTATAATTACATTTATGTGGTGCATAAATTTATTTTTTGAATAATTAGAAATTGCTGCACAATGAATTCTGTTACGATTTTTAGACAGTGTTTGTCACTTTTCTAAAATCACTCCCTGCCACTAAAAAACAAACTTTTAGGTAAAAGGTTGTACTGGATATGCACAGTTTACAGTGTTAAAGCACTTCTCTGGGAATTGCAAAATAAAATGGCCAAGGAAAATATAGAATAATCAAAAGGAAGGGAAAATTACAAATATTTTTTAAAAGTTGGTGTAAAAATAGATTTATCTTTCTAAGCTGCTTGCTGTAAGTTTATTGTGTGCAAATTTTATAAAACCAATCTAAAAGACTATTAAAATATACTACTTTTAAATTAATAACTTTACTGATTAATACTGATAACTATCACCACTTCTAAATTTAATTACATCTGAGCTAATATTGCATGTCATCAGAGAATTTTTATAGTTTTGATCAGGAAAAGATAGTGAATTTATCAAACATGTTTTGTTGGGAATCCCTTATTTTCTTCTATTAGAATTATTATTATAGAGAAGGCTGGAACTAATTAATTACTGATATTGAAAGCTATGTATCTACTATTTGCATTTATTTTTGAGATTAAATGTATGACAAATTTTTGATATGTATCTAACATTTCAACAGAAAGCTTTTTCTTTCTAACATTAGAGCATTAATTTTTAAAAAAATCCCTCTTATGTCACCTAGATTTATGGGCTTGTATTCATAGGTGTGATTTGGATTTTGTGCATGTTGTCTTTGCATTGTGATATTTTTAAAGCTCTTTAATAATTTCAAATTTATATTTATTGAATAGTATTAAATTTGTAGAATAATATGCAAATCTGATATGTATAATCTTATTTTGTTGTTGAATTTGCTGTTTTCTTTCTTTCAGGGTCATGTTAATAACAAAGGAATACCATTAGAAGCATCATTTAGTCCTGACTCTCAGTTTGTATTTAGTGGTAAGGGTTATTTACATTTGATTACCATATATTTCTGTGTATAATGCCAGAATTTTTTAAAAACTTTTTATTATAGACCTAAAGTGGGGGGATTGGTATATATAAGATCCATGGAACAGATATAATATAAAGACTTTAGTAATGTTTTTATCATTGTCAAAAAAATAAAAAATAAAAAAATTGCCAAATTGGCAAACATGAAAGAAACATTAAAAAAGGAAAGAGGAAAAAGAAAATATGTAATGGTACATAAATAAATGAATTTTGGAAGAAAATATGAATCTTACCTGTGCTACAATCAAACTAAAATAGGGTAAAAAGACACAATTTTAAAGACTTTCCAAAAAAACTTATGACAAATCTGTAGTGGATCAGCTGATCAAGTAGAAAATATACATCTACATAAGCAGAGAGCAGGTAATAAATTGGTAAAAATTGCAATTAAAATGTTTTTTAAAGTTTATATTGCTTAAATTTATAAAAAAGTGGTAGCTTGAGATAGGGCTACTAGGGTCATTGGCTTGAGTGAAAATGTTATTGCCACAATTCTGAAACTGGGTTCTATAGCAGCAATCAAGAAAATTTGGCTTTAAATTGTGAAATAAATAAATAAATAAATAAAAAAAAAACAATAAGATGCTTAACAGTTAAATTTTAAGTTGTCTTCCTTCACCACTGTCGAAATGTGCTAAGATATGTCCTAGTATTTGTGGTTGATCCTCTATTTCTGCAGTTTTCAAAATGGATGCTGCCTTTAAAAATTTTTAAGAGTTATTGGTTTAGTGTTTTATTTTAAAGCAATTTGATTGGAAAATATTTTCCCCATTTTACTTGCTTAACAACATTTTTGGCTTCTTGGTGGCATATTTGAACGTTTTTGGATAAATTTTTATGTACGGGTTTTGAATTAGAGGTAAATTTTTTAACAAAAAACGCAGTGTCAGCATATATATAGATGGAAATATACAACATTTTTAAATATAGATAAATTGGGTCATTACTGTATAACTGTCATTGAGAATTTTCACCAGGACATTATATTAAATCAAACCATGTTAATCTGAGTTATCCATAAAAGTTTAGTAGAAGAAAAAAGGAAAGAAATTACGAAATTGTGCAGAGTGATAAAATAAAAACTTTAATCAAAAAGCTTTATTTTGGAAATCATAAATTTTTTATAGATAAAAAATTTTGTTTTATCTTTTATATACAGTAGAACCTCGGTATAATGCACCCTGTGGGACCAACATCATATGGTAGTTGTAACGAATTAAAAAAAAAAGCAAAGAAATGATGCAACAGTACATACATAGAGAACAGTTCTATTTATTTGTATTTCCATTACTGAATTTTTGAAAAAAAAGTCTTTGATGGATACCTGTTTCAAGTTCATTTGGGAATTTTTCATTATCACTGATTCCATATCCGTTAGATTTTGAAGAAAATCTTCAGCATTAAATTGTCCTTCAAAATATTGACGCAAGGCACTGATTTCATTGAAGGCTTCTTTTTTATTCCTTTTTTTAAAGCTTGGACGATTTCTTCTCCATCGTCGGAATCACAGATTTCTTCATTTCTGGTAATACGGGCAATAAAATCGTCCTTATTCAAATTTTCTTTGCAGCATTGTAAAGTTTCATCTACTGCAACAAACTCGTCTAAAGGTAATTGAAGATCTGGAAATATGACACTGAGGAGCTGGGTCCTTTCATTAGTGTCTGGAGTGTCATCTACAGGAGCACCGGGTGATAAGGGTGCCGGCAACGGTTGGAATTTAGCTGACTGATTTCCAAACTCTTTCTTAAATTCTTCTTTAGTACAGGTTTCTTGAAGTTGCACCACAGTACAATAATTTTGAAATAGCTCATGAGTTGTGCAGACTAAAATTGTGGTTGCTCTAACGTAAAATAATATGCTTGGGATCATTGTAATGATTTAAAATTAACATTATTCTTATGGTAAAATAATTGGGACTTTTGAAGATGGTCGTTCTGACGAAGGTGTCATGGGGTCATTAAAAAGAGGTTCTACTGTATAACATTAATTTTGCATTTTATTACTTATTTTGCTGATTATCAATAAAAATCAAGGTAATAAGAAGGAAAATACTCAAACTAATCTGATAACTGTGTACATTTTTCTTTCAATCTGCTCCTAGAACAAATCCTACATTACTTTATTATTCAATTTTTTTTTAATATCTTCCTGACTTTCTTAATTTTCACCTCTCTATCTTTGAAGAATATATTTCATGCAACCTCTTCTGAAATTTCAAAAAAGTTTGTCTGTCTCATTTTAGATTAGTTCACTTACATTAGATTTAAAGCAAAGATATGTTTATATTCTCATTTTTTACAGCTTTGTAGCACTCTCCTTTTTTTTCTTTATTTCATAGAGTTTTTCCTGATCAGAGGTCAAGGATGTGCAGAGTTTTTTTTTTTTAAACTAAATTGGGTTTGGAAGTTATATTTTGGAGTCATGTGACAGATTTTTTTTCTTTAATTACAAACTAAAATAATAAAATATTTTAAGTAACTTAGTTCATCTAATAGCGTTTAAAATATGTTTTCATATAATACATATTTCTTGCTATTTTATTTGGTATATTTTGAATACATTGCACCATTTCTTTACCTCATTTTTAGATACCAATCTTATTTTATCCCTAATGTTTTTTACTTAACTATCATTTTTGTAGTGTTGCCTCTGTGAGGTGTTAAATATCAACTGTGCCAAATTTAGTCTCGATCAGTGAAACAGCCTAAGCTCCTATATCTGGTAGACAACCATATAGATAAGTTCTTATATGTATGTTTTGTTTTGTTTTGTTTTTTTGTGTGTGGAGGCATACATACATACATAATATAGGCAGATATAAATAAACTAAGTATTAAAATATTTTTCAACAAAGTCATTCATGTTTGTATGCTGTCAATATGCTTACCCTACGTTTAAGTAAGAAGAAGAGTGATAAGTGTTGCAAAGAAATTAAAAAAAAAATTTTCTTTTAACATATAAAAGTATGCTTATGCATTTTTTAAATTTATCTTTAAGAGCTGTGAATTTTAAGTGGTATATGCAAACTTTATCTCTACAGGCTCTACAGATGGAAAGCTACATGTGTGGAATGCAGAAAATGGAAAGAAAACTGCTGAACTCAGCTGTGAACATAGTGGACCAGTACAGTGTGTTCAGTTTAATCCAAAATATATGATGCTTGCTTCTGCTTGCACTAATATGGTAATATTATCAAATTTAATAATAAGTATTTATAAATCTTTGATGGTGAATGACTACACAAAACAACAGGGCATTAATTATATTCAGGTTTTTATGTTTTGTTGTATGTAAACACAGTTAAGTACTTTTTACATGTTGATCTAAGGACCATTGCTTAAGGAAAAAGGATAACAATTATTCTGTATTTGTTGCAAATTTATATAACAATAAGATAGTAGTACTACATAGTACACTGAAAACTGAGTAATAATTAAATTTAAAATTATGTAGTTATCATAAGAGAAAAAAAATCATACCTTTATTTCATGTTTGGGGTACTAATTATGCCATTTATTTGCATGTTTTGTGCCCTTTATGGTTAGTTTTTAATTTAAAAAAATTCTTAATTGGCATTTTACATGCTGTTAGTATTAAGTACAGCAGTATAAATTGAATTAATGCAATAAATATTTTTTATTAGGGTTTTCATATAAAAAAAAGTTTGAAGTTTCTATCTTGATGGCATAACTTCATCATTGCTTAAATTAGCAATGGAAAATTTATTTTTTATTAAAAAAATTTGCATAGTTTTGAAGTAATAAATATCTGTATCACAGTTTACTGAGACTGAAAATTTATTCTGGAAAAGAGGAAAAGATGTATAACTGAACCTTTAGCATTTTATAAACAGTAGACTGTCGTTGTAATAGGTATGAATCCATTCGGACTGTTATAAAATGTTCTGTAAATATAAACATATAAATGAGAAATGTATAAATGCTTTACTTTGTATACACACACATATATATATATGCCATAATTTATGCCATAAATTTATGAAGTTTTGTTTTGGTAACGTAATTAAAAATGTAATCAAAATTTATGGTGGTAGTTTTGGATTTATTAACCTCTCCCAGATTAATTTTTTTATAATAGTAATTTAATTGAATTCATATTGAAAATATTGTATAGTATTTTCTCATGCTAAAGTTCTAATTTGATATATATTCTTTTTCAGGCGTTTTGGCTGCCTTCTATTGATGAAGCAATGTGAATTTTGTGTTTTTCATTCTGCATTTTCATATTCACTCCATTCAACACAAGCATTTTTTTAAACTCTCATTTTCCGACTGTAATAAAACATTAGCTTGTAAAATTTACCATTTCTTCATATATTTCATCTTATAATCGTGTTGATTTTAATGCTGTAAATCTATTTCACCACCTTTTATGCTCCTTTTTGTTTTGTAGATAATTGTTGAATAAAGTGTTTTCTTCTATGTATGTGAAAAAGCAGGCAATACATTGTTATGTTATCTTTTATGTGTTGAGAGTGAAATCTTTTTATGAATAAATTTTTATTATAAACTTTTTTGGACTGCAACTAATTTATTTATGGTTTGAAGTAAAAATTTAACTTGCATTAAAATAGTATAGGATGCACAGTATTTTACATTTTTTGTTTTTAAGGATCTTAAAATATGCTCAACAAGCACTTTTTTTGTTTTAGATTTTTCTTTTTTTTTAATAGATTTTTTACAATGAAAATACTAATCTGAAGGTGCCATTGTGTTTAGTGCAAAAGCAATTGAAAAAAGTGACTGTGTCATGTATGTCTGATAATGCTCTGTACTGTTTGTTTTAGTACACACTTTGCTTACACTTGTGTTCAATATTTAATTTTTTCCCTGCTTACTAGCAGATGACTCATTGCCTTGTAGCATGATGTCTGTTCTGTCCCTTTTGTTAAATTGAAATTCAGTTAATGATTACTCTGAACAGTTTGAATTTATTATATTTTAATAAGATTTTTGTTATAAAAGCATATATTTAATCCTTTAGAAATTGCAATATATATAAGGTTTGCTAAAAGCAATAGAAATCATTACAAAAGTTGCATCTTCATCATCTTGCTTTAGTCTCTGAAGATAAAGGGGAGACAACCCCCTCTTGGTCTTATAATCCCTTTCAGTTAGAGAGCTTTCCCACTTACCGACACGACAACGTCTGTATCGGGTTGCAAATAATGCAATGACAAATTGACGCTGTATCGTCTAGAAAGCAGTTTTTCCACTCTACCGATATCGTTTCATGTAAAGATGGTAAGCTTGCACAAGTTTTATTATGACTGAAGTAGTAACTTTTATAGACTTAGTACAACAATTATTGTTAGAAAAGTAAATTTTAACGTTGTTTCATTGCACACATTTTAGAAACATTGATACTAGGCACCAATTTCTTATATTCTCTCCACTGGTGGTATGCTAGTGAAACTTTGGCTCTGCCTCTTTTTGTGAAAAGGTCAATTTAATACTCAACGTGCGAGTCGTTTTGGCGCGTTGTGCTAGAACTTTTCTGCCTTGGGTTCGATTCTCGATGGTTTATTTTTTTTGTTATTCCATTTTAAAAATTAAAATTTTTTTCTGTAACTTATCTGCTAAAATTCTGGCATCTCTTCTAAATAAAATAATTTTTGTTTAAAACAATAATATATTAAAAAAATACAGACAAAAATGTTTTCAATTTTAATTGCTCTTTTCTAATTTTATGTAATTAATTTTGCCTTTTTCATTTCCCTTTTTAAATCTATTTAATTTTAACTATTAACACATTTACCAGATTCTCCTTTTCTTTAGTAAACAATCTTAAATTAAAATTTGATAACCCAGTAATTTGTTTTCAAAAGCAATAGCATGTGATAAATAAACTTACTAATTATTGCAGAGGAAAACTTAATATCACAGATGTGAAATTCAAACAGTAATAATAGCAAATCCCCGATAAAATTGCATTTTATGATCAAGAAAACATTAAAATCTGAGCAGAATGTGTCAATAATCTAAGTACTTAAATATTATATTAATAATTAATTTAAAAATAAAGTGATGTAACAACTGTATTACAAAAAAATATAATTTATTAATTGAAAGCTAACAACGCAAGTAGCGATAGCTCTCAAAATGTCGGACCGATTAAAAAAAATAGCGCTTGCAGAACGACAAAACTGCCCAATAAACGATATTGGCCGTTCGAAAACGACAAAATCATCATTGAATTGGTTGGTGGGAAAGCAAGTAGTTAATCTTAGTGCATTTTATGTATGCCGATGTGATTTTATGTGTGTCGACAGTCATCAAAGATTTATTGCAATTCAGCGATAAATCTTAGACGACTGTCAGTAAATGGGGAAAGTGCTCTAAAAGATAAAATCTCCATGTTGATGAAATATTTTTCTGATCAATCACTACACTACTCTGTAAATGTCCTCTATTTTAAAAATATCCTTCAGCTAAAGATTTTCAAAAATTTATAATTCTTTAAGTTTTGAACAAAGGCAATCTGCTTCTAAGAATTATTTTAAAACTCTGTCAGGGATGATTGTGAGTAAAAAAAACCCTGAACTAAAAAAAGGTTAATAACAAATAATCACACATTACTAATTTTAGATTTAATAAATTGTTAGTCAATTAAAAGCAGTGACTGCTTTAATTTTACCTATTAAAATTAATTTTGATTCATATAATGCAAAAACAAATACCTAAAATTGAGATATATAAAAAACTCAATAATTTTTATTAATATAAACAAGCACTAAAATCTCCTAATCAAAAAATGTTTATAAAATTCATATCAGAAGTTTCATCAGTAGAAAAAGTAACCCTAATAACTTAAAGAGGCATTTCTGAAAACAAATATTTAGTTTATAATTGCAGAATTTAATTTGAAAAGTTAAAATAATTTTCATTAGAGCAGCATACACTCGTTTTAGCATACGCTCTGAGTATTTTTTTTCTGGTGGACAATTTAAAAAATATTTTTACATAATAAAATTTTTGAGTGATGATCAATAAGGCCTTTTGGTATCTGAACCAGTTCAAATTCACTTTTGAATTTCTAACTGGTTTGGTTTTGGACAATGGCAATAGACACCGGAATTTACTATTTAAAAGCCAATTATTAATGACTAAAAACTACTGTGTCAGTAGTGTCCTATTGATTCAGCTAGCATTCTATAGATGTTCCATTTGCCTTAGAGCTAGTGTACTTTCAGCTATAGGAAGGCTAAAAGACCAAAAGATACTGTTAAAGCCCATTCCAATTGCTACGATCATTGATGCAATAGTGGGATATCATAGCAGTGGGATTTGAGCCCACAAATTTGGATATTGAAGAGTAGAATTGGCAGAATGAATGCTAGTTTTAAGCACTTCCTTAGTCTTGAGAGGGGAAAAAAAGAAACAGACTAGGGTCCCAAACCAAAGCTGAAACCCAAAATTAAAACGTATCATACTACAATATCTATTTTTTAAAATAATCTTTGCATTTTAAACTTGCTTTCTCTTTCAATTCACTATGTTTCTTCTCAAACAGAAATTAGCAAATCCCATCTTATATATTTAGAAAACTTCTCCTTCTAATTGATTATCTCTCCTTTCTACTGACAATCAATTAAGTGCCCAACCGAGCCTATATGGCTGTGAGGCCCTCCAGGTTGATCACGGCGGCAGTGGGCAGATCACAAGTATTGGGCCACCCCACCTTGCACTAGGCCCTTCAAAGTACTTGTCATGCTGCAGGTGCTATTCACGAGCAAACACAGAAGACGGGATGGATGCTTAGCGGACCTCCTGATGCCGGAATTATTGAGGGTGGAGCAAACCATGCCGGCCGAGAGAAGAGAAAACAAGAGAGGGAATTTTGCTCGTTGCACCAAACAGGATGGGAAACCGATGGGGGTCGAAAGAGAGAGACGGGAAAATTTTAAAAGGTGACACTCGTAACCCTAGGCCTCGGGACCATCACTCAAAGAGTCATTGTGACAGAATTTTGGCCCACCTGCAGAACCCTCGTGACTCGGCAGGCTCAAAAAAGGGATTGCTAAAACCTCGCATTGTTCCAGAAACCTAAAAAAAAACTTTAACCTAAAAGACAAACAAAACACTAATTTCAAAAAAAAAAAAAAAATCCACGGAACTTGAGTGCCAGAAAGAAGAGGAGAGGGAAAGGCGGTGTTTCCTGGATAAAAAAAAAAAGCGAAAACGGTTACAGTAAGATTGGGTCTTATTGGGTTAGCAGCGATGGCCAGCCCCAGGGGTCTAAGCTGCGACTTATGTTAACCACCTTGCCAAGTCACTCATCATATCATCCTTTCTTCTGACAAATATACTGTAGATACCCCCCACACCACCACCATATACAAGTTGTGAGAATGCGTCATTGCAAAGCTACGCTTAAGCAAATCAATCAACAGCTGTTCAAAAGTAAAAGCTCAGCAAATCCTTTCTATCTGCCACCTCCCCTCCGATGACCAGAAATGCTAACTGAAGTAGAATACTTACTCTTGAGACATAAAATAAGCTAAAGCAAAAGTTTGACGAGAAGTCTTTTTTATTTAAATTTTTTTTTTGTTTCTTTGAATTCAAACTACCACAGTAGAAAATTTCAACCCGGAAGGATGATTATTTTAAACCTAGAAGGAAAATTGAAAAAATCTGGAATTCAGGGGTATCCCTGGAGATGAATCATCCCTGATATTGCGATCTTTACCATGGATATTATACAGGATACCAGATAGACTGAAATTTAGCTGGATAGTGGATATTCATTTCATCCTTATTTTGTTAACCTCTTGCCTTATGAATTGAGCGATGATTGTGTGTGCCACTTTCGATGAAAGCTTTTCTCATGCGTAGTGACCAGAAGCAGTTTCATCATGGGCTAAATTGTGAGCAAACCAGTGGACATTAATAGTACTGCATTTACTATTTAATAAAACCACAGAATTTGATAATTATATTTCATTTCATTTTTATTAAAAAACTTATTAATGTTATTATTTCTGTTTTTGGTTATATAACAAAAGTAAAAATTTTCAGTTGTTTAAATATTTTCTATGTAGAATTTATTGTGTGAATAACCTATAAGTGAATAATGTATAATATTAGTCAAAATTTTGTAAGGGGTATTGTTTTATTACTGATACAAGCTTTTCACTTTTGGCCAAAAAGAATCATCATGTGTCTGACATGAGCTTTTCACTTCTGGCCAGACAGAATCATCACGTGTGTGATACGAGGTTCTCATTTTAGGCACAGCAGCAAGATCACGTCTCCATAAGTTGTTTTAAGGCAAAGGGTTAACAAATATAAAAAAAATGGATAATAGATGAAGAAAAGACAACAAGGTATATAATGATAATGTTTAATATTTATATAAAAAAAACAATTCAACTTTGGAAACAATGATAAATGACTACTGGAGTATCATGTAGATATATACATATATACACATGCATACAAATAGAAAAATATACAAAAGTTTGCATGAAAATTAAGTACAACAAAATTTTAATAACTATTCTACAATTTTAGGAACTATATATTTTTTTAAACAAAACTATGACTATGTCACATTTCAGTGTTGTTCTTAAACTTGGAGCATAACATTATAAACCTAATGATAACACATCTGAATTTTAGGCACTTTAATCAATTGAAAATTTAAACTATACAAGAAGGGTATGATATACACAATGATGGTATGCAAATATGAGGTAATTAAAATGCTTTACACAAAGTGAGTAAAAAATTCTATTTTTAAACTTTTAATAATGTAACAAAACTTTTCAGCTGGTTCTGGCTTTAAATTTAAATATTGCTGCACATTCACAACATTGAGCATCAAAAGAGCTTGTCCATCAATTTCCTGTATTGCAAAATAAATAGATTAGTGCTAATATTTATCAAAATATAAATGTTTAAATATTACAAGTATTTCACAAATCTGGTACATATCTGGGAGATAAGATATCTAATTTTGATTTCCTAGTTCATTGTTTATATTGTTAGTCTTACTGTGTGTATGAAGTTGAAATTATTATCCCAATTAATTTTATAGTGTGTTTATTGCTGTATAGACTTCTAATCAAAATGCTGCTTTAGTCTTTATAGAATTAACTACAGTAACAGTTATCCTGTACACTGCATAAGAGGGGAGGACATTTTCCAGTAAATTATTTTTAGGGAGATTTCATTATAAGGTGATTTAAATTCATTGAAACGTGATTTAAAAAATTATTGTATATACAGAGGCTGTTTACACATTTTTTAGACAATGTTACTCACAAAACTAAATTACATAAAATACTTGTGTTTGAAATGTTCCATTTGATAGCCCTTATTCTGAACTATCTTGTGACACCATAATTTCCAGGATAATAATGCCTTTTGAAGTGTCAGAAGAGGTATTCTACCCAATTCCCCCTGAACAGCTTCCAGAGTCCTGTAAGGGTTATGGGACGATGTTTGAAAAATGCAGATTTTAAAAGTCTGAATGCACAAAACTCAATAGGTGATACATCGGGACATTTAGTAGGGATATCAGTGAAGGGTATGGCCTTGATACCGGTTTTTTGTTCCATTTCTTTTAGGAAATTTACATTGAATTTTGACGTGTGACTGCTAGCTTTGTCTTGATGGAGTTCCACAGATTGATACCACTTGGGGTAAAGCGATGGTATTTCATTCAAAAAATTGATGATAATATATGTTCCTGATAGTATTTGGAATTAATCTTGATATCTTTTTCAACTCACTTTATTTTTAACTTGCCATTATATGAAAAACCAGCAACAATCATGAATCCTGTAGAAAAACTTTCTTTCGATTATTTGAAGAATGTACTTAAAATCCCCCACCCCTTTTATGACAATAAATGGCTCTTTTTTTTTGTTGCAATCATTTAACACCCATGATTAATTTATTGTGAAATTCTTTTCCATTTTTCTTTGGATAAATGTTTCTCATACAGAATTCTGCAGTGTGTCCTGTATTCGGCAATATGCTTTTGAGAAAGACAATGCACATTGCTTTTTTTCGCTTTATTAAGATTAAAATCAATGTTTATAATTTTGTTTACAGTGGACACAGAGCATTTTGATGATTTTGTAACTGTCCTTTGACTAAGGAGAATTTTCATTTAACATTAAACAACGTACCTTTGCAATTTTCGAAGATGTTCGTTTTTTCCTTGGATGGTTCGTACACTTTTTCAATGGAAAAAATTAAGCACCATTCAAACTTTTTAAGCACCTCTTATCAGAAACATATCAGATAAAATAATGGTTATTACATTAGGTTCAACAAAAACATGAACAAAGAGTGTATATAAGTGAGAAATCATTGTATTTCACAGACACAGAAGTCAAAATTTTGGGGGAAAAGAGAGAAAAGGGAGAAAAATGAAAATTAAAGAGGTAGTTGAATAACTAATTTTGACTTTTAAAAACACAGTACAATTGCAGTTATTTATTTTGCAACAAAAGATTTTTTTAATACCGCTAACCAAAATCGTCTAAAAAAATGTGCAAACAGCCTCTGTATAAGGATAAAAGAACTCCTTTAAATCCTGATTTCGATTATTATCGAGAAATGACTATAAGATTCAATAAATTGTTTTGTAATGTATAATACTAAATGTTTCAATTAGTTTTCTGGGTAGATGGGGGAATTATATTTTTATTATTTCAATCTTTGTTATTTATTTTAATCTTTGTGTACCTCTTGTTGCTTTATAATGGGCTGCTAACCAAAATCATCTAAAAAAAAATGTGTGAACAGCCTCTGTATAAGGATAAAAGACGAGAAATGACTATAGGATTCAATAAATTGTTTTGTAATGTATAATACTAAATGTTTCAATTAGTTTTCTGGGCAGATGGGGGAATTATATTTTAAATTTACTTATTTTAATCTTTGTGTACCTCTTGTTGCTTTATATTGGGCTGCAACAAGAGAGCTGTGGTCAAATAATTGTCTCATGCATAGGAAAAAAAAGATTAAGATTATTTAAATAATTGAAACAAACCTGGTCTTTGAGCATAGGCGCCAAAGGAGCACAATCAGTTTCTAGTATATACTTCACAACTTCATCCACAGACCAATTGATTGGATTACTTTTTAATGATGAAACCTTGGGAGGATCTTTCTTTTCCTATAACAGAGAGTAATAATTATGAATAACCATTTATACTGTAGAATTTACATACTTTTAATAAAATTTATATTGATAACATGTATATAAAGTATATCATTAATTCATTCACACAATGTTGGGAAAGTTAGCAGATTCATTTTTGTTATGGCTAAAACACCTTTTATAATAAATACACTATGCTGGCAGCCCAACACATCAATATGTTCCTATTGATTTGGTAAAACATCAAAAGCATATTTCTCATATTATGTGATGTGTTGCTTCTTCATCTATATAAAAACTTGTATTTGTTATGTGCCCATTTTTCCTTTCTATATATTTTGGTACATATTAATAAAAGGTATGTCTGTAAAAGTCATAACCTTTTTACATGAAAGAACAATATATACATATATGTCATATTAAAAATTTAACCCAAACGATGCACCTAAATTATTCTTTCAAATTTTAATTCTATTTTGTTATGAAGAGAAGAACTTCAATTCAAGAGCCCAATATCTTTCATTTGCCAATCAGTAAAATCACAACTTGCAATTTTTGCTTCTTTAACCACTTCAACTCTCATAGGATTCGGACCCTGAGTTTCAAGGAATTATCTTCTCTTAAACTTAAATAATGTGATTGAGTTCATGGGTCTCATCCAATATAAAGGGATCATCTCATTTCAAAGCAAATGCATATCAAACAGCTCTTGCAACTTGACACTATTCCACATCTTAGGATATAATTTATAATACAGGTAACAGATTCATACCCTCAACCAACCAATATATAATTTTTAACAGAAAGCCCTGAAAAGACAAGAAAACAGATTTTACCACAAGCTGCAGCCTCAGAACCATGCCCATCATAAACAGCTAGTTTAAAAGAACTACATATTATTTATTTACAATACATTGCTCATTATCAGCATTAATGTAACAATGGGCTAGTTAGTCATTTGCATATAGAGTTGAGTGATTTAAATCAGTTGATTTTTTTTTAAATCATTGATTTATATCAATTTTTAAAGATTGAATTTTTAAAAGAAAGCTGTTAGTAATAAGCACAATAAAAAAATATTGATAACCCACAGTTGCTCCCAGATGGTTTCAGGAGGCTGCTGCACCCAGCCTGTCTTTGTATTATTAAAATAGCACCCTACCTGCTATTCATTTCTTTTCCCCTATCTCTTTCTTATCTCTCAGTCACATGCTGTTTTCGTCTTTTGTATTAAAAAATTACTGGCACAGTAAAAATTTCATTATCATACCTTGAAAAGAATGCCCCGACTTTTTAAATATTAAGTGCCTCTAAAAAATAAACACCCAAAAATAAGTAATATCCCCGCACTGCTTTTATTTATTTATTTTTATGAACATGAGAATAATTCTGGAATTCTGAAACAACAAAGCACCTAAACTTGTTTTTATTTATAAATCATTTAACATTTAACCACTGTCACAAAATAAGAAGTTGGTTGTAAAATTTTCATAAAAAATAAAAATTATTGTGATTACTTAGCCCTTAGTCTACCCTCATCTTTCTAATAATTCTATGGTTGAAGGAGTAAAATGTATAAATTAACATGAAGCATCCTTTATTTAAATTATTACATAGATAATTAAAACAAGCAAAAATCTCTATACTTCAAGTAATTATTTTCTACTGATTAATGAATTATTCTTATATATTATATATATTTATTTTATTTATTTGTATTTTTTATTATATAAAAAATAAAGAATTAATTGCTTTAGACATCTAACTTGAACAATTTAATTTGCTTGTATCAAATATTATACTTAAATATATTTATATTTCAAAAATCCCATTTAAATAAAATGTCATTTAAATAAAAAAAATCCGACTTTTTTGATTTAAAAAAAAATCGTGATTTTTATCAACCCTGTTTGCATATAATAATTATAATTTCAAACAATATATCCATTTACAAATTTGAAACAACATTATTTAAAACATTTCCAACATATATAATAATTATTAATTTAACAATATGTTAACACAGTAATTTTTACAACAAAACAGGAGGTTTTAAACTGAAAATTACAGACAGAATTAAAATTGATTACACAAACAGAATGAATATGTTATCTATCTATAATGAAAGATAACATTTCAGAAATAGATATACACAAATATATTATCATTATACTGGATACTTCTAAAACAGTGTATGTAAAGTCCATTATATATTTCATTAAGTATTTTCATGTTTAATGAGCTATTGTCTATTCATTTATAATATGCAAGAAGAGATTACACTGTTTTCTGTTTTATCTATTTAGAAATGAAACTACATTTTGCCTGTGAAAAGTGATATGGATCACTTAGCAAACAATTTATAATACTCCTTCTCAGAATTTAAGTAGTGGAGTTAAATTTTGATTGTTTCATCACTCTTCTTCACCTAATTGGCATCTTATTTAGTGCCTTATATAAGCTCTATGATCTATAGCAGGCATGGACAAACTTTTTCGGCCACAGGTCAAAAGTAAAAAAAAAAAAAAGAAAATATGTTTGGCAGGCCAAGATAAAGTTTTCTAAAATTTTAAAAACATTATACAAGTTCCTAACGGTTTAAATATGCTAATAAGATGAATGAAATTGCAATTTCATTTTTTAAAGTTCCTTATACTGATGTTCGAAGTGAGATGTATTGATTTTAAGGAACGATGCAAAATGCTCATCTGTCAGTCTACTTCTGAAATTATTCTTTCTAAGGTTTCAAGTTGAAACACTTGTTCACATATAAGAAGCAAATATACCGCTGATCTTCTGGGCATGAGATAATAAATTTGGGATATAATATTTAAGCAAAGTAGAAAAGGAGTTGGATATATAATGTATAAATATATATTTCTTTTAATTTGCCTCGGACAGGCAACTTAAAATTCTATCTGTGGGCCAGATAAAACCTTCTGGCAGGCTGTAGTTTGCCCATCCCTAATCTATAGGACTAAATGTCCAACCTCTCCCATTTTTGTACTATCTTGCATTTCTTTGAATGTGCATAATAATAAACAGAAGTTAAGGGTATATATTACTTAAAAGTGAATATTTTTAATTTATATCTTTAATTTTATATCTAGTCTTTTATACATTTTTTAAGATAATATAGCCTGCTGTTTGAAATTTATATTGAAATTTTATTATCTCTATTAATTTTACAGGTGTTCTTTCTAATCTATTTCAAATTATAATTATTTTTTGTTTTAAAAATATTACCAAATGATTTAAAACAAAAAAATCCTACCTCTTCAATGCATGTATTTGAAATACTATCATCTTCTTCAGAGTCTTTTAGTGCAGCAATTGCTTTCTTTGTACTTCCCAGGGGTCTTCCAACTTTTCTAGGTGGAAATGCTCTAATTGGTCGGGTTCTAGGTCTTCCTCTTCTTGAATGAAAAGATGTCACATGATGCCATAATCCAAAATTTGGCAATTTAGCTCCCCGGGTAACAATACTTGAACTAGGAATGTGCTTCATCTTCTTTTTACTCACTAAACTAACCCTGGGAGGAGAAGAAGGATTGTCATTCTCTGTCACTACATTTTTAGCAGCTGGTTCTTCTTCAGCAGCACTGGAATCTTCAGGCCTGTTAATGTTTTCTTTCTGACTGTTTTCGGAAGCAGCAAGTAATTGTGTCCAGTGTTTCCTCTTCTTTTTTCGACCTGGTCCCCGTCGAACAATCTCACCAGTAGAATCACATGTTGATGCAGAAGTTAGAGGTGGTCGCCCAGGTTTTTTATGTTTCTTCACAAAGTTGTAGCCTAAGATTGAAAGTATTGTATAATGTAAATTAATTAAAAATAATTAACTATTCATACAGATACAGACTAAAAATATTAGGAAAAAAAATATGAGACCAGAAATAGAAAAGTTATCTTTTATGATTGCCTATTAAGCTTTCTACTCCAGTAAACTTTCAGAAAATAAACTGCTCTGGTACATATTAAGAGAAAGAGCACTTTATTTTCTTCAAAAGTAGCTTTACCCATTATCACAAATTTGCATAAACCCCTGGATATTTTTCCTCTATATTTTCATCTTTTAAAAAAAGCTTCAGGAAAAAATCGAATTAATAAGTTGTTTAATAAATATTTTTCAATATCCCATCACCTGGATATTTTTCCTCTATAGCTTCATCTTTTAAAAAAGCTTCAGGCAAAAAATCAAATTAATAAGTTCTTCAATAAATGTTTTTCAATATTACATTTTGCTATACTAGAATTGAATACAGTCAGTACTGGCTATATGGTCAGTTTTCTAAAGACCCGTCCAACTTAATAGGGAACATATGTTAAAGAACAACGCTTATACAGTTATTTTCTTTTTCTTGTTACCGGTTATATGGTCAATTTCATGTTTTAAACAAGTTTCCTTTTTTTTAAAAGAAGTTAGTGCAAAATCTGAGAGAATCTGAATTCAAGCATTTATTTCTCTCTCTTTCCCACTTTCTTGTTTGTGTAGACTCATTGTTGGAGTTTCTTGCCTCTCTCAGTTTTCTTGCCCCTGACAAGAGGTGGACACCTGTCTGTTTATTGGTTGTAGTTATCTCTCCTTGCTTAAGTTGAAATTGAGAAGAAACAAGTAAAGGAAAATTTTGTTGCATTTGGATCATACATCATGAATAAGAACATTTATTTTTTAATTATGGCTTCGAAAAGAAAGAATTTATCATTTGCTGCCAAAAATGAATTGATTGAAAATTTTAAAAATCTAATCTTAAAGGCTGCTTTCGCCAAAGCAAATTCAATTACCCGGACGACATTACACAACATTTTAGCTGCCAAACTTTGGTCCTCAAGTGTTGAAATCGGAGATGAAGAAAGAAAACATCAGAGCTTGTCACTTTATGGGAATGTGGAAAAGGCTCTTCTGTTATGGGTCAAAAATGCACAGTATTCGCACAATAGGGTTGTATTGTTCCGCATATATGGTCCGATTTTTCTGGACCACTGAGATGACCATATAACTGATACAGACTGTATTATTATTTCTGTAGGGGATACAAATGATATAATAAGCCTGATAACAATTTCTAATCAACTAATATTACAAGACAAAATTTTTGTCTTAAATATATAGAAAATATGAAAAAACAATATGCCTACAGCACAATTACCACTATTCAATACTTTTTTTAAGACCAAAGATATGCAAGGGACTGAATGAGCTAAAACACCCTAACTGTCGGATTAGTTCTGATTTGCAGCTTTATTGATAGCTATGTAACAACAGTATATTGATTAATTTTTAATGCTTAGACACATTGTGTTTAATATTATTCAATACACAAATCAATACTTTTTATACACACACACACACACAAGTATATAAGTGTATATTATATAACAAATTTTCTCAAAATACTCTGTTCAATTTTCAACATTTTTTTTTCTTTTCAGGCAATAAGTAAGTATGATAGATATATTAAAAGTTTCTTTCTTCGAATGAAACAGGGTAGAAAGTTAAAAAAATTCAGTTTACTATTAATTTTGAAGTTAAAGTTTCATGTCAGTAATCATATAATTAAGAAGGAAACATTAATGTGTTTACTAACCAAATTTAGTCTTTGTTTGAGTGTGGCAATTACTGGGACATATCTCTTCAACATGTTTTGGTCCAAATAAATAAGGGCAGCATTCCAGTTTTGAGCAAATTGTTTTACAGAATTCTTCTACTTGACCACTGTTTTCTACAACTTCTATGGTAGCTCTGTATGATTTTCCTTTGTATCTTAAAAACAGAAAAATGATTTTTTTTTAAAGAGTTAACATTTTTAATGCATTATGTAATATTTTAATAATCAACATGTAATTGCTTCTCCAAATCTAAAATAGAAAACAATTCTTAAAACAGTTTTAGTAGTTTATTAATTCAAACTTTACTAAGCAATAATTATAAAAAAATTAAATATAATCTAAGAAAATAGATTCGGAAGACATCATCTTTTTTAAAGGTTTTTTTTTACATATGGAAATAAAAAATAATAATGACAAAAATATCCTTAATTTTATATGAAAATTTTTTAGAAGGCATACAAAAACTTAGTTATTATACTTAGTAGTATTTTGGGTACTGCATGCTAGTTAAAAGAAATAATTACACCAAGAGCTACTGCTTGAAGTCGGATTACCACATATCATTTCCAATAACAAAAGGTACATGTTTAAGCCATATACAGTCATATTCATGTATTAACAGTTAAATGTCTAAATATAATTTGATTACCTTAAACCTCAAAGGATTTATCCAAAGATTTTCACAAGCATAAATATTAGGCAAATTATTTTAATGAAATTGATAATGAATGATGTGTTATGAATTTCTAAATCAAGACAAAATATCAAATAATAAAAAATGATAAGCACTTAATAAAACTTTTATGGTGCCCTTTAAAACAAATACAAATGAATTAAGTAGAAGAAATAGATAAGCACAATTTCTCACAAGTAGCTGATCACTTACTTGGCTTTAACTACTTGCTGATGCATACCAGGAGAGGGCTTTCCATGAACCTGTAAAATCTGTAACACCCGACTAGACTTATAAGCAATATTTACAACACGGCTGATAACTTCATTCATCACAAGGTGAACAGGTCCAGGTCCAATTGCTTTGGGAAGTTCTGCTAAACGGCTTTTACTAAGTAAGGGTCCAGTAAAGCAACGATGATTGAAATATATTTTAGGACACCAAGATTTATTTTGCTGCTCTGAAATAAGAAATATATATATTTAAAATAGAAACACATGAGTAGTTCATAAAATTCTTTCATGAAAATAAAAAATTTATGCTTCTGTTTTACAAATGATTTATAATTTGAGGAAAATCGACTAGAAAAATGCAAACAAATTAAATCCACAGTATTATTTAAATTTTGCTCTGCCAATATAGTCCCATTATCAATACTGTTTTTCCCTCATGTACGATAATGTAGATAGCCAAAAGACAACCTAAATATTCCACATAAAGTATTATTTTTTTCAAATTATTGCATTCATTTGATGTCTGATTCACATATTTACCTATGTTTAAGCCAGAAAATTTGTTCTTAAAGATTACCACATTTCCATCCAGATCTTCCGTAGTGTATCCCAATATCGCAATAACAAAGCACTTGGGTCAAGACCAGAAATTGCACTGCTCAAATTGGTGCAGATAATTTGGTTGTTCTTTCACCTGTGCACTGGTTTATTGAAATAATATAGGAATATATCAAAACTATTGACCTTGAGTGCTCAATTGCAACAGACACTTTCCCTGACGATGAAGAACTTACATCAGAGCTGAAAAAAAAAACCACTGCTCACAATTGCCACTGGTTTAATGGAATAACATATTGACAAATGCTAGATCGTAACAGTCAGTGATATGTGCATGTGTTGATATATTTCAACAGCTTGCTGCTTGCTCATTCACATCATCCACTAATATCGGAGGCATGTGGTGTTTTGGGCAAAAAATGAGTCAGGATAAAAAATAAATGCTCAAAATTGTGTTGATTGCCCAAAGAATCATAAAATTATATACAACATGTAACAAAAAGCAATGTTTGACAGTTATTTAGTTTACTGGTGATGAAATTGTAAAATAATCAGTGAAAATATATTGATATACAATTTAGGTATGTGTATAGTTTTTTTGAAATATACATCTAATTTATGAAGCCATTTGAATTATCACTGTCTTCTACAATATCAGAATCTAAATTGCAGATAAAAACTGTCTTTTTATATTTAAAAATTATGATATAATTTTTAAGTTACTTTATTTTTAATAAAGTATTAAGTAATTTATTTTTAACTTCAAATTTTGTTTTACTGAATTTCAATGGATCGTCGATATTTTCTTATAATTTAAAAAAAAAAAAAAAAAAAAAAAAAAAAAAAAAGGGCATGAAATTTAGAAAAGTAAAATTTTTAGACAGATTATTTATTGTGTTTCGAGGTTCTGTGAAAAAGAAAAGTTTAAAAAAATAATCAAAATAAATCCTTTTCTATTGAAATTTACATTTTTGAGACATACAATTATTTTATGTCTCTCATATAATATACAGAGACACAAAATTAAAATGTAAAGAGCAAAGTGTTGTTAAATAGTTTTGTTTGCAGTTTTTTCTGTTTAAGAGCACAATAACTTTTATAAATGTTTCGAGCATAGTGATCAGAAAAATTAAAATTGATCTGTTCATTAATGCATGACTGATTTTTAGAATACCTGAGTCATATGTTTAGTTTATAGCTTATCAGTTCTGCATCCTGAAAGTTGTAGGTCATATTACGATTCCACATGATGGATATTAGACCAATAGAACCTTTTTGGTTTATATTGCTACAGTGTACTATTTTTTCCCTAAAACCACTATCAATAAACACCTATTACTTAAAGCTGATTCCAAACAGCTATGAACATCAATGCCATGACCAGAATCGGATACCGAAGATCAGTATAACATTGAAACGTGTTTAATTTCAATTTGGGTAAAATATAATTTGGCATAAACAGGCAATGTAAATTAGCAGTAATGGTTTAAAATTTTAATAAACAACTCTGTTTATTATCTGATCAAATTACTCTGAACAATATATATTTCTTTTCAGTGTTAAAATAAATTACTCCTAAAAAACTGTTTTTACCTTTCAGAAATCCAAATTTTTTAGGATCAAATTATAATTCTAAAAATTTTAATTACTAAGAGAAAAAAAAAAAAAAAAAAAGGAGGTTTGGAATGAAAGAAAGCTAAGACTACTCAAAAATAGTAATATCTGAAATAGTAATATACCCTCCAACTTAAAAAAAATTATCACGATATATCAGCGATATTAAAATCAATTTAGGAATATATTGCAATATATTTCTGATATCATACATACCACAAAAAATTTGAAAACTTTCAGTTTAAATTCTAATTTTTTCTTTTTAATAGTTTTTTTTTTTTTGGTTTGGGGCAAATACTCGTGATAGGTATAAAAAAAGTACAACTTTACGAAATGAAGTGAAGGATAGTCAAATGAAAGGCTTTAGAAGGCTCAAAATATTGTTTTTAAATATAAAGATTTCTGTCTTTTTAGTTCCTTTCCCTCTTATGTGCTTATTTGTTTCCACAAAAAACACTGTAGATAAGTTTTACCTATATTCAAGAGCACAAGTACTCCTCTCACATATAAAACACATATATTATGAAAAATCTCTTAAAACATAACATATTTTTCTTTTCTAATAGTTAATAGTCTAGATTTTGTAAGTAATTTTAAAGACAAAGGTTAAAATTTCAAGACTTCTTTAGATGGTAAATAACTTTATATGGACATATAGATGTCAATAATGTATATTAGGGGCAAATTAGGTAATAATGTGTATTAAATGCAATAATAATGCCCTTATTACAAATTAACATAAATTACAAATAGTAAATAGAATAAGAAGCATTTATTTATATATCATGGGAGTATATCTTATGTGGAATTTTAAGAAAGCTTATATAAAGTTGGTATGAATTTTACATAGGCTTATTCTCTTACCCAAAACAATAACATATCACACTATATTAGCTTAATAAAAACATCTAAAAATGTATATAGGAACATGTCAAAAAAGTATGTTTGGATGCAAATTAAACAATGCAAAAGTATATAAACACCTGTTTGGGGTGATACTTTGGTTTCTGGTATAACTGGTCTGGAAAAAAAAAAAAAAAAAGAATTAAATTAGGAAATACATAAACTTTAGAGAATATAAATTACATAATTGAAAATTGAAAAAAAAAAAATTCTTAAACAGTACAAAATTTCTCAAAATTTCAGAAATACAAGCACTCAAGTAAATAGATTTATTTATCAGACCTCTTAACACATAACAAAGTTGCAAAGCTAATTTAAAAAAACTATATTATTGAAGATAGTAATTTAGTAGAATAAGAAAAAGGTTTGAATTTAAATACTATAAACATTTGCAATTAATTTAAATAAAGAAATAAATTTTTAAAAATTCAATTTTTTCTTAATTTTATAATAATCTTGAAACAAATGGAAAAACGTTCATCACTATACAATTTTTTTATGACATTAGTAACAAAAATACCAAATGTCATAGTTTATAAACATGCAATATCTACCTATCACCAAACAAATATATACACTGAAGTGCCACTGAATTAGGGATACCTACTTAGTTGGGCCTTCTCTAGCCTTGATAATGGCTGCTACATGACGAGGCATAGATTAAAAAAGTTTCTGGTAATGTGCCATGAGAATGGCTTGCAAATATTGGCTAAAGTTGTCCATAATTTAGTAGATTTGTTGGTGTTGTGTGATGGGCTCTTACATCTTTTTCTAAAACATCTCAAAGTTGCTCAATAGGATTTAAGTCTGGGCCTCTAGGTGACCAATTTATGACAGAAAAGCCAGAGTAATGCTCATCCAACCAGCCAGTAGCCAACCAGGACTTGTGAAAGGTACAGGTGTCTTGCTGGAAAACTCCATTACCATGCAGATAACAGTACAGCATAAATGGAGATCATCCAGCAATTCTACATACCTAATTGCATTAAGGGAAGTTGGTACATGCACCAAAGATTACAAACAGTACAACGAAAAAACACCCTAACCATGATTGAGCCACTGATACAGTTTCAACCTGGCAAGGATCCATGCCTTCATGAGCCTGATACCATATTCTCAGCCTCCTTTCGGTGTTAAGTAGTGGGAATTGAGACTCATTATTCCATGCTACTCATTTCCAGTCCTCTACACTCCAGTCCTCCATGCTCTCTTGCCCAGGCAAGACGTGCAGCCCAACGACGAACACAGAGAAATGATATTCTCGTAGGTCAACATCTCCCAATACAGTGAAGCAAGCATTGCACAGTCTGTTTACTGACTGTATGACTGGCACCATGATTTAACTGGGTGGTAATTTGAGCTAATGTTTGGCATTGTTGGCTACATGCAATATGCCTGAACCATCTCTCACCACAGTCAAGGCTAACTGTCCTTTGCAATTTGTCTGATTACTAGTTTTTTTCAACCATCCATGTATTCTTGGTACACTCTTGACACTGTTGGCCCTAAAAATCCTAGTTGTCAGACGATTTCAAGAATTGAATGACCCATACGTCTCACACCTATGATTTGTCCATGATCGAAGGCATCTAAATCAGGCAGTTTACCCATACTGACATTTCAGACAACTAATTCATAATAACCACAGTTTGCGCTATATATGCAGTTACCACAGTGCCCTCACTTGTGCATAAATGATGCATAGTGCAAAACAATTTGCATAGCTCTTGCTACCCCAAATTCAGTGGCACTTTAGCATATGTTCATATATATAAGCACATACATGTGTGCAAATGATATACTTGTACACATTTCAATAAATTATTTTTAAAAGTTCCTAAACCAGTTTCCAATGTATGATATTACCAAATTCTTTCATATACGAATGAATCAGTATTCTTAGATTCAAGGTTCATTTTGTCTTTTAATCTCAATCATTTAAAGTTGCTGAACATTTTAAACATTGCATCTTAGAAATTTTTTGAAAGATGCTACTTTTGGCATTTAAAAATACGTTTTTACTTATTTAAAAATATATTTTAAATAATCACCATCTGTTAAACCCAGAAAAAGCTACTTTTAAATCTATTTAAATGAGCTACAGTTACAGAAACTCCATATCTTTC
Organism: Pardosa pseudoannulata; assembly: GCA_032207245.1. Classification (NCBI taxonomy): domain Eukaryota; kingdom Metazoa; phylum Arthropoda; class Arachnida; order Araneae; family Lycosidae; genus Pardosa; species Pardosa pseudoannulata. The sequence continues at coordinate 57,068,639 of CM063500.1, forward strand.
AGTGTTTTATATAATATTTCTAAACACTGAGGAAACTTCAGTTGCAATAATTGCTGAGTCTTTATTATTTTGATGGTTTTTGATATGAAGCAAAGGCAGTAGTGATAAGGATAAAACTTTAAGACATCATAAACATAATTAATAATTAATAAGAAATTATGCAATGCTTGTAGAAAAATTAGCTCTAATTATAACTTTAATTAAATTTAAATTTACAATATATACATAATAAGAAACCAGCATTAATATAAAAAAACTTTAATCATGTACCAAGTAATTGATTAACGAGAGAGATTTACATGTCTTTTGACCAAATTTCATAATGAATTTCTATACAATAACATGATTTCAATCCCCCTAAATGTAAAGTTTTAATTGATAAAAGTTTGAGACATTTTGTAGATAGACCACAAAAATTAATCTTGTTAATTTTTTTAAATATACTTTGCTGTTTTAAGAATTAATTTCTTTTTTTATGAATCTCATGATGAAAAAAGAAAAACATTGACAAGCATTTTAACAAAATTCAGAAATTTCAGGACAATATTTAGAAATTAAGGACATAGTTCTTTTTTTCATTTCCAGGATTATCAGTAATTTAAGAACAACTATGACTTATCTAAGAAGTTTAACTGATGTCAGGAGGACATTTGAATTATTTACATAAAATGTAATTTTTGTATAAAAGTAAATATATGAATCTAATTTCAATGAATCATACAAATATTTTCAATCAATTACATTACAAATGTGAAATATGTTTATAGTTGTGTTTAAGTTTTCTTTTCAAACTTTGAAGAACCATAAATAAAATATAAGTGTACAGAACAAAATGAATTGATTATTAAAAGAAGGAAAAAAAGTTTACTCTTCACCACAATTGTCATAAAGATTTAGGCATTTATCAAATTTATGGAGCAGTTTTGCAAAGCCATCTTTAAAGAATGTTGCCACCATAAATGACTCTTCACCAGACAAACTAAAGAATTTCAAACAATGCCTCTCTAATGGGAGGGTTATATCTACAGCTTTGGGGACCAAAAAGGCTTGTTGATTGTTAACTTTATTGAAACGGGAAACACAATCAATGGAGAAGTTTATTGTCAGACTTCACAATGACTGGAAAAAATATTCAAAATAAAAGGAAAAGAGTACTGACCTCTTGAAATCAAGACAATGCACAAGACCCTCACATTCCTGTAAACCAGATGCTTCTGGAAAAGTTAAGTCTACAACTGTTTAACCCTTTTGTGGGCCTTGGGAAGATTACTTCCCATCTAAATGATCTAACAAAATACATCTGTGGGAAGTGCAAAACCCATTATGATATATTGGCCTTGATATTATAACTATGGAAAGACTAATTCCCTCTTTATTTTTATGCATTCATTTTGAGCTTCATTTTTGTCCATCTATTGTTCGATTGATTGAATAGAATTAGCACTTTTGTTTTGAAAGTTTGGAAATCCTGCGTGTGAAATAGATGACCCACGAAAGGGTTAATTACCAGGCATATAGTCCCGACTTAGCACTAAGTGATTTTCATTTCTCCCCTTAATTCAAAAACTGTCTAATAGGCCAAAGCAACATTAAAGCTGTTTTCACATCACCGGAGGCAATAATCAATTCCCTGACATGATAAGTACCTGAATTTTTTGGACAGATATATCTAACAATAAACTATGTTTGTACATAACTTTTGTAATAAATTGATCTTGTTCTATACTTTTGAAATTTTATCATTCATTCATCAGAGGTTGAAATAAAAAAAAAATGCATGTAAATAATAAGAAATAAAGGCTTCATACAAGTTTGTGCAAACTGATGAAACAATCAAAGGAAACATTCACCACTAGTAATTTTAGCCATTTCCTTCATTGCTAACAATTTTTCTTAATTTTAACAACTATAGAGTCAACAAGCCAATGAATTATTTAGTATTTAGACATAAACACACACACCCAAGTACACATATCACAGATGAACATACATACCCAAAAACACATGAACATACCAAAACATGTGAAATAAACTAATTACATTAAATAAAAATTTATTTAGATGTTTAAATATGAATATTTATTTATTTGTCGAATATTTAATTACAAATACCTTACTCGAAAGAAATGGGAGAGAGGAATCTATTGCTTAAAGTAATACAGCAAGTAATAAACAAATGCTATAGTCACATATTTAAGTTAATAATAATAATAATAATAATAAAAACTGATGATGTTAGAAAATTATTACAAATTAAAAATTATTTGTGTTATACAAACAAAAGTTTTGCCAGTTCTACAAAAATTATAATATATTTATGCTAAAAATGTAAAAAGTAGAATGAATGTGGTCCTTACTTAACATTTTCTTCAACTTCAGGAGGAGTAATTGCAGCTTTATACTTTGATCGATATGCTGGTGTTTGAAGAGGATAGCTATTACTGGCACACCAACCAACAGGATATATATCAAAAGAATTTATTCCTGTAATTATTGTTCTTTTTGATGATTCATCAACATCAAAATGCAAGAGCATGATAGGTTCAACAATATTTCCAATTGTTGCAGCATAAATCTAAAGAAAAAAAAAAAAAAATTATTTAAAAATAATTAGATTACACTCAATCCTGTTTTTATGCGGTGAATAGGGACCGCAAAAAAAAAAAAGTCTCACGTTTAAAATAACTCAAAACCTTACGAAATAACTAGTACATACCTGAAATTTTGCCAAACATTTTGGAATCTGATTTAAAAAATACACTTGCGAACATTTTTAAATATTTTATTTACATATGTGATTATTTTACACATACAAAACTTTTCAAAATGTATAAACATTATCCTTCGCAATCTGACAATACACGAACTTTCCTGTGATAAACTGGTTCAAAATCGCTTTCGTCACTTGAAGATATTATCTCGCACTTGTTTACAGTTGACTTTTTTTCAGGTACCATATAGTTAGTGATTAGTTTTTGCGACGACTGTTGTTTCACTAGACGCTTGTATATGTCCCGGTAGCCAGATATGCACGACTGAAGCTCCTTTTGGAATTTTGAAGTTCTTTCAGAATTGGCATCGAAGCAAAGAAAGTGACAATTCTATGTAAGAAAAAGACATTTGCAAGAAAATGACATTCTAATATATGACAGAGTTGGAGTCCTATATAGATTTTATCTGCTGTCATATAATCGGGTTCTTCTTGCCCATCAGTAACATCTGTTACGTAATTTATAATTTCATCTTCCCTTACGGTGTCATCCTGAATCATTTCGACAAGATCATTTTCATTAAAACTATTAAACCCATCTCCACCGATGTCATTATTGATAACTTCGTCAATTATGTTCCATTTGATTGAAATTTTTATTTACTGCACACAAAAAAATTGCACAAAAACAGGTTTGAGTGTATAAATTATTAGCAGCTTTAGAAAAAAAATACTTACATTACTTGGACAAGAAGGATCAGCAGCTTCCAGCTTCATATCATTTTGAAATCCAGTATTCATACAACACTACACAACATAAACAGGATTATAAAACAAACAACTATATTTAAAATATCAATAAAAAGTATACATAAAAAGTAATAATTACCATAGAAAAAAGCTCAATTGGTGCAGCAACTGCATTACAAAAATTTAAATAATCATCCCATGAGAATTTACAATCTTTTCCTTCATAACCTACAAGGAAGCAGTTTATTAATTCAAAGGTCAAATTGTAAATAAGTCAATGCTGAATATTTTGAGAAATATTTACAAAGTAAAAATATAAACTGCAAATTTATTGAAACAACAGCCGTTATATATTTAAAAAGAGAGATGGATAAGGATATGGCCAAAATTATTAGATTGGTAATTTAAAAAAATATATACAGTGAAACCTTTCTGAGCGGCCACCCCACTGTTCCGAGACTATTTGGCCGCTCAGAAGGGGTGGCCGCACTGAAGGGTTTTATTATAAGATAATTGCTATAATGTATAATATAAACAAGTCTGTCATATATTCCTTATTTAAAATGAAATTGAAAACTTATCTAAAGAGGAAATAGTACTTTATTTCATGCTCTCTTACATTTTTTTTTTTTTTAAAGGGTACAATTTGTGTGTTTTAAGTTTTTACTTTTCTCTATAACAACCATTTTTTAAGTTAATTTTTTACTTTTAAAGCTGAAAATGGAAGTCTTCATATTCCTTCAAAATCTAATTTTAAGATAATTCAACTAACTTTCTTGCCGATTTGCCATTTTGGTTCATTAAGATAGCCTTGGTTTGCAGCAGGGCCCGACTAAGATACTTTTGAGCCCAGGGCACAATCCAATTTTTGTGCCCTCCACCCCCATGCAAATTTATAGCGACAAGTTATTATCATCATTACAGTCATATAAAAATTATAACATTGAATTAGCAAACACATTTAAGAAATTAGCATCAAAGTAATATTCAAAATCAAAAACACCAAATTTTCATTTTATGTAATCATTATTTCTGTTTAGCCATGCTTTTAGCATTAAGGATTTTTAAGGACCTAGAGTGAACCACTTTTTTATTTTCTAACTTGTCATACTCACAAGCTCTGTGGTGCAGAAAATAAATATTAATAATAGAATTAAAAATAATTTAAATTGATGAGATGATTTAATGGTGTATAGCAGTATGTTGCTAATAATCTGTCTTATATGCAATAACCCATAGGATAGAAAGAGCACCAGGTTCGTTGAGGGAATTAATTATCATGTAAATAACAGTAAAATTAAAGTAAATAGGAAACAATAGAGTTCATGAGAAGCACAATTACCTCGTACAATAATTTATTAAAACTTAACAAAAGCAGAATTATGCATGTGGATTAAAAATTATACTGAAGAAGTTCAAATGAACAAGATATTATGAAGGAAATGAAATTACTACAGTGACATTGACATAAAATTCAACTGTTATGCACAAAATAATGTCAAAGATATTGATTGAAATTTATCAGGACTAAATATTTAGAAGGTAAAATTTAAGCACAGAAATTGATATCAACTACTGCAAATTATAGTAACCACATTATAAAATGATAAACAAAGGTAAAAAATTATAAATTTCACCAGGAGATGAATACAAGAAGATATGCATACAAAAAGCATGAACTAAAGCAGTAGTAATATACAGCTGACTTAAGAAAAAAAAAGTCATAAAATAAGCAGCAATATATAACAATTAGTGCATTAGTAAATTAGTACAATTAGTAAATTTTTGTGACCCCTAAAATTTTCATGCCCAGGGCATGTGCCCCCAAGTGCCCATGCAATAATCAGACCCTGGTTTGCAGTCAGCTGAAGTGGATCAGGAAAAAATAAATTCATATGCTGTTGATTACATTTAAATTACTTTAAATATAATACATACCTTTCGGTGGAGTTAAAACAACTCCATTATCTTCAGCCCACTTGGCAGGGAAAATCATTTGTGTATTAGAATTACAACAAATGAGGCTTTCATTAGACTCGTCCATACTAAATGAATCAATTGTAACTATAAAGTAAAAATTGTTAACAACTTTTGATACTGTAGCTGGACAAATTTTTGAATAATTCTGAACATCAACAGCTTCTAGCTTCATTCCTTCTTTAAACTCATGCTCCTCTAAAGGAATCTTTGGCTACCAAAAATAAGAAAATAATAGTTATAGTATAATTTCCAAAAAATTTACAAATCAAATTATATTATTATGCTTTACCTCCAGAACATGAACAGGAAATGGTATATCTTCAGAATCTTTTAATGACTGTTTTAAAATATTGTTCCATTCTTCTTCAGAATGCATTTCTTTGATTGCTAAAATTATTGTAAAATCACATTAATATTTTGTATACTTTAATTACTAAATAAGCTTTCCAATTACAACACTAAATAAACATTAAAATTTAAACAAATCAAACAAAATTTAGACAACTTTGAATATACAAGCAAATGACATAAGCCAAAATTATTTAAATTCAGTATTTATGTAAATTCTGCAGTTGCAATAGCTATACTTGTTTATTCACATAAAAATTAGGAGTAATCTCCCCTTGACTTTCTCATATACTCATAAAAAAAAGTGTATATTGTGACATTTAATATTGTGACATTTAGAGGAGAGAAAACAACTAAAAATAAGAAAATTATAAAAAAAAAAAAAAATGACTGATAGTTATAAGTATAGTCAATATATGGCACCACATGCTTTTTGTATACTTTTAAATAATTTCTTTTTAACCAATTGTAATTTTGGAATTTAAATAGCCTCAATAAATTTAACATTCAGGGACTTGTGAGAATATAGGCTCAAATATATGCATATACAGATACATTTGCTTACACTTGAATTTTATTAATAGTGTGTATATATGCAGTGAAACTTCTACTGGCCACCCTTCTAAATGGCCAATTTTTCATGGCACGGATTTTTCGACTCATAGACCTAATTGTAAAATAACCTGTATCAGCGGCCACCCAGCCCCCTCTAAACGGCCACTGAGTGGGATTGCCCATTTCATTTTTCAGGACATTTTACATACCCAATTCTTTAATTTTGCACGGAAAAACTCAAGGTTACTTTTATCGTCAGATATAAGACTGAGGAATAATTTGTGAAGTCCATTCCTGCAGTCCCCCCCCCTAGAAACATTAAATCTGTTATCTCTTTTGTATTCTCCCCACACCCTTCAGATAGGGAATCCCTATTCAACCACCCAAAGAAACTGAGGGTGGAACTAGACAATCGGGCGTTGCAGGTATCCTTGGGCCTTTGTGTGGAATTCCAATAGGTACAGTAAAGGAAGAATTGCACCTCTGTCAGTAAAAGTGTCATCCACGTCAGTTTCATTTCATTAGTTTGTCAGTGATCTAAGTTGCAACTATGTCGAAATGCGTTTTCCTAAATCTCGAGCAGCGCATTTAAGTTCTGCTTGAATGCAAAAATGGCAAATCCGCAAGAAAGTCAGTTGAATTATCTAACTGCGGAAGAACACAAATCAACAAAGTCATTACAGAAAAAAATTTATTTTTAAGGAATATGAAGACTTTAATTTTCTACTTTTAAAGTAAAAAATGATCTTAAAAAATGGTTGTTGTAGAGAAAAGTAAAAACTTAAAACACACAAATTGTAGCCTTTTTAAAAAAAAATGTAAGAGAATATGAAATAAAGTACTATTTTTTCTTTAGATAAGATTTCAATTTCATTTAAAATAAGAAATATATGTCAGACTTGTTTATATTACGCATTATACCAATTATCTTATAATAAAACCCTTCATAGCAGCCAAATATTCTCCGAACAGTGGGGTGGCCGCTCAGAGAGGTTTCACTGTGTGTGTGTGTGTGTGTATATATATATATATATATATATATATAAACACAATATGTGTATAAATACATTAAGCAGATATCAAATATTGAGTAACAATGAGAGGATGCTCATTTATCCATGCCAAGTGAACAATGAAAATGTGTTATGTAATTAAATGATTTTTTTGGTCAGTTTTTAATAAATATTTCTTTAAACTAATTGGAATTTCAAAATGAAAATAGCTTAAATGATTTCCTAGGATCATCTCTGATCTTTCGGTACATTCAACACATTTCAGCATCTAACTGTCTGTGAGAAGGTAGATGCATAAACATAATTATAATCAGATTTTATCTGGATAATAACTAGAAGTAGACATTCAGTAACTGGAAGCTGCAGCTGAACTTTTACTTCTGATTAGCCAAAAACAACTTTAAAGTTGATAGAAAACTACAATTTTTCTACAGTGCATCTAATAAAAATCTGGCTTCTTTAAGTCAAAATTTACTCAAGTTTTATTTGCATACAGACAGACACGCACATAGATATAATTCTTAAAACTACATTTTCAGATTATGAGAGATCCAAAACATGAAGATTAATCAAAATATCAAGATTGGATATTTTTATGATTACAATACTTTCCTTATATTATGCATAATATCAGAACACAAAAATTTATTTTTACTACTTTATACTAACATATTCTTTCAAAACAAGAAATGCAATGTATATAACATATAAATTGTTTCAGGAAATTTGAAGTAAAAAAGTGAAGTTTTACAATAAATATAGCTATTAATAATTTTTAGTCAATGTATCTGCTGAAATGGAGAAGTTATATGATGGGTTTGAAAAATTATAAATTTGAATATATATTTAACCTGAATTGGAAATATTGAATGACTATGACCATTCCAAAATACAGAGTACAAAACTAAGGGGGAAAATCTATTTGGACTCTCTTTAACTATTAAATAACAAAATTGTATCAAAGTTAAAAAATAAAAACACTCCTAATGTACAACATTGTTTATCTACCAATAGAAGTGCAAACATAATCTTAAATTAATCTTGAAAATGGTATGACTAACAAAATGTTTATATTACGAGGCGCATCCAGAAAGTAAGTTTCCCAATGTTTTTTCCTTTAATGTAAACGTAATTAACCGTGTCAGTTGCGTGTGCATAACAAATCTATGAAGTAATATTCAGCTGGACAAGTCTCAATTCGTGCCAGTAGCGAGGTAGCAGTAGTCTGAAATGGAAACTCTAATTCCTTCTCCTGCCGCCTGCAATGTTCAGTCGGTGATCTTGAAAGCATAAATCATTGTGCTAATTGAAAATCATTGGTAGCTCTGTCAGGTCTATGAACCAAAACTGACACCCAAACACAAAATTCCACGCTTAGGAGCAGCACTGATATTTCTGCTAGGGTATCATGACAAGTTCTTCGACAGGATCGTTACGGGCAATGAGACTTGGATTTTACTTTATCCTAGAAACCAAGCAGCAGTCAATGCATTGGCATCATAGTGGATCTTCGATCAGGACCAAATTAAACAGAAGTTGTCGGTATGGAAAGGGATGTGCACGGTGTTCTGGGACAGGAAGGCTGGTTCCATTCACAGGCGGCAGAGTTCTACGGCAGAGGTATAGAAAAGTTGATCCCACAATATGACAAGTATCTCAATTCTGGTGGTGGGTATGTTGAAAAATAGCTGAAACATCCAGAAACTTCCAGAACTGCAATAAATACACTGTCTACCAATCAGTATTTGGACACCTGATGATATCTGCAGTCCTGAGGTAAGTCACAGCCTCTCCCTGTATACATCGTGTAGGAAACAGCATCGGCATTAGTCGCATGCAGGATGTTGTGCAGTTAGGGGCTGTCTAATTTCAAGAAAGGTATAATTATCGGGTATCACAAATGTGGTCGATCTTTAAGGGATATATCTAGCGATCTGAAGTACCCAAAATGGGCAGTGACCTATGTGATTAAGAAGTGGAAGGTGAGCAGTGATTGTCGGAATGTACCCCAAGTCGGCGGACCACAGAGACTGGGAGATAGAGACTGATGAGTGCTGTCCAGAGAAATTCGGAAGAACTGCACCCAACTGACGACCCTCATCTGCGAGGAGTTTCAATAGGCATCCAGGAGTATTGTTTCAATGAATAACATCTGTAAGGAAGCACATCTGCTTGGTTTTCATGGCCGTGCATGGTCTAAGGCTTGGTTAGTGCCAATGGAGTAATCAAATAGACTGGCCTGCCCAGACCTGAACCTTATCGAGAACCTCTAGGACAAGTTAGAAAGCTGAATTGAGGGGATGCACTACCCATCCAAAATCGGTAAAGGAACTTGTATGTCTACTCCAAGCCAAGTGAAAGACAATACCACTGGATGTAACACAAACACTTGTGGAAAGTATGCCCCGGAGGGTTCATGCTGTAATTGCTTTTTGTGGAGGCTCTACCAACTATTGATTTTGAATAAAGTTAGTTTTTCTTTTCTATCACAGGTGTCCAAACACTTAATTTTAGACAGTGTAAGTACTTCAATATTTGAGTCACCAAAGAGAAAAAAATTCCATGTGAAAGATCTGTAACAGAATTGGATCATTTCAACAAAAGTGTTGTATGGTGAAATGTACAAAAATTTTATGATAGAGGAGAATATCTGACAAGTGGAAATTTAAGAAAGTGACTATCAGAAAAATTTGTTTTTTTCTGGATTCACAAAATATTTAAATAGAAAGACATTGGCATCGTGACTTTTTAAGAAAAATGCATGCCATCAGAATAAGATACTTTTACTGGACCAGTCATATATTGACAAAACTTGGGATAAATAATTCTACAAATATATATATCCCAAAACCCTACATGTGTAGAAAGTTAGAAAGTTACTGTGGGTAAAGTCTAGATTGATCGTTTGCAATACCAGATTAAGTGATCAAGGTTACATCAAATATGCTGAACTTATTTTCCAGTCAAAAATCTCTGGAGATTCTCATAAAAAGATAAACAATGATGTCTTCAAAACTTGGTTTATAAACTGACTAAGAGGATCAGAAGAACCAAATGTTTTGGTAATGAATAACACAAATTATCACTCTTTGTATGCAAAAATTGCAACTACTAATTAAAATTCATTAAATATTCAATTATTTTCCCAATATTAATTCCTTCTATAAATAATGCAATTACACATGTGTAGAAGAAAAAATTAAGTTTCCTTTTTCAGTAGAATTTTTTTTATCTTATGGATAGGGATATAACATACAATTTTAAATTCTTCTGTAATTTTATTAAAAGGGATAGTATTTTAATTTTATAAACTTTAAGACAGGTCTGAAATAACTCATAAATTTTTGTGTAATTTTATTAAGTATTCAGAGATTAGTTTAAACAGACACACTTTCATTATGCACCGAGACCATTTACAATGTATGAGACCCCTTAACACAGTGGGGAAAAAAAAAAGTAAAGTCATTCCTCAATTTTCATTATCATAATTATACTTAGTAATTGGTGGAAAATCAGTGACCTTGAAGTATATACTGAAATTACACCAAGTATAACTTACGTTTCATTACATAAAACTCATGCAGCTTTGTCCAGGTAGTCAAAAGCTGTCTTAATTAATTTTTTTCTAACTTTTATATAAAACCTAGATTTTAAAGAGGCTCAATAAACTTGCAAACAGTAAAATTACAATTTCATTAATACATAAATAATGTATCCATTATTTTGAATTTAAAAATGGTTTGGAACTTCCAGTTCTATAAAACTCTGAAAACAAACTTATTTGTAAATATGATAGAAAGACAAATAATGAAATTAGCATTTACCTATGGGCACAGAATAATGCATGTTATTTTCTGATGCATACCCAACTTGATAGAGTCTGTCAGACAAATAAAACAGCCAAAAATCATTCAGTGACAATTCCTTTAATCCATCATATCTGAGTAAAAGTCGACCTCCAACATTTTGTAAGATCTGCATGATAAAAATAAATTTTTTCATATATTTTTTACATTCATGAGACAATTTAATACCTTACACTTAAAAAAATATTAAATAAAAATTTCCAATGCTCATTTATATTCATGCATATAAAAACTGTTGGTTCTCTCTCTAATGATGTTCTACTTAATAACAATATTTACAGTCTTGAACCCTCTGACATACAAAAATTTTATTTAAAAACAAGATTTCTTTTTAGTGCCTTTTTTTTTTAAAACAATAAACACTTTTCCTCTACTTATCTGCAACAAGGGAACCTTCTGTGAGAGAAAACAAGTTTAATTTTAGTAATAGACCAGAAATTTCTTTGATTTTTGCTATGTTACAATTACAAACTTATTGCAGTGGATGGAAGAGAAAGATATTACTTAAGACCAATGCAATAATAGACCTTACTCATTCTGAAATATATCTTTGGTAACATGTACATGTATAGAGAATTCATGGTTGTGCATAGGAGCTCATTCTAGTTCAAGGTGAGCAGAGCAAAATGGTATAAAAGCAAAAGCCTGTTATGCTACATGAAAAAGTGAAAATTGCTGAAGAGTCAGAAAAAGTATTAGAATATCTAAAGTTGAATTTTCAAGACAAATCCAGCTAGCAGAATCTACTTTTATAGGTACTTTAGCAAGCAAAGAGTAAATCCTTGAAGCAGAACAAAAATTTGGTTTGGGATCTAAATTCAAATGGTAGAAAATTCAATTCTATTTTGAGTTGATACCTGCTCGAAAACTCTTACTAAATACACAAAATTCTTACAAAAAAATCTTTAGAATTTCTCTTTTAACGGTGTTTCAATACCAATGACAAGCAGTTCTTAAAAATTTAACCTTAAGTAAACATTACTATGTAGCAATCTTAGAAATATTATATATTTTGATATGGCTTCCTTAAAAATTCAACTAATAAAATATTGTTAAAAGAAAAACTATTCTAAGTTATCCTTATTACGGGCCTTTTTTAAAATTTTCATAGAAATTTACAAATCATTTATAAAAGTTTTTTTTAATTAATAGGCAATATAAAATCAAAAATCTTTATAGCAAACAGAAAACTTAAATCTAAAATTACAAATACTAATAGACATAGAAAAAAGGCATACTGTAGCTATCCATACACTCTCTGGATCAAGAGCTTCAGAAATTTCAACCTTCATACCACATTTAATTTGATCAATTGGCATAAACCCTGCATGAAGCTATAAAGGGGGAAAAGATAAAATTTGTCAAATCAAAGAGTAAAAACTGCACTGCAAAAACACATCTTGGTTGGAACAGGGAGATAAAAAAGTAAACATATATTTGCTTATATAATATTGCATAGCATAATATATACAATGTAATTTCATTACAGTACTAAACTTTAACCAGATTTTAAGTATTCATATATTTAAAGCCCAAAACCCTCCTTTTTTTTTTTTTTTGTAAAAAATCTAATTTAAAGAGAAACATCTTTAACTAAATAATCTAAATAAGTTTTGTAAATTATTTAAAAACTTCAAGAGAGAGAAAAGCATCTGGTTTAAAAAACTGACAACTTTATTGGAAATATTCCATTGTCTAAATATTGTGCCTTTATTAAAACTTTAAACTTTTAATAAAATTTAATTTTAATATAATTTAAAAATTTGCGTTCTGCAATAATTTTTATGAATCTTAAAGTATCCGTCTACGTTCAGAGAACTTTTTTCTTTAAACGCAGAAACTAGTTCATGTTTTTACATTTTTAGATATATTTTTTATATTATCATAGAGAATTGCACTTAAAAAAAATATTCCTGGAGAAGTTTTTATAAAATTTGTAATAAATGAAGAAAATTTAGTAAAAGAAAAAACAATCAGGTATTTTCAAAAGGTCCAATTTTTTAATAAATTAAATTATGTCAATATTAATTTGCAACATGTTTCTATATACTGGACTAGTGAATCACCTAAAATCTTTGCTTAATTTACATTTGGTAAAAAATTTTGGTACTTCTAAATCATACACATTGAATTTTTAACAAATTTTCATTACCTTTATACCTAACTATCAGTGTAACATCATTAAAAATTATCCAAATTTAAAGCTGGTGGCCTAAATGTCATCATTCACTAGTAAATACTATCAAAAGCATTCATAATAATTTTTAACAAAATATTTTAAGAACTTTTTGAGAAATCACATTTCAAGTTTCGACATTTTATTAAAAATACCATTCTGAGAAAAACTCATTTGAAGTTTATTTATGAAAGCAACTTTAACTATTAAAAAATTAAAATACATGTTTAAAATTCCCCACACTTACTTACTCCAAAACTTTCTAATTGCCAAGTTGATAATTATTAAAAATACTGGAAAAATGTTTATCTAATCTTCTTGAACATTAAAAAGTTTTGTCCAAAAGAAAATCAGACAGTAAAAACTGCACTGCAAAAAACATGTCTTGGTTGGAACAGGGAGATAAAAAGTAAGCATATATTCACTTATATAATATTGCAAGACATAATAAAATGTAAGTTCATTAAAGTACTAAACTTTAACAAGATCTTTGAAAATTTAAGTATTCACATACTTAAAGCCAAAAGCCTTCTTCTTCTTTTTTTTTTTTTTTTTTTTTGCAAAAAATCTAATTTAAAGAGAAACATCTTTAACTAAATAATCTAAATAAGTTTTTAAAATTATTTTAAAACTTTAAGTGGTTCTTCAATTGGTGGTTGACTTATTACCATAAATTACTTTATTAAACTCTCATGTGTTTTAAATTTCTTAGAAACAATTAACAAATATTGAAACATTTTATATAAAAAATACACATAAAGGATGCATATTTATTAATAAATGTAGGTATAAGTTAGAAAGACAGGAAATAAAGTTTCTTACATCCTCAGACAAAAATGCAGGAATAGTGTCTACTCTCCTAAGTTCTTCTTTAAGCAAATTGTTAATATCTGAATATCGCTCTAGTACACCTGAAAATATTCACCCATAAAGTATACATGTATATTTTTTTAGGACTTAAATTATTAAACTGCAAAAAAAAGCTCAGAAAAGGACAAATATATATCAAAAATAGATCCTTTAGATATATAAAATGTAGGGTCTTTCTAAACCATTGAAACAAGTATTAAATAAACATTTTGCATTAATACAAGCATCTACTAAATGCTTTATTTTGAACATATATCAAACTCAATGACAAATAAGTTTTTATGCTCTAATACATTTATGAAGCATAGTAATTTAAATATTGTAGAATTATCTAAATCTCTGGAAATACGCAAGAACTATCAGACACATAAACTCATAATAACAATTTGAATACCACTTAAGAAAAATAACTTAAGTTTACAATTACTATTGCTTTATATTATTAACTACTAATATAAAATGTTGGGGTAGAATTTTCCTTCAACAATTTATGCTTGACAGTCCAATCAAACTTTTCAAGAATTCTTTTGCAATATATACAAAAATGCAAGTCTTTATGATGGGATGAAAAATAGTGCTAGGTCCTTTTCAAGTTAAATAATTAAGATGAATAAAATTTAAATAAAAATAAAAGAAAGTTCAAGGATAGCAAAGAATTTTTTTTCTTTTTTTTTTTTAATTAAGAAAATACTGTACAAGACAGTAAAGATAAAAGTGAATGATGATGAAAGATAAAATTTAACATATGAAAACAAGTGATAAGTTAAAGTTAAAAATTAAGTTCAGCTTAAAATTGGTGGCAAGAAAAGCTCAGAGCAAGTTCTGTGGCGCCATCTATTGGATGGCCTAGCGTTCAGATAGTGTAGTGGGGAGCGCTAAGAAGGGAAATGAAATCCTTACAGTTTAAACTAAGTTTAACCCTTTCATGGGCCAAAATACACCTGTGGGAAGTGCAAAACCCATTCTAATATATTGGTCTTGTTATTGAAACAACGGGAAGACTGATTCCCACTTCGGTTTTGAGCTATCATCGATTGTTTGGTCGATTGAATAAAATTAGCAGCTCTGTTTTGCAAGTTTGGAAACATGGAGTGAAAAATAAATGCAACTGAGCCAATAAAAAATAGTGATATTTTGACAATATTGGGTATAACAATAATATATACCTCTTTTTTTTTACATTTACTCAATGCATAAGTTAGGTTTATAACATTTAGCACAATTCATTCAATATTTAAAGATTAATGTTAAAAACATGAAAAATATATGGGTTTTTTGTTAATTAACCCTTTAGCAGACAGTGGTTTTGCAGCAAAACCTCCTGTTAAATATTTTTTTGAGAATTTTTTTTGTTTTTGACATTTAAAACTTACAGTAAATGATAGTACTACATTTAATTAATTTTTTTGAAATACATGTATTTAAACTTGCTGTACCTGGAAAGTTAGTAATTTAATTATTTCACTCATGACCCCAAACAAAAATATCTATCCCAACAACACTTACATTGTTAAACTATCTATTTTACTTTTTAAGAACACTTACTTATTGTTCTTCTAACATAATTAAAATTTTAAAAAGTATAATGTTCATGCTGTACAAGAGAATGGATTCATCAATTAACCCCCTCCCCCCCTCAATACCTCTTATGGTATCCTCTAATGGAAACTCCTCTAAGAATTGTAAAGAAAATTTTTAATACATTTTACATTTATAAGGTTCATAAGTAATATTTATAAACTATTTTCATTAAATTCTAAAGAGTTTATGTAGGTGACCTTTAAAGGGTTAAATACCTTTAGGAGGATATAACTTTTTGGAATTAGCTCTACACCAGCCAACAGGATGAAATTCTCCAGATTTGATGTTGAACCAAAAATCTGCAGATCTGTCATCTCCATAACCAGCATATCGAAGTGAGAGTAATTCTCCACATGTCATAACAACTGAAGCCAACCAGTAACATTCTTTATTTGTTGGTATTTCTAATTGCATTCCAACTTTAAAACCACTTTCTAAACTATATTCAACCTACAAAAAAAGAATAGAGTATCAAAAAGAGTTTTATACACATTTAAATATATTGACTAAATCAGGCATGCCCAACCCGCGGCCCATTGGCTGCATGCAGCCCATTTAAAAACTTTTTGAGGCCCAATTGAAGTTTTCAACTGTCTATATAGTTTTAGTCCTTTTGACTATATACAGTTGAAACATAGAATTTTAGTTGTTAATGTTTGCAATAATAAATATCACATATTATGTACGTTAAGACTTGATAGTAACCAACATAAACTTGGTCTTTGAGTAGGGTTGGACAGGTTACTTTGAAATTTGAGTGTTCTAGAATATTCTGTCAAGTTAGTTGTCCATTACTTATACAGCTGATAAAAACATGACCAATCAGCTACAATGTGTGTTGACTACATTAACCGTTGATATTAACAAAATCTCTAGTAAAATACAAAAACAAATCTCGCATTAATTTTAAAATAATACATGTGGTAGTGCTTGTGAATAAACTACAATATATATTTATAGTATAAATATAATAATAATATTTTAACCCTCATGATTAGGGAGGAAGGTAAGGTGTTGGGGGTGATTATAAATACATTATAGTTAATGTTTATTGTCGTTGTAGTTATGATATACAGGGATGTTGCGCTCTTTCAAACGTTTTGGAGCAATTTTCGGAGCAGCAAAACTCAAAATTTATAGCAGGTGAATGCATTTTTGTAGCAGACAAAATGTTGATCTGGAGCAGGTTATAGTTTTTTGTAGCAGTTAAACTAACGATTTAAAGGATAAACCATAGTTTTTGAGGAGTCTACCTAATAATTTAGAACGATTGTTTTATAGCATTTGGAGCAGCCAAATATTTAATAATTGTTGATATAGTTTGTTGGTTTGGTATATGCAATATATATTGTATAGAGAAAAAGGGGAGATAGTTAAAATTACAATAAAAATTTATTGCTTGCTAAAGAATACTTTTAATACTTTTTGGATTATCTATTGGGTTAATATTTTTAAGGATATTCCTTTGGTGTTTAAGCATTTGCTTTTTAGCTGCATTTACACACATTTTTTTTCACAGTTTCTTTTTACAGCCCTTTTTTTTTCGTTGTTTTAGTTCCTTTATTCTTTCTCTATTCCTCTTTATATTTTTTTCTTATTTATAAGGCTTGCAAGAGGACCTTAAGTATTAAACTAATTTTTTTCTACATGCTGAAGCAAAAATTTTTTTGAGATATTTTATTGGAGTATCACTTTTAACAAGGTGATACATAAGACTTCTACCACCTAATGTTCTTCTATGAATAGGTTATCCAGGATGGTCACAAGACAAGCATTCCAATATTACCTGACTTATAAATTATTTTAGTAAAATGGCACAGTTTCTGTGCAATTTCTGTTAAAATAACAATTTTAGAGCAGCTTGGCGCAATTGGTGCAGCTGCAACATCCCTGGATATATGTATAACACAACTTTTATGTACAGTCGCAGCTGGCACTGTAAAAATACATATTTTGAATATTCCACGTTAATAAAATATTTTGAATAATTTGTTGTTTTATTTTTATATGTGCAACCCACTTCAGTTCAGTAAATTGTTTTTTGGCCCACCAATTAATTAGGGTTGGGCACCCGTGGACTAAATATTAATATGGAATTTAATTTTAACACAGAAATGAAAATTACATGAGTGAAAGCTTCAGGAGGTGCAGCAACAGATTTTGTATCTTCAAGATATTCATCCCAAATAAAATCGGATTCAGAAAGTTCCTGATGTACTAGAAATTCAAAAAAGGAATATAGTTATAAAATAGCAAGCAAAATACATTATTAATAGAATATTAATTTATAGTGACATAGAAAATGAAGTATAAACTAAAATTCTGGGAAATTAACATGAATAGTTTAGATTCTAATCAATCATTGAAGGATTGGCTACAGTTTTTAAAGTGACAACATACCAAAATATATTTTGAACTATTTTTTTTAATTAATTTTTTTTCCAATCTGTATATCATTACATAGATAAGAATTTTATTTAAAAAATTACAAAAGCTATGATCAGGGTTGGAAAAAAATCATGATTTTTTTTTAAATAAAAAAAATCAGATTTGATTTAAATCAGATTTTTTTTTATTTGAATCAGATTGCTTTGATTTTTTTCTGAATACTAACTTTAGTCCTTACTTTTATGTTTTTTGCAATATGCATAGAATAGTTTGTTATAAGAAGTAACATCTTATCTATCTACTATATTCTACACACCAATTATTACTAAAATTAAATATATAAATTTTAATCTAAATACATTCCATTATTTTGTAATTGAATAGTGCAAACTAAATAAGACGTAAATTTAAAGAACAAATTAAATATTCTTTTAATGCAAACTATTTATTTAAAAAAAAACCTATCCCAATTATTTCAATATTTTTTAAGCACCGAATTATGGATTTAATTGTTTCAATAAAAACACTAGCTTTGATGTTTTATCCACTTCTAATTGGTTATGAAGACTAGAATGAACAATACCAAAAGAAGAAAACTGTTTTTCCATTCCAGCAGATGAAGCCATGGCTGTTGATATTTGGTAGACAAACTGGATTTCAAGTACTGTAATACTCTTTTTACCTCGCATTACATAAAATGAATTCCACTAGTCATAATCAATCATTGTACTACCCTTACTGATAACAACCCCTAAATTCTTGGACAGCATATGCTATCTATTTACACTTATTTACTAGTTTTGATTCTAATCAATCATTGAAGGATTGGCTACAATTTTTAAAGTGCAACATACTAAAATATATACTAAACTGTTTTTTAATTGTTTAAATTTTTTCAATCTGTATATCATTACATAGATAAGAATTTTATTTCAAAAATTACAAAAGCTATGACCAAGGTTGGAAAAAAGTCATGATTTTTTTTTTTAAATAAAAAAAAAAAATCAGATTCATTTTTCCAGATTCATGCTTTGATTTTTTACTGAATACTAATTTTAATTGTCGTTTTTATGTTTTTTTCAATTTACATAAAATAGTTTGTTATAAGAAGTAACATCTTATCTATCTAATACATCCTACACACTGATTACCTAATATTAAATATATAAATTTTAATCTAAATACATTCCATTATTTTGTAATTGGCTAGTGCAAACTAAATAAGATGTAAATTTAAAGAACAAATTAAATATTCTTTTAATGCAAACTATTTATTTAAAACTGTGCTGACTGATTTTCAATTCTCTTTGGAACATAGGTTTTAAAAGAAGTGAAAAAAAAAATGATTTAAATCAGGATTTAAATCAACTGATTTAAATCATGCCAACCCTGGCTATGATGGTAAAAAAATAAATAAAATTTGAAGTATGTTTTGTGGAATGTCCTATTTTAATGTTTATACATTAAAACAGATTTTGAAACTTATATTAAGAGAAAAATTCCAATAGAGTAGATATAGAGGATTCTAAGACTCCCTGTATTTAAAAATGGTGCTAAAACTGAAGCTCACTTAAACAATTTATTAAATGTACAAAGGTAAGTAAAAATATTCTAAGATGGCATAATTTATTATTCCTTACTACTAATTATGATAGTAAACATATACAATGGGAAAATATAGAATAAATAGTGAAGTCTAAAATTATATCAGAAGTTAGTTTAAAATGACTTCAATATACATTAAAATAGAAGTATATATGATATTTTTTTTTACACCTACAAAATTTTATTTATTTTATATAAGAATATAATTACTAAGAGGCTCATTAAAGCAATTTGTACATCAGTTACAA
The DNA here is from genome assembly GCA_032207245.1 of Pardosa pseudoannulata. NCBI lineage: Eukaryota > Metazoa > Arthropoda > Arachnida > Araneae > Lycosidae > Pardosa > Pardosa pseudoannulata. Next base: position 57,088,729 of record CM063500.1, read on the forward strand.
AGTATACATTTACATAGCCTACAAAAGAAATTGTATTAATACAACAATAAAAAATTAATTTCATAAAATAAAATTTAAAAAGAACCTCTATGGCATAAGTTGAATTCATAGGAGTAACTAAGAAGCACTTTCTATGTAAATAATTACAATGCATATATACAGAATCCAATACATAAGCTTAATGAATATTAAGCATATACAATTGCATTTAAAAAATTATTATAAGTATTAACAAATATATATTTTATGTTATTTAAAATGTGGATAGTTGTAAGTTGCAAATGTTTTAAATAATTGATTTAAGTTTTAAAAAAATTAGTAAAACATGCACAATTAAGGTCTTTTAAAAATGTAAACTTTTTACTAACCTTTTTGTTGTAAATCCATCACAAGTCATTTAATTTTTATCTCATATCACCTAAAAAAAAAAAAATGTTACATATATATAACCTCTCCTAGAAAAACTTAAATTTTAGAATGCAAAAAACTCAAAATTTATATTAACATAAAATATCAAATAAAAAAATTAAGAGACAATTTGAAGATATATCTGTGTTTGTACACATACAAATAATCTTAAGTACCAAATGATATATGAACTTTAAATCATGTTGGCTATATATGAGTTCTTAATTTAATAAAACAAACTCATGCTCTAAAGTACTATTCTTGGAACAAATTATTTCAAAACAAAGCACAATTATTGCTGCTTCTAAAACAATATATAATATCAGAATATGATAAGAATTCAAACATCATCATTTTAAAATATAATATGAATTTGAAGCATAAATTTTTCAAAAAATAATTAATTAAAAAAATAAACAGAATAGTCTAATTGATTACAAAGTAACGTAACTCTCGATTTTAGAAAATAAAAACAATAAAAAGTTAAAACCATATTCTTAAATATGTCTGGTGTGGTTCACAGAATTATAATTCTATGTAGCACTACCAGAAAATTCCTTGAATATCTATTTAATGCTTATTAGTTATCTTACAGTGACATTATGCTTAATGTTTTAAAATAAACAAAATTCATCGTTATTTGTGTAGAAATATTAACACTGACAGGAAAAAAAAGGATAACGAAAAGAAAATTTAGCCAAAAAAATTTATCCTTTAATAGAGTAAATTAAATGAAAAATAAGAGGAGCATTAAACTTTAAAATTGGAATAACTGAAAAATAGTACAGATGGAAAATTTTCTAATTAAATAAAATTTAAAAAATCAAATGTTTGAATTACAGTAAATTTCGCTGTCACAAAATACAATTTTCAAATGAAAAAAAGGAATAATTTATAATGCTTTGATAATATCTAAATAAATTGAAAAAACATAAATCATTTAGAACACCTGATACTTTAAATTCATTGTATGGCAGGATGGAAATCTTTTATATAAGTTTAAAACAAAAAACTTCTTTACTGTTCTAAGAGAAAAATAATGGAAAACAAACGTTTTACGACAAGTAGCACCTTATGTATGGTAAAAACATAAATTTTCTTTTAAATACTTGAACAATCTATCTCACCACATTCTAGAAACTTTCTCAGACTGAAACAAGAAACGCGAGAAAGTTTTCCCGTTTAGCCGATACAGGTTGTTGAAGTAGAAGTATATGTGGAAAATGGTGTGGATGATGATACATCCAGGAAGTCAAAATGCTATGCCAACCAATGATTTCACCGATGCTGTAAAAAAAAAATTTTAGTGTTAATTCTTAAGTAGATTTTGAAATTTTGCATCTGAGAATTCACGGTACTGAAATTCCGCTTGGTATAATTCCTTCCATGCCACCATCTCTCTTACAACACTTCTTTTTACATGTTAATGTTATGAATCAGTCTCGTTGAAATGTTGTGGATTTAAAAACTTTATCAATGGGATATCAATTACTTCATATTTTGTGTTTCGTGGGTTAATTTTCATTTTATACACTAAAATTTTTGTATAATTATATGAAGAATATGACATAAAGATTGGTTTATTCAGTAATTAAAAATGAAGTGATAAGTTGTACCAGTGTAAAAATTATGAAACATTTAATTTTTTGACAGACTTATATCAGACATGGGTTCTGAATTACATTGTTCTCATGGTGCCTTAACAGATTCATTTGGATGGCTTGTTCAAGGAATACTAGCATGTTTAGCGTTTACGTGTCTCGTTTCTTGTTTAAAGTACTGTAATAAATCTTGAAAAAATTGTATATATTAGCCAGTAGGCTGATGCGGTTCTTCATCAAGATCAGTGTGGTTCTCATGCTTTTTTATAAACCATGTTTATGCAATATTGTAGATGGATCAACAATTTATTAAATAGCACCTATCAAAAAGCAGCTAATATCTAAAATTATTAAAAATTAGAGTCATTGTAAATGCAGCCGAAATCTTCTTTAATAATAAAGTTTTGAAAATTTGATTGAATAAATATTTTTGCTCTTAAAAAAAATTAAAATTTTAAATATGTATATAAGGTGTAGTATGATTTTATATAATGTAATATCTTGTATAAAATCTGTATAAGTGTACAGAAGTTATTAGCATTTACTATGGGTTCTCTTTTAACTTTTCTCATTGGATAAGTAAATCTGCTCAGACAAGTTTAAAATAATATTTTGTGATGTTTTCAAAGAAACTGGCTCCACTTCTGTTAATAAAGTCACAGTCCTTTTTCCTAAATTTTTGTCTCTTCTCTTAAGTTTCGATACTTTCTATGCCACCTAACAGGGAATGCTGTGATATACATCCATATATTTATCTTTATTAATAAAGATGAGTTTTTGTATGTGTATGTCTGTAAACCCAATTGTTTTTAACCCTTTCATGGGCCCTGGGAAGATTACTTCTCACCTACATGATCTTACAAATTACACCTGTGAGAAACACAAAACCCATTATATTGGCCTTGGTATTATAATGATGGGAAGACAAATTCTACTTCAGTTTTGTGCTGTCATCTAATGTGTGATATATTAAATAGAATTAGCACATCTGTTTGGAAAGTTTTAAAACATTGTATGAGAAATAAATGGCCCAGAAAAATGTTAAATGGGAGCTGCATGCATGAAAATCTGACAGGTATTCATTGTAACACCTTAAAATTTTAAATCCTTTTTTAAATTTTTTAAAATATAAGTCAAATTAGTTTGTTTACTTTATTTTTAAACCATTTTCAACAAGTTTTTCCTGTAATTTCAAATACTACTTTAAAAATTAGCTGCAAATTATAAATTTGTTATAATTTAACTTAAAGTCTGGAAATCAGGTTTCAAAATTACAAGTGACTTCATGGCTGCATATTACTTCTATGTCTTTATCATCATACCTTGAGATATTTATTCATTACTTATAAATAAAATTAAAATATTCTGCAATTAATTATATATTGTACATACCACAAATCATTCAGATACTTCATATTCTCAGATTATTTAAATACATAATTTGTATTAATTTTATATTGATTCTTCAATTTTTATTATCTTAAAAATGTTCAAAGATTAATATTTCTATATATTCACGGTTTCCGCGCACCTGGAAAGTCAGGAAAAGTCATGGAAAATCATGGATTTAGACAATGGATTAATTTTGTCATGGAAAGTCATGATTTTCTAAGTAAAATGAGTAAAAGTCATGGAAAGTCATGGATCCGCTGAGCTACCAATTAAGAAAAACCAAGAAATGCCTCTGCAAGTGAATTTCCTTTCTGTTCGTCAAGGAAACTCAAAACAAGCAAGCTTAATAGGGGGGGGGGGGTAAATGTATAAGTATATTATTCTGGTTTTTTCTTAAATTATAAATTAAATTTTTATTAATATAATAATAATAATTATTTAATAAAAATTAGTTAAGATTTTTCTACAAAATATAAGCTTATCTTTAGGGCTATTATATATAAACGTTATAGGGTTATCGTGTTTGGCTATTATTCTTGGTCACCTCGATAATACCTAAGTACTCTGAATTCAAATTGGAAATTTTTTTATTGCATTCAGAAAATTGCTGTATGATTAAACTTAGGTATGTAAATACAGCAATTTACATATATATATATATATATATATATATATATATATATATATGAGTTTATAAACATTTATAAAGTATTTTTTTTCATAAATTTTTGTAATTTCTCTAAAAGAATATATTTTATTTGTATGTATATCAGAATTTTTATTCATATGTACTTTAACAAAATATTTTTAAAGTCATGGAAAATAATCTTCTGAAGTCAGGGAAAGTCATGGATTTGAAAAATTTTATTTTGGCGGATACCCTGTATATTCCTTGATTTATAGTTTAATAAATAAATGCTTTTTCTGTGAAATCATAATTTAACTTAATACTGTGCTATCTAAAATTGTTTGAAATTATCTTTAATCCATTCGCAATCATTGTCTCTGGGACACAATGCAGCAATTCCACTCTTATCAGCCCAGCGTCGCCTCCATGCAAACAGCTTCAGTTAATATTGAGAGACCAGAATCGCATATGCATAATCAAAGATCGGAACTTTTATTTGAATTTTTAATTACTAGATGGCATAAAAAATGGCAAATGTTTTCACAACGATTGACTCATATATCATTAATGCGCTGGTTCTCAAGGGGTGAAGGATGTTTTCTGTAGCAAAGTAAAATTGCTTTCATATTAAAAATGTAATAGAATATGCGATTACAAAAAATTAATAAAATAAAATGGAGAATGAAGAATTTAAAAGTATTTATAGTTTCTTTTTGTTATTTGCTAAAATGCAGTATAAGAAATTTTAGAATTTGTTCTATATTAAATTGGTTGATTCTGGAAAATAATTAATACGTTGATGGACATTTGTGTCTATAGCTGTCAAAGTAAAGTTAACTATGTGGCATGACGGTAATAGCCTTCCAAAACGAAACTGTCATTTTTAGGCTATGGTTATAGGCTATGGCACAAATAAGAATTTACCAGCATACAAGTAGAAGCCTAGTGTATACTGGCTTCTACTTGCCATGTTTTGGGAATAATTTTTTTGGTTGAATTTCGTTTTCCACCTGCTAATTTTCTTACTAAAAATGTGTAATAATTGCAAAATTATAATAAATTTTTTGGTCATGTATTTATTTTTGTTTGATTATGAACTAATATTATGTAAATTTCCCAAGATACTTGGTTGCACACAAAAAATTGCTTATTTGAGTCATTAAACCTGTCATTTACGTCTTTAAATTTTTGTTGTTATAGCCACCATTGTTCATTACTTAATGTCTAGAGTCCGCTAGCATCATGACAGTTATAGCCACAACCAAATTAAAAGTGTTGAATTAATCAAAATTAAATTTATTTAAGCAGAAAGAGTAAAACTATACTTCTAATATTCTAAAAATTACAAAAACATAGTGCTAATTTTTGAACTTCACTTGTTCCTACTGTCTGTAAATGTGTTAAGATTATTGCTGTGTTTTATATTTTAATATTGGCTATATTACAGATATATATAGTTTTTAAGTGCAATCTGTTTTAGGAACAGCATTGACGTAGAACCCTATTGTTTGACATGTTGTATTAGCAAAATTTTTGTTGGCTATCCAAACATCATTAATATTGTATAAATTGCATCGCAACATAATTTTGTAAAATAGAAATTTAAAAAATAATACAATAAGGAAGATAAGGAGTACTTTGTAGATCCAAAAATTAGAGATAAACTGACACAGTTTTAAATATGCCCAATTTACCTCTCTTATAATTTCTAGAAATAAATATAAAGAAACCTTGAATGTAAGAAGTTGCCAAAAATCTCCGATATTAAATCTGTACCTAATTTTTTTCCTTCTTAATGGGTTAAAAGGTTATTCTAATCTTTAATTCTATGAAGCCATCACTCAATAATAAAAGTTCAATTAGATAGGTTCTTGGCAATTGTGTGTAAATTTTGGTATTAGACAAAATTTACTAAACTTTATTTTGACAGTAGTTATTAAATGACACAACCAAGGTGATTAGTTTTATAGAAAAATACAAATTAAGTTATGAATATTTTGATTATGAATTATTTGCTTCTATTGTTAGTGTAATATAATCTAAAAATTAATCTGAATTTTAAACTAAATATAACCTTTATTTGGAAACCTTAATTTCCCAGGCCAATGGCTAGGCATGTGGTGGTCTATATTTATTATTTAAAACAAGTCAGAATGTAATTATCTTCACAATATGAAGGCTCATTATACCAGAATTTTTGCTCAAAGCAAATTTAGAATGGCTATAAATATCCAGGTTGTCAGTAGAATTCAAACCTACAGATTTTAGTACTGAAAACAGTTAATAATTTAGCATTAATTTACTGGATCAAATTAGAACAATGTGTAAGATCATGCATTCCTATTTATTTAAAGATTAAAAGTCTGTTCTGATTTAAATCTTGTGTATGCTTTTTAAAAGTATTACAAATCATTTTCTCCCAAATATAGTATATTTAGGTTATGTATAAAATTTTAATGCTTTATATTTCAGAAGAGGGACTATAGACATATCACATAAGCATTTTCAATGTTTATTATTTAAGTAGTATAAATTATTAAATAAGATACACATATGTAAGATATAACATTGTGCAACATTAAAAATTCTTATATGAGCAACATCATAAATCCTTCATAAATATATGTACACATTAGTTTGTATTTGATGTTGTTTGAATTAATTATACAGTTTAATTCTGATATCATCATGCTAGATTGTAACTTTATTATATCTTCCTAAAGTAGATCAGTAATAAATGTATATAATTTTTTTTATTTATTTAGTAAAAAGGTTCTGTGAACCAAGAAGACAGAGAAGACCATGGCTTATATGGTAAATAGCATCTTTTCTTATATGAAATAAACATGTATTTAAAATTAATTTGGTTACAACATTTCTCATCTCTATTTTTAAGAAATATAAAGTTTACCTTAAAAATGTTAATCAAAATAGATTTTAATAAGTGTATTTGTTGAATATAACTTAGTAGTATATTTCAGGTTTTATGATACCTCCAAACAAGGCATGGGAGCTCTTGTAATTCACTTTGCTAATGTATTTTTAGCAGAATTTTTTCAAGGAGATCCTTGTACTTGGTGAGTTCTATGGGCTTATAGAATGTTTTGTTATTGTTTACAAATATTATAATTTTTTAAAAATAATTTTGCATTTGAAATATGATTTGCTTATAACAAAACATATTTAGAAGTTACTTTCTACTCACAGACCATTCTCAAAATACAATATAGTGAAACTTCTCCAAGCAGCCACCCCTGTATAGTGGCCACCCTTCTAAACGGCCAATTTTTCAACTCATTGATCTAGTGGCAATAACCTGTATCAGCGGCCACCCAACCCCCTCTAAACGGCCCCCAAGTGAGATTTCCCCTTTCATTTTTTGGGAAGTTCTACTCACTTCATGCTTTAATTTTGAGAAGAAAAAATCAAGGTCAGGTTTATGGTCGGATATAAGATAAAGGATTAACTTGAGATGTCCATTCCTGCATTCCCCCCCCCACCTTTCTAAGAAAGATTAAATCTTATCTCTTTTGTATTGTCCCCACACCCTTCAGATAGGAATCCCTATTGCATTATCCATAGAAACTGAGGAAGGAACTAGACAATCAAGCGTTAAAAGTGTCCTTGGGCCTTTGTTGTTTAGAATTCCAGTCGGTAAAATTAAGGAAGAATTGCACCTCTGTTAGCAAAAATGTCATTCACGCCAGTTTCATTTCATTAGTTGTTCAGTGATCTGAATTACAACAATGTCAAAATGCTTTTTTCTAAATCTCGAGCGAAATATGAGAATGGAAAATCGGCACGAAAGTTAGTTGAATTATTTAACAGCATAAGAACAGAAATCAACAAAGTCATTAAAGAAAAGAATTTGATTTTGAAGGAGTATGAAGACTACAGAACAAACAAACAAATTGTAGCCTTTAAAAAAAAAATGTAAAGAAGCATGAAATAAAGTATGATTTTCTCTTTAGATAAGTTTTAAATTTCAGACTTGTTTATATTATGCATTATAGTAATTATCTTATAATAGTAAATAAAACCCTTCAGAGCGGCCAAATATTCTCGGTACGGAGGGGTGACCAGTCAGAGAGGTTTCACTGTATATTTAAAACTTCCAGAAGTTGAATATAAATTATCTGTGTAAATCATTCATATCAATATAATTTAGATTATAAATTAGATAATTTTTTATATTTGCATTCAAATAATTAAAATGTCTTTTTTGTTTGATCTCAGTAAGCTTATTAATATAAAACAAATTCTTGTATTAAAAAATAATTTTAAATTGTTGATTTCTAATTATTTTTTTTAAATCCCAAATAACTATTGCTGAAGGTATTTTTTTGTATTGTATACTTTCTGCTTTTATATTTTAATGTAATATGTTAGCATTACATCTTTATACCTTGTTTGATATTACAAGTAATAACTATAGTATTTGTAAAATAAATATCTTTTATAGATCTAACATAGAACTTTTAAATTTGGGGCTAGTTTTTGGGTACAATTTATGCAATTAAGAAATGGGTGTAAATTATAGACTAATAAATTCATAACTTGTATGTAACCTCTTGGAATCATCTAAAAGATTAAATAACTGTAAATATTATGTATGAAAAAGGTCACCTAAAGGGAAAAGTCTGTCAATTCCATCTTGTATTATTACTTTATTCCTTTTATTATTTGCAATTTGAATTATTTTTTTTTATTTGATATGGAATGAGGAGGATATCATTTAACTCTGAAGTGCCATACTGTCATAAAAGTACATAAAATGATAATTATAATCATTGTAAGTGATGTAGTTGCATTTGTGTCTTAAACAGGTCTTTATAGGTAAATCTTTTCATTTGGGGGATAAACTCCTCAAATAAATATAAATACATAATTTTTTTTACTTTTATGTATGTATTTTTTAACAGACCCTTAAAATGCAGCCTTACCCAAATCAACAGTTATTTATTAAATAATGTCTTTGAGCTAATAAAAAATGACAAATTCATTTTATTATATAGTATACTTTTTAGTCCCCCATAAAGTACAAGCATCATATTATTTTTAAGTTTTCTGACTCTGTTGTAGACAATTGGGAAAACAACCTTTCTACCCTTGGGTTTTTGTTATACATTAGCTTAAAATATAACATAAATATATTAGGAAAATAAAAGTATATGAAACACTCTTTATCAAAACTCTTAAACAGTCTTGATGTGAAAAATGAATTGAGACAGTGTTCTAATATAGAACTTTTTAGTTAAGAACTAGTTTGAGGTACAGTTAATACAATTAAGATACAACCATTAGTTCTAGACTAATAAATTCATTGTTTGTTTGCAACTTATAGGAATAATAAAAAGAGGTTAAAAAATTGTACATATTATGTATCATAAAAATTACTTAAAATGAAAAATCTTTCAATTTCAATTTGTATTATTACTTTTTTCATTTTATTAGGTACATTGTGAGCTTCTTGCTTGATTCATCAATTGGTTTATTAATTATTTTTATCGGTATCCGTCTTACTCAACATGTTTCCAGAAAAAATGGGTGGGACCATCTTGTATTTGGGGAATATGGTAAGTGAAAATGAGGTTTCGTATGTTTATATAGATTTACTTATGCTTGTCTCAGTACTTATTTTTTGTTTTAAATTCCTAAGTATATTTAAATGTTTTACACAGATATCTAGAATGTTGTTTTTATGGGATTGATTAGAACTATTTAACTAATTTCAATTTAGGCAAAACTAAAACATTTTTTAATATTTTGCATTCCTCTTATTTATGTGAGCTTTCATCTCACAGAAATAACAACTTTTCCAAAAACTAACCTGTTTATTTTAAAGAAGGTGGCTTCATTTAAATTTCAATTCTGCTATTGTTAAATAGCAAAGAATTCTTAGCAAATATCATTATGATATATAAAATAGGGCAATACTATAAGTTTGTTATAAAAAATAATAACCTGGATAGATTTGAAGTGCCAGTGCTTCATTCATATCTTATGTTAATGAAAAAGAAGTTACATATTTTAAACTTTTAAACATGTAAAAAAAACTTAGTAGTATATTAATTTGAATATTGAATAGACTTAAAAACCAGTTAGTTTCTTGAATTTAAAATAATAACAGGACAATCATTGAACAGTTTATAATGTTAAAGCATCATTAAGAAATCAACCAATTCACAATATATGTAGCCATAGCTAAGGATGAATTTTCAGTTAAAGATTTGAAGTTTTGTGAGTCTATGTGATACATAGTTTAATACAGGGATGGACAAACTTTTTCGGCTGCAGACCAAATATCGAAAGAAAATAAGTTTGGCTGGCCAAGATAAATTTTTCTAAAATTTTAAAAACAATAGACAGGTACCTAATGGTTTAAATGTGTTAATGAGATGAATGAAATTGTGATTTCATTTTTAAAAGTTCCTTATACTGAGGTTCGGAGTGAGATGTACTGATTTTTAAGGAGCGATGCTAAATGCTCATCTGTCAGTCTACTTCTGAAATTATTCTTTCTAAGGTTCAAAATTGAAAACACTTGTTCACATATAAGAAGCAAATATACCACTGATCTTTTGGGCATGAGATAATAAATTTGGGATATAATATTTAAGCAAAGTGGAAAAGGAGATGGGTTATTATGTATAAATATATATTTCTTTTAATTTGCCTCAGACCAGCAACTTAAAATTCTATCCGTGGGCCGGATAAAACCTTCCGGCAGGCCATAGTTTGCCCATCCTTGGTTTAATATATCATAGATATATTGGCTTTAGAAAAAAAATTGATAATACAAATACATAAACAATTTACAAAGGAAGACAGCAAAAAACAATTATTAAGAGAATAATGAATAGAAAGTCAAGTAAAAAATGTTTTCATAAAATTCTTTCATTTTAAGCATCAAATACATTTTCTTCTTCCTCCCTCCCATAAAAGGGCACTTAATTTTGCTAAGGGCTTTTCCTCCAGCAAATTTGCTTTATTATTGTAAAAAGTTATAATTTTTTTTATGTTACTGAAATGGAAATGTGCATTCAAATGAAAGGATAAAATATCTGAGTATAAATAAACACAAAAGAAAGTTGTTATTCAAAGAACATCTATATCTTTTATATACATAGTAATATAAAAATTTGAAAGTTTTTAGGAGGAGGAAGAAGCATTTAACCCTCTTCCTCAGCTATGCTTTTGTTGTCACAATATATTGAATAATGGGAAAATGCGTAAATTAATATAATTAAAAATATTATAAAACAAAAATCAAATAGTTTAAACATGTAGTATAATTTGAAATTTAATGCAACATATGTACTTATACAAATGATTTATTGTTTATATAATGCAGTAATTTTCAATCAATTTGATGGCCTGGAAAAAATATACCTTCTTAAATTATGTTATTTATTTCATATTTATATTAAGATCAGCATACTTCTATAAAAGTTCAGATAAATGAAAGTACAAAAACTATTAATAATTTAATCCTTTCGTGGGCCATTTATTTCTCACTCCACATTTCCAAACTTTCAAAACAGAGCTGCTAATTTTATTCAATCAATCAAACAATTGATGACAGTGCAAAACCGAAGCAGGAATCAGTCTTCCCGTCGTTTCAATAACAAGACCAATATATTAGAATGGGTTTTGCGATTCCCACAGGTGTATTTTGTAAGATCGTGTAGGTGGGAAGTAATCTTCCCAATGCCCATGAAAGGGTTAAAATAAAGGGTGCTATGTAACAAATTTCAAATTTTACAGGTGAGTGTAGTAAAGATTCTTTATGGATTTGTTAGAGTTAGGTTACTTTTACTGACAAACTTTACAAACATCTTTGAGATAATATAGAGGACATAGTGCCTGTAAACATTTGAAAATAGTAGAATAATAGTAGTTTTATGCCCAAATGGCTGTTTACCTTGAAAATCCATTTTTTACACTTTTGCTAAATCTCTTGATTTTAGGAAATGAAAGTAATGATTTGATCACATAAAAGAGAATAATTCACACATGAATATGCAAAAATCTCAATTTTAAAAAAATGGGCTTTTCTTTATTTCCGATGTACAGATAGGTATTTAGTCTTTCAATAGCTGTTTGTTCTAATATATATTTCTGATGATCAGTATGCAGAATTTTAAATGAATCTTGTATATCTATTTAATCGGGACACCAATTCCTCTAATATCTTTTACTTATTTTTCATTAAAAATTTTTGCAGATATAAAAATTAATTTTTGATGCTAGTTTTACCTTTAATTCATTTCAGGTAAACCACCGTATGTAAATGCTTGGCTTTCTCAGTGTGCAGTTTATATTGTTCTCATGCTTATTGAGAAAATTCTTATTACCCTGCTTATACAGTTAGATTTTTGGGATCAGGTAATTATACCATTTTTCAGAAATTTCATCACATATTTGATTTTAAAAATTTGTAAAATGATATTGCTGACAAAAAAAAAAAATCTACTAGAGTAAAGGTGTTTAATTGCTAAAGCATGTGTAATATTAGGTTGGGGGAAAAAATCCATTATTTTTGAGTGAAATTAAGGACTTTAATTTAACATGTTTTGGATTGTCCGATTTGGGTTAAATATACACCATTTTGTTGTATACTTTGCTGCCATTTTAAAGGTAGCTTCATAATGCCTCTCTCATAGAAGTCTTAATCGTTATTGATGAAAAACTCTTATAATCGATTTTCACAATCTTCTCTTAATCCCAATTTCTTATCACTCAGGAAGTTTGAGAAAAAAATGGTAATCGCTTGGTGCCAGGTCCAGACTGCATGGTGGATGCATTAAAACTTCTCAACCAAGCTCCCTGAGTTTCTGGCGAATCACTACAGACATGTGTGGCCTGGTGTTGTGCTGATGAAATACAACACCTCTTCTGTCGGCCATTTCTGGTCAATCGCTAGCTTCAAACTGTCCAGTAGTTGACAGTAGAGATCTGAATTTAGTGTTGGAACATATGGAAGCAACTCACAATAGATTCCCTTTCAGTCCTACCAAATACACAGTAGAACCTTCCTGGCCATTAGTCCTGGTTTGGCCACCGCTTGAGCTGTTTCACTGCGCTTTGACCACAATTGTATTTGCACAATATCATCGTATTTGATCCATTTCTCATCCCCAGTCACCATCCGTTTAAGAAATGGGTTGATTTCATTCCGTTTGGCCAAGGCTTTGCAGACGGAAATTTGATTCATCATGTATTTTGGTGTTAATTGTTGTGACACCCAAACACCGAGCTTCTTTTTGAATACAACTTTGCGCAAAAACTTTAAAACTGTTTTATGGTCGATCTTTAGCTCCTGGGAGATGCTACGACTACTAACATGCCAGTTGACTTCGATTATTTCTGTGATTTTATCAACATTTTCGACAACAGGCCTGCCTGAGCAAGGTGCATTTTTAACATCAAAAATGCCTGAATCGAATCAACGAAACCAAAATTTCACATAATTAGCTGTTACAGTATCAGCACCATAAACACCATTTACAATTTCAGCCGCCTGCCTAGCATTTTCGCCTTTATCATAGAAAAACTGTAAAATGTACCGAATTTTCTCTTTGTTGACTTCCATTTTTAACACCCTGTAACTCACAACTGAATGGACCAAACAAAAAACAGTAAAATAATTTTATTAGTGTGAAATGTCATCTTGACAACGAGCATAAATTTAAAATTGTTTGATCGATACTTTACGAGCTATTGATCACTATAGCTATCTAACGAAAAAAATAATGGATTTCTTTTTCCCCAACCTTATATGTAGCCCAAACTTAATCCACCACTGGATAATGTATTCGGTTATTTTCAGAAATCTTGCTTTCTCCTATGCACTCTTCTGATATAAAATTTGCCATTGATTCATATTAAAGTAACTCCAATTAAGTTTTAAATTAAAGCTTAAATAAACAATCTAGCAAAATATTTTAAATGTGTTTAAAAGTATTTTTAGAATATATAATGATTTTAGAATATATAATGTAAAAAATTGAAATATTTTATAAAGTTTGTACAACAGGATTTCTAAATTGTTTAACTAGAATAAAATTTTATGTGGTAAAATATGTTAAGTTCTTTATTCTATATTATACCAAATAATAAATAAATAAAATAGTAATAAGATAAATGATATATAATATACATTTTTGACTTTATTTTATTAAATACTGTTAAATGATTAATAAAAAATAATTTAAAACATAAGTATAATAACACAGTTAAAAAAATATAGTTATTGTAGTGATATAAAAGAAATATTTTTAGGGGTAGGATTTTCTAATGTTAACCGTGGTTTCAAATCTATTTTAAAAATTAATGACTCTTGAATACTCCACTGTAGGTAAGTGTTTCTTAGGCTGCAATTCCCTAACTTAATTTTTTGCTATAATTATAGTTAAAAATTATTTGTATAACTCTGTTATCACTACAAAAGACAAGTTTTATATCATGTATGTATCCTGTACTCTTGCCTCTTTATGCAGTTTTAACCTAATGTATGTCTTAACACATTTGCTGCCAAGCCCATCGTCATGTACTTACTTTCCTGTATGTTGATCACATGCTGGCGTGTGATTGGCAGTGAATGTGCTAAGTAAGAATTATTGCTTACATATGCATATTTTAAACAAAGGTTTAGAATATAGATATAGATTCTAAATGTTTCTTAAGAAGTCTCATGTATGTTATTTGCTTATTTTCATCATTCTATTATGTTCATTTATACATAGAGGGTGTTTACACATTTTGTAATGCTTTTGCACTATATATATGTGTGTATGTATGCAAAAATATACATATAAATATAGAAATTTTATACTCTTATATGCTCAGTCTGAAAGTTTTTTTTGTTAATTTTATTAACTATACTGTTACAGCTTGATTTTTTTTATATAACTGATTTTTCAATATTTCTTTAAATATCACGGTTGATTTGGTTCTACTCCTCCTTCATAATCTTCCTTCCTCTTAAGGTATCCGTCTACGTTTGAAGAACTTTTTTCTTTAAACGTAGAAACTAGTTCATGTTTTTACATTTTTAGATTTATTTTTTATATTATCATAGAGAACTGCACTTAAAAAATTTATTCCTGGAGAAGTTTTTATAAAATTGCTAATAAATAAAGAAAATTTAGTAAAAAAAAATCTGGTTTTTTCAAAAGGTCTAATTTTTTGATAAATTAAATTATTTCAATATTTTTTGATGCAACACATTTCTTATACACTGCACTAGTGAATCACCTAAAATCTTTGCTTAATTTACATTTGGTAAAAAATTTTGGTCCTTCAAAATCATACACATTGAATTTTTAATGAATTTTCATTACCTTTATATCTAACTATGAGTGTAATATCATTAAAAATTATCCAAATTTAAAGCTTTTATGTCATTCACTATTAAATACTATCAAAAGCATTCATAATAATTTTCAACAAAATATTTTAAGAACTTTTTGAGAAATCACATTTCAAGATTCAACATTTTATTAAAAATACCGTTCTGAGAAAAACGCATTTGAAGTTTATGAAAGCAACTTTAACTATTAAAAAACTAAAATACATATTTAAAATTCCCCACACTTTCTTGCTTCAAAACTTTCTAATTGCCAAGTTGTTAATTATTAAAAATACTAGAAAAATGTTTAAACGAATCTTCCTGAAATTTTAAAAAGTTTTGTCCAAAAAATGCGCTTTAAATTCACAACTTCCATTTCGTTTTGATAGCTGTCACTGATGTTTAAACAGCTGTGACTTTTCTTTAAAATGCTGTAGAGACAAACCAAAAACAGATTTAGAAGCCTAAATGTTGAAATTTTACAATAAAGAAATAAAAAAATTATGATTTTTGGCAAAAAAAGGACGTTTTCAACGTAGACAGATGCCTTAATTAATGCTTTCTCTTTTGGATCAGTCCTATAGATTGATCCATAAGATACGATAAAGATACCATATAAGATAGTATAAGAGACATGTTAGGGGAATTAGGTTTTATACATTCAGTGGAAATAGCTTAAATTTCAATTTCTCTCTCTTTTCTCCTAAAAATGGAGCAGTAGATTTATAGATATGGCTTGTAGCTTTATCATTATAGAACTTAACACAGTGAAGATTGTTCGAGTAAAGAGATGCTATTTCTTATTTGAAAATAGGTGTTAAAACATTTTTCTGAAAGTAATCAGAGTTAATTTTTACTTTTTTCTACTTTCTTTATTTTAAGTTTTCTGTTATAGGTAATCCAGCAATAACAAGAAAAATTTACTTTTTATAGTACATAAACAGATTTTAAATGTATAAGCACTAAATATTATTAAAAATTAATCTCTTTTTTGTATAAATTAATATCTATTTGATTCGTTATTTTATTCATCAAAAAGAAATATTTTAGGTTACAAGTATAAAGCTGATAATGCACTGTATTTTCAGTTTAAAAATTTTTATTTTAAAACCTGTTCATGGTTATTGGTCATCATAGAATGTGTTTAAAAAATATAAAATGTCCTCAAATATTTTGAGAAAGAGGAAAAAAGTTCTTGCAGGAATCGCATCTCTGATAAAAAGATCACAGGAAAAAGTTGTTAACTCTTCAAGTAAAATGATTAGTCTAGCCCGTCATTGGTTTTTCGTGCCATACGATACAGTAATGAGCTATACTTGTCATGTAACTAAAGTTACTGTTGAATGGTTAATGATAATTCGCTGTCTACCAATAAGTATTTGGGCACCTATGCAAATGACAATATCTGCGGTCCTGAGGTACATCATGGCCTCTGCCAGTATACATCATTTAGGAAACAGCATAGGCATTAGTCACATGCAAGATTCCGTGCAGTTCGGAGCTCTCTGATTTTGAGAAAGTTTTAATTATCGGGTATCACAAATGTGGCTGATCCTTAAAGGACATATCTAGCTATCTGAAGTACCCAAAATTGACAGTGGCCTATGTGATCATCGAATGAACTGGCCTGCCCAAAACCCAGACCTGAACCTTATTGAGAACCTCTGTGACGAGTTGGATGACCAAATTAAGGGGTGCACTACCTGTCCAAAATCAGTGAAGGAACTTGTAGATCTACTCCAAGCCGAGTGGAAGACAATACTACTAGCTGTAATACAAAGACTTGTGGAAAGTATGCCCCAGAGGGTTCACGCTGTAATTTCCTGTCATGGAGGCTCTACCAACTATTAATTTTGAATAGTTTTTCTTTTCTATCACAAGTGTCCAAATACTTATTGGTAGGCAATGTATTTAATGGTAAAATGGTTATTTCACACACAGTTTTACATTATTAAATTTTACCAGAAGGGGTTAAATAGAGAATGCACTTCACTATTTAGAGGTTATTTTATGAAAAAATGTGCAAAATGTTTTTGGTACTAAAACTTCTCAAAATAGAGATGTGACTGTGTGTGTGTATATATATATATATAAACTATTTCACTAAATTGCTCATAGAAAGCTCATAGAAGAGTTTTTAAATTTTTTTTATAAATATGATAATTGCATTATTATATTTTATTAGGTTCGCAAAATTATTATGTCGCCAATAAAAGATCCTAAAGTAGAAGTTGCAATAGTTGTTCTTATTATTCCTTTTATTATTAATGTAAGTATTCTAATTACTTCTTATCACTTTTGTTTTACTAAATAAAATGGCAACTTATAAAATTTATAATTATTTATTACAGCTGCATGTAGTTTTCTTTATACATTCAATTTTTTACTTTTGCCAAAATAATCTTTAATTTCACTTTTTAACATTTGTCTTTTAAAAAGGAAAATGTTATTTCATTTGCAGTTAAAAAAAATATAGTTTATTATATTCAAGACTATGAACATTACCAGGTAATACAGCAAATAATCAAATTTCTTGTTTAAACATTTGCGTAGTATAGAGTAATATATTTTTTAAATGTAAGAAAATTTTTCGATTCTATATAGTTAAAAACATTAAATTTAAAAAGGTATTTTTATAAATTTTAGATTAAAATTGGTTTTAGCTTGCTAATAACATATACCCATTCCTAAAAGTATCTATAAAATGAGGAAAATCAATATTTTTAAAGTAATAACTGGTTTCTATTTTGACGTATTTTAATTTCAAAGATATTGCATATTTAATTGAATGGAAAGTTGGTTTTCCCATTGGTTTCAATATTATATGTCATATGATTTGGAACACTGGGTCTACTTTTTTTTCTACACAAGCAAATTAGGTATATATATATATATATATATATATATATATATATATATATATATATATATATATATAAGTCAGCCTTCATTGTAACCATGCAATCAGTGATAGACAGGTACTATACCTTTATAGCATGATGTACACACACTTGTATATATATGGGAATTTTCTATATGTAGAGAAAAAATACTAATGATTTGGTTAGTAATTTAGATTTTTTTATGTGAATTGCTAATGTTGTCTTCAGTCTGCTCTTTTAAATCTAATTGCTGAATTATCCACTTGCTTCTTGAACAACAAATAACAATTATCTGTCTAGATCTTTTAACAATTTGCTATGGACAGTCTAACAAGTGCAAGATATTTATGTTGCTGTGCTGAAGAATCCCTTCAGCTTTAGTTGTTTTCAGTAGGGGTTTTATTGCTTCTAAATTTTCATGTCTCTCTTCTACTTACTGGCCTCCCAATGAGAAAACATCTAGACCGACAGACCTACATGTTCTCTGGGTGTACAGGGAGATTGGGAGATGATTTCTACACCTGCATGGCTCAAACCTAATACCCAAAATTTTAACCCCACATGCTGTCCACTAGGCTAGGAGTTCTCAAACTTTTTTCATTGCAGCCTCCCTTGCTCAAGGTAACCCAATGTGCTGTAACACACAGTTTGATAACTCAGAGGTAAAGGATAAGTTGATCTTGAAATTAATGTAAGGACATTTTTTAGCATCATTCAACAGTGCACTGTGTCAAGGGAAGACAATTTAAAATTTTAAGTATCCTCACACCTTCTTTAACACTTGGCATGCAGGTATACTTCACTGCGAACTCACGCATGCAGTGGGTATTTTTTTCGTGAATTATGCAAAAGTTTAGTTATTCAGAAAAATTGCAGTAAATCAAAAACTACTTTGTTTTTATGAACGAAACTTTTTTTATTTTACACTTTAATATATACTGTATGATTATTTAAAAAATAATAATAATAATATTTTTACGAAATTACAAAAATAAATGATTTTTAAATTTAAAGTCCGATAATCTGCCTGCGCATATTTCTTCATCATTATCTTTGTCACAATGGTTCATTTTATCAATTTTGTATTCAACAATAAAAAACCAAGCTTCAAATTGACAAAACACGACTTGTACGCTCTGGAGCTAGAAATTCGATTGGAGACGAAGTAATGCAATAAAAGATCGAATAACTCAACAATCATAACTTGTGGAAAGAAAAACTGCAAAGCGTTACATAGCAATGCAAACAACATGAATATAATGTCACACATACATATAATTATGCTTATTTAGGAGATTTGTGGTGATTAGCGGGTATCCACCACAAATCTACTAAATACGTATTTTTATGTGAGCCATGCTCCAGTGACAGACTGCAAAAAAACATAAAAATATGTTGCCTGCCTGCAGAGTGTTAATACTTTCACAATTTATTATTATTATTATTATTATTATTATTGGAGCAGCACCCAGTGTGAGCAAACTACGAGGCTATCTCATACACTCTAGTAACCATATTACATAAAACTCTTAAAAGACATTATTTATAGTATCATTAAAAACTTCCAGAGGTTATAAAGAACATAATCTTATGGACTACCATAAAAATGATTAACAGTTTTGTGTAATCACTATGATATTTTATAGTTTTAATATATGTTATGAAACATTTGTGTACCCATGTTATTTTCTTCTTTAAAGACAGTACTTTTTACTTCACTTGAACTCATTTTAAACTTAGACCTCTGAACTTAAGTATTACTCTTATAAATTATTGAACTCATTGAATATAAATTTATTGAACAAAATTTTATCTCAAACAAATTAATATAATATATTTAGTTTCTTGTCAGAAAGAAAAATGCAGATTCTTGCTCTTACATCAGTTAGGATCCCCACCAGGGTTGGAAAAAGTCACGATTTTTTTTTTTTTTTTATTTAAATCAGATTTCTTTGATTTTTTTCTGAATGCTAATTTTAATTGTTGTTTTTATGTTTTTTTCAATATACATAAAATAGTTTGTTATAAGAAGTAACATCTTATCTATCTAGTATATTCTACACACTGATTACCTAAAAATAAATATATAAATTTTAATCTAAATACATTCCATTATTTTGTAATTGGATAGTGAAAAATAAATAAGATGTATATTTAAAGAACAAATTAAATATTCTTTTAATGCAAACAATTTATTTAAAAAAACAAATCACAATTATTTCACTATTTTTAAGCTCCGAATTATGGATTTAATTGTTTCAATAAAAACACTAACTTTGATGCTTTATCCACTCCTAATTAGTTATGAAGGCTAGAAATGAACAATACCAAAAGAAGAAAACTTTCTTTCCATTCCAACAGACGAAGCCATGGCTGTTGTTATTTGGTAGACAAACTGGATTTCAAGTTCTGTAATACTCTCTTTACCTCCCATTGCATAAAATGAATTCCACCAGTAATAATCAATCATTGTACTATCCCTACTACATACTTTCTGACAACAACCCCTAGCCATCTATTTACACTTATTTACTTATTGGTATTACTGTGATGACTGATTCCCAATTCTCCTGTCTTTGGAATATAGGTTTTAAAAGAAGTGAAAAAAAAAAGATTTAAATCAATGATTTTTCTTCAAAAAATCAACTGATATAAATCAAGATTTAAATTATGTTTAAATCAACTGGTGTAAATCATGCCAACCCTGATCCCTACAGTTATCTTTTGTTTGGTGCTTGATTGTATTTCATTCTGTTCTTCAGTTTTTTCATCATGTAATTCATTTTTAAAAAGCTTCAAAATTTTATCCTAGTCTTTTCTTGAATCCGTCTTGTATAAAAAGTGTTAGGATAGTTGTAAAATGAAGAAAAAACGCAAAAGTACTCACAGTGACCAGTTATGATATTGACCTAAACTTCTGCACATTATCATTAAGCATATGACTGTTAGGCGTAAATTTCAAAAGGGAAAAATGTACAGTGGTTCTTTTTTTTTTTTTTCTTTTTTTTTTTTTAATTCATTTAGATAATTATCAAAGTAATTTGAATGAAAGAGTGTGAGCCCTAAAGGAACATGTTGAATTCTCAAAACTGGCAGAGGTTAGTAGTGATCTAGGGTTAAAAGCTCTATTAATTCATTCAATCCCAAATGAGAAATTTCAGTTACACTAGAACCTCGGTATAACGATCCCCTGTGGGACCAACATTATATGGTCTTGTAACAAATTGAAAAAAATAAAAGAAAAATTGAGTAAAGAAATGATGCAGCAGTACATATCTAGAGAACGCTTCTATTTATTTGTAATTCCATTACTGAATTTTTGAAAAAAAAGTCTTTGATTGACACCTGTTTCAAGTTCATTTGGGAATTTTTCATTATCACTGATTCCATATCTATTAGATTTTGAAGGGAATCATCAGAATTAAATTGTCCTTCAAAATATTGACACAAGGCATTGATTGCATTGAAGGCTTCTTTATCATTCACTTATTCAAAAGCTTTGACGATTTCTTCTCCGTCGTCAGAATTGAATTGAAGTTGCACCACAGTACAATAATTTTGAAATAGCCCACTTGCTTATGAATTCTGTGGACTAAAATTGGCGGTCACTCTAACAAAAAATAATATGCTTGGGGTCATTGTAATGATTCAAAATTAACTTTATTCCTATGGTAAAATAATTGGAACTTTTTAAGATGGTCGTTCTAACGAAGGAGTCGTTAAAAAGACGTTCTACTGTATCTTAATAAATGCTAAAGTTAGGGAAAGTTGAATTATTCAATCTACTTTACTTAGCCAGAACTTAAAATATTTCATGTTCTTAATGTTAATTTTTATTCTAAAGTTGCCCTGAACTTACATGATTAATTTTTGCTTATTCATATTTAATGCTTTATAAAATGAGCAGGCTGCTTATTGCAGGATTACTATACTATTGGGTTGTTCGGAAAGTAATTTCTTTTTTTTTTTTTTTTTAATTACAGTTTTCATATAAACAAATACTTTATTAAATTATATATTGGCCGTTCTGGTCCAGCATCTTTTGCCATCTTTTTGGTAGTAGCATAATTCCACGCTCATAAAGTTTTTGGTCTTTCCTGGCAAAAAAACTGATCAAGGTGGTTTTTGACCTCCTCATTCGAAGTGAAGGTTTTACCGTCTAAAAAATTTTGGAGTGACCGAAATAAATAACAATTCGATGGTGCCAGGTCTGGAGAATATGGTGGGTGTGGCATTGTATCCAATTCAAGCTGTAAAAGCTTTTGGCAAGTGACCAAACTTGTGTGAGGTCTTGTGTTGTCTTGGTGAAACACTACACCTTTCCTGTTGATTAGTTCTGACCTTTTCTGTAGAAGTGCATCATTTTAGTTTGTCCAGCTGATGACAGTAGACTTCTGAATTAATCATTGTGTTATCCGGTAAAAGCTTAAAAAAAACTATTCCTTTAAAATCCCACCAAACAGACAGCATCACCTTTTTTTTTTGTGAATATCGGCTTTGGAAATGGTTTGAGCTGGTTCATCTTTTTTGCTTCATGACCTCTTGCATTTGACGTTGTTGTATACAACACATTTTTTGTCCCCAGTGATAATGCACTTCAAAAATGGATCATTTTCATGATGTTTGGGAAGCGAATCACAGACGTCAGTGTGGCGACACGGATTTCTCTCTGTGAGAACATGGGGAACCCATACATTGAGCTTCGAGGATAATCCCAGGCTTTTCAAGTGGTCGTAAACTGTTGAATTTGTTAAATTTAACCTCAATCCGATCTCACGTGTTGTTATTCGCCGGTTCGCATCAACTAATGCCTTTATCGAGTCTTTATCAGCTTCAACCGGCCTTCCCAAACGTGGTGCATCTTCTACATCAAAATTGCTGGATCGAAATTTAGGGAACCAGTTCTGGCACTGGCGTACTGTCAACACACCTTCTCCATACACATTGGTCAATTTCTTTTTGGCTTGAACAGCATTTTTACCCTTTCTGTAGTAAAACAGAAAGATATGTCAAATGCTGCTTATCTCTCTCCATATTTAAAAGGGCACCAACCAAAAACTACTGCATAGAATTAATTGGAATTTTTCACACACAAGACTTGCTATATGAGCTCTCAAAGCATATAAAAATTATACAGCTTAAATGTGAAGTTGAGTGCAAAAAAATACAATTAAATCCTCTGTCGGGAAAAAATGAAATTACTTTCCAAACAACCCAATAGTTATTTTGTATTCATTAAATTCCTTTTTGTTCTTGTGTGACTGCATATTTAATTATTGTTACATTGCTAATTCTGTTTACAGGTGTTCATGTTTTGGGTTGTTGATAATTTCTTAATGCAAAAACATGGACGATGGAAACAAAGTATTGTGAATGGAAAAGTTAAGATACATTATGAAAGAAGTGACCAGGAATCATGTTCTGAATCAGAAATTTTATTGTCTGGTGAGGATGATCCCATGTCAGTGGAAGTCAGTTGCCAACAAAGACATCCAATGCTTGTTCCAGTCACATGAAACCTCATTATTATTAGCTGACCAAAACATATCTCTAACATCTTATACCAAAGATTAACTCAAGAAGATACTGAATAATTTTAGTTTGAAATTGATAGTCACAACACTAGCAGTGGGCTGAAATTAACAGTATAAAAATATGTTAGTAATTTTTTTCACATAAATTATTCAAAATTACTAACATTTCCTTCCAAATTTTGTATTTCAGTACATTCTAAAAGTGATGAAATACATATCAGAAAGCAAAAGATATGATTTATCTATTTTTATTTTCTTGTAAGAAAGAATTGTTTGTAAGTGTTGAAATTCAATTTTGCTTTGAATAAGCTATTATTTTAATATTTTTAAAAGAAGTGGGTTAATTAAAAATCCTAGTACATGACTATAAAATATTTAATCTACTTTATGAAAATCTGAAGCATGATTTTGGTGATTATATAAATCATAGACTTATTTATTATTAAGGACAGCAAGCTCCCCCCCTACCACACACACACACACACACTTCTCGTCGTTCTGTGATTTAATTAAAATTTTTTCCACAACTTGCGATTTGTCTATCATGCTCAAACATTTTTATACATCTGTTTTTTACTTATTTTGCTAAAGTTGAAATTAAGCAGCCTGAAATGAAATAGAAAATTTTTCCCTTTCTCTTGAAAGATTTAAAGGTAATGTAATAGATGTAGACATTTAAACTACTTACAAATAAATTTTTATCATGGATACTGTGTTATATCATGTGGAAATATTTCTGTATAGAATGCACTTATGTATGTTTCTGTACACGTGCAGCTATACTCATTTGTTTTGTTACCAAAATTATTAGAAATTATAACATTTTACTTTAAAAAATTCCAAAAACCTATCAAAAAGAATCTTTGTGTATTAGACTGTATTATAGTTCAGAAGAAAAAATACAATTTGATTTTAATATTTCTTAAACCAGACTTCAGTAATCAATATTCTTCTCATTAACAGAAGTGTTACCATATTACAATATGTACTAAGTCATCCTGATTAACCTTGTAATATTTATTCATTAATCAGAAATTTGTACAAGCATTTTAATAATTTTTGTTTAAAAAGATAAAAATACTAATCACTTATCCTATCTGATGCACTTGTTGATGTCGATTTTTTTTTTTTTTCCCCATCATAAACTGTCCCTCTAAAACTGTAAAATTGTGCACAAATTACATTTAAATTTTAAAAATTATATAACATTTAAAATTAATCACTTCACTCTGCCCTTGTTCTTATCTTAAATATCTATTTTCCTTTAAATACTTTCCTTATTTTTAATAATTGTTTAAGAAAAATAATGAAATTAACCGAAAAATATTTTTTCCCTAAATATGTAAAGTAAAATCAATGCAGTATAAATTGATATGCAAAAAAAGTATGTCCTAATTCTGTCAGAGTTATAAACCTTAAAAAAAGTTAAATATGTGTAAGATTCCTCCTCCCCATATATAGCATAATATATCATAAAACTGCCAAAAAATATGTATTTCCTTTTTATTATATATTTATTGGTGTTTTAGCCTAGATTTCAGTCTTTTCTAAGTGCATAAAGATGTACTGAAATTTTCTCAAAATTTCAAAATCATGTTGCATCTTAAAAAATTATTATTTTCTAAATCTTCCCGTAAAATCAACAGGAAAACGCTGATTAATAAATTGTCTGGCATTTTTACTGTCTGTAGGAATTAAATGTATAAAAAAGTAAGCAAAAGTTTGCTTATGATTTATTATTGCTTACTACTTTACAAAGTTTATATTTTAGTTTTGTATTTAATTGAAAAAAAATTTCAAGACAAGGGCACTTAATTTTATTTAATATTTGCTTCAGATGCTGCAGATTTTGTTGGCCATTTTATTATAAGTACACCATATAGGCGGGCTTACCATCCAAACCTTACTCAAGTATTGAACTTCAGTTCAATACCCATTGGGTGAATTGAAAATATGATAATACAATCTGGGGAGCAATTTTATTAAATTAAATGTAGCATTTATTTTCTTTCAGACTGGAGGAGTTATTTCCTGAAAAGTTATCTAGTAATAAAGCATTATTTAATTACAAGTGGCTACAAAAAAATATTTATTAAGGAGAACATCATTTTGTCTTATAAATATTTTACATTATTCATTCAGAATTTGCATAAACATATATGAACTTCAGATTTCACTGCATTGCTAAGTTTAATAAGTTTTAATTGTAATAGTGAATTTGTGACAGTTATCCTAAAGCCAATTGTTTCATTTTTAATAAATTGTATTTTCCACATCCTATTATTTTTAAATGTTTCATGCTTATTAATATATTATTCTATTATAGACAGCCCTTTCTGTAACTCAATCTTTTATGTTTGTGATATTTTATTAACTTTTTCATAAAAGAAATGGTTATTTCCATAAAGTCAGATTTAATAAAAACTAAGAATTTTTTTCACAATAGAATTTCAAGAGTATAAATCAAAATTAAAAGTACTGACATTATACTTTAATTTTTCTGTATGGTATTTTATCTTTTTCCCTTATTATTGTTTCGCTCCTAGCTTGAGTATCCAATCTCTTCCTGTAAGTGATAAAATATGTTCCTTTTTTTTTTCTTCAGCTATTTATTTGAGTTGTGCTCATTAAGTTACCTATTATATTTATATATATATATAAATGTGCTTTTTTTTCTCACTTTATTTTCTTTTTTAACATTTTGTTCATGTTGGTTTTCAGTTAAACTGACAGAGATTTGCTGTACACATTGTTGAACAGAATATATTATGTTAAGAACACATAATAAATTGTAACACAGATAGATAGGGTACGATTTTCTGAAAACAAATAGTGCAATGAAAGCAGTTTTAATTGGCCCTGTTAAACTATTAATTCCAATTGATAATACAAATAAAAATTGAATTTTTTACAGACATTTCTTATTATAAAAATCTTTCTTACAAATTTGGTATAAAGTAAATTAATATTATAATTTAATTTGTTTAAAAGACTATTTTGTAGCTTGTATTATATCTTTTATTAATAACCTTTATAATTCTTGCCACTGCATGGTACTTATCTAATTACTCGACAGGAGTTATTCATCTTAAATTTCAGCTATTCTAATAAATTAGTAATATTATCATTTAACATTCATTGATTAAAGCAATGGCTTGTGCAGTTTGTAGTCATTATTTAAATTATTCAAGATACATCAAAAGTTTATAAAATGATGTTTTAATTGAGTTCAACTTATACATGCTATGCATTTACAAATATATAGCAAATCTCTGTGTCAGAATATTTGTTTCAACTTTATTATGCATTTTTTCTATATATGGCAGGTTTGGCAGTTAAGTCAAATCACTTAAGATATGGAAAAATGTGTTGCTTAGAAGATTGTTTGTTATGAACATTGTATTTATCATTTATTAGTTAATTAATAATTATGTGTAAAATCACTGATATATTGAAAAATTAATATTTCAGATGATCTCTGTTTGTAAATTGATTCTTGATATAATATTATAATAAGTAAATGTTAAATGGATTTGTATTTTGCATTTCTAACCCATTTATTTAATAAAACAGTAAAGGTTTTAAATATCTCTTTAAAAAAATTATTTAAAGAAAGAAGTTAGAGAATGTTAAGTTTTTACTGTAAAATGACTACATTATACTAATATAAACTCATCAGTTAGTTTTATGTTAAAATTCTTAATATCCTTTATAAAGTTTGGTACAGATTCATTTGCATTTAGATTATATAAAAGAAGGTCTGAAGCAAGTTTAAAATCATGCAATCTATTAATTTATAAGAAATCTTGAAACAGGTAGATCATTGCTTATGAGATAAATTGATTTGAGTTGGAAATTACAAAACATTTTTAAATATATAATTATTTTCCCTTTTTAATTAAAGAAAAATGATAATGTTAACTTTTGACTGTAAAAGTATTACATTATACTAATATGAACTCTTGAATTAGTTTTATGTTAAAAATTTCAACATCCATTTATTCTTTTACAAGATTAGGAAGGAAAGCATTAGCATTCAAATTATATTAAAGTTCTGAAGCAGGTTTCAAATCAGTCTACTGATCTATAAAAAATCTTACGAATTTTGAATAAATCTTTCTCTTTTTAAATTAAAGAATATTATCCTCTGTGTAGCATTTAAGAAGCTGATTGTATATTTTTTATCAGGAAAATTAATTAGAATAGAAATAAACAAATCATGCTTATTAGGTACATTAATTGAGCTAGAAATTACAAAACTTTTTGGATTATTGTTTATAAATATTAATCTAAACAATTTTTAAAATTATTTTTTATTTATTATATTTTAATGTCTCCTAATTTGTGTAGATGTGTAAATTTTGGTTAATAATACCAAGATGTTTCTTTTCTTGTTTCAGATAAAATTTTATTTCCACTTTTCTTTATTTTGTTAGCCGGAAAACCTTTAAAAAAATTTAATCAAATTGATGTTTTTAGCATTATTATTTGTGAGTAAATAATTAATGGTAATTTTTTAAAATACTCTCTCAAATTTGTCTTTCAGAATGTCAGTAATTTTTGTTCTATTTTTAAATTTGAATTAAAAAACAATTTTTCATTTGTCATGCTTTTATAAGGCTTTTGATATCAGCTGTATATCCTTTCTCAGAAAATGGATAATTTCTATTACAGGAGAAAAGAAATGTTCAAAATTGGGATAAGATTGATTGATTATCAGTATAGCCATTTTATGAAAATTTTAGTACCTTCTAAAATAGTATTCTCATCCATTAAAATCATCTGCTAATATGTCATGAGGGTTTGTGACTATTTTTGCTACCTTGTATATAAAAGTTATTGCTATATGAAGTATATTTTTTGTTATAACTTCAAAATGAAATCGTCCACTATTCATTATATTGTAGGAAATTTCTCTTTTAAATTATACCTTATTTAAATTAATAATGGATATTGTAGTTCATTTTATCAATTTATTACTTATGTTTTATGGAGACTACTGTATAAAAAAAAACCTTAGATTTAAAAAATTCATTTGCATAAAGGAATATTATCAGTAGTATATTGAGTGAGTATGTAAACAGGAGTTGTCACGTGGTGGAATCTAAATGTTAGCTAGATTTCTCTCTCTTTCTCTCTTTTTTTTTTCTTTCTAACTGCTTTATTATTAAAATTTATAATTTTTTCTAAGCTATTAAATTATATACTTATACATATGTGTAATATTAATCTTATGTTACTGGATGTGTTAATGTTATTTATTACCTGGAAAGCAAGTTCTCCAATATTTAACCCTCTGGCTGCTTATCCCGTGATTTCCACGGGCATTCGCTTTTCTTCCTTTTTTGAGATGCACATCCCACTTTTTCAACGTTTAACCAGTGAAATATATTATATACATTATTAAACGTTTAATTATGTAATAAATAGAATTATATGAGTAGAGCTATAGTTATATTAGATTATAATTATAATTCTATTATGTAATAAATAGAAATTATTTGTAATTCAATTGAAATGTATTAAATTTTTTTTCTTGTGATAACATCTGAAACTGGTTTTTTTGACAGTTTAATTTCTCACGATAAAAATCTATATAAAAAATCTTTTCTAGAAAGAAAAAGTGCATATTCCATTTTTTCAATGTTTGTAGATTTAAAAATTACAAAAAATGCACACTTTTTGAACCGATTTTGGTCTACAAATTGAGCAGTCAGAGGGTTAATTTGCTCGTGAATGATTTAATGGGAGAAAGTTATTGTATTATATGTAAATATATAAATTTAATTAGGCTAAATTTGAAATAACATTTTTTTAATGAAAATACCTTGATTTGTCATTTTATTAACAGATGATAATTATTACTATCTGTTTAGTATAGTATTATATATCACTTAAAATCAATTTATATAAAATGGTCTGTTTTGAACCATAAATATTAAAATATATATATTAATCGAAAATTTTTTAAACCTTATATGGCACCTCCTGTTTATGTGCTACATATATGTAATATATTTAATATATCATTTAATTGAACTTATATTTACTAGTCTGATATCTAAATAAATTCTATTGTATTACTAATATTTTACTCTGAATATCAAACTGACCAATGAATGGCATAATGTTATGTGTGTGATATTATTTATATTTCTGTTAACATGTCAACTAAGAAATATTGAGCTTTAATTACATTTTTTGTTGATTCAAGTTCCTGTGTTCCTTTTACTATATTTTTAGATTTTTTTCACCTTTGCTAAGTCAATTCTATACATTTTGCTCTTTGTTTTTTTGTACCCAACTTATCCTGACAATTGTATTGTCTCCCAAATTACTTTTAAATAATTTATAGGAATTTTGCTCATTTTATAATGAGACATTAATGCAATCAAAGCAGTTTTTCTCTGGAGTGTTATTCAATATATTAAGATTTATATTACACAGTTTGTGCCAACAAATTCTTGATCCAAGATATTAATTTATTTATGACAACAACCATTGTGTACTTGTATATAATCCTACAGATTTTAAATAACTAGTTCCTCCATGTGTATACTGTAAAATAAACTGCTTTGTGAAAATTGTTTGAGGACTTTTTAGCAGTAATAATGTTCTAATTGTTTATTTTTGGTTGTTGTCTCTGCTTATCGTGTTTATGTGAAAATATTGATATATTTAAAAGCAAATATAAAACTGTTTAAGTTTTCTGTGAATATGTATGTGTAATACATGAATATTTTTTGATTGTCTCCTATTATATATATATTTTTTATATATAATTCTTTGAAGCATTTATGTGTTGGATTAAAAGAAAACAAATAAGAAATGGATATAAAATATTTTCAATTTAAATTGCTATGTTATTTTATGAATGAACTTAATTAAATACTGTAACTACGAAACTATCTATAATTTTGAGTATGTTTAATGTTTTTTATGATTATTTGAAAATAATTGGAAATGGAGGTAGTGTATCGGTGTTAAGCAAAATGTAAATAATGCTTATCAAATAACATAATCAAACAGCTAATTACTTTGCAATATATAAAAGAATTTTTAACCAGAAAAATGTATTCTTTGTATTAATAAAGAGCAATTGATTAATTTATAACTAGTACTACCTTGTAATTTTTTTCTGTGAATAATAAAAAAACTGTGTGTTCCTGTTATGCATTTCACAAGTTTAATGTAAAATTTGTGACAGTTTAGTTGTGAAGTCAAGTGGGAGGGAATGAGTATTTATTGGAGATATAAATTATTAAATATTTTGTGCTTTTTCAATAAAATATTTATTGCTTATAATTAAATAGATCTTATCTTCAAAATCCACATAAATTCATTTTGCTTATATCTAATTTTTTTTTTCATACTTGTAGCAGTGAAAGAGTGTATATATATATTTATATAATTTATAAAGTATGCTATAAAATTTGGATAATATTAAAGTGTAAAAAAATCCTACTGTCAACAATTTTTAAAAAATATTCGTATACTAAGATTTGTATATAATTCTTTTCTTGAAATTGTTGTTATTATGGCTAATCCAAAATAACCTAAGTCTGTTATAATTTGTTTTTTTAATTTCATAATCAAATTCAGTATGTAAAATTTGTTATTTTCCAAATTTTGTACATTGTTTTTGCAGCATTTATATATTTAGGAAATTAAAAAAAAAATCTGGTATATTTTAATTGCCCTGTTTTATGATTGTCATATTTATTGCATATTTTCTTTGTTTTAAAAACTTTAGCAAATATGTTTAATGATAGAAATTTGGTAGGCAAATTGATTGACAGTAGCCATTCTATTCTGAATTTTTGGAGTTATATTATTGTTGATGTGAACTTTGCAGCTTAAATAGGTGAAATTAATAAAAATGTGCATTATATTTTATATATATTCAAAGTGATATTAAAGAAAAAGTTTCAATCATTAAAGGGATTATAGCCATTCATTTATTTTAAAAGTTTTTAAGTGTTTTACTTCTCAATCAGAAAAAAAAAAAATATGCCTTTTTAGAAACATTTAAAAATGCGAAAAGCTTTAAATTATATACTAATGTAGAAATACATTTTTTTTTTAAATTTTTTTCAATGATAGGAAATTAGTACACATTTTTATTTTTATTCATTTATGTATTTTAAAAAGTGTACCTATTGTGACGTCCTGAAATAGGGGTAGGCAAGGCTGTAAATGATACAGGCTGAACAACCATTTACTCTGGATTAAATACTTTATTTGAGTAAATAATTATGTACAGGTTTCAGTAGATTCTAAATTGTCTGAGATCTCGTGCTGAGATAACGTTAACACAATTACAATGCAGGGGTACAGTGAAGCTAGTCCTTCTTGAACACTGGAACAGTTCGATAATTAGTGCCAGTATGAAATGCTGATACTATAATCTCAAAGCTAATGATCAGTACAGTCGTCTTCCATACTGAGGCTCAAACACTCGGAGTGCGTATCACACTGGAGTTTGTTAAAGATAACTAAGAATGCAGGATGATCCAAAATGAGTGTAAGGGTCACTCTCAGCGACCTACTTCTAAGCACAAAGTAAAAAAAATATATTCAAGATGACTGGAATGAGATCCCAAAGTCAAAAGTCGACTTCTTAGCAAAGCAAAGATGCTGGCGGACTCTAAATCAAAGCAAGCTCCAGCAATCGGAGAGACAAGTGGACTCCTCTTGAGCTCCACAAACAACTCCAAAGCAACTCTCAAGGAAAAAACTTCCTTCTTGGCTCAGCCGATCTTCTTTTAGAGGGGTCCCAGTTCCCCTAGTGTGATTCTTCCCAGAACCTTCCAGAACCAGGCTGATGCAATCTTGTGGTCAACTCCCCACCTGGATCAGCTGATTCGTTTCCAGATGTGACCGAAAGGTCGTCTTTAAGTCAACCAATCAAAACAACTTAAATTCATTTGCAGTACCAGTAACTGAGCCCAGATGTACACTACAGCGTCGCTCGATTTATAATTATTACTCGAGTCCTTTGACTGCAGTAGACGTTATAAAGGTGCAGACACACTGCCTCTGGCATACTGACAGTTCTTAATGTACTGCTGCCTAAGCGACTGCCTCGGAATTGTGCCTCAAATATTACTACACAATTGGCTTTGTCCGGACCACACGTGTCTTCATACCGCTAACCATAATGGTCCGCTGCGAAAGGTCCCCTTATATTCTTCTTTCGCTCGGATCATGTAATGGATTTTTACACTATAAAGTCGTAAAATTACACATTAACAAAAAATTTTTTAATTATTTTCGTTAATATATTTCGCAACGTTTCTTAATGTAACGGTAAATTTTTATTAGATCTCAAGTTTAAAAAAAAAATTGTTATAAACGGAATTTTTTTCTTAATTACAGTGCCTTATTTATTCAAAATCATAAAGTAAACACTTACAATTCAAAATTGTTAATAAGATTATTTATTCACCAAAAAAATAAGACGCACCAAGAAGGAATTATACGAGTGGGACGAAAATCGATAGACGTACATGTACAGAAAAACAAATAATTACAGTTTGAGAAAAAAATGGATGAATTATTCAAATAATATGCTTCACAAAGTTGAAAAACTCAATAACGCGTTTGTCTACTTCTGGCCCTTATTCCGCTTGGCATTGATTGATAGAGGTAGCGAATGACCTCTTGAGGGATGGTGTGCCAAATTCTATCCAACTGGAGTGTTAGATTAGTAAAATCCTGAGTTGGAGTGTCCTGCCCTTAATGCTCCAAACCTGCTCAATAGGAAAGAGATCCGGCGATCTTGCTGGCCAAGGTAGCACTCGGCAAGCAATAGAAACACTGTGGGGGGTAGGGCATTATCTTGCTGAAATCTAAGCCCATAATGGCGTGACATGAAGGGCAACACAACGAGGCGTAGAACTTCGTCGACGAACCGCTGTGCTGTTCGGGTGCCACGGATGACAACCTACTATGAAATGTTACGACAAGTGTCCTACTATGAAATGGTACCCCAGACTATCCCTCCTGTTTGTCGGCCTGTATGCTGGAAGACAGTCAGGTTGGTATCCGACGTCTCCAACACGACTTCGCTGGTCATCGGGGCTCTGTTCAAAGCGAGACTCATTACTGAAGACTATTCTACTCCAGTCAATGACATTTCAGTTCGAATGAACCCGACACCACAGCAAACGTGCTCGTTGTACAGAAGTCAATGGTACTGGGCGCTACGACCTCAGCCCCCATCCTGTGACCCGCCTTTGAATGGTCCTTGAGGTCACTGAAGCACTTGTTGAACGTACGATCGATGATAATGATTCATCTGAGGCTGCGAGTGCCGCTCTGCTCAGTCTTCACTTTCTGTTGGTTCTCTAGGCCAGCCATGGTTCACACATTCCTGCCAATAGAGATATCGATCCTACCCAAATGTTGAGCTATTCGCCGACTAGACCAATTGGCTTCTTTGAGTCCAACCGTTGGATAATAATAAATGACGTCACGAGCCAACCTGATTATTTTTGTGTTATAATTTTACTTGAATATAGTGGCAACAGGTTTTGTTCATTGTGAAATAAGCCCATTTCACGCAGCAGGGCACATCTCAACTTATGGCGATTCAGGCTTTTGTTTCAAGCGAAAGGACAGTGTATTGTTTGCCTATTGGCTGCTTTAATAATGAAAATGAATGAGAAGGGCATTATAGTAGTTCGTGACGCTGCGCGAAATTTCTCTTTAGGTAAAACGGGGATAAGAGTACATTCATTGAAGCCTCTACGAAAATAAGGGCAGAGGCAGAATTTAATATAAGAGGCTGGAAACAGTGGATCTGAAACAGTTTCTCATCATACCGTTCCACCACAGCCAACCTCTGTATTAGGACTCTTGTGGGACAAAACAAATTATACTCTATTCTATGATATTAGTTCAATTAAGAAACCAGAAGGGCCTATAACTAGAAGGGTTATTTTGTCAGTAGTGTATTTAGTTTTCGATACGATAGGCTTTACATGCCCGGTGGTAAAGTTACTTTTACAAGAAAGCTGAAAAGAAAAAAATCAGTTGGGATGTAGAAGTATCGCCAGATATTGCATCAAAGTTTCAGAAGTGGTTTTATAAAATTGAACGGATAACCTCTACCACTTTTCATTGGATTAAGAGTAATGAGCCGTAGGGTGTCTTTGTACATAACAGTGAAAAATACATTCGTGGATTAACTGAAGTCGAAGATAAGGACACATTCCAGGCAGATTAAATCTTGAAGACCTCCCATCTCGCGAATGTTCGGGGGAGCAGATCTTGAAATCTCTTTGGTGGGAGGGACCTTATTAGTTGAGAGCTAACGAAGCCTCTTGGCCCGTAGCAGAATCTGTCTTTAATGAAGTTGTTATATCGGCTGAAAGGAAAAGTTGTACTAACTTTGCTTTAAATTGACTACCAGCGGAGGAGATATTTATATCTAACTTCTCAAGTTGCCCTAAAAATATCAGAATGATAGGCTGTGTAGTGTTTTAGAGGCCTTAATATAAGATGCAGATGTTCACGAAAACATATTTATTCACAAATCACAAATCACGTTATATGTACATTTTTAAGCTTGAAGTTATTGTTCTGATGTTCTTAACCCAAAAACAGAATTTCTCTCTATCTGGTGTTGCCAGATTCCAATTGATACAGAGTTCTTTTATTCTGGCTGTTGCCAGATACATTACATCTTTCCCCCCCCCCCCTTAAAATTAAATTTGTTAAACAGATAATACACATTCAAATATTTAAAACACAACAAATTAACATTAAATAGTCAATAGTTAAATTCCTCATGGAAACGTTTAGGTTCATGTCTAATTCGACTGGAACGTCGAAGAAAAGTTCCTTGTTCGGGAGTAGTGACTTCTGGTAAATGGATATCTGTACCGTCTAACTCTGGTAATTGGAAATCTGAAACAGTCTCTGGCGTAGCTTTTTCATCGGATTTATCTACAGATGTTGGTGATTGTTGACAATGTTCAATGTGTTCTTGTTCTCGTTTCCGTAAATGATCAGCATGTACATGCATACCTTGCTGTGTTCTATAAGATAAAGGACCTGTTTTATCCTTTATTGTTCCTGGTTTCCACGTTTGGTCAATTCCTCGTTTAATCCACACATTGTCTCCAATTTCAAAGTCTCTGTGTCTAGAAAATCTATCATGATAAAATTTTGATTTTAAGCTTTCCACGTCGTTTATATGGTCAGGTTTCAACCGATCAAATAAAGTTGAAAGTTCTCTGTTGAGAAATAGCTTCGCTGGTGTGCAACCCGTTGCTCGATGTATGGTTGTTCGATAAGTAAATAAAAAAACTTGTAGCTGATGCTCTTGATCGGAAAACTGATTAGATGTTTTCTTGAAGCGGGTTTTAAATGTGCGTATGACACGCTCTGCTAGTCCGTTACTTCTGGAATGATAAGGAGTAGATCGAATATGTTTTACACCATTCATCTCGCAAAATTTTCGAAATTCGGTGGAAGTAAATTGTGGACCATTGTCAGACACAATTATCCGACATATTCCATAAGAACTAAATAATTTTCTGAAACACTTTATGATATCTAATGATGTAACATTTTTAAGTTTAAAGACTTCCAGCCAACGTGAATGAGAATCGATGATGAAGAGCCAATTTTCACTATGAAGTTGAGCTAAATCAATGTGAACTCTATCCCAAGGTTTACCAGTGTTGTTCCATAACAATAATGGAGACTCAGCAATTTTTGGATGATGTTCATTGCAATCATTACAATATCTGACTGTTTGTTCGATGTCTCTATCGATGGCAGGCCACCATACTGACATTCTGGCAACAGATTTCATTGCAACTATGCCAGTATGTGATTCGTGGAGTTTATCAATCACTAAATATCTTAATTTCTCCGGAATCACTAAACGATTGTTCAGCAGCAAAATTCTTTGTTCATAAGTAAGCTCATTTCTTTTCTCGAAAAAAGGAATAAGTGCTTCGTCAATATTTTGTTTTGAGGGCCAGCCTTTCTCAATGTATAGAATTACCTTTGATAGGACGGAATCCTTTTCCGTAAATCTACGTAATGTGCGACGTGTTAACGTAAGTTCATGTATTGTGTGATTGGCAATGCTGTAAACAAATGAAGAATCTTCAAATTTACTTACTTTCTTATCTGGTAACGGCAAACGTGACAAGGCATCTGGAACCACCATTTGTTGGCCAGGACGATGCTCTATTTCGTAATCGAAAGCACCTAGAGTTATAGCCCATCTTGTTAACCTTGAGGCTGCTAGACTTGGAACTTCTTTGTGTTGATTTAATATCCGTTCTAATGGTTTATGATCACTCTGAATAATAAAATGGTGTCCAATGAGGTATTTATAGAACTTTTGTAACCCAAACATAATTGCTAGGGCCTCACGATCTATGTTTGAATAATTGCGTTCAGCAGGTGTTAAAGTTCTAGAAGCAGCAGCAATAAGCTTCAGTTCCCCCTCTATGCGATGTTGTATAACTGCACCAAGTCCTCGAATTGATGAATCACAAGCTAAAATTATTGGTTGTTTTGGATCAAAATGTACCAGTATGGCTGGAGATGAAATACTTTCCCTAATTTTTTCGAATGTATTTTGATTACGTTCAGTCCATTCCCAAGAAGAATTTTTTGTTAATAGTTCGTGTAAGGGTGTGCACAGTATTTGTAAATTCTTCACAAAGCGGCTATAATAATTCACAGATCCTAAAAATGATCGGAGTTCTGAAACATTATTTGGGGGTGGTTGTTCTCTCAAAGCGCGTATTCGTTCAATGTCTGGCGAAATTCCTGTTTTGTTAATCACATGTCCCAGAAATTTAATTTCTTCTTTGAATAACTGTATTTTTGACATTTGTGTTTTTAAACCGACCTTACGAAAAATTTCAAATACTTGTCGAAGTCGTTGAGCATGTTCTTGTATATTTCGACCTCCGACTGCAATGTCATCTTGAAACCATGTAACACCTTCGATTCCAATAAGAAACTGGTCCATCAATTTTTGAAATATTATGGGTGCTGCTGATATGCCAAAAGGCATTCGACAAAAGCGATAATATCCTCTATGTGTAGCAATTACTAAATATTTTCGAGATTCTTCACTAACTTTAACTTGCAAAAATGCATCCTTTAAATCAATTACACTAAAAATTGTGCAACCATTTAATTTAGAAACAATGTCTTCGAATGTTGGATACGGATATTGTTCTGTTATCATATGTTTGTTTATCGTGGATTTAAAATCGCCATATAATCTAATTTGACCGTTTTTCTTTGTTACGTAAACAACTGGTGACGCCCATTGTACGGTTTGCTCGTTAATATTAACACTTTCTAAAGTGCCATTTTCTATCAAACGATCAATTTCTTTATCGGCAGCAGGCTTAAGCGCATATGGAACAGATCGAGCCTTACAGATTACTGGTTTTGCGTTATCATGTAATCTGATGACCGCCTCAAAACTTCGAACTGTACCTATTTTAGTTTGATCAAATATATCAGCATAATCTTCAAGAAGTTGTGATTCAAGTGTTCGAACATTTTTATCAATATATTTTACCTCAAATTTTGGTTCTAAATGGAATACTTCCATCAAATCCTTGCCTAATATAGGTACACTGTTACCTGGTACTACTGTTAGTAAACAATCTTCCGATTTCGATCCGATTTTGATTTTCACTTTAATGTCTCCCAGTGTTGCAATCGGTTTATCAGGATACGCAATTAGTTGTTTAGATTTTAAAAGTTTCGGTTTCCCAATTATTCTATAAAAACTTTCAGGTATTATAGATTTCCCTGATCCAGTATCGTATTGAAAATCAATTTCTTTCTTGTTAATTACAGCTCTAACCTGATATTTATTATCATTGCTTATGTGAAAAATATGATGAACGAATTCTGCATTCCCAGATCGTACACATACTTTTTCAAAATGTCCTTTAGTATGACAACTGCGGCAAGTGGCTAATTCAGCTCTACATTTCTCCCCTTTCGAATGTTTACTTTTCCCACATCGAATGCAGACAGTTCGTTTATCTATTCGGAATTTATTACGTTCCATCTCGCTATGAACTTTTGGTTTGGTTTTGAAAACGGTGGGTCTGGCGCCGGCGTTGAAATTGTTTTCCTTTACATTCTGAGTTGGCGTATTTATTTTAGTACCGGGTGACCGAGCTCCGCTCGGAGAAAACAGATATCGAAGCTAACTCGAAGATTTAAATTTTCAATTGTGATTTATCAAAACAATACATGCCATAAGAAAATTTGTGAAGCCATTAGTGAAAAGATAACCGGTTAAAGTGCACCATTGTAAACTATTCTAAACAAAGTTGTTTGGAAAGGGAACTATTCTATACAAAATTAAAGTTTGAAAAGTCATAGGAAATAAAATGTAATTGATAACAAAAAATTATACAATTAAATATATGGTACAAAGTGAGCAGTGTAAAGATTTAAGTGTGTTGAATGGAGAAGCATTCTGACAATGACGGTATCTTCTTGTTGTCCATTTGCGGGTATAATTGAGTTGATCGCTTGTTGTTCCAAAATTCCGGCTCCTTGAAGCAT
Organism: Pardosa pseudoannulata; assembly: GCA_032207245.1. NCBI lineage: Eukaryota > Metazoa > Arthropoda > Arachnida > Araneae > Lycosidae > Pardosa > Pardosa pseudoannulata. The sequence goes on from CM063500.1 coordinate 57,128,103, forward strand.
TTCATGTAGAGGGGCGTTCTGCATGTTGAAAATGTAGCTTGAAATCTGATGAATATTGAAATGTCGAACTTTATTGACGGTGATTTGAAATCGAAATCAGTTCCTTAACACGTTCGCTGCCACCGACTCACTGGCTCGTCAGAGCGGCACCTCCTGGTATGCCGACGACGCACTAACGCGGCGACGGACTTTGATAAGTTATATGCTCTGTGTTTAGTGTGGCTTTGGAAATTGAACGGCGAGGTTGTTTCGGCACGTTAGTGAAGCATTATTTTTTAATTTTTTGTGGTTGGTTTTCAAAATTTTTGTTTGCATTATTTTTTTTTTTTACTATATCGTTTATGTGTTATATATACTTTGTTACATTAATTTAATATTTAGAGTTGATAGAAAATAAAAATGGAAAACGATATCAAGGAATAAAGACAAATCATTAAAGACTTTTATTATTATTAATTCGTCAGAACTACAGCCAATCGATTCCTCGTGGACGAAAACCCCCGGGTACCAATTTTCACTTGGTTTGGACGCATGAGAAAAAAGTTTGCCCGCACCGGGATTCGAACCCGGCCCTATCTGTAGCGCTGTATCCGAACTATCTGTATCCGAACTACGTGACCTTAGCGCGTCAAAACCGATGCCAATCGATTCCTCGTGACCAAAAACCCCAAATCCCCAAGTTTTCTACAGTTTATTAATTCTGGGGCGATTTTCGACTTGACAACCATTCCTCGTATTATAGTATAGGATTCACACTTGTAACGGGGTTTTTATGATCGGAATGTATAACAGATTCAATAGTTTCTCGATTGATATACGCAGATTCATAATTTAAAGCCGACTTCTCAATCTGATTAAAAGTTGCTGTTTCATCAGAGTGCTCACGAAACAAATGTTCTTGTATTCGGGAATCATTGATACCCAGTATTAATTGATCTCTTAAACGTTCATCTAAAGAATTCTTAAATTTACAGTTTACAGCAAGAGTTCGTAAAGCAGCAATAAATTCAGCTATTGATTCACCGTTACGGCGAAAACGTTGGGAAATTTTTGTTCTTTCGACATGGATGTTTGTTGCCGGTTTAAAATGCTGTTCCAAAAAATCTTTGATTTCAGAATAAGTTTTTTCGTCAGGAGAAATAGGATCAAAATTATCATTTACTAGTTTAAATAAACAAGGTCCCATACAACGTAAAATTAAATCTCGTTTATCTGCATCTTCAGTGATACGAAAAACTCTTATTTCAAGTTCAAAACGTCTAAAATAATATCGTATATCATCCTTACCTGGGCAAAATTCGTTGAAAGTAAACTTCGATAAATCAATCGCTCTAGTTTCCGTTGACATGATGCTTTACTTCTGTTCTTTTTTTATCCTCGTCGCCAAAATGTAGTGTTTTAGGGGCCTTAATATAAGATGCAGATGTTCACGAAAACATATTTATTCACAAATCACAAATCACGTTATATGTACATTTTTAAGCTTGAAGTTATTGTTCTGATGTTCTTAACCCAAAAACAGAATTTCTCTCTATCTGGTGTTGCCAGATTCCAATTGATACAGAGTTCTTTTATTCTGGCTGTTGCCAGATACATTACAGGCTGCATCTTAAGATTTATATCCAACGCTAGAAAACACAACAACCACAAGAGAGGTGAATTAACATTAAATGAGTTCCTTGAGGCTGAAAAAAGAATTTTGAGAGTAACTCAAATGAAAGCTTTTCAGAAAAAATTAAAGTCATTAAACGTATTTAAGGACGATGAGGGGTTACGGCGTGTGAAAACAATGCTCACCGTAAGAGATGATGCGTACGAGTTCAAATTTTCAATTGTCCTTCCTTCAAAACATAAACTGGTACATAAATTGATTCGAGAGCATCATCTGACAATGATGCATGCCGGTCTGCAAATTATGCTTGCGAGTTTACGCGAAAGGTTTTGTATCATCCGTGGGTGAAGAACAGTGCGAAAAGTGTTGAATAAATGTGTCAGATGTCGTATTACACATCTCCATGCCATTTCAGACAGTTCCAGTACCATTGCCTAAAGATAGAGTGGGAACTAACTCAGCTTTCGCAATGACACGAGTCGATTTGGCAGGTCAGTAGATATTGAAAGGAAGAGGACAGAGTTGGGTGGTACTCTTTACATGTGCTGCATACCGTGCAATTCATTTACGGTTAGTAACATCTTCATCTGCCGAGGCTTTTCTACTCTCTTATAGATGATTTTTAGCACTTAAAGGTTGACCAAAGGTAGTCTACAGCGACAATGCACCAATTTTGTAGGCGCGAACAATATGATGAAGACCCTTGACTGGAACCTCATCGAAAATGAATGTTTTCTGAATAAAACTCGATGGGATTTCAATCCACCCTCAGCCCCATGGTGAGGAAGGTTCTGCGAAAGACTTGTCAGAATGGTGACGGAAATATTGCGGAGAGTTTTGGGTAAAACGTACGATATGAAGAATTAAATAGCATTGTATGCGAATGTGAGGCAGTAGTGGCAGTACTGTTCACTACTGTTCACTACTGCCTCACATTTACCTTTCTGACATACCTTTCTGAGAATGCTCAAGATTTGATTCCACTAATTCCATCCATGTTCATACCGGATATCGCAAATATAGGAGTAGCTGATCTTGACGAGCTAGATAGACAAGATCTTAGCAAACGGTTGAGATACCAACAAAAATTTAAAGAAGATCTCAAAAAGAGATTTTGTGTTGAATATTTGGGACAGTTGAAAGAATTTGGTGGAAAATCTCTAGGCGTTAGAATTGGTGATATAGTCATCATAGAAACCGACTCACAAAAGAAAACATTCTGGCCGCTTGCGAAGGTGGTCGAGTTGTATCCTGGGAACGGTGGGATTTTGCGAGTTGTGAAATTAAAAATTTCATGGGGTGAACTGATTAGGCTTGTGAGGAAACTATATCCTTTATAGGTCTCTAAGGATGTAGAACTGCACAAATCAGATAATTATGAAGGAACAGTGAGTTTTATTCCTACCAGTGACATTGATAAAGACGCCGAGATTTCAAGTAAAACTATTTCTAAGACGGAAAATACATCTGACAACAACACTTCTGCTAGTACGGAAACTAGATGTGGTAGAAAAGTAAAACTCCCAAAGCGTTTTACAAGAACTAAGTGAACTTTAATACGTTTAAGCTTTTCTTTTATGCTTGTATTGTACCTTTCTATATTATTTTGTTTTCCTGAGATTTTTTGATTTTTAGTTAGTTGTAATATATTGATTATAATGTCATTTAATCAAAAGCTGTTAAATAATTTTAAATGAAGTCACGAGCCCACCTGATTATTTTTGTGCTATAATTCCACTTGAATGTAATGGCAACAGGTTTTGTTCATTTAGAAGGAAACGAAATATGTAAAACAGGCAAACGAGTACGTTCTCCGTAATAAATAAAACTACAGATTTCAGGAGCATAAAGAAGTCAAGTGTAATTTTTTGGTGCATTGAACTCGACTACACGTCCTCTCTCAAATACTGGCATCTGCGCATATCATTTGCGCAACTGTTTGCGAGGCATAGTTACTGTCTACCTGAGCATGCGGAATGAAAAATTATCAGATCTGGAATTAAAAGATGCAATGTACGTTCATTCATTGGCCGCCAAACTTTAAAATTTTGCATTTTCATCAAAATCTGAATGCATATCAATTAGTGTCCAATTTGCATTACATCAGTTCGGTGAGTCGTGGTAGTGCATTTTTTTTCTAAGAGAAAAAAAATAGAGTGTATTTTTGGTTATTAAGCATTGTTATAGCTGCTAATGACATATATCGATACTTTTCTGTAGTTTTATTGTAGAGTACTACCATCTGACGGTAACTGGTAACGTTAATTAATGTATATGAAAATGTTTTTGTTATATAGAAAGCAAATTGTAATCAAAATGGGGCAACTAGATGTTAAAAGTCTATATAAAATTTCTGTATTCTATGGTGAAATGTTTTTGAATCATTGAGATATGTAAGCACTGACGTAAACCGAAATCAATCAAAATTGATGCAGTATAGTCAGAATGTGTATTTTCGTAGAAATCTCATAACCGATGATTTTGTGGAACCCTTAGATTTCTTTCGTGACTTCAATTATTTTGCTTTTAGTGACATTTTACTAATTTTTCTGTAATTTTCTGCTCTAATCAGTTTCGCAACTTATTATAAATGAATCCAAACTGTAAAAAATTTTTTAAAAAGATATTTTATTTAGAAGAATTAACAAAAAGCTGATTTTCTTAAGTAAATAAAATTTAATCTTTCTATATTTGCATTTTAAACAGTGTCATCCATCACTTTAAGGAAAGGCTATTCCAAACCAGGAATTTTTGGAATCTGTCATTCAGGATGTGTGCTACATTAATCTTTAAAAAAATAATTTTGGCTATTGCCAAATCGATAAAAGGCTCAGTTTCAGTGAAAGATGCATTTAACTCCTCTAGTTTCAATTAAAGGATTATTTGATTTGAAACAGAAAATTATTGAATATTCCGAGGGAGGTTGATATTCAAATAATGAGAGTGTAAGTTAATGTTATCTAGGAAACCTGCAGTTGAATTAGGTAAGCGATTGCTCAACGATCGGTGATATAAAAAGAGCTGGCTGAATAACATGGGAAGAGTTTTGAGAGACGCAGCCATCAAACAACTAATTTTTTCGTATAATCGTCCGGTACGAGATTGAGAGATATCATTATCGAAATTTACAAATTGTGCGCAACATCTAGCACGTGTTTACATTAAACATGGCTCTTCGTGTCCAGTTTGAAAATAATAATGAAGTAGGAGTGTTTTCAAAGTTAACAAATGCATACTGTTTAGTTGCTATTGGAGGCTCAGAAAACTTTTACAGTGTGTTTGAAGGAGAACTCTCGGATGTAATCCCAGTAGTACACACTTCTCTTGCCGGGTGTAGAATTATCGGCAGGTTATGTGTCGCTAACCGTAATGGATTACTTGTACCTAATTCAACGACTGATCAAGAATTGCAGCATCTAAGAAATTCATTACCCGATCGTGTCAGAATTCAGAGAGTAGAAGAACGTTTGTCAGCTTTGGGTAATGTCATCGCTTGCAATGATTATGTAGCTATAACTCACCCCGACTTAGACAGAGAAACAGAAGAAATCCTTGCAGATACTTTGCAAGTCGAAGTTTTCCGACAGTCTATTGCAGACAACGTTTTGGTGGGAAGTTATTGTGCTTTGAGTAATCACGGAGGATTGGTTCATCCTAAAACAACCATTGAAGATCAGCATGAATTATCAACACTGCTTCAAATACCCCTAGTTGCTGGTTCAATCAACCGAGGAAGTGATGTTATTGGAGCAGGAATGGTAGTGAATGATTGGGCAGCATTTTGTGGAATGGATACTACAAGTACAGAATTGACTGTTATTGAAAATATCTTTAAATTGGGGGAGACTGCTCCTGCGGCAATAACATCAGAAATGCGTGCATCTTTAATAGAGAGCTTGGTGTAATGTTGTCACTCGCTGAATAATCTTGTTAACCATAATAAATTTTATATGTATATATAAAATAATCTAATGGGCTGTGTTTTAATTTGGTTTTTAAATTTATAAATTGGTTTTAGTTACTTTGTATGTATATTTCTCTTTAATACTATTGGATTATATGAATGTCAGTAGAGTTTGACCTGCAGATGCTTTGTCATTTCCGAGTGAGGTAAATGCATTTAAAGTCATTTTTGCTTATTATGATGTTTCCAGCTAATAGATTTGTGTGCTGTTGCGTGTAGTAGACCTGACAGTTAACAAATTAGTTGACAGTCTTGGTAACTTTTTTAAATGATGCCTCATGATGTGATTTAATGTTTTGTAGTACATAATCACTGAATTTAAAGTTATATAATAATTATTATAAATCAAACTATTTAAAGTATGAGAGATGAATTATTTTCTTTCCTCTGAAAGAAGTCATTTGCCTCTGCAGGACTCCTTTAAAACTGTAGACAACTATATAACAGCTTTATAGTTAAATATATAGAATTTGACAATTCAGACAGTCTGATCTAAATATAACGCATAAAAATTCTCAACTTTGAAAGAATTATAGATATGCAGATTTATTCTCCATAGCAACTAAATCCATTTACTTAACCAGAAGGACATTTAGTAAATAATACTTTTGTGAAGTTTTATTTAACTTCCAGATTTTAAATATTAACGTATTTCATTTATTTGCACTAAATTGCATTACAATGTATAAAAATAGTGTTTTTAGAATATTGTTTTCAGATTCAAATCTCCTTCATTCTGAGCATGCAGTTTCAAAAGAGTTCAACTGCTGTAAATGCATTGTAAACAGGCGATGGATGGATTCAATATTTTGACTATACAAATTTGTATGAGCCATCTTGGTGAAAGCATGAAATACTAACCAATACAAAGAGAGTGTGGCATATTTTTGTTGAAAGAAATAAAAGTATACAAAATTGTTACATCGCAGCAGTTCAGCCAATTTCCATAGTTTGGAAAAAAAAAAGTTTATTTTTTTTTTTAAATATAACCCATTGGGGGGAGGGGAGAAATTTAAAACTTTGACATTTATGCTATCAGATTTTTTTTATAATATTTAAACATTTATACAAATTCCAAACAAACATGATTTTTTCAAGAAGTGTTCAAATTAATTTCCATGTAAATGTATACAAAATGATCATTTTCTATAAAATCACAAAATTAAGTTTGTAATAGCTATCTATCACATATATTGTTGTAATTGGTATATTATGCAACTGCAGCTATAAGTGTTTCATGTTTTTGACAAAACTTATTACTATTAATCTAAATTATAAGCAATCAATATATACATTTTTCTTGTTTAACAAATTTAAAATTTAAGTATGAATGATTACATGTGTTTTATTATATAAAGTTTGTCATAAATTTTTACCGATATCACTGAAAGAATACACTTTAATTCAGCATTTTAAATAGAATAGTAACATAAAAATAAAAGTTATTAATTTACTCAAACTGTGAAAATTAATAGGTGGCACTTCCATTTAATTTATTTTGTCACCAAGACCAATTTTTGCAAAAAAATTCAATATACTTAGCAGAAAGTTTTGTCAATTCACTGATAATTATATGTATTTGAAGCCCTGTTAATAAAACACAAGGGCTTTTTTTTTTTGGCCTACTTTGGTAAACCTTTCCAATTTTCATCATTTGTCAGAAAGATTATTTCATTTTCACCAGAAATGTGAAATCATTTGCAATCAATGATTATGGAACTTTAAGGAAATACCTCAGGTTTGGTTTGGAGCGCTACGGTCTACTGTTTTGCACACGAGGGCTAATGAGACCGGGACCTACAGTTTAAAGCCGATTCCGAACGGCTACGAACATCCATGCCATAGTGGGATTCGAACCCACGAACTCTGGTACTGACGATCAGCGCCCTAACCAATCGGCCAGCGTTCGGAAATACCTCAGTCTGTCCCCTAATTATTTTATTTATGATCAAGGATTCACAGGGGTGATTCTGCTCTGGGGGTACTTTGGAATTCCAGGTTTTTTTCTAATTATCTTTCTGTGTTTGGAAATAATATCTTTGAGGTTGAAAATTTCCACCATGGTAGTTTTTAAATTCAAAGGAGCAAAAAAAAACCTTTAATAAACCAAAAAGACTTCCTGTCAAACTTTTATTATCACTTGTGTTTTGTGCATCAACTGCAGAGAAAGTATTCTATTACAGTCAGCATTTCTGGTCATCTTGGTGGAGGGAGGGGGTATGGAAGAGAAGAGGTCAGGGGATTTGTTAAACAATAAGCTTTGACCTTCGAACAGATGTTGATTTGTGCAAGCATAGCTTTGCAAGAAGGCATTCTCGTAACTCTTGTGTTTGGGAAGGGGAAAGGTAATATTTTACTTCTGGGTTTAGTGATAGTTTGATGTATTGTTTATTGTACCAAAAAAAAACAAAAACAGATTAATCATAAATAAAATGTATTTGTTATTCGGGATTTAAAAATCCAATTCTAAGAAGGCTAATTTTAATTTGTTTAATGTCTAAAAGTGAAATTTTCCAAAAGATTGATAATTTTTTCATTTTAATTGTTAAAATTAAAGCAGTCACTGCTTTTATATATTTACATTTAAAATTACTGCTTGAAATTTTTAATTTTTGGGGGTGGGGGAGGTTGAAACAAAATTCAAACATGTTCAGTTTTTGAAATTAAGTGAGAATACTAAGATTTGGCTTTATCCTTAAAGGAATAACATATTTTTATAGTCCAAAATATAATTGAACAGTGTATGAAATACAATGGAACACTACTTGAATTTCATTTAATTCAGCAAGGCACTTTATCCCCAAAACAATTGTTATGCAAGTTTTATAAGCATCATTAAAGAACAATAGTCAAGTGGTGGTCAGAGGAGAGGATGATTAACTGAATTTTTTCGGGTAGAAACAGGTGGCAACCAAAGCTGTGTCTTCTGGCTTTTTGTTCATCTTTATAGTGGATTGGATATTGAGGGAAGCTATCAGAGAAAAGAAATCACATATTAGATGGAAGTTTTCTTCCAACTTAATTTAAATTCTAAATTTAGATTTTGCTGACAATATTGTTATCCAGGTTTAATGACCTGCTACTGTAGTAGGTCATTAAATTAAGACAATGTAGAAAAATGGGATTGTATTTAAAACAAAAATTAATGAATAAATGTCAAAATAACTTACTTTTTAAAAAGAGAACCTATTAAAGATGTAAGTTCCTTTGTATATCTTAAGGCAACTTTTAAGGGCTCAAGGAGGAACAATTTAAGTCATTTGTGACAGAATCATAAAAGCTGGTAATGGTTTTCAAAGGTTTATTAAAATCTGGAGATCTGCTAATATAAAATCAAGAAAAACATTAAAATCTTGAGTCAAATGAACTCCTTTATATGGATTCAAAGTTTGGAAGTTAACTGTAGCCCAAAGAGACAAATTAAATTTTTTTCAAAATGTTTTAAGGGTTGTTTTAAAAATCTTTTGGTAACAAACCATACCAAATGAAGAGTTTCTGTAGAGGACCTATTCCTAGAGCATAGAATATGACATATTTAAAAGTAAGAAAAAAAAAAATGGTGTTTAACTGGCCACATCTTGTGAATAAACACAAATGAAATACATAATGTTACTTTCAACCGAGTACCCAAAGGTAGTTGATAACAGTCACTCTAGATTATTTAGATGATAAATGATAGAAAATGAGATACACAAGGCTGGATAAGTATCTACACAAAAGTGTTACTTTATTCACTACAAAATTTGAGGAAAAGGAATATTAGTAGAATATTTCTACTCTGTGAAATTTCTGAAGCCACAGATTTATTTTAGTCTTGTATTGTTTATTCTGCACAATGTTTGTTCTGCTACTCTTTTAATAAGCTTCTGAAGCAAACTCAATATCTTCAACATCCAAAAATAAAATACATCCTTGTTAATCTCAGCATGTTGTGAGATTAAAAAAAAAACTTCTTTTGTATTTGTTTCATATATTTTTCTCTTATTTACTTAAAACCTGCTTAGAACAACCCAACCCCATTATTTTTAAACCCACAATTTTACCCTCCCCCCTTGATTTAAGATAAGGATTTTAATTTACAAAAGTATTGTGTCAATTTTATGATCATGGTAATCAAATCCTTTAATGTACATCAATATTAACTTTAAAAATTATAACATTTTTTAATAAACAATGGTAAAATTGTATTAGTTTTTTTTAATGAAAAAAAAAATTCTAAAAATGAATGTGAAATAATAAAATTTGTAAAGTTCTCTTACAAATATTGTAATTTTTTAGATACTACAATGCTTGCACTTTTGTGGAAAAATATCTTATACAGTTATTTTTATTTATAAAAATGATTATGAAAATTCAAGATTTTCAATAAATTTAAAAAACATATCACAAAATGCCTAACAATCCACAAGAACTAGCAGAATTAAAGTCAAAAATCCTTCTGTAATAATTAGAATGACCCATTGCTATAAAATATTTTAATCACAGATCAATTCTTGTAATACATTTTTTAGAACATAACTAAAATTAAAATGCTTGCTGTAATAGATTTGAAATAGATAAGAAATTGGCATGTACACTAAACTGTGATTTTGCCAATAATACTCAATTCCTTTTCAGCACTCATAATATTCTAATGTGCATCTAGACAAAGTTGAGAGAACATTCTTAACTTTTTCTGATGATTGTAAACTCTTCAGATTTCTGAAATTATAAATCTGGTATAGCATTTATAATAATTTATAACAGAAAAATGCAGTAAAACTTCATATTAGCTAATTTTTTATTTAAATTATATTAAAACAAGAGTGTGTAATTTGACTTAGCTGTTTCCTTCAAAAGAAGAGTAAATGAAATTGTTTGCATCTCTAAAATATAATTACATCATATTACTGTTATAAATTTTATTGCTGTTTAAAACTGCAATGTATATAAAAAATTAAATATATCATATAATGTCCCATCTAAACTTTAAAATAGTAAATGTATGAACAAATACAATACAATATAGTTTCAAAATAGAATTTAATTTAAAAAAAAAATGAATTATCTATTAAAATTTCAAAGATTTAATATTTGTAGAATTTAATATTACAGAAGGATAAGGAATGGTTCTTTTCAATAATAATACACGGGGTCTGTGATACACTTGAAGTGGAGGAAATGATTCATAATCTATACTCCAATGAGAGTAACCAGAAGTCACATTTAAAACTGTATGTGTGGAGTAGTAAGGCAGTTGTGATAAAGCAGTATTATCAGGCCATTCTATTAGCAAGTGTGTAAACTTCATAATTTCTCGACCTTGTGGTGGTAAATTTTCTGTCTTGTCATACCTGAAAGAAAATAAAAAGAGGAAGTGGGAGTATAAATATATATATTTATGTATTAAAAAAAAAAAAAACATTCAGTAATAATAAATTTTGAGAAATTCATTCAATATTACAGAGGAGAAACCTGAAATATTCAATTTTATAATATTGATTACACTAAGTATTAAGTCACTCTGTAATAAACCATTTAAAATTTTCCTAAACTGTCATGTACCATGTTTAACTTCTTATAAAAATTTTGTACATTTATAGAAATTTTGGAACTTATTCCAAAAATCAAGATTGGTCAAGTGATTAATTAGTTACAGATTATAAACATTTATTCTGATGCTCGTTTTGATCACTTCAGTTATACATGTCATGATATAAATGGTTCTAACTACTTTAAAATTTGCCCTAAGAACTTTTTTCCTCTGTTTTTTGTTTAGAATAAAGTAAACTTACATTGTAATGAAATTTCAATTTTATTGCTTTGAAATTTTGGTTATTATATATAGTAAAACCAATTTAAGAAGTTTTTCCTTTTAAGAAGTTTATATTTTTGGTATCCATTTCCCCCCTATTCATACAATGTTAAAATAACCTGTATATAAAATTTTGTTCCAAACTCTTTCCCATTTATAAAGTTTTCTTTCATTTCTAAGTTTACTTACAAAAAGCGTTTATAGCTAGCTGCCTTTCAATTACTTTTTTTTTTCTCCTCTCTGTTAGTAAAGGTCAATGTTTATGGCTGAAAATGACTGTTATCATTTTTATTTAAAATGTGAAGAAGTTTTTAAAAGCTTAAGACAACTGGACTTTTATCAATTACAAATTGCTGATAAAAAAAAAAAAAACTATAACAGATTTTTTTCTGTAAAATCAATTCCAGTGGTGTTTAAAACAAAACTTCTTAGCTGAATTCTAAGATATTCTAGGGTAATTATGTTGTTTTCCTTTATTAGCTGATTTTTTAAGTATGCAAAAAATGTAAATTTTTGAGAAAAACCAAATTATTGTTTATATATTTTATAAAGAAAACAATCTCTCCTCATAATCTATGTAATTATTTTGTTTTTTAAAAAATTAAATTCATTTAAAAAGTTTTCTCTTTCTATTCCCTTGGAAAATTTCTTAAGTGAGTTTTACTGTATATATATATATATATATATATATATATATATATATATATATATATATATAAACACATACATACACATAAATAATGCTTATTGCCTGTTTAAGAAGTTTTTATCAGTTAGGCCCTTGGAAAACTTTTTAAGTGAGTTTTACTGCATATATATATATATATATATATATATATATATATATATATATATATATATATATATATATATATATATATATATAGAGAGAGAGAGAGAGAGAGAGAGAGAATAATTACAACATCTCTTTCTTTTTCATATTGAAATTAAATTTTAGTCCTGATAATTAGCTTAAAGGATGAATAAAGTATAAGTAGTTCAAAATATAAATATAGAAAATAGTATCTAATAGGAACACCACTTTTCTAACTTTAATACATTCTGCAAAGTAAAATGAATATGATGCTTTAATAATAAAATGATTATTATAAGAGAATATTACAAGCAGTCAATATTCCTCTTCCCACCAGTTCCTATCAGTTTTGACCCTCCTAAGGAAAGGGGGTATTTTCTCCAATTATGGGTTTCTCTCTTACACTGGCATATTTTATCATAAACATATTCAACTTGTAATACATTGTTTTGACTGTCTGCCAGTATGGCATAATGATGCATTAAGATTTTTTATTTTTATTAAACACTTACAGCTAAATACACACTGATACATGATATATATATATACTATTTACAGAGAACATTGCTAGGTTAAGTGTATGTTATTTCTTGCACCCGACCCAGCCGAAGCCATACGGAAAAGATGACTAATTGCCAAGATAATAATCAAACCCATTACTTAATACAAGCAACATACCTAACCAAAATTTAGAATGACAACCGAAGCCAGACCACCAAGCTGGATCTACTGAAACATCCCTTTACAGAGGAGTCATCAGCTCTTTATTACAATCAGAATAATGCATACAAAGTTTAAGTAACAATTTTATATACACAGATAACAGAATTATACATCAATAGAAATATTAAAGAAGAACTCCATAATAGCAAGGAGTCCAATTCTGGACTTCCGAGAAATACATAGATGTTTGACAGGAACATTATTAAAGTTTCTTGGAAACCATTGTTTCCTAATATTTTCAACTTTCTTACATACATAAATTAAATGTTTGAGAGAGCCATTAAGTGTAAATCAAACAGTCCATTTGAGATAATAGACTGGCATATTTTATCATAAACATACTCAACTTGTTGCGATACATTGTTTTGACTGTCTACCAATATGGCATAAAGAGGCATTAAGTTTTTTTATTTTTATTATACACTTACAGCTAAATACATACTGATACATGATATATATATACTATTTACAGAGAACGTTGCTAAGTTAAATGTAAATCAAACAGTCCATTCGCACAGAGGCAAACATATCCTAAGAAATCACTCTCTCTCAATGTGTCACACTTTCTGAGAAACAACCTCCTTGGACAAAAATTTTACAGTGAATTTCCAGCCCCTTAGCTTCTCTCCCATTAGGTGCATATCTTTGCATTCACTACTCTTCCAAAGGAGGCAAGGAGGAGGAAACTATATACAATGTATTTTTTTCCAACGAGAAAAAAGAAATGCTTTCAAGAAATCATTGCCTACTATCATAATCTATGTCTTATCTCTGAAAGGAAGAGGTTAGGAAGTTTGATGATTATGAAACCAATCAATCTTTTCTCTTAAATTTTTTATACCCAGAAACAAGAATATAAACTATCCAAAATGTAACTATATTACAAATAAACCTACCACCAGTCAGGATTCAATTCAGTAAATCTAGATACTCCAGTTTGGGCACAAAAGTTGTCTATATGAACAGAAACATCTAAAATAACAAGAATTTATATGATTTAGATAAATATCAGATTAACAAGTTTCTTATAATCCACTTTATAATATAAAAAATAATCATATCAATCTTTTATAATCAACTATAATGTTGATTATAAAAATTTATATGATTACACATGACATAAAAAATAGACTTATAATAAAAAAGTATCAGTACCTTTTTCACCTGCTTCTAATTCATGTAATTTTGCCATAGCATATCCACCAGGATAGTTATAGTAAGAAATACTCAAAATAAAAACTGTTGCACTTAGATTCAGAACAATGTGAAGACAAGTTACATTATGCAGAATGCTATTTATTGTAGATTTAAAACGGTTATTCCATCTGTAAATATAATAAATTTAGCATTCAGAATGTAAATAAATAATAGTAAGATATTTTGAACATAAAAATGTAATTACTCTGTTAAGACAATCTTGAATGATGTAAAGACTAATTTTAGTTGATAAATTTTAATAAATCTCTAAATCCAGTCTAAACACTAATACATAAGAACATGTTCTGGATAAAAATAATATTTATGTTATAAAAAGGCTAAAAAATAATATATATATATATATATATATATATATATATATATATATATATATATATATATATATATATATATATATATATATATATTATGTATTTAATAAAACATCAGGCATCTCAAAAATCTATATAAAATTGTCATTAGATTAGGTTAAAAGTAAATAATACACAGAATCTGTATATATTTAAAATATATTGGGTCATAACACTATCACAATAAATCTATGAAAGTGATTATATATTACTATGCAGTTTCATAGTATTTTAATATAAAATGGTTATAATCAAATATATAATTTAAGCATATACAAAATATTGGTTAGAATAATGAAATCATTTTTTTATAAGCAAGGGTAACATATTGTAAGTCCATTTTCATAATTTAGGTCTAATTTATTTCTAATAAGTTAATACTTAAATGAAACATATATATATATATATATATATATGGCAGTAGTATTTAAATATAATGATTAAACTTTGATGATGATTAACCTTTATCATAATAGAGAAAATAACTTTTAATACAAAAATTTTCAAATAAACCAATATAAAATTTTTTTAACAGAAGAATTAAAAATTCAAATGAAATTTTCCAAAAGCTAATAACTCAGCAACTTGACACAAATAAATTATTTATGTATCCCTACTACAATTAAAGTTATAAACATTATAATGTCTTTCTCTTCACACCAAACACTGCCTAATATTGCTAAAACTGTCACATTAACATACGATAATTAACTCTAGATCACTAAACAGTAGTAGACTCCGGAATCAACTACTGGCAGTTTAATGAATTTGAGCCATTTCTATCATGTTCACATCATTTCACTCCTGGTACCTTTATTTAGTGATAACATGCAGAAGTTTGCATCGATATCATAAATGGCCTAGAAAACATTTTGTAGTTTTGAATAAATTAGATGATAAAAACAAATGAGGAGCAGGATTAATGAAATAAATCATACTCTTGAAAAAGATAACAGTGAAGAAAAAATTCATATCCTAACTAATGAAAGTGAGCAGAAATCAACTTTATTTTTCGATATGAAACTAAATATTGTCCATTATGCTAATTTGTTTAAAATAAATAAAGGAAATTTACAATGAAACTTGTCTTTAATTTCTCATCTATAAGTTGGACAATTAGTGACAGATTAATATTATTTCAAGTTTAGTGATCTACTGTTAATTACAAAAACAGCTATTATTTCAGCAAGTTATAAAAAACAGTCTAAAATAAATTATGGCCATGTTAGTGATAACAAAAAAATAGATTTTGTATAAGGCTCGATAAATTTAAAGCAGTTCTACACAATATTCTTTTGAATTTATTAAATGCTACAAATCTGTGCAAATCTTAAAGAAATTCCAATGTAGCACTAAGTTCCATTTTTAAATCCTTAATAAGCATGCATTTTAGTTAAAATTTATAAATCAAAATGTGTATGTATATATATATATATATATATATATATATATATATATATATATATATATATATATATATATATATATATATTCAGGGCAATTTATGCAGAAGAATATGTTTATAAAGTTTAAAACAACATGGTCTTATGTTTAGTTACAGTTAAAAATAATTTAAACATATGCTGTTAATTCAAATATAAAACTGAAAGTCTTTTAATTTTTATATTACTAAGTATACAAACACACTCACACACAATATATATATATATATATATATATATATATATATATATATATATATATGTATATATATATATATATATATATATGTATATATATATATGTATATATATGTATATATATATATATATATATATATATATATATATATATATATATATATATATATATATATATATATATATATATATATATATAGCTACATTTTTAACCTAAGCCTCTCAAAAGCTAAACAGAAGCAGGTTTCCTATTCCATATTTAAATTTTATCTAACTTTTTTTTTTTTTTTAATTTCTTAAAAATAATAAAATAACATTTTTAGTAAAACTAATTACAGTTTAAATAATACTTTTGATAATTTATTTTATTTTTAAAAGAGAAAGACAATACACAAAACACTATAACAATGACATATACTTCTATTAAACATGATTCAAACTTTAAAATAGAAAATAATTTAAATATGTCAAGTCATATGAAAAGAGCTAAAAGACAAAAATAATGTAAATTTAGTAAGGGACACAAATTTATGATTACAGGCATTTTTGTTTATAAATTATAAAACATAAACTTTAAATTACAAATTTTTATGTAATTTTCTATAGAATATAGAAAACTTACATTTGTGAACATGCTCTTGCTGCAGCAACATTTAAGAGAGGTACTGCATAAATAATAAATCTCAGTTCTTTATGTGGTAGAAATGAATAGACTGTGATAAATCCTATGACTGGATATAAGAGGGCTCTTACTCTATAATCAAGTATGAAAGCAAATGGAACGAAAAATGTTGATGCCAACAGTGCTCGAGGTAAGGCAGAATAAAAGTACCATGCCCATGGAGAAGTATGCAACTAGTTAAAGAAATAACAAAGTAAAATAATGCAACAAGTAAGCTAGAAAATAAATTATATAATACAGTGTTTTCCAAAGTAGGAAGCATACTCCTAGGAGACAAGAAGATTTTGCTGGGGGTACAAATTGTACTGGACCTTTGTTTTACACCTACCCAGCTAGCACGGAAACGTTGGATTTTCGTTGGCTATAAGTTGGCTGTTGGTCTTTGGATGGGTAAACGTTGAAAAGGGGAAATGAAGTGATGGTAATTAGTTGGCAAAATGTTTGGTTGGCCATCGGTAATTCTGAAACGTTGGCCAACCGTTGGGCCAACGTAAGAGATTTTCTGTTTACGCCTCTTGCACAAATATCGGCATACCATTGGCTATGAAATATAAAAGTAACCGCCTATATCTACGAGCATGTGCAGAAGCTCCGCCAAAAGAGAAAGTTGTGTATCAACCGCCATCTTTAGGGTTAACGCACCTTCGCTGCAGGATTTCAAATTTGCAAGGTAAGTTCTCTTGATATTTTTGTGTTCTATCATATATATATATGATATGCCCTCATTATTATTAATTTATTCCTGAAAAAAAAACGATGTTTGGCTATCTGAACTGTAGTTTCTCTTTTGTGTTTTTAATAGTAACATACCGTTTACAAAAGTATATACTAGTTGTTTTGGTACACTTTAGTCTTTAATACCTTTTAATACACTTCTTTAGTACAGATTTAAGAAAATAGCAAATTTTAAGTCAATTTAAGATAGGTGACATAATTTTTTTTAAAGCATGCTGATTTAAATTATCGTTAGGTTACTTTTTTGTGTTTTTTCTTAATAATAAAGTTGTATAATGATATGTAAATATTATGGATTTCACTTTATCATAGTTATGAAACTTGTTTACTTTATAACTTAATTTTATTTATTAGATGTAATTATGTTTGCCTTTACTTTTTTACATATTCAAATCATCTTTGAATCATTTTAAAAAGGTAAAAGGATAAAAGGAAATGTTTGTGGTAACATTAAAACATTTTATAATATATACTTTTTGAGTTACT
Source organism: Pardosa pseudoannulata (assembly GCA_032207245.1). NCBI lineage: Eukaryota > Metazoa > Arthropoda > Arachnida > Araneae > Lycosidae > Pardosa > Pardosa pseudoannulata. Next base: position 57,146,121 of record CM063500.1, read on the forward strand.
TATTTGTGTTTCAGATGCCATGAAATTGTGAATCCAGAGAAAATGTAGAGAACTTTGGTAATGGATATGGTAGCCGAATTTTTTTAAAAATTTATTTAAAAAAAATTGTAAATAAAAGAAAAATAACTAAAATATGTATTTTTTTTTTTTTAACCTCTGTTGTGTTGTGTTTTTCTTCAATTATCTATTTTTAGCTCTCAGAAGGGGAAATTTTTGTTTTTCTTATTTACGAAACAGTTTGTTTCATTAAAAAAATTAATACAGATTTCAAAGGAATAAATGGATTGCCGCAGAGTAAGTATTATATGAAATGTGTGGTGTGGACTAAAATAAACTATGTCATTCTTTTTATATCTATTTTCTATTTTTCAACTATTGCAAAATTTAAAAATGACTTATGTTATAAAAACATCAGCTTATTTCAAAGTAATAGCACATGCCCATTCTATATTATACACTATAGCAAAATAATAAACAGAAATATAAACGTTGGTATTCCGTTGGCCCACCGTAGTATTGCGTTGGCAATATGTAAACAAACCACCATTAGCCAACCATTAACCAACCGTTGGCCAACGTGTCATATCAACATTGGCCCAACGTATGCAGTACAACGTTGGCCCAACGTAACGTTGCTAGCTGGGTAATGTAGGTTAGGTTTTCTTTAATTGCAAACACGCACACACACAAAAAAATTATTACTTGTTACTATTGCATGTGGAGTTTTGTATGTATCTCAGAATTTATTATTTTTCACCTATGGCAGAAAGTTTATTGAATATGGAAGAATAATATTTAGAATTAGCTTAAGATATTCTTGGAAAATAAACGTAAAAAGTGAACTTTCATATCATTCTGGTTGCGAATGCAACAAGTGTATCTGGTTTTAATAGAAAAAGTCCTAAAATATATCTTGCCTATTTCTAACTGTATCTATGTGAAGGTACTTTTTCAGCACTTGTAGACAATGGATCCAAAAAAAAGTACAGGCTTTTGAATGTGGAAACTGTATTTCAAATTAAAAGCATTAACCAGAAACACAAATTATAATGATCTGTCATATCAACATATACAACACTGTACTTTTTATTAATTATAAAGAATACTATTTATGGTATAAATTTTATTTTCTTTATATTTTATTATGGATGAATTTTATTTTTATTTATTATTTTGTATTTTATTTATGCATTAAAAAAGGAAAAATTAAATATACTTTAACTGTTATTAAAGTACATGGTACCCAGCTTTACAAAAATTATAGAAAGGGTACACATATCTTGAAAGCTTGGAAAATACTGATCTAATGAATAAAACATGACCAATGAGATCTGTCTGCTAAATTATGAAAGTAATAGATAAAATAATCACTTTCAGTTAACAAAAAATATAATTATGTTTAATAAATAATTACCTATATCTACTATCAATCTCTGAAAATAATTATCTTAAATATTGAATGCCATAAAATCTCTTAAAATTAAGACAAAGGATACTCCCCACTCTGAGCTTTTATTGAGAAAGATATTGAACCATAAAACTTCTCCTTCAGGCCAAACAGGTCGCATCCAAAAGAAAGAGTCTACAGCAACAGTTAACCCTAAACATAAGCCTCTAATAACCATATAAAATAAATAACAATATGACATATAAAAGAGTAAACTCAGTAGAGAGCAGAGAGTTTAGACCTAAAAGCATGTATACTTAATTAAGACACTTTTTACAACAAATACTTAAATACATTTAATTAATGGTTCTTACAAAATTACCTAATTTTAGTAGAAATCAAAGTCATAGCCAAGTTTTATTTATTTTTTTTTAGGGGGGCCTTAAGCTGAACATCATTTATATTTTTTAAATCTACAACAGCATAAATTTTAGTAAAAAATATATAAAATTTAATCACACACATATATTATAAATCATGTACAATCTTATGTAATATGTTTTAGTAAAAGCATAAAACAATTTGGAGTAAAAATATTAAAATTAAAAAAAAGATATAAATTTAAAAACTTTTACACTTTTATTTAGAAATTAAAATTTGACTAAGTATGCAATTTAAAAAAAATTATGGTTGAAACCATGCAATACATTAAAATGCAAAATTTTGAAAGGGGAGGGAACTTGAGCATGTCAAGCCCCCTCTCTTCTGGTTATGGCTCAGTCAGAAATAAATATACTAGAAATTGCTACCACACATAATCATTTATAAATTTCTAATAATTTCCAAGTATCTATCTTTTATTTTAATTTAAAAAAGAAACATACATGTGCTGCAACTTGTAACTGAAAACAAATAATTACATATAGAATACTTTTATAATTAGTAAAATTTTAAAAAACGACTTTACAAAAGAAATACATAAAAATTAATAAAAATAAATAGATAAAATAGTGCTTAATTATTTTTACTCATAAAGTAAATGTAAAAAATTTTAAAGAGTAAAAGTGACAAATATTTTTTGCTTGTGTTAGAATTAATTAAAAAAAACCCCTCTAATTTCAAATATGTTTGAAATTTACTCTTTTATTAACTATCCCTCTATAACAGGCAGATCAAGTAAAAGGATTGTACAAATTTATATTTAATTTTTTAAACAGTTTAAACAAAAACATGTTATCTTTTGACTGTTATATGTTATAGTAGCATACTATTAATTTACTTAACTGAGAATGAAACAGTTAAAAAGAGATAAACACATACAGTTTGTTTGGTGAAATATTCTTCCCTTCTGTTTTCAATTACTGATACTTGTTAGAATGCTGAGTCAGTAGTAGTGTACCTTTATATTACAGTATTTTAATTTAAAATCTCATATTCTCATAAACATAAAAAAATAAAATATAACATGAAGTTAGTATTAGTAAATATTACTCACAACTGTTTATAAAATAAGATAAATAATCCTTACCTAACATCCATATAGATGCGGGTAAACCCCAGCAAAAAATAGCTAACATATTCAATCTTCCTCCTACTAATTCTCCTAATGCAATAAGACCGAGTAAAATTGATAACTCAGCACGAAATATAATGGCTGCAGCTGCTGATGTGAAGAGAAACATTCTTTGGTTCTCAGTTAACCAGTAGTGAAAAGCAAATAAAGCTAAAAAAATTAAAATACAGAGGACTATAGAACTGAAGTTGATTTCAATGAAAATGCCACAACAAAAATATTAAAAATTGCAGGTTAAAATTTTTCAATGCTAAAGAAAAAATAGGATTAAATATTGCACTTATATAATCAAAAAATTTAAAAGGATATAAAAAGGCATCATGTAAAACATAACTATTAGCTTGTCATAATGACAATATTATTAAGATTATATCATAACTTTCTCAAATGTATCAAAAATGAATTTCTCAATTTTTTAATGTTTTCATTTTTATAAAAAATATTTAAGAATATACTACAGAAATACAATCATAATTACCTAAAATTAATGCAAATGTATTAGGCAATGGCCTGGACATATAAAACATAATGTGAAATTGAGAGGCTGTTATCACTTGTAGCCACAATGCAACGACAGGACCAAATTGGACTTTTACTGCATTTTTGAACTTCTGAAAGGCTATTAACAATAATGTTCCTAATACAAGCCTGACTGAAAATAAGAATGATAAAATAATGACAGCTTTCAAATACAATGCATAACAGTTCACATTTATTTAAAAAACTATTAGGTTTTACTTGTAATAAAGTGGTATCTTAAACATGTACCTACCTATATACTGCATAAAAAATTTACTTAAGCCCAAAAATGCTGTTAAGTAAAGAAATGGGTATGAAAAAGAAGCAACTATAAGAGGACCAAGAAAAGTGCGAGGTACAACCCCAGGAAATTCCAGATGATCATACTACAAAGGAATGAATAAGTATAAAAATATAATATTAATAAATATAAATGTAGAGCGAACAAAACAGCATAAACAGAAGGCAAAATAAAAAGTTTTATAATTTAGCAAAAGCAGAGGGTTCTAAATATCAACTACACTATATTTTAAATTTTGAGTATATTTATTTACAAGAAACAAATACACCAGAGATAATAGCAGTTATTTCTAGCTTGATGCTACCTTTAAACAACTTTATATTTTTATGTAGAGTAAGAAATAAATAAATAAATAAAGGAAGAACATTTAAAACAAAACAGTACAGACATAAGTAAATAATATATTAATACTGCTTATATGTGATAAAATAAAAGTATATGATAAATAAATATGATTAATAAAGCTTATATATATATATATATATATATATATATATATATATATATATATATATATATATATATATATATATACACATTATCTCTTTCTCTGACCTCATACTGATACATTCACAACCCAAACAGATTTACTTTATATGCTCTACAATAATAATAATAATAATAATATACTTTTACAATAAAACTACAGTTGTTTGACAAATACAGTCTTGTTCACTGAAAACTTATTCATTAACAGTTCAATAAATCTCAATTCTTTATGTAGAACTATAAAAAGTTCATAATATACACTATAATACCCAAAATGATGGAACACTTTCTATTTTAAATATTATTGTCAAATATCTAGAAAAATACTTAAATATCAACCAACTATATATATACACCTGAAACTTTAAGGATGTAAAGTGTATGTTAGACTTCATATATTTTTGTGAAGGTTTTCTCCTGAAGGCAACTTCAGGAGAAAAGGGACTAGAAACAAATCTTAAGAGAAAAAAAAAGTTTGGGATCACCCTGTAAAAAATAATCTCTAAAGTACATTGCAGATTTAGCATATGATTATACAAAGCTGCTTTTACATATCTGTATTAAGTGAGAATTGCACATATATTCAAAGAAATATAAAAGTTTCTTTAAAAATTTTGAAACTATTTTTTATAAGTTTTATGTTTATAATGTGTACTTTTTTCTACCCAATTTAATGCAAATTTCGAGAAGCTTGATAAACTATGACTAATGTTAAAATGCTATATTTAAAGTTAACTTTCTATTTAAACTCTATTACGAAGAGGAAGTTTAAAAATAAATAGAGAGGAGTATGAAACAATTGTATTGATAAGGGGAGCACATCTATAATTCTATTTTTAAATAATCAAACATATGCAAGACAAAAATGTTAATAGTTTTAAAAAAGTGGTTTCCAAAACTTTTTAGTTCCTGCTGCTGTCATTAAGTCATAATTATTTCACAATGGCCTAAATTGAAACACTGGTCCATCTAATGTTGTTGTTGCAGTTAAAATAGTTTAAAAATATAATAATATCAGCAGCAGTCATTTTAAATTAGCAAATAACTTATTGAGCATAGCTATCAAAATAATTAATGGAGTATAGGAGTTTGTTTTTCCCAGTACAAAATCTCATCTTTAAATTAAGTTAGATGCTGTTATCATCATTAAATTATTAATAAAGTAATTATTCAACAAAAGATGCAGAATATTGCTTATATTGAAATATTATTATACCAAACAAAAACTATATAGTTTGGGGTCACAAACATAAGTCAATAGATTGTTATCCGTTCTCTGGATTATTATTCTTCTCTTCCAGAAGATGTAAAATATTGAAATATATTTTTGTAGTGCCCCTGTTGTATAACATGAGTACCCTGGGGTGTTGCAACACACAGTTTGGAAACTACTGGTATAGAATATTACTCAGTTCAGTAAGCTTGCACTGAAATTCAATAAAAAATGATCTTATGACAAGAATACAAATATATAAATACAAAATATTTAAATTAATTTTTAAAAATCTATTAGTAGTAAAAGTAAAAAATAACAAAAACTATGAATAAAAAATATAATGCTCTAATACAAATTTTAAAATTCAATAATCAATCTAAAAACAATTAAAATTAATACAAGTAGAATATGAAAGTTACTAATTGGTTCCCGTATAAGTTATGTGGGGTGCTGGCAGACTTTTTAGAGGGAAGAGACAAATATTCAATTAAACAAAGTAATAAAGACATCAGAGAGCCACAGATAAACAATAATTGCTATTGATACAATATATAAAAGTTATAAGAGCTACAAACATATATCCAAAAAGCCACAGATCTTGAGCTACAGTCTGCCAACCCCTGAGTTATGTTTTAAAATATATTACCATTTTAAAGCACATTATTTAAAAAAAAAAATACTTCATAAAACTTTCTAAATAACAATAGCAGTTGAAATTACTGAAGCATTACCATTGTTATATTTGGCCCACAATATAGCAGATCATGAATAGCTTGAAGGTTAAAGCTCTCTTCAACTTTTGTGTATGGACAAAGTATTAAGTGTCCAACCATGACAATATACAGAATAGATCCCATAACCTTCAAAGAAGAAATATATTTGAAACATAATATAAAAGCAATATTACTTAAGTGTATACTTATTGATATATCTTTAACAAAACAAATAAAAAACTGAATAAAATTTGACACATATACAAAAATGTCATATAAGAAATTTAAGCTTTTCCTGATAGCCCATTTTGGGCAAGATGTGCAAAGACTGCCAAGACACTTTCAGGAAGTTTTCAGGATTTCAATGTATCTAGCTAGCAATTTGAACTATTTCTAATCCTTAATTTTTATTTAATAATCTAATTTTTCACTAATGTGAAAGAAATATTATGAGCTTAGAATTATAAAGAAACTATGAGATTCAACTTTTAGTAAGGAAAAAAAAATACAAAAAAAGTAGGCCTGTATGTTGGCCACTTGTATTTTTTGCACAGCCGATAAAGGCTAATATATTGGTATCCAGGCAGTAAAAAGGTTAGATTAAAAAAAAAAAAAAAAAAAAAAATCCTTTTTAAAACTATAGTTTTGTTTCTTACTCAAAAATATTTCTCATTAAAAAAAAAGAGAGAGCGAGAAATGTGGTACTTCAAATGCCTAGTTATTCTTATATCCAACAAGTATTGGACACTGCAGATATTTTTGAATGCCCAGTTCTTGCCAATTTCTTAAAGACCTATTCAACTGTGGACTGATTACAATGTATCTAGCTAGCAATTTGAAGTGTTAAATACCTTTCGTTCCTTTGTATAAAATAATAACAATTATCTGCTTTAATGTCGACTTATCTAGATGATGTTAATGAAGATTTTGACAATGTCACAAAACATGGAACTGCTGACTAACTGTTGCTTTAGCATGAAATTTTCAAATAGAAAGGGATTATGATATATCTGCATTAAGAATAGATGTTTAAAATATGGATAATTCAATTGAGCAAACAATTGTGTTTAAAATGTAGTTCTTACAATGCTCTCTCTATGTATAATGAAATTTTTTCTGTTCTGTAGATAGGATTCTGTAAGATTATAATAAATAAAATGTACAACTAAAGTCAGAGGGAATTAATATATTTATATCTCAAATTATTCCCCTTTATTTTGAGCTAAAAACAGCTTTCAATGCTGAATTACATTCTAAATATTAACATTTACCTAAATAACAAAATTATAATACATAATAGTTATTTAATATTTTTCCCAAAATGCTAAATAGCTATTACATAAAAGTCATGTACAATAAGAGTTTTCCTTAAATTCATTTTGTCATTTCAGATCCAAATAAATATATGTATAGACAAATTTCTAGTGAACTTACCAAATCTAGAGATTTTGACACCATATTAAAAATGCAACCTGTACTTCATAAAGAAAAAAAAATATAAGATTAGAAAAGTACCTTACTTTACAAAAATTCTTAAGAGTCAATAAGAAAATTAATATATCAATTTAGATCATTAATAACATGCAGCTAACTTCTCTTCCCCTATATTTACAAACAAAACTAATTTCAAAATGTTTTTCTGTTAAGTGAATTTTAACTAAACCTTGTACCACAGCAGTCCTCACTTTTGTATACATATACACCAGATCTATAGAGTTATCTTTATACAGGCCCTTATTCTTACAGTTTCTTTCTTTTTGCACTGAAGAAGAATCCTCTTAATCTTCAAAACAGTTGTTTGTTTATGTTTTGCTTTATTTGTACATTTTTAAAGTTATTTAGATCATTCCAAAAAGTTCTTTATTACCCTCTTAATAAATATATTACCCTAGTAAAAATACTACTTTCCACTTTTACAAAAAATATTTCATGCAAGAAAAATTTAATGTATCGTGAAAATGTACATTTAAAATATTTTATATGTGAAGAAAAAATATATAAAAAATTTAATAATAAATGCTATCCATTTATCAAAATAAAATAGATATAAATAAAACAAACTAAACTTATAATTAATACAACTCCCCCAGTTAGAAATTTATAATTCAGATGTATATTTATAAATACCCTTTTATGAAACCATTTTGTTTAATAAGAAAATATATACCAGCAAATCAACCCAAAAATATATAAAACTAATAATTTTTTATAAAAAGAATTCTTTGATTGAAATTTTATTTTGCGCGATAATACAACTATTCAAACTATTCATTGATATTTATGAGATTTTGTGAAAAAAATTTATCCTAACAGTTCTAAGTATTCTAGTACCAGTAGCTTTTCTGATGCACATTGTTTTGTTAGTATTTATTCTAATAAAATATTTTAAACACAGCAGATATTTAAACTTTGGCTTGCACTATGTGGTCGGCCATTTAGATATTATCTCTTTCTTAAAGATGAAAGTTTGACTATTTATTTTATTACCTACTTTAACCTTGATTTATAATTATATTTAAATGTTTCACAGAAAATACAAAGCCCATACTTGATTACATATTATAAATATGTATGGTCATGGTATGGCTACACATTACCAAATTATTGGATTAATATATATATATACACATATCAAGAAAACTTTTATTATGGGTGATAAAATAATTCTTGAAACAGTATTAAATAATTTATTTATTAATTTATCTTCATTAGACATTTAACTGTGATATACAGCATAATGTGACATTAAATTTTGATTCTCTTAAGGTTTCTAAGATTTTAAAAAAATATACAATAAATTGCGCTTTTTAATTTGCGCCTAAAAATATATAATACACTACGCCTTTTAAAAACTCAGAATTTATTTGCTACAACTAGAGTATAAGCTAAACAATTGTAGCATGAAAAAGGTATAGTATAAATAGAAAGATATATTTCGTGCAGAATTTAGGTTTATTACCTATGTAAATGCACATTGGTAATAGCGCTTTAAGAAACCTTACCCTGACGATAACAGTTCTCAAAGTAGTGCGGCTGGGATGAGGGGAGTGAGAAAAAAAACTGCAAACGGTTTTTAAAACTAAAAGATTTTGAGTAGAATTTTATTCCAGCTTAATTCCGTTGATTAATTTGGTAATTAAAAAAATCTATTGCTCACACAAAATGAAATTACTGCTATTTTTAAGAGGTTAGAAGCTTAATCTATCGAAAATCATCATCACACGTATTCTATAATAAATTGCAAAATAAAACAGCTTTTAGTAAACTCTTATGATTCAGTTGATCAGATTGTTTTATTACTACCGTCTGCTACTCGACACTTTTGCTCGTTTTGAACTTCGAATCTTCAAAAAACCGAAAGTGAGAACACTTGTTCCATTGCATTCGATATTTTCATTTGTTTTGAACTTAACATTACACAAAAACAAAACTCAAGAACTCCATTATCATTCGGTTGCTGTAGATAGATCTATGATCATTTTCAAAAAACTATTTGAAAGGTAATTTATTTCATAAAATATTTCACAGGAGAATGTATTTTGTTGAAGGCGGAAATTATTTTGAAATACCCGGAGAATAATCGAAACGATATAATTCAACTGAATAAAAAATTATTCATCGAAAATAATCGACGAAGGCGTTGCTAGTTCGTGACACTACAGATGTTTGATAAACAAACAGTGTAAAGGCTGACCGCCGTCAGTATAAAGTCTTTAATGAGAAAGGGATATGTTAGAATTAAAATTCATTATTCCAAATATAATACAGTAATGTTTACAAAGTATTTTTTATACTTTCATTTGTAAAGAATGCAATCCTATGAACTTCTTCTCATCCCTCCTGATCTTCGGAGGGAAGAGGCAATTCTTCAAATAGCTGATTCATTAGATTACTTAAAAAAAATTACTGATAGTATATTTAAACGAATTCAAAATCGAGTAACTGAGTACAGCACTCGCCTTCAAGCTGTACAGAAACGAGCTGATGTAGCCCAAAAGAAAATAAATAAAATCAGGGGCAGTAGCAAAGCGACTAAGGTAAGTAACATTTAGTAAATAATATATAATTATTGAAGTAGTTATTTATTATCTCTATTTTCACTATGGCTAAATTTTGAAATAGCACAGTTTCAAAAAACTCATTTATTCCGTGCTTATTAAATTTATGACCATGTTGCTTTCCTACTAACTATTTTTATAATATTTATTTACCAATTTTATTCATGCCTCTTTGATTACAAAGTCATTCAACGTATCTTTCAACTTAAATAAATAAAACTTTTGTGTCAAATTGTTTTCTGAGCTGAGTAAATAGTTTATGTATAAAAGCAAAATGTCTGTACTAATATTTAAAACTTCAAAACCATTTGGCATAGCAATATCATTTATGCTGTAAGAAATATTAAAGTACAGACAAAATTGGTTTTAGCAATAACTCTAAGAGACTTCTCCGTTTTCCAAAAGTCTACAAAGAACAACATTCTTTCAGCCCCATTGCTGTCTTTTCTGTCACCTACCATGGAATCACACAATCATTAAAATCCCAAATGCAATTTAATATGTAATAGATACTTACAATTATTTAAGATATAAAACATAACTTTGGGAAATAATTTTCATTAAAAAGTCTTAAAATATCTTCCTTTTCAAGTATGTGCTGATTTTTGACATGCTCATTTAATGTTATTTTTAAGTTATAGATTATCATATAGGATTTGTATTATCATATATAGTGGTCAAGAGATTGCTTCTGATACCCCGTCAGCTTTCAATATTTAAGGAATCAATAACAGTTGTATTGATTCAGAAAGACTTATTTACTTATTGATTGTTTAATGGAGATAGTAGCATTATATTATTTTTACTACAAATTAAACTGGATAGTGAAATATTGCCATTTAAAAGGCTAAATAATATGCCAACCTACTGATCAACATTTTGTTTCATGGTCAGTAAGCAAAATACCTACCTGTGGTCCCAGTTCTGTTATCATACAAATGAATAAAAGCAAGAAAGAATATGAGGATAAGAGGGATTCTTGAGGTATAGCATTGGTGCTATCGAACATTTATGTAGTTCTTTCATTCTGATATAACGCCAACACTAGAAACATGAAAAAGTTCAAAATAAATTCTATTTCATTATAGTTCTGAACATCTTTAAAAGAAAATGGGTGCTTTGGAGATGAGAAAACCATTGGCTGTATCCTGCCGGTGGGTCACCATGGGCAGAAATGTTTGCTTATTGCTGTTGTTCACAGGGTTGGTCATTTTGCCGGCTAAAAGGTATTTTTGCCAAGACAGTGGCAAAATTGGTAAAAATCAAAATTTGCATAAATAAAATTTAGTGATACAGGTTATATGAAAAAGAATCATAACAACAAATAAAATAAAATGTTTTCTTGGTAAAAATAAACAAATGAATAAACAAAAATATATTCTTATTTTTTTTTATTTTATTTTTGCACTACTTTTATCGAATCCCACTATGGCATGGATGTTCGTAGCCGTTCGGAATCGGCTTTAAGCTGTAGGTCCAGGTCTCATTAGCCCTCGTGTTGCAAAAAGTAGACTGTAGCACACCAAATCAAACCAAACCAAATCTCTCAGCTAAAAGATTTTTCATGCACCTGCACTTCCATTCATCATCCACAAACCAGTTCAAACATGAACCCACCTGTTCTATCCTGAGTTAAGCAAGTGTTGATCCTCCCTCAAGTGTAATTTTTTATATTATAAAAAAAAATAAAATTTAAATAAGAATTTTAAAACTCCACTTATTTGAGCACAATATATTAATATATATTTACTTATCACTTTTGCTTATATTTTGCATTTCTGAAATATTGCATTATGTTAATTGATTAGGTTGATATTTTAAAACTGGAAGTGTTTGTTTATAATTTCTATACATTCTGTAATATTGCTAATTTATTGCAACATAAAAATCAGACTAACAATTTGATTTTTTTTTCAGTTTAAGATTTTTTTTTAATGATGAAATTTATAATTTTGCAGAAATTAAAATGTGAATATGTGATCATCTTAATGTATTGTAATACTAGTCTGTGACTGTTAATTTAAGATAGGTAAAAGAACATAAATGCCCATTAATGTGTCAAAAATCTGTTTTTTTTTTTTTTCATTTTTGCCAGGGCGGTTTTTACCAAGTTTTTCCCACATGTGGCAAAAACTTGCCAACCCTGGTTGTTCATATAAGAAAAATTTCCTCTTCGGCTGATGTTATATAAGTTCTGCATATATGTATATTTACCTATTGTAAAATTGTGCTGATATATTTTAAATTTTAGGTGTTTTCCAGTTGTAAGTATCCTGCTGTAGATATTCTTGATGAATACAAGGCTTTGTTCACAAAAGATTTAGAGCTTCATGGAAAACAATTTTCAAATTATCATGTAAAATCCAGACACATTACTCCAGATGAAAAGATACTCAAGCAAAAGCTGCAATTTTATAATGTGAGAGTTCCAGAAAGACAGAGAGAAAAAAGTCAAATGGTAGAAGAAGGCTTAGGAAGGCTACCACGAGAATTAGATTCTGTCAGTACCTTATTACTTTTCAATACATCTGAAAATCCGTAAGTTCATTTTTTAAAGTTATATTAATGTCATTCGTATTCTAACAAAAGTTTACCTTAATTTTCAATAAGATCCAGCAGGGCTAAGCAGTTTAAATCAGCCGATTTAAATCAGTTGATTTAAAAAAAGAATCATTGATTCAAATCAATTTTTAAAGATTGAATTTTTAAAAGAAAGCTATTAGTAATAAGCACAATAAGAAAATATTAACAACACAGAGTTGCCCCCAGATGGTTTTAGGAGGCTGGTACACCCTGCCTGTCCTTGTATTATTAAAATAGCACCTTGCCTGCTATTCATTTCTTGTCCCCTATCTCTTTCTTATCTCTCAGTCAAATGTTGTTTTCGTCTTTTGTATTAAAAAATTACTGGCACAGTAAAAATTTCATTATCATACCTTGAAACGAATGCTCTGACTTTTTAAATATTAAATGCCTCTGAAAAATAAAAACAAATGCACCCAAAAATGTAATAAGTATTATCCCTTCCCTGCTTTTATTTATTTATTTATTTTTATGAACCTGGGAAAAATTCTGGAATTTATCTTGCTTTACATATTTGTAAACCTTTTTTGGATTGACCATGTAGCAAGTCTTTCTCAAACTCAGATATGCATCTGCAGTCCAGGGCTGCTTCTATCAAGAGATTTTTTTCAACATATGAATTAGTGCAATCTAAATTTTGAAACAGACTTGGAAACAACAAAACAGCTAAACTTCTTTTTATTTATAAATCATTTAAAAATTTTAACCACTATCACAAAATAAAAAGTTGGTTGTAAAATTTTCATAAATAATAAAAATTATTGTGATTACTTAGCCTTTAGTCTACCGTCATCTTTCTAATAATTCTATGGTTGAAGGAGTAAAATGTATAAATTAACATGAAGCATCCTTTATTTAAATTATGATATAGATAATTAAAACAAGCAAAAAACCCTATATTGCAAGTAATTATTTTCTACTGATTTATGAATTATTCTTATATTATATATAATTATTTATTTTAGTTATATGTATTTTTTATTATATATAAAAAAGAATTAATTGATTTAGACATCTAACTTGAACAATTTAATTTGCTTGTATCAAATATTATACTTATATTTAAATTTCAAAAATCCTATTTAAATAAAAAAAAATTGATTTAAATAAAAAAATCAAGCTTTTTGGATTGTTTTTAAAAAAAATCGTGATTTTTATCAACCTTGAGATCCAGTTTTTTTATAAGAAAATCATGTGTACCAGAAATAATTAGTTCAGTTTTAAATGGCTTTATAGTAAATTATTGTATTATTTGTGATTTAATAAAATGTAATTTTGAAATTAAAGACTAATTTTCACCAAAGGAAATGTTAATTTGTTACAATTCCTGTTTTAGCTTCATTAAAATTTGCAGTTATGAATACTCTTTTGCAGTTTTAACAGTTTGAATCTCATTCAGATAACCAAAAGTTTTCATATTCTCCTCCCACCGTATCCATTTGGTTGAAGTTGCATCCTTTGAATACAAGTTTTGTACCCTTATATGTTTTCACTCTCACCATAGATAACTTAATTTTCTCTTATACCAGATAGCAGTGGTTAAGAAATTTATGGAAACTCACTAATGGCTAGATTGTCCTTTATATGATTAAAAAAATTATTGGTAATTTAATAAGTATATAAAATCCTCACACCCATATATATATATATATAATCACATTTCTTTTAAAAAGGGGCATTGTGCTCTTATCAATATTGTGTTTCAAATAGAAAAAATTCCTTGTGAAAATAACTTCATTAAAATCCAAATTAGAATCAGAAAAAAATACATTTTTTAATAGTATGCACTTTGTTGTACACAGAATTACAAAATAAAAAACTTAACAAACTGAAAAAAATATGGGTATTTTGAAGGGTATTTATAAAGGGCAGGGTGGGGTAACTTTTGAAAAATATCAAACATGAACACTTTATATATATATTTATATATACAGTAGAACCTCGGTATAATGACCTCCTGTAGGCCCAACATCATTTGGTTTTTGTAAGGAATTAAAAAAATAATTTAAAAAATTTAGCAAAGAAATGATGCAACAGTACATACCTAGAAAACACTTCTATTTATTTGTATTTCCATTACTGAATTTTTGAAAAAAAGTCTTTGATTGATGCCTGTTTCAAGTTCATTTGGGAATTTTTCATTGTCACTGATTCCATATCTGTTAGATTTTGAAGGAAATCTTCAAAATATTGAAGCAAGGCATTGATTGAATTGAAGGCTTCTTTTTCATTCACTTTTTCAAAAGCTTGGATGATTTCTTCTTCGTCTTCGGAATCACAGATTTCTTCATTTCCGGTAATATAGGCAATAAAATCGTCCTCATTCAAATTTTCTCCACAGCACTGTAAAGTTTTGTCTACCACAACAAACTCATCAAAAGATAATTGAAGATTTAGTTATCTCCTTTTCATCACGCCCCCTCCCCTCCTTTAAGCAAACAAAAAGAGTACACGAAGTACAGGTTTCTTGAAGTTGTACCACTGTACAATAATTTTGAAATAGCCCACTTGCTCATGAGTTCTGCAGACTAAAATTGGTGGCGGTTTTAACAAAAAATAATACACTTGGGGTCGTTGTAATGATTCAAAATTAACATTATTCCTATGGTAAAATAATAGGGACTTTTTAAGATGGTCATTAAAAAGAGGTTCTACTATATTTGGTACTGCATGTCTTAGCAAAAATCAAGTGTATCTTTGACAGCCAATTTTTTTTTTTTTTTCATAGATTGGTAAAGAAAAGAATGTTTTTGATTAACTATGGGATTTCAAATAAAGGTAATAGTAAAAAGGGTCATGGTAGAAATTGTGTTATACAATTCCACCACTCATTTTGATGCAGATTCGATTCGATTCAAAATGGCATTGTCATTTACATACATACTTTCTGCTTTATGTTCACTTTTTATTATGGACTTATAAACTATTTTCAAAAGCATGTGTACTAAAAGTATATGAGTTCACTAAAATAATTAACTACTTGCTGAGTGAGAAAGTGAGGAAATAAGGAATCTCTAGATCATTTGAGAATGAAAAATCCATTAAAAAATTGTATATTGGTTAAAGTTCTTTTTCTTTAATAGAGGAAGATACTTCAATCTTGAACTGAAATAAATTGCAAGACGTCTTAGATAATATTTCCCATTTTATAACTTAAAAATGAAATTTTGTTTTCACAACCAAACAGTGACTATGTTTTAGAAATTTTTGAAAAAATTAGTAATAGGTTTTACAAATTTTAGAAAATATGTATCAGAAAGCTTTAAGTTGACATGTAGTTCAGGATTATACAAATATCTGTTCAATGTCTACAAAATAAAAATGAGTAAAAAACCTATAGAAATTGTTTTAATGTAAGATAAATAAAAAATAGGTTAGCCTATATTTGAGGGTGCCCCTTGATTCTCGCCAAGTTGTGATCGGGTTGATCGCCAAGCTAATCAATGTTGTTTTATTTATGGAAACGTCTGTAGTTTTTTTTAACCCAATCTTGATTTTGATTGTTTTAGATTTTAGATCTATTTTTGAATGTATAACAGTATATGTAATTTCAGAGGTCAGTTAGTTCTGCGTTGGATGTCGGCTGGTAAGGTTATTAAGGCAATTTTACGCAGTAGGGCAAATTCTTAAATTATGACAATTCTGTCTTTAGTTTCAAACGGAAGGGCAGTTTATTGTTTGTCTATTGGCTGTTGTAAATATGAAAATGAATGGGAAAGGCATTAAAGTAGTTCGTGACGTTGCGACAAATTGCTTTATTTTGGATTGGCGCCAAACAAAAATTGCCAATTTCGCCAAGGGGCACCCTCAAATATATTTTTACCAAAAAATAATTGAATTTTTTTTCTACGGTTGTGACAGGTTTTGCACAATGTCACAAAAAATCCCTATGCCAAATTTCATGCATGTAGCTCTTACCTTTTTCATGTAATCATATTAACACATTTATACAAACACTTTTATTTATATAGATTATATATTTCATATTTTATTTAAATATCATACTTTCAGCTATAAAAAATATGTTGTGTTGGATCCACTTGGTGCTGTTACAAAAACTAGGAAAAGCTTAGAAGAAGAAAATGAAGCTGAAGAGATTGCAGCTGCACCTATTTCTATTTCTCAACGGGATCACATAGAGTCAGTAGAGAAAATTAGTTACTTTTACAATCCTGGACTTGGTGAAGTGCCTGAAATGGATGTCCCTCTTGCATTACCAGACTTACCTGGTAAGTAATAATTATTTACATTTTTTATAGAATAAAGTTGCTTTTTAAAATACTCCTGTTTCAAAAATTTGATTTCGTAATTTAAAGTATATATATGTCAGGCTTCCCTAAATGACACTAGAGTCCTGAGTACATTTTCATAGCTTTATTCAAATCTCAGAGCACACTAATCATCAATCCTCTTCAATGGCTTTGCACATTGGCACCTAACTTTTAACAAAGGCAGGCTTAGCTGCCACAGCTCTGTCTGCGG
The DNA here is from genome assembly GCA_032207245.1 of Pardosa pseudoannulata. Taxonomy (NCBI): domain Eukaryota; kingdom Metazoa; phylum Arthropoda; class Arachnida; order Araneae; family Lycosidae; genus Pardosa; species Pardosa pseudoannulata. Next base: position 57,163,442 of record CM063500.1, read on the forward strand.
AATGTGCACACTGCTCTGCTCTAGATTACTGCACGTGAGCCGTATTTATGTGGCTAACTTCTCACGCTGCATCACTCTCAGTAAAGAATCTCTAATTAAAATCTTTTAAAATTAGTCTACAATTTAAATCCTGACATATATATAATTATAAAAACATTTGTTTAAGTAAAATTTTTATATACTTATTTCAGTTTAATACTTATTCATTTATCTTTTTAAAGTCAATGAAATTCAGTTTGTTAGCATTCATTTCACTAGAGAAATTGTTTTAACTGGAAGTATACTTATAGCGAAGAAAATTGTTAAAAACTTCTTATTATATTGACATCAAAATTAAATTTTATCATTTTATCTGTAAAACTTTAAAAAAGTTTTGAAATTAATTGTAAAGTTTAAATGCAAGAATTTCTAGAAGAACAGCCGCATCTGCTTAAATGCCACACTTGAAGGATATAGGGAAAAAAGCTAAAGCTGCACAGTAATGCTGCATCATCATATATGCTATACTAAGTTAATTAACTAAGGAAGTCCATAAACACAATATACATGTTTGGTTGTAAGAGATTATATAACCTAAATGGGATATTAAGGTCAATGACAAAAGAGCATTTAACTTTATTTTTGCTAGCTAAGCTAATTACAGTAAAATATACATCATATGCAACTTTTAAAGTATGATTTTTCACTGAATTAAAAATATTTAATAAATTTCAATCTGAATTGCGATTTTAACAGTCTTAGTCTATTGAATCATCATATTTATCCTTTTGCTTTTAGAGTATCTTTATCTGGGCATATAATTTAAGCTTTGAATCCTGATATTATGGGTAATATTTCAATGTTTTCCACACATTTCCTACTCATTTTAAAACTTCATGAGATGTTCTACACATTTTCAACTTTTGGTATAAGTGTGTAATCACCCTTTGCTCATCCAACACCCTTACTGGTTTTCGAATTTCAGATTTAATGTATTTACAGACAAATCCAATCTATAGCTAACAGAATGTAATTGTTCAGAGATTTTGTTAAAAGTAAATAAGGTGCAAATATTTTTTAACTGCATGTAAGCTTCACATCAGTTGTTATGCTGCACCAACTGAAAGTTTTGTTGAGAAACTGCAACTTTGTGTTTTTAGAATTTTTCTCCTGTATTACATTTTTTTTTTTTTTTTTTTGTTTGTGCAATTATTTTTCTATCTTTCATCTGATGTATTATCATGCCACCACGAATTTAATCATGACAGTTAGTGGCATGCTGTGACGGCTTCAATATTCTCGAATGAGAGGTAACGTGAAGAATGGATCACAGTCAAGATATAATTGGAAATTTACTTTTATTCTTGATTAACTATGGCTATTTACAAGGGGATGTTAATTCCCAAATCATGTAGAACTGCAAAGGATGGTTGCCGGTATAACTTCCTCACGACGATCTCAGTCGAAAGAAAAAGAAGATTTAATAATCTCTTACAAGTGGGGAGGCTTTTCAGGGTGCAATCAAACCAAATTTATCCCCATTTCAGTATCAGAGACTCTGCTGCCCTCTATATGAGCGGACTTTGTGAATCTCCCGAACTAGGTAGCTGGCTCCGGTAAAAAACGCGAAAGCCTCCATGAGGTTAACCACCTACGTAAAAAAATGTCGAAAAAGCCCTTAGTCGCAAAATTGTAGGCTTTTTATAACTGGGAATCAGTTATGGTCCCGCCAATTGTTTTTTGTGTTAGTAAAGATCCCAGTTACTTGAGAACTCCAGCTAAAGTTACAGTTAGATTTTTTAGCTGAATTCTCATTCGCTGGCTGTCCCCTTCTGGAATTCCCGAGCATTCATTAAGGAGATCCATCAGGGGGCATAATCATCTATTCAATCTGATTGTCAAGATCTCAGACTCTGCGACACCACACTATTGTCCTGGTAAATAGGTGGGATCTGATCAGCTGTTTTGGTGAGTGCTCGGACAAAGCGGAGTCTTCACAATGCAAATTTTTGTTTTAGAAACTTTTATTTAAGCCTGTGGTTTTCAGTGTATCCAAGATGTTGGGCAATGACATTTGGATAGCCTCATCTCATTACATATCTCATTACTCATTTTATTACTTCATCTCATTACTTTTGCTGCAGATTATTGCAGCTATGTTTGTTGTATTTTAATTTATTTTGGATTTTAATAAAAATCAGTTCTTTTTCCGAATGATGGGCGATTGGTTAGATTGCTCGCCTTCAGTACAGGTGTTCATGGGTTCGAATCCCACTGTGACATGGATATTTGTATCCGTTCGGAATCTGATTTAAGCTGTAGGTCCCGGTCTCATTAGCCCTCGTGTTGCAAATATAAACCGTAGCACTCCAAAACAAACCAGTTCTTTTAAATGTTGATTAAAAGTTGTTTTTCATAACCATCTTTTTCTAAGGCACATTTTACAGGTATCACTACTCTGCAATTGCTAATTGATTAGACATGTTATGTGCATCAAGTTTGAGTTTTTGTTGTTTCTTCCAAAAATTACGGGAGTTTTTATTTTCTTTTCTATAAGCTATGAAACTACATTATTTTCTGTAGCTATAGTGTAATCCATATTCTATTGAAATAATAATAAATATGTTAAAAATTTCATTTTGATTATGCAGTTAGAGAATATGTAAAATGCAAAGCTTGGAAATTTACTTATGCATTTAACAAATAATTTATTTAATATCTGTTCTAGGTATTGCTGATGATTTGATGTTTAGTGGGGATTTAGAACCTTCTATTGCACCTTCATCTATACCAGTCATATCTAATACTGTTCTGCCTGAATTACCAACTGTTGCCCCTGAGAGCCCACAAGATATCCCAGCAGTTACAATTACAAATACATCAGCAGCTTCTCTTAACCTCCCTACTGTTCCATCTGAAACAACTTCTTTACCCCAAACTGTAACTGCTGCTCCTCCCCCACCACCACCTCCTCCTCCTCCCCCACCTCCTCCTCCCCCACCACCTGAATCTCCATTGACAGAGGTTCCATCAGAAACAAGCACAACGGAAAAGAAACCAAGTCCAGTTACAGGAGCTCCAGAGGTCGTCACAAACCCTGGTGATGCTAGAGCTAATCTGTTGGAATCCATAAGACAAGCTGGGGGTAAAGCAAAACTGAAAAGTGTGAAAGACAGGAAATTTGAAGCTAAAAAGAAAAAAGAGGTTTTTATTATATTTTCATTAGATTATCTTTTAAAATTATTGTTTGTTGTATATTTCAGATTATAAGTCCATCCGTATATAATCTATGTATGTTTTTTGTTCAACAATTTATCAAAAATTCAAAACTCATACATAAGTCAAAATGAAAAAAAAAAAAACATTCTCTGCAACATTCAAACATGTCACCAAGGAGTTGAAAATGTTCCTAAGTGAGCAACATATTTGCTAATTTAAATTGCTGCAAAGTGCTACACCAAAAGTTTCATAAACATTTTTGGTCATAGCATCTAGTTTGAGAACTACAGAGATAGGACTATATTTTAACAGTAGCAAGGGAAAATAACTTGAATTGTAACTTTTAAGTATCTTCAGTCCTTTTTTATTAATTTCACAATTTTTAGCTGAATTTTATTGAATAAAGCGGAATCACAGAGCTAGACCTTGCAGCTAATAATATTTTTGTAATTAGATGACAACAACAATAGTTTCAACTCTGGTAGCCAGATCTGGATGATTACCAGGGTATATTTACTTTTTTATAAATTTAAGTAATACAAAGTAAAAAAATTAAAAAGAGCTATTTTTAGAATTGTTTCTGGGTTATGGAGGAGTGTTTTTTTACAATAATAACTGGTATGCTGTAAATATAGTATGAGTCCTCTTGGTGCAATTTTTAAAATTTGGCTTTTTGTATTTAGTCAAGTAAAAGTCATTATAAATTTATTTTTTATATTTTTTTAGTTCAAAATTTTGCAAACTTCATCTACTTTATACTCATATATTTTCATTTTGTTATTTTTGGCTTGATTTTAATGTTTTATTTGTATTTGCCAATCGGTGACTTCTTGATCCTCATTGGCAAAAAATGTCACAAGAAGGACATACAACCAGGGCCGGATTTACATGAAAAGAGGCCTTAGACCAGGAATCGACAAACTTTTTTGGCTGCGGGCCAAAAATCAAAAGAAAATAAATTTGGTGAGCCAAGATAAATTTTTCTAAAATTTTAAAAACAATATACAAGTACTTAACGGTTTAAATATGTTAATGAGAATAATGAAATTGCGATTTCATTTTTAAAAGTTCCTTATACTGAGGTTCGAAGTGAGATGTACTGATTTTAAGAAATGATGCTAAATGCTCATTTGACAGTCTACTTCTGAAATTATTCTGAGGTTCAAAGTTGAAAACACTTCCGTAGACTATGCCACTTATGAAGATCTTTCACTTCCCAGTTTTAAGTTTGTAAATTACATGAGCGATAATAAAATACATCATTATTGTGATATATATCAGTTTGTCAAATGAAGCATGTTGTGATTAGTGCTAACCTTTATAAAAAATGTAGCACAGATAATAAATAAAAAAAAAAGTCAAGAACATTTATTTGGACAGTTACTCTCAGCACCATATGTAGTACTTGTAACTATAACTAATTAAACATAACACACAACATTTACAAAGAAACAAAATTGAAATAATGAAAATATTTGAGTATGAAAATAAAATACTCAATTTTTTTTATACACTATTTTCTATCAAATAGAATTTAATATATTTGTTACATTGAAAATTAAATGGAACATCATGATATCAATAGGTCTGTTTGTTTGTCTAGTCCAATCTACAGCAATCTGCACTTTATGCAAAAACAAACCAGAGTGTAGTAGCATAAGGCATGTCAATATTTGCCATAGCAATCAGTGTACATATGAACTGTACTTTGGAGCAATCTAGTATATATAAATGAACAGATGTTTATTAGTTATGTGAATAGAATATCTCCTTACTTTTGGTTCAGTGTTTTGGTGTTCAATGTTTTTATAATAGTATAATTTTAATTTTGCTAACAATTTGAATATAGGCCCCTCTTGATCTTGTGGCCCTAGACTGAAGCCTAGTTAGCTTATAGGAAAATCCAGCCTTGCCTACATCTAATATTTTCTGCAGATCTGTGTATAAATCATTTCCTACACTTTAGTTCTTTTAAAATTCTTGGCTTATACACAAAATACAGTCAAACCTGTCTATCTCGAAAACCTGTCTATGTCGAATTTTTTCAATTTCCCTACATTTTGAATAAAAATTTAAGTTATTTTCCAAACCTATCTCAAATTATTCTTTCTCAAACCTGTCTATCTCGAATTTTCATAAGAAACACAACATTCCAGTTTAGAACCTTATTGGGTTGAGAATCGCACAAGTTTCCATTTCCAGGAAATACATTTCTAGTTTTCTCTCTCATAGGGTTGTTTGGTCGAGAACTGGGTGAGAATTGTACTAAAATCGAGTTCTCTGCTCTGAAATAAGGGATCAGGGTTGAGGAGGGGGGAATAGGAGATGGGAGAAATTTTTTTTGGAAATAGAACTGGTTCTCAGTCTATAGCCTAGTAAAACTAAAGTACCATCTCGCATCTTGCTGTCTCAATTTTAGAGCTAAAAATGGCAGGTGTTAAAAGAAAAATGTTTTAAACATCGAAAAAAAAATGGAAAATCTGTCATTTTTGAAGGAAAACCCTTCTATGAAGAAAACCGTAGTCGGCACTAAATTTGGAATTCCACCCAGTACACTATCATGAAAAACAAAGATGTTGTACAAGAAAACTTCGAAAACGCCTGAAAAATAATGAAAAAGAGCCGTGTATGTAAATATAACTAAAGGTAGTTCAAATTTTTAATATTTTGTATTGTGTAAAGAAATTTTTTCAGTCTATTTTCACAAAACCTGTGTATCTCGAAACCTGTTTATCTTGAATTTTTTTATTACTTCCAAGAGATTCGAGATAGACAGGTTTGACTGTATATGGTAGTTATAATAGATACATTTTGTTTAAAACTGTTTTACAAATAAAACATTAACATAAAAACTCACTTTATTTTTATTTATTATTATTATTATTATTATTATTATTTTTAGTGAAAATTTATATTTTAAACCTATGTAGATTGAAAATAAAACTTAAAAAAATTTACATTTAACTAATAATTTTTTTTTAGTGTGGTAAATCTTTTAAATATGGGCAGTACATAGTCCAGTATTGCAAGATTAGTACATACATGAAATCTGTCATTTTTTTTTATTTGCTATCTTGATTTGCACTATATAAAATGCAAAAAATGCATCAGAGGAGATTTATTTTTTGGTGCTAGTGGAACAAAACTAAAATGATGTAAGTCAACATATAAAATATTTTTTAAAAGAACCAAAAGATAGATTTTAAATCAAATGTAAATAATTTATGATAACCAAATTATTTTTGCATGTAATCATAATTTTTTTAAACTATTTTATATTGCTCATGTATATTTTAGTACAAAATTGATCTTAACATAAAATAAATTGTCGTTCAAGTTACCTCAATTTTATGTACTTTTTCCCAGTTTTTGCATTTGAGATAACTGAGTCATGTGCAAGAACAGATTAAAATGAAAAACTTGCCATTAGGAAATACAGAATATTTAAAGCAATGTTATGCTTTTTTTTCTTTGTGTGTAATTATATTCTTAATGCTGTTAATAATTCATAAAAAGGTATAAAAGTTTTGTAAATTTTTAAAAATTGCAACTTTTTTTATGTTTAAAAAATATTTATATTTCTGAGGATTTGCCATCTCAAAATTTATAGTTAAAGTGTAGTAGTATGTAAAACATAAGCATTTAAGACGGGGACTATTAATCATTTGCTGATTTTAAATAGTTATCTGCTGTTATGAAAAATAAAATGAAAAATAAGATTTTCATTTACAAAATATTTATGATTTAGCATCCTGTTCTTAATGTTCTGAAATAATTTTTTTAAAACTTGTTTCTATTGATGTGCCTTAAAAGCAAGCTAGCATAAAAAAAGTTAAAAAACATTTTGTTCTGGAACAATTTTATCAGTATTGATATTTTCTAAGATTATTACTTTCACTTTTATCTGTAGACTCTGGAAGAAAGAATAGGATAACTTTTTCTGGACTTAAATACACACTCCTATATAGTAATATTTCTATATGCCACCTTTTGTTGAACTTCCAATTAGTTTTATTCTTTATTGAAGCTGAAAATATAAATTAAAAATTATTTAAACTCTAGATATAGGTTTTTAAATAATGAATAATTTTGTGTACATCAATTTTTTTAGGATTATCAAAATTTTCTTTTCTGCTGTTTTACATATTAACATTTATCTGTATCAGATATCACTTTATTTAGTAAATGTAATTTTAAAATTCAACCATTTTTTTAAATATTTTGTTGAAATATGTAAAAGTAATTCTTGAATCTTTATAGTTTAATAATCAACATTTTACTGCTACCAACTTTGTGGCTTTTTTTTCTGGGTATAGACATCCTTAAGATTTTTTTCATTTTCTTAATCTTATTGCAGTCAAACTTACTTATAATGAATACTAAAGAACTGCAGCAATTTCCTTGTTTGATCTTAGTGTGTTCATAGAAACCAAGTTTACCAAAAGTTTCAAAAGTAAAAATTAATGCATGAAAATCATTTGGTAGTAAATTAAAATGAATTATTGTTTATTTCTCCTTATTTATAGGAGAGAATAAAAGATGATGATTGTTATTTAAATTTTGTTTCTTTTCCTTATAACTGTTTGCCATATGACACTCATGGCATGAAATATATTATCAGTGACATCACAAGTATATCTTTCTTAAAGGGCTGTAGCCTTAGAGTGCTTTCCCACTTACCGACATGACAACGTGTGTATCGGCCAGTAAATAATGCAACAACAAAACGGTATCGTTTTGTCTACAAAGCAGTTTTTCCACTCTACCAATATCATTTCATTTAAAGATGGCAGTAAGCTCGCACAAGTTTTATAATGACTGAAGTAGTAACTTTTATAGACTTAGTACAACAATTATTGTTAGAAAAGTAAATTTTAACTCTCTTTCATTGCACACATTTTATAAACATTGGATACTAATATTAGGCACCGATTTCTTATGTTCTTTCCACCGGTGGTATTCTAGAAGCTTTGGCTCTGTCTCCTTTTTTTTTTTTTTTTTTTTTTTTTTTTTGTGAAAAGGTCAATTTAACATTCTACATGTGAGTTGTTATAGTGTAGTGTTAGCACGTTGCACTAGCATTTTATCAACTCATATTCAATTCCTGGTGTTTTTTTTTTTTTTTTTTTTTTTTTTGCTATTCTGATTAAAAATTAAAAACATTTTTCTGTAACTCTCTTAAATCTTCTAAAATTCTGGCATCTCTTCTAATAATTAAAATGATTTTTGTTTAAAACAATAATATATTTAAAAAATACGGATAAAAACGTTTTCAATTTTAATTGCTGTTTTCTAATTTTATGCAATTATTTTTGTCTTTTTCATTTTCCTTTTTAAATCTATTTAATTTTAACTATTATCAAATTTACCAGATCATTTTTTTCTTAACTAACTTTACCTCTTTAAATTTATTGAAGAATCTTAAATCCAAATTTGATATACTCAGTAATTTTCTTTCAAAACCAACAGTATGTGATAAATAAACTTATTAATTATTGCAGAAGAAAACTTAATATAAAATATGTGAAATTCAAACAGTAATAATAACAAATTTGCAATAAAATTGCATTTTATGATCAAGCAAGTGAGAATAACATAACATTAAAATGTGAGCAGAATGTGTCAATTTAATGCGCAAGAAATCTAAGTATTTAAATATTATATTAATAATGAATTTAAAAATAAAGTCATGTAACAACTGTGTTACAAAAAATATAATTTATCAATCCAAAGCAAACAACGTGAGTAGCGATAGCTCTCAAAATGTCGGACTGATTCAAAAGGAATAGAGCTTGGGGAATGATAAAACTGTCCGATAAACGATATCGGCTTTTCGAAAATGACAAAATCGTCAGTGAATCAGTTGGTGGGTCACTTCAAAATTCAATCACTTTAAAATTCTAGAGTTTATTGTATTGTATTTTAAAATTGATGTAAAGGTACCTTTTGGAGGCATAATTTTTTAAACATTTATTTTTAACTAAAAATTTCAATTTTTTAAAATTTTTATCTGCCTTTTTTCCATTTTAGTATCTTACTCCAATTTTTTTCATACATTTGCCATAACAATTGTATAAGATTGGCCATGGGCTTTTAGATACATATATTAAATTTTATATATTTTTTCAATAAATTTCATTTTTTCCAGTTAAACATAATACTGTGCTTTACAGCATATGATTTGAAAGTTATTCTTGCAGCAATCATTTCTTCAGTTGGAACTTCAGATGTAATCAGTTTGCTGATAATCATAACACATAGTGTTAAATATCCGATTTCGTATTTCTTATTAAATGACCAAAATCCAGTGACATACCTATTCTGTTCCTTCTTGCTTCTTTCTGGCTCTAGATGTTTCCAGCATGAGAAGGTTTTCAAGAAGTTACATGGAAAAAATATCCTTGTTAAACCAGAGATATGTTTGTAATAAAACAATTTTTTATAGAATTTTTAACATTAAACCAACCATTTTTTTAAAAAAAATTCTCCATGAAATCCAGGTTTTTCCTAAATCAGAATTTGCTACTAACAAGCTTGACTATAATAGATATATTGCGAAAGAAAACTGAAATTATCTGTTGTTACAAATTCAGCTTCATGCTTAAATGTTACTTATGGTTATATTTATTACATATATTTACATATTAAATTTCCTTTTTAAATAAAATTTGGTGAAAAAATAGATGTAATTTTTTAATTTTAGGAAGAAAAAACTGTTACTGGTGGTGGAGATTTAATGACAGATTTGTACAATAAATTGCAAATGAGAAGAAAGGGTATATCAGGTAATTAAAATGTCTTAGTTTATTGTTCATTTGATCAGTTGAATTATATTTACTATGTTTTTACTTACGTTAAATAACAAAATAATTAAATTTTTAACATTCTGTCTTACCTTAAATCAGAACAGAAGGTGTTTAAATACTTTTTGATCATTTTGCAAAGCTATACATAAATATAAGAGTTTTTATTGTCTAATGTATCTAATCTGTTATCACTTTTGTTAATATATCATATTAAATCTTGATTTCCAAGATAACAAAGCATTTCTTAAAACATCAAGGTTGATTTCATTTTATCCCTCCTTAGCAATCTTCTAGAGTCCATCCAATGTTTTGGCATACTGCTTATAAAGAGCTTTTTTAATAAATCTTAAAGCACAGTAATCCATAGTAGACATGTCAGGGGACTTATGATGTATTTAAAGAGAATAGCTTCAACTTTGGTTTAATTGTATAACTAGCAGATAGCCCATCATATGACGGGATCAGTAAAATTTTTAATTTTCCAGAGTTGTACCCTATGAGGCCGATAAACATATGGTTTGTTTTGTAGCTGAGAATTACCTTGCAACAGAAAATAATCGATGATTAATTTAAAATTATCACATATGTACCAAATCTATTATTTAAGCCAAATATAAAAGAAAATTATTTATGTAATATCTAAGTTCAGTGATAAAATGAATGAAAATAATGCATATGATACTTAAATAATTTAAAATAAGAAATAATTAAATGAGATAGTTAAAGGAATGTCATCATAATGCTAAAAAACTGTTATTTCTACCTATTTATTATGTGACAAATTGATTAAATTAAATGCCTGCTCATAACTGGGTAAAATAGGGCTTGAAGTAATGGCATTAAATGCTAGAGAAGGGGGAAAGGGGTGGATTTCGAAAGCTGATAGCCCTAACTCATCAAGAATCCAACATAGATGCCTCTATTTATTCCAGGTACAACCACTTCATGAATTCATGGACAGGACAGATAACTTAAACTATTATTATATAGGGGATTATTCCACTTTCTCATATAGGTACAGTAAATAAAATCTGTTCCATAAGCATCCACCATTTTTGAATGAATTTATCTAACTTTCTTTCCTTTAATAAAAAAAAAGTATAAAAAAAATCTCATTTCTCCTGTAAAATTGAGAATTTAATTAAAATGCCATTTTAATGGAGATTAACTCATGCTATTGGAGGATCACTGAGATCTCCATATCATTGGGTACAAGCAGTTGAACCCCCTATTTTGAATATTTACAGTTTTAACAAATATTTTTGTACTTCAAAGAAAATTTAAATAGGCATTTCTTATTAACCTTTATATATACATACACACAAGTATATATACATATAGAAATTTTATCTATATATGTAATGATACTTTAACTCAAAACTAGCTTGATTATATAGTTGTATTTTAATATAAATTGAGGATAATTCTATCCCTAAAATTATAATCTTTGGCAAAATTCCTTTGTTTTCCTTCTCAATGTGATAACCTTGGCAACTTTGCATGCACTAAATCAAATCCTGTTTATCTCAACTCTTCTTTTATATCTCCTTTACATTATTTAGTTCTACTTTTTACACATCATGTGACTAATTATTAATACTCTAATTAATTGGCTCACACCACTATATGGCTTGACTAAAGAACTGGGTTCCCCCGCCAACTTGGTGATAATGGTGCTTAAGTATGGTAGCCTAACATTTTCTCCTGATCTCACCATGTTCAAACAACTGTATCTATATTATAATTTATATGATATTTGCATCCTTGTGTAACTTTTTTCTTATATATTAAAAGTGTGCAATGCTTAAAAAAAATTAGATATAACAAACCATTAATGGTTCACTATGGCTGATTTTTAAAAATTTGGAGCTAATGTGCTTGTAAACTGTTAAGGGATTGATTGCCCATAAATATAAATGTCCGGTTTTCAAGTCGTTTTCTTTAATTAAGTAAGAGTATATAATTCTATTACTGTGGTGCACTGTGCATTAAAGTTGCCAGAAAAAGTAAAAAATACAATGTTTGGATGATTACCTTTGTGTTTTAGTAAATATCACCAATATTTTTACCAAATTAGCTGAGTGGAATCCAATTCTTAAGTAGTCCCCACTATATAATTGCATGTGCATGTTTTGGTGAGTAGATTCTCCATAGACAAAGATTCAGAATGAACTCAATATTTTTATTTTCCAAATTTCCGTCTTTTTTTATGCCTCACGACTGCTCTGTATCCAATATGGATACCATTTTTTATATGTGGTAGGTTTAAAATGCCTATTACATATATAATATATATATATTGCTACAAACTTCAGAGCTGGGTTCGGGGATTGAATGGACTTTAAGCAAGCAAGACTGCAGCACGAAATCAAATGCTTTATTCGCAATCAGTTGGAAAAGATACAACACCGTACTAATTTCCTCATCAAGCACAACACACCGTGCATACTCAGTAGACCGAGAGATCCTCTTAATGACTCTTCTCTGCATGGGACTCTGTCTGCCTTATATAGGCCCGAAGAAACTGCTGGAACACTCCAGAAACTGGAACCGTAAGTGGTCACATGACGCCCAACTTGGCAACATTTGGCGACACTTGTCGATGAACTTGGCAACAAAAATAGGTTGCCAAAACTGTCGCCAACGAGCCGATATCGCCAATTTGGTGAGATACCCATAGAGTCCCAAGCTAAATTTAAGCTAAACAAATTCGTAACAGTATATACAATAACACTATATAAGATTCACAATTGTTATCAACAATTATGGTTTAAATTTTTACCTTCGTACATTCTTACCTTTTAAATCAGGATTGTTGGATTTGTGAATGGTTTAATTAATTTTTTATTGATTTTCTTATTGAGAGGAAAAATTCCCAAAAGATGTGATATTCTGAAGTTTTGCTAACCTCTAGTGAACGAGAGAATTTAATTTTAGAATAACTTCATAATTTAGACCCATTTATGAAGCGGTTGGACCTGGAATGGATAGAGGCAAACATATTGAATTCTTGATCAGTTAGGGTTAGCAAAATTCAAAGGGAGTAAAGTTTATCTTCTCTTACACTATCCACCTGATTCTAAAATAAATTTGTATAAATATGTTTCATATCACAGCAAAAATTACTGTTGTCTTTAAAACATTCGAAATCCACTCTTTCCCCCCTTTTTCGAGCGTTTAATGCTATTATTTTAAGCTTTATTTTACCTGGTTAAGAGCAGGCGATTCAGTTCATCAATTTATCACATAACAAATAGGTAAAAAAACCATTTTTTTTTCTAGCATTATGACGTTATTCCGTTAACCATTTCTTATTTCAAATTATTTAAATATTGTCTGAATTATCTTCATACGTTTTATCACTGAACTTAGATATTAAGTAAATAATTTTTATTTATATTTGGCTTAAATAATAGATTAGGTATATATTTTAAATTTAATCATCGATTATTTTTTGTTGCAAGATAATTCTCAGCCAGAAAACAAACAATTTTTTTACCTGCCTCATAAGATACTTTACAATTCTGGAAAATTAAAAATTCTTTTGATCCCGTCATATGACATGCTATATGCTAGTATACAATATTATCTTTCAGAATTTCATGAGAAACCTATATTTATGCTTATATTTTAAAAATTTTATTATTTCCAGGGGCTAACAGAAGTGGCAGTGTATCTGAAAACAGCCCTCAGCCAACTCCGGTTATTTCAACTGCCTCTGCTATGGAAAAGATTTCTGCTATGATACCTCCTCCTCCACCAATCGATAAAGCAAAGCCAAATGTATCGGATGATGATGATGATGATGACTGGGATTAATTAAATATGTAACTTAAGTACAATTTGAAGTTGGGGAAAATGCATTATTTGATGTAATATTTTCTTACAGAATTTTATTTTGAATATAAATGTTAATTAGTATTTATAAAACTATATATACATATATATATATATGCTGTTTGCAAACTTATTTTGTTAATACATTAAAGAAAATTATTAAATCTCAAGATGTGTTGAGCAGAAACTCTATTCATTTTAATGAGTGGTAATACAATCTAAGTGCAGATTTAATTGCAATGTAAAAATAAATTTAGCAAATATATATAATAAAATGTCTATAGTCATTATTAGTGTCCATTATTATTCTCTACAAAGTAGGTTAGGTTTCTCTATTAAGTTGAAATATTGTGCTATTATGAAATTTTTTTATATCATTTATATTTTTAATATTAAATATTAATGAAGTCTGATAATTTTTTAAATCTTTGAGGGGCCAAATATTTCCATAAAAAGAAGTTTATTTGATACAAGCATTTATTAAATTTTCTATTGTTTTATTAGTTTTCTTCATTTATTAGTTTTGTTTTATTGATTTATTGTCTGGATTCTTCTGTGATGCCATGACAGCCGTGGGTGGTTCCTAGCCTTCTTTAACCCTTTCACGCCTACTGTCACAAATACTTGCCAGCAAGAAACGCACTCACTTCCCAGCCGACACACTGGCGTGCCAGAGCGTTTTCTCTTTCACCCCCGACCGTCACATATGTGTGCCAGTGTTGTGGAACATTTTAAAAACTATAAGCTTTCACCCGAGATGGCATTGTATGTCCATATGGATTTAGATACATGTAGATTTGACCTTGTACTCAATAGGAGAGTAGTATGATACACATAAAAGTGGTTTTTGATTATATAAACATGAGGGAAAAAGAATGTTTCCGATTGACATGTTTTATGATGGCTCTTTATATTTCCACGTGGTGTTTGTTTATGTAAGCAGGGGAGTTTTATTTTTCTAAAGCATTGTGTATTTCGGTTTGCAATCCAGTTTTTAGTACATAATTAGATCTGACAGACCTGATTTTTTTTTCTCTTTTTATTGTTAGATTTTCAAAGTGTCGAAAGTGTTTAACTGAGCTTGAAATAGCTGAAATGACGCAAAGTATTTCAGATTTTGATTCTGAATCAGATTAGGATATTAGTAATAGTACACTATAATATATTCTGATTGTTCTTTACGTTCATAATGGATCTAGTGATTCTAATGATGAGGAGGACATTTCTGACAAAGAAATTGACGAAGTTTCGTTTTTTCACATTCCGGAAAAATCCTCCAGAACGGCAAATGAGTTATTACGAGTGCAAGGACTGTAACGTAGGATTGTTTGTAGATCCCTGTTTTTGAAATTTTAAATACAAAAAAAGTTTAAATAACATAGTATTCAGTTTTGCAATGTTAAAAGTCCTTAAATACAAAGTAAAAAATGAAAAGAAAGTAAAGTGTAAAATATATATTTAAATAAGAAATAGCTTAAGTAAATAAAGTATCTATAAACATATATATATCCCATTCCATTTAAATACTTTACACAGCATTATTAAATAACATGTTGCTAGTTCCATGGTTTCTGCACACCTGGAAAATCATGAATTTAGACAATGGATTAATTTTGTCATGGAAAGTCATGATTTTTCAAGTAAAATGAGTGAAAGTCATGGATCCGCTAAACTACCGATTAAAAAAATGCATTGAATTGTTTAATTCTATTTTTACTTGTCATTTGGCTGAAGTTACTGAATTTGGTATTTATGTATTATCCTATTGACCATATTGCCAAGTAAAATTTGTTCACCAAGAAAATTCAAAGCAAGAAAGCCTAATGGATGGGTAAATGTATATTATTCTGGTTTTTTCTTAAATTGTAGATTAAAATTTTATTAATATAATATTCATTATTTTTTAATAAAAATTAGTTACGATTTTTGCACAAAATATAAGTTTATCTCTAGGGATATTGTATATAAACATTATAGGGTTACATTTGGCTATTATTCATGCTCACCTAGATAATACCAAAGTACCTTGAATTTAAATTGGAAACATTTTGATTGAAAAATTGCTATATGATTAAACTTAGGTATGTAGATACAACAATTTATTTTTATGCATGTGAGTTTATTAACACTTATAAAGTAAATTTATAGTTTTTTATGATAAAATTCTTTTAATTTCTCTAAAAGAATATATTTTATTTGTATGTACATCAGAAGTATATACTTTAACAAAAGCTTTTTAAAGTCATGGAAAATGATCTGCTAAATCAGGGAAAGTCATGAAAAGTCATGGATTTGAAAAATTTTATTTTGGCAGATACCCTGTACTTTGTTAATTTCATGAATTTAGGCTTAATAGCAGAAAACCCTCTGGCCCAGGATACTCACTCGTGAAAGTGACTGCCGGCCTCAGAGAAAAGCATGCATTTGCACTTCCCGTCGTGAAAGGGTTAAAATTCAATACTAGGCAGTTGTGTCTTGGGCTTTGAACTTCCAATTAATAATTTTTAATGCCTTTAAGTCATTCTCAATCTGAGTGTTGGCTTCCTGTTTTTCAGGCTTAGCCATGAAAACATTTTTGAGGGTACATACAGTCATACAGTTTAAGTATTTGTTCATCCCATTTTTAGCTTTGAATACTGATGAAATTAACCCTTTTGAGACAGGGTGTTCTCTGTATTTGTGAAGATAAAGACGGGAATGTTACATTCCTTGCTTTCCCTTATAAGCAATTTCTTTTAAATTTGTACTTTGTATAACAATAAGCAGTAGAAATGAAATAAACTCTATTTTCAGAGTAGAATGTTAAAATAACCGTACGAAAACAGGACAGCCCCTGCTTCTAGACCTGGCATGGCTTTGTCGAAATATTCGCCAAAAAAAGTTAACTGTAACTGGATTTTTTTAATAAATTCTATATAATTCAATATTTGACCTTATTTTTTTCTCCAGACCTGGATACATCCCCCTACCCTCTCCCCCAAAAATATATCACAAACTGTCACAATTTCTTTTTATCTTTTTTCTAGTTTTTCAATAGTCAGATACTGTCATATTTTTTCTGTCAGAGTCCATGTTTCTGCTGAATAGGTTTGCCACAGGCCCTATTAATTGTTTGGATTAAACTTATTAAATATTTTTTCTTGTAATTTTAGTAATTAGGAGACTAAAGAAACCTTATTAAATCACCACCATCTATTTAGATTACTATTCAAAATAAGTTTGGCACTATATCAAGTTATAATCTACCTACAAAATAACCCATTCAGGACTGATGTAAGGAGAAAGAAATGTTTCCCCATGTCCTAGTAGTTTTTTCCGTTAAACCTATTTTCATTTAAATATTCATAAAAAAAATTATAACTTCAATTTAATATGCCGAAATATTACAGTTAATAATCCCTGATATTATCTGTATATACTAAAACAAAAATTTTGTAACATTTAAGGTCTCTGTCTACGTTAAAAACGTCATTTTTTGCCAAAAATCATAATTTTTTTTTCAAATTTCTCTATTGTAAAATTTCAACTTTTAGGTTTCTAACTCTGTTTTTATTTTGTCTCTACGGCATTTTAAAGAAAAGTTACAGCCGTTTAAACATCAGTGATAGCTGTCAAAACAAAATGAAAGTAGCGACTTCAGAACCAGAAATTGTGAATTTAAAGCCTTTTTAAAGAGCATTTTTTGGACAAAATTTTTTAAATTTTCATGAAGATTAGTTTAAACATTTTTCTAGTATTTTTAATAATTAGCAAATTGGCAATTAGAAAGTTTTGAAAGTTTGTGGGGAATTTTAAACACGTATTTTAATTTTTTAATAGTTAAAGTTGCTTTCATAAACATCAAATGCGTTTTTGCTCAGAACGGTATTTTTAATAAAATGTTGATACTTAAGATGTGATTTCTCAAAAAGTACTTAAAATAGTTTGTTGAAAATTATTATGAATGCTTTTGATAGTATTTACTAGTGAATGACCTAAAAGCTATTACACACGCGCAATTGACATGGCTAATTAAGTTTACTTTAAAGGGGAAAACATCGGGAAACTTACTTTCTGGATGCGCCTCGTATAATAGTATAAGATCACTGCTGAACCAACATAAAACCGAGTGGTCCGCACAATTCACAATGGTCAATTACCTCAAGACCAAGTCTTCTTCATTCCTCTGTGTTGGAGAGTGGAATGTTCCTTGAGGCAGAGGAGGAATGCCCTTCCCCTTTCAGTTCAACTTTTGTCTCCCGGGGTAGGACATTTCTATCACCTAGTATAACAGTGGCATTTAAAGATTTAAGTAAAACGTTCTAATTCACAATCACATAGGTGTGTCTGCTGTTATTTGAACAGAGAATACTGTGATCACTATTATGACCACTATTGAGGTCTACAACAACGATAGAAAAAAATGGTGGTTCTCTTTGTGTCATAGGAATTGGCGACTTCAAAATTCCCATGTTTTGGAAATTTTCAAAATTCCCTTCCCAAAAAAATCAGGTTTTTTTCCACTGCTCACAACTCTATATGCAATGGATACATAAAGGAACACAAACTCATGGTACCCGGGCGTATCGACCATTCAAGTGTAGCCGACGAAGAACAGTACAAATATCGTCTTACCAAAGGCCGTTGCAACCATAGATGTCACACGTGGAAAGATTGTTCAACGATTAAGCTTGGCTACAACAGTAATATATCTATCTTCTGCGTGTATGGTAACCCTTGGACGACCGGCTATAGATCTTCGAAAAACTATTTGCACGGTTTAGAATTGTTTCCATAATTGTGAAATGATGGAATTTTGAACGTCGAAGTAACAAGCAACTTGTGTGATAGACTGTCCTTTTCAAATTCATCCAACAGCCTGACAGAGTCCAGAATCCTCCATTCATCTTCTGGAAGCCATAGAAATGCTTCTAGCTTCAAAATAAATCATGTGAATGCTCTAACACATCTTTTACATGCACTTACATATTCAACCCCTGTAGCCCTTTACACTGCTGGCTTCTTATACAACTGCGTGATTTGCATATTTCTCGAGGCAAAACCGTGATTGTTTGTTACCTACCAAACTAAAGCTTCTTTAATTCTGATTGATTTGTGGAAATTAACATTTTACTCTCTGTGTTTAACCTTTTGGAAAAAAAGTGTATTTTCAATGATTTTCACTCTTACTTCTTTTACATGTTCGCTTCTATTTTTCATCTTTCATATAATATTTATCTCAGTAAAATATACTACTTATGATCTTGAACATTTTCAAGGACATTTTATTGAAATTCGATATTTCATTATCGCACCTTGAGTTTCAAGAATTATTATTAACACTGATCGTCGTGCAAATGGTAGAGTGCTGTTCTTCGGTACTGGAGTTCACTGGTTCGAATCCCGCAGCTGGCATGGATGTTCATAGCGCTTCAGAATTGGCTACGAACATCCATGCCAGCAAGGTCAACTCTCATTAGCCAATAGTGTATCAAAAAAGTAGACCGCAGTTTTTTAAACCAAACCGAAGAGATCCAATTATTATTGAAAGGGTCGTGCATTCAGGAAGATACATTTTGGTAATTTTCTTTGACCCCACTTAGATTTAAAATTAGCATCCTTGTGTGAGCAGGTTTGAAAGAAGTCAATTATCCCTTTTTATTATCGTAACATTGCTAATGAAATAAAAAGATTTAGTTTCTGTTAAATGAGTTTTATATGAAATTAACTGATATTTGGTTTCTCTTCATGACAGTTGAAAACAATATAGACAAATTGTTCCAACATGATATATGGAACCAAAGTAAGCAAAATCTTCTTTCAAAAAATGAAGAAATTGTTTAGCTATTACTGGAAAAAAAAAAAAAAATGGGTAAATTATTAAAGGCAAGAAATTATACTGAAAAAGAGATTTGGGAGAAAAAAATATTATAAAAGTATTTTAATATTGTAATGGCGTGATTTAGAGGTGTGTCGACAAAGAACTTTGCTTTGAGAGGTGGACTTCGCTTGTGTGGATACAAAGAGTGTTTTCCACGGCACCACGATGTCTACACTGTTGTGCTCTATAGTAGAGGAACAATATACCAGACAACCCGGCACCTTCACTGACAGCCAGAAATATGATCATTGGAACGACAAAGGATTTGCCACGACTTGGATGTAGCCGCTAAGAATTCCAGGGACCCCTGGGTTTGCGGCCGATGACTGTTTAACCCAGACCAATCCAGTTGGTTGAAGGTGAGGTTATCGCTAGGTGATCCAATAATGAAATTGTGGGTGAGGCCCCTCTCCTAGAAAGAGACGAGAGAAGATTTGTTTTTTAGAGAAGTTAGTTAGCTAGCAACCAGCTAATTCAGAGGTCGCCTTGACCAGTCTCTCTACCGGAGATTTTTTTTTTTTTTTTTTGCTATAACTCCTTGGGATCTTTTCTTTAAGGAGTAGCCCGCATCGGCTAACTTGGAGGTCGCCTCGACCAGTCTCTCCATCGGAAAGTTTTATTTAGCGAAATCCCATCTTGGGATATATCTCTTGCTGAGATTGAAACGATACCCTGTGCATTAGGTTTCGTTTTCTAATATAAACCTCTTCAGGATTGTTTGCACATTTTCCTTCAGAACTCTAACTGTGCTTCGATATTCTACCAGTACTTCAGTGAACTTTTGGGAGAGCTACCGAATTGTTTCTTCCGTCGGATCACCAATATTTCGGCAGAGACTGATTTTAGTTAATGCACGTCTCTACTCAGGCTTACGTGTACTAATCACTTACCTGTGATCGGAAATTGTTTTTTTTGTGTGTGTGTAGTTGTGAAATGATGTATATAGCAGAAGTGTAAATAAATTCATTAATCAAGATACACCTGATTCTTCCTTGTGTCACCTAAAACAGGGACCGGATACATTACAATATTTTCTCTTAAAATATCAATGGCCGATTGGCTAGGGTGCTGGCCTTCGGTACCTGAGTTCGAATCCCACAGTGGCATGGATGTTCGTAGCCGTTCGGAATCGGCTTTAAGCTGTAGGTCCCGGTCTCATTAGCCCTTGTGTTGCAAAAAGTAGACCGTAGCACTCCACACCAAACCAAACTAAAATATCAATGCAATAAAATAAATTTGATAATATTTTAAGGTGTCTCTTTTATAGATGTCTATATACATCTAAGTATGTTTGTAATTTAGAGTGTAAATAATTATTCGCTTTAACCTATTCAGGACTGGGATCACATATACACTCAAGAACCAAACATTGTGACCACCCCTATATTTTGCAATGACCTCGCCTGGATGACGTGCAAGGCACGTGATCAGGTGGAAGTGGTATTTAACTGCTGCTGGAGAGTCTTTCATTTACTTCTGTGTGTCATGGGAAAGGCTACGGATCTAAGTGATTTTGATAGAGGGCAGATTATAATGGCTCGGAACAAGTATTTCCAAAACTCTACGACTTGTGGGTTGTTCGCAATCTACAATTGTTAGTACTTTTGCATAGTGGATGAATGACGGTGAAATCAGCAGTAGACGACATGGTGTTGGACGTCCACACGCTATCAAAGAAAAAGGTCGTCGGAGACTGTCTCGCATGGTGAAGCAAAACTGGAGCCAGACAGTGGCTCAGCTGACAACCCAATACAAGTGACAAGTAGAATAGTATCGGAGCACACTGTTTAGCGGGCACTATTGGATATGGGGCTACGCAGCACACGACCAACACCTCCTAGAGAGAAGGCCTGAGCACAGTTTACCAGAAAATGTGATGACGTAGTAGCATAAGGCTGACAACATTCTGTAACTCTGACCAGAAACTTCCAAATTATCTCTTTTCCAATTATTTCCGTCGCCAAATGCAAAATCAATATATAT
The DNA here is from genome assembly GCA_032207245.1 of Pardosa pseudoannulata. Classification (NCBI taxonomy): domain Eukaryota; kingdom Metazoa; phylum Arthropoda; class Arachnida; order Araneae; family Lycosidae; genus Pardosa; species Pardosa pseudoannulata. Next base: position 57,185,126 of record CM063500.1, read on the forward strand.
GTATGGAATGTGCGTATTGGCAACGTTGGCGGAATTTGTTTCCTGAGCGGGGGATATGAGAGTTCCTTTGTGCTGGCTCTGAGTATGCGAATTCAATTCCTGTATATTTCGGTTAATTTTTTTGTAATAATGCCGTTTAAATGTATTGTTCCAATTTGTAAAAGTAATTATGACTCCGAAGGTAACAAAAAATCAGTTTTCTCGTTTCGAAGAAAAGAAATTTTGGGACAAAAGTGGATTATTTCGATTCCTAGAAAAGCCTGACTGTGAACAAGAATTGTCATGTAAGTAAACTCTATTGTTATTTACAATTTTTAGGCATAAGATATAAGATTAAACCCCTACTTAAAAAGTATATATATATTTTTTTTACAGTTACTCTAGATTATAGACAGTACTTTTGTTTTGACTAACGTATATGAAGAAATTTGATGAATAAATAAGAATATTCTATGTTTTTTAAACATATATATTAAAAATTATTCAACTATTAAAATGTAGTTTATCATAAATAAATAATACTAGCAAATTTTACAATGCAATATTACAATTTCTTTAGAATTAACTACTTAATTAAAATTATGCTAAAAAACATGTTAAATATTGTATTTTTTTCTAAATTGAGTTAAAAGAAACAGTTCAAAATATAATGTAGTATTAACTTTTATATCATTAAAACGTCATTTAGAATTAGATATTTTGATAATAAATTGATTAATGTTTGATATTTGAAAAATATTCCTATCTGTATAGACGGTTGAAATTTTTGTATTTTCATTTGTAAAGCAACTAAAAGAATAAAGTAATTATATATTATATACCATTGAAGCTGACCTTTGGATATAACCCTTTTAATACTTGAAAAAATATAGTGAATTTCTGTTTAGATAATTAATTTATAGCATAAAAAACTGTTTTATTTGTAACATACTAAAATACTGTACCGTCTCTTGTTAGGAAAGAGGAAAAAGTATTATCAAAAGCCATTGAAGAGAGCTTAGAATTTGTGGAAAAATCCAAATATATTTTCAATTCTGAGGCAGAACTTTCAATTTGTGTATCCCAAAACGAACTGTATAATCGTTGGATATTTTTGGATATGAAGATTTATATATTCTTTGCACATATAGTTACCAAATCCATAAATAACTTCTTCTGTTTGTATTGATAAAAATTTATCTGTATCAGTGTTTTTTAACAATACAAAGTTCAACAAAAGAGGTCAGTATAACTTTCCCTGTGTTTTTACTGACTTAAAATATATATTTGATGTATTAATTACTTAGGTTAATACTCACAGGTTGTATATTGTAAATGATTTTAATATATCTTGAACAAATTTTCTTAAGTATGTTATGTATATTTTCATTGTGTATGTATCAAGTTATCAAGTGTAAAGATATAAAGTTAAAGTCTAATTTTCTATTAATAGAATTATTACTCTGTTAATCAATAATGAAAGTTTCATTCTCCTGTTTAATTTTAACATCAAATGTAAAAAAAAAATTCTGATTTTGTTTTGTTTTCGAGAAATAAAATTTCATATAAATGTATGTTTTTTTTTTTACCTTATTTAGTACAGTGTTTACTTGGGGTTTTGCTCTTCAAAACTTGGGGGAAATTTTTGTACTTGAAGTTAAATGAATTAGTTTTAAATATATTTCCTGGATTAAATGTAGAAATTTCTTAAAATTTTATGAATATATTTCTAAGTAGTAGAAGAAGCATAAATAATAAAGTTCTAGGATGCTTTATTTTTCTTTTAAAACTATAAACATATTTAAGTAAGGGTTGTTTTTTAAAATAATTTATAACTTCATTTGATATTTAATGCACTATCCATATAATAGATAAAGTATGTTAATATCTTAATTATGGGGATGATAGGTGTTATTGTGAAAATCTGGAAGGATTATAATTTGTGCTTGAGTTAATTCTTTTTTATTAGAGAATTCAAATTTTAGAGTGTATATGTTTTACAAATGTGTGTTATTTTAGGCTTATTTAATAGAATAAACAAAAAGCAATACATTCTGTGTCAGAAAACGGTTAATGTTAATCAAAAAACTGAAATTTGCTATAAATAATCGCCAGTAAATAATAAATCAAATTTTTTTGTTGCTGTTAAAACTACAGCTTCAACTGAATGGCTTTCATAGTCAGCCTTATCCCGTGACGTCACAGTGAGTGTGCTCAGGCCTTCTCTCTTTAGGAGGTGTTGACACGACTCACTCATGTGCCTTTGCTGACCAAGTGTCATCGCCAACTGCGTCTACGTTGGGCCCAGTGTCAGCCCGGGAGGGTTTAGACAGAATAAGTATGGAAGCAGGCATTAGCAGAGTCGAATACAAAAAATAAATACTGTTTATTCAGTATTAAAAAAAGCTTCCTACAAAAAATAAAGATAAGTTAAAGCCAGACCAAATTAACTAAACAAAACTTGCCGGGTGGCGAAACTAAAGTTTGGCATGCTTTACCGAAAGTACGGTCATCGCCTTTCCTCCTGCCGAGACCAAAGCAATAGCTCGCGGCTTATATATTCCAATGGGCAACTCCCACTAAGCACATGGCATGCGTATACAATTTGCATATGCAAGTCGCCTTCTTACATGAAAAAGAAAACATGGTTAAATGTGACTGGGATTTCGGTTGACACATTTAACCGGAGATTAGACATTAACCGAGTAAGTAATGAGAACAGAAATTAGGCTAACACCTGGGAACATTGCAACTGGTTCATGGATCACTGGGAGACAGTTGCGTGCCAACTCGTTTTTTACAGGTGGTTATAATAGTTTGGCTAAAATACAGTACAATAAAAAAAAAATAGTTTACAGATTAAATTTTTAGGAGCTTGAAAGCAAAAATTAAAAAAAGCAAACAGTATCTGTACATTAGGCATTGTGTGTATGTGATTATTTTCGGTGGGGTGATGCATTCTACAAAACAGTGAAAAAAAAATTATTGAATAGACATTCCTGTGATTTACTATTATTAATAGAAACATTATAAGATTTGAAACAAATTTACATTATTCTCTTGAACATAGTAACTGTTTTGGTATCCCGGAAATCTCTTTTATAGAGACAATTTTATTATCCAAAAAATAATTTTGTTTTATACTCTAGTGTCATTGAAGTATATTAATTAAAGTGTTGTAGAAGGTTTGGTATCAAATTATTGTAAATGTGAAATGCTTCAAATGTGAAAAAAGATTTCATAAAGTGTTTTCCCCAGTCTTATGGGCAATGACTTAAAAAAAAAAATTTACAACACATTTAAAGACATTTTTGGTTAAAAATGTGTAACTAAAAAATTTTAGTCTTAAGTATTTAATTTTCTGCACAGAAGGGAAGTTTTAAGTGAATTTTCAGTGACTGCCAATATTAAAAATATTGCACTGTATGCTAAATATTTCCCCACAAGCATATAAGAAAAATCAATATAAAAAAAAGTCTGAATCATTCTTCTCCATAGTCCTTTTAATTGCCTCTTAAGTATACCTTTAATGATAAAATATCCTTTCTTAATCTCCAATTATAGTGCAGCATTTATTTGGTTTATAATTGTCAGTCTAATGCTAACATTATGCTTTAGCAAATTATTTATGCAAGCAATAGCAATTTACTATGTAGTGATTGTTTAATAATAATAATAAATTTCCTCAGAAACCCTGTTGCATAATGCTTCTACTAATTTAAGTACAATGTGGAAATTAGTATTTATGGAAAGCTTAGAGATTCAACTATAGTGTGTGCAGTTTTTCAAATTTGGATATTATATGATTGAGTCTTTAAAAATAAGACACTTTTATTAAGTTACCAGAATATTCAAAAGGGATCTTGCAATTTGGAATCTGTTTCATCAAGGCATGCCCTTAAGACCAATGTATTGTAATATGATTGCACATATGCACATAAATTTGAAAATTTCAGCAATAATACTACTTTAGACAAACAATATAAGCTGATTCTGAGTGTTACAAATGTTAACCTCCTAAAACAAACACAAATATCTAGTGAAATATAATTTTATTTTACAAGATAATATACACATTGATAAAGGCAAATCATCTTTAAAATGCAATAACTCATGAAAGACAAACACACACACACATATATATGTATATTATTTACAATACAGCCATAAAGCTCCAGCAAGTAAAAATTTTATACAGCTTTGCTTTTGATAATGGTAATGGAATAAAAAACCACCGTCAAACTTTTTTACATCTGTATTCTTCATACCGATATCCTGTTTAAAACAACAAAACACTTTTTTAAAGCCGAAGAACAATATTCATCAGTTTTAATTGCATAATTTGTTTCTCTTCGTACAGTGCCTAAATACTGAACAGAATCTGAAGAAATTGTATTAGAATCTAATTCATCCATTAATGATAATGCAATACTGTCTTGGGGGGAAATATCTTGGGTCAATGAATTCTCAGAGTGGGAAATATCTGCATTACTTGAATCAAGGTAAAAATCATTTGCATATCCATCAATTTGACTATCAGGATTTTGTGAAGAAACAGAATTTATATTAATGGTACTGTCCAATAAATTTGGTATACACAGTTCTTGTTTAATATTAACTACTTTTGGAAGGTTATTTGGAAATTGCACTCTCTCTAATTTTACTACAGCCTCCTTAATATTGTATCTGCCACAATTTACATTTGAAACAGGATCACACTTTTTATCTAACACACAATTGGATTCCTGTTCTTTCAATCTTTCTAATTCAACAGTAGGTTGTTTATGCGTTTTAAGAAATTCAGAAATTTCTGTAGCTGCTTTTAAAGTTGTAACATTGAGTTTTAAAGTTTTTTTAGTCTTAAATTTCTTACGATAGGGAAAGTAACCACCTTTACTAGTCCTTTTTATCTTCTTTTCTTTAAGGGATCTGGACCTGAATTTAGATAAAAGTTTTCTCCGATATTTTTTCTTATGTCTAGCTGATTTATGGTGAGAAATATTAGAGCTCAAAATTGGGTTCAGTGAATGTGGAGATTTAATTTTAATTTTCACTGGGAAATTTTGAGCAGATAATGAATCACATGAACTCTTACAAATTTCAGTATTATCAGTAACACTACTAAGGGTCGTATTATCTTCTGTTGAATGCTTATTCTCTTCGGAGGTATTTACATTTATTTCTTTTAATTCAGGAAATTTTTGATTATGAGCTTTTTTCAAATGATTTAACTCATCAAAATTACTATATTTAATTTCATTATAATCAGGTGTTTGGTAATCTGATAGTTTTATATTTGGTAAAGAAGTACACTTTTGCCTTGTTCCTTTTAAAGATAGATTTTTTGCATCATAAAACAAATATTTGGTATTTTTAAATAAAGGATTTAAGTCTTTGTTAAAATTTGAATAAATGTCACTTAGTGAAGTCCACTTAGACAGAGATGCTGAAATTGCAGTTGTTAGGAGATACTCAGGTTTTGAATGTTGCCAATTTGAAGGCTGTAGAGTTAGTAGACCGGATTGATCTAATTCAACTTCTGTTTTATCAAGTTCTAAATGCACAAATTGCTTCTTCAATTTAGACTGAGAATTTTGTAAAATTGTTTCATCATCATGATCACCTTGTTGAAGCAATGGTGGAACTAATGTACATAAATTCTGCAATGCATGTTCTGTAAATGATTCCTTCTGAGCAGTTTCAAGCTCAGAAGAACAACTAGTCATTTTTGATGAACTACAGCGATTGTCATAACCAGATACTGATTCTGAATCTGATTCATTTGTACCCAGTTTCAATTTAGGAGGAGAAAGCTTGCCTGGTTCTTGAAAGCAGTGTGAAAGCTCGGATGAAGATGGATGCGAAATGTGCTTTTTCAGAACTGGAATGTCGTGAATGTCTTTCAAGTGCTGTGACAAAATAGCTAATGAACTAAGATATTGGTGGCATAGTCTGCATCTGTTGCTTTTATCAGCATAATCTTTAACACTACTGTCTAGATCACATGAACTTTCATCAAGAATTTCTTCACTATTAACAGCTGAATCATTCAAGTTTCTCAATGATACATCAGACTCTTCAGAGATACTTATTTCTTTTAATTCAGGAAATTTTTGGTAATTGACTTTTTGAACTGGCAAAGAATCTACCATATTTTGATTACCATATCCACAATTAGTGTCTTTATAGTTTAGTTTGCATGCAGAGCTAGCTAATATTGGAGAATCATTTTCATGAATTTTTTCTTCACTACTATGATCATTTGCAGTCAAATTATTTAATTTTCCAGATGATAAATCTGATTCCTCAGAAATGTTACCTTCTTTTTGTTGAACTAATTTGTTCTTCAGAATTAGCTTTAGTGTATCAGGCTGTAAAATGTTTTCTTCATTTTTACTACTTAAAGATGAATCATTGTCATTTTCTGGAATTAAAAGTTTCAAAGAATTATCTTCAAAATACTCTCTTTTGTCAATATTAGATGCCCCTCCAAAATGACATTTTGAAACATTAGAAATTATTTCTGAAATAGGTGAAATCTCATTGGATTGTACACTTAAATTCTGAGAATCAGTGGGAGGAGTACTTTTAATTTGTATAACTCTATCAATCTTATCCAGTTCCTTATGAGAAATTTCAGTCTTAGATGAAAGGGATGAAGGAGCTGTTGAGTTAGCAATTAAATGAATGTTAGAGGAGCTATTAAAAGGCACAGAGGTACAGTTTTTAGAACTAGATTGTAACTCATGACCTAATGTACCTCCTTTTAAACATTTGTAATTGTTTTTTTCAGGAGAATAACTTATGTTTTTAAAATGTTCTCTAAGTTGTTCTTTGTGTTCTCCAGAGGTATCACAGGTATTGGCTCTTCCATTGTCAAATGGAGCATCACATTTATCAGAAATTTCTTTAGAATCCTTACGTTGTTTAGATATAAAGTTTGATTGTAATACTGTTCGTAATAAAGTCCTATGTGGGTTATGAGAGAAAAATTTAGATCTTTCCCTTGCATTCTGATCTAAACCCCTTGCTATACCAGATGCTGAAATACTTTGGATAGGATGTTCCTCAGAGAGCTGTTGAGCAGTTTCATTATTAGGAATTTGAATACTTTCTTCATTTGAATTACTGCTTTTATTGAAATATTTACAAGGCAATTGATTTTCATTAACATTTTTTATAATGCTAATTGATCCCATTGAATTAGTTACCAGGCATTTTCTTTGCTGTATAACTTTATGAACACTTTTTAAATGCCTGTTCAAACCTGAAGTAGTAGTATAAGATTTGGTGCATAAAGGGCAATGATGTTTATTGATAGGTTTTACACTGTCATTATTTAGGATATTACATTTAATTTTTTCTTCATCTAATTTGGTAATGCTTGAAGGCTGTGTCTGTCCAAGGTTTGGAGATGTTTTTTCTTCTGAAACCAATGGAGTAGATTGAATCTTTGTGTCTTTAGAAAATTCCAGTACGTTAAAATTAAATTTAATGTCGGTCTCTTCTGTTAATTTGTCATCAGAATAAGTTTCAGTAACAGTGTAAGGATTATTTCTTTTGAGAGCATCAGACACAGACAAACAAGTGCTAGAATCTATGTCCTGCTCAAGCAAAGAAGAGAGGGATGCAATATTGCCAGAATCTGTCTGAGACGGAGAGCTTACATTGACATCTGTATTTATATCAGATGAGGAATTGTCTGTCTTCTTTACAATTTCAGGATGCTGTTTAAGGATGTGTTTTTTCATATAAACTGATGTTAAAACTTTATTACAGAACTTACAAGGGCTAGTAGGGGACTTAATGATACCTTTTATCCTGCCTTTTGGTAATAAAATACCACAGTTTTCAGATACATTTATAGCTTCAAGATTTTGCTTGGCATCTGGCTGTGTAATATGATTTATAGAATCACTGCTATCATTATAAGAATTGCCACTTTTGGAAGCTGTCTCATTTTCAAAATGAATAATATTTTTAGGCACAGTTGCAGATGATATGTCAAGCAATTTAGGGACTGTATCTTTTTGAGAATTATCTATTGTTGTTGTTACAGCTGAATGAAGTTTCATGTGCCTTTTTAAAGACCAATTAGATTTTACTTTCTTGGAACACAGTGAACAACTCCATTCTCTTTGGGGACTCCCATTTGCCTGAGAGATATCTTTGGGTGCTCCAACAGATTCTAAATCATTATCAGACTCACCACCTATGGTAACTTTAATCATTTCAGCTAATGTTGAAAATGTTAGTTCATTCGAACTTTTCACAGTTGTGTGGGCAGACATTTTTTCTGAATACGAGGACTGAAGTTTTGAATGAATTAATTTTTGCACAGATTTTGAAGAATCGATTTCTTTTTCAGTAAATTCAAATATGCAATTTAATGCTTTGTCAACCTCGACTCTTTCAGGCAACCCAGTTCCCTGACACCCAGAAAAATTATTTACCTGCTCCCCCCTTTCATTATTCACCGTAGGATTTTGCAAAGGAGCATTTGAAACAAAGGCTTCTTGCACACCACTGCACAGATTTGAAGGTAAGAAATTATTGGACTCATTACTTGGTACAAACGATAAATAGTTATTATCCATTTGATGAAATGAATCAATTCCTTGAACGATTCTCTTTAAGTCTTTGTCACTATTAATCAAATCCATGCAGGCACTGAAAGCTTCAATTTCATCTAAATTTTTATCATCATCAATGACACTTTGTTGATTTTCAACTGAATTAACAAAAGTTTTATGAGGTAGATCACTATTAAAAGATTCTTTTGGATACAAAGAATCCCGCTCAGGTACTAAAGGTAAGGACTTATTATTAGTAGTACATTGCTTTTCTGTTGCCACTGAATCAGAATTAATTTCAGTGATAAAAGCATTATTTTTAACACTAAATTCTTTACTATGAGATTTCAATAGGTGCATTTCAAGCTCACTTGCAATGAAGGAATGAGAGCAATACTGGCATTGCATTATAGTTGAATTCACATTTGAGAGTACACGCTCATCATTATTAGAAGCTTTTGAGTCACTAGGAGCTTCAGAAGTCAAATCCTTAGAAATCTAAAAAAAAAAAAGAGAACAAAAAATATTTAAATATAATTTGATTCATACATTTCTTAAAAATATATATAACAACCCCTGTTCATTTTAAAGTAATAAAACTAAACAAAATTTGCTTTATTCAAATTTTTCTTCCTCCTTACAGAATGACTAAATAGAAAAAGCCTATCTTTTAATCTGACAATACAGGGGCTCGTGAAGTATTACTTTAAACAAAAGATATAACAATTGACGACTTTTGAAAAAACTTTGTAATCTTTCCTATGCCTAAAAGATATCACATATAAATAAAGATAAATACTTATAACCTATTTAAAGTTTTTTAATACAAGACTTTAGAATATATATATATATTCACAAGAATTAGCAAATATTTTACAAGGTTCTGTTTTACAACCTCTAAAACTTTAATACGAAAATAATATAAGAATTGTCGACTTTTATAAAAATAATTAGATACCTTATCTTTTTGTAAAAAATATGGCATATAGATGTCTCATAATATTGACTAAAACTGAGAAATATCTATATCTATCTATATCCAGAAATCAAAATTCAATCCCTGGAAAAGTGAAATAGAAAATGAAAGGGAAAAAGAAATGCTTTGAATAAATATATATAAAATCACTATAGACACACAAAAGCATCCAAGTAATATGTGTGTATATGTATAAACGTTGGATAAAATAGTATGAAACCTGTGGAAAAAAACAAAACACTCAAAGGAACTTGTATGTTTCTATCCTCCAGTATGCAAGAGTGGCACCCACAAGACGAGAATGTGAACCCATTATTCTAATCACAACTGAGATAGGTTTGGTTACTAAATTATATTTTGTGTATTAAAACTTTTTTATGGCTTAATTCACTGATTTTGATATAGGGCAGGACTGTTGAACCTTGTGTTGCCAGAGTCACAGTGACAAACATGGCTACTTTTGTGAATTCAGGAGAAGTAATGTGTCAACAGTTATAACAACCTATAACAAACAGGGAAAGATATCATCTGTAAAATATAAGTTTACTAGCATATAGCCCATCATGTGACAGAATCAGTAAAATTTTCATTTTCCAGAATTGTAAAGTACCCCATGAGACAGGTAAAAAATTATTTGTTTTTTTTTTTGGCTGAGAATTATCAGGTACACCCTAAATAATTTGTTTATGTTCATACTCCTGTAAAGTTTCCCGATACTGTGAATGCAGTTTAGAATCTCTTTGAATTCATTTAGAAAGATAATTCAAACTTTTCTTAGCTGCATCTAAATTATTGCTAAATTCTTCCCTTTTTTTTTTTGCCAGAGTAATTAATAGAAGTAAAGGAATGGAACTATCATTTCTATCACAGCCTGAACACAGATATTATACATGATTTTTTTTTTTTTTTTTTTTTTTTTTAGAAGAGGTGTTCTTGGTAAGCCTATATCAAGAAAATAAATAAATCTGGAAAAATCAGACCTTATTGTTAGAGAATTGAAAAAATAAATGTTTTAAGTCCAAATGTTAACAAAAGTGAAAGCAAATTGAATAGAAGCTGATTGATACAGACCAAAGGACTTTGAAGCAGATTGTGGCCAGGAAGCACACAGCCACAGTATCCCAGGTAACATCCGAGATACATTTTTAAATTCATTTTCATGGTTTACTAAACACATTTTCTTGACAATATGAGACCTGTATATAATGTGTGTGTATATATATATATATATATATATATAACATTAAATTTTTAAATTAAATGTCAAAAAAATATGTGAGAAGTTTATACTCCCAATCACTTCTTGACCGCAAATGATAAAACAATCATATAAATGATCAAGTACAGGTAGTAAAGGGGAAAAAAACCTTTCTAAGCTTGCTTCAAAAGCATCAAAATTTTTTTAAATTCAATATTCTCATTGGATAGCAACAGAACAGTGAGTCTGAACTGGCAGATTACTATTTGGGAAAAATTTTCCTTTGTTAATACGTGAATATCAGCAAAATCACAGTAATGTAAGCAAAATAGTTTTATTACATGAGTATTAGTAAATACACCAATTAAAAAAAATTCTCACAACATTAATGGATGTTCACCATAAGTTAATATATGAAATAAATTTCAAAATTCTTGATATCTTTGAAGTTTTTATAGCTAAAATTATGCTATTAACATTTGTATTTTATTCTGTCTAAACTGCAGTTAATGATTAAACATAATAAAACAAATGCTAAACCTAACAAACAATTTATTAAATTTTTTTTCTTTGTAGTGGAAATTTTTATATTTATTATCTCTCTAACAGCAACATATTCCTCTTTTAAATCAATATTAGTTGTTTAAAAATACCTTTTAACTTTTAATTAGAATGAACCATACAATACTTCTGTAAAATGAAAGTATAGTTTGTCCACTTACGGCTGTAAATTTGAGATTAAGCTAATTAGAATTGATTAAGTCTTATTTTGACAAGTTTATATCAGTATAAAAAATGCACATCCAGAGTAGTTTTGAAAATTAAGCCTAATACATCAAGAATGGTGTTTCTGAATTTTCCTCATATAAATGATATTTAATCATTAAGAGAAAGTAATATTACATAATTTATTGCTTTTTACTCAAAGTATATTTATCTAATACTTAACATAATATAAAACAGATATATAAAATAATATAAATATAAAATGAAATATAAATTATTGATTTAAATTTATCGTACATTTCTTAACTTAATATTCATTACATAATAGAATTAAGAAAGAGTAAGAACAAAAAATTAAATTATTACATAATTTGATATAATCTAGTGAAGGATAGTAGTAGTAATCAATAACAGAGATGTCGTAATCATTGTATTATTTATTATATCAATTGTATTAAACAAATTTCAGTCACTTCATAGTCGTCAAAGTTACTAAAATAAGTCAAATCAGATAATTATATCCCATATCAAATGAATTCTAAGTTTAGTAATTTCATCTTTAGAAAGACACTGACCTTACTTTCTATCCTTAACCATACTTCAAACAAATACTAATTTTGTTAAAGCCCTTCTGCCTAAACACTCAGATGTGAAATTTCAGATCTATTTTTCTATCTGAACATTTCATTCATAGCAAAATGTGCTAAAATAAATAACCTAAAACTTTCATACCACCTGGATGTAACTTTTTATTGCTGACTATTTACAAATGCTGTCAGTACCTGCATTTCTTTATGTAATCAAATTTAACAGACCAATGTCAAAAATGTAAGCAGTGTATTAATGTCAAAAACCATTCACATAAAAAATATTTTATATTGCCATTTAGTGATATTTTAAAGTGTTATAAAAGGATTGCATGCTTGCATTGTGTATATGTGTTGCTGGGCCATAACAACTGTAGCTTAAGCAGCTTTCCATTTTTTAAATTCCTCTGAAATTGTACATTTTGAAAGTGAATATGTTCTGCCTCAGTAATGTACTACTGCTAAATGGTTTCCAATAGTCTTTTACAAATAGGTGAAAATTCAATTATTTTTCCCCATTCTGCCCTATTTCTCCAAACAGAAGCATGTATACTTACATTGACGTAATGATTACATATCAACTCATAAAATGAATCCTAAGTCATTAAATAGTGTGTATGTATACATATACACTACATAACTACAGCTAAAATATTTGTAGAATAATCAAAAACCAATGAATAAATTATACAGAAATTATGTGGTTTATTTTTAATGAAATGCATATGTAACCATGGTTAACAATATATAATATACATGAGAAATATTTCTTTACATGTGGCAATAACTGTATTTGTTAATGTCATTAGAGAAGATACCTGGTAATATTGATAGATTGAATGCTTTTGCAGCACAGATTCTGTTAGAATAGTACTGGCAAATTGGTATGCAATTCAATGTAATTTGTAAAAATATTCCATTGAAAAATAATTTCAAGCTTGGTTTATTTCACAATGAATGTTAGTGAAGTTTTGCTCTGTGCCAAAAGTAAGCGTGGATCAGAAATACAGCACGCTAAAAAATTTTTTATTAAAAAATAAATTCAGACAAAAAAAGTTCAATTTTTAAGAAATGATTGATTTTAAAAAAAAAAAAAATAAAGATTGCTCTTTGACAGCTTAACATTTCATTTTCAAAAGAAAAAATTCACAACAAAGTTATTTTATTTTCATAAGTGAGTTATTTTTTATTATTATACTCAGTTACAAATCAGAGAAATCGAGGCTCAATTGTTTTCTCACATGGCAACAGACCACATAAAATTATAATTTGTATGTTCAGAGAGGATGTTACAAGTAATATAACAATAATCAAGTTCTTGAGATACAGTGATAAATATTCATAAATGTAAAATAAAACTTCTGCTGAGCAGCTTATTGAAAAAAGGCATAAAAAGAATAGTACAATTTCACTTTATATGAATGAATATGTTTAAATAAGAATGTGACTATAAAGATTAAATTTATTCTGTATATTGTTTTAAAATTATATTATCTCATATTATCATCAGATAACAAAAAACTAAAATATTTAAGTAATTATTTAATATAAGTATAAAAAAAAGAGAACATTTGGATAAAAATAAAGCATAAAATTAAGCATTAATTTTGCATAAACACATGCAAAGGAATACATAATTTGATGAGAGAAAAGGGTTGTGAATACTAAATAATGCCAAGAAATGAATCCTGGAAAATGCTATAAATTATTTTCTATTATTAACTTTCCTCTCCAATCGTCTTAGGGTATGAGGAGAGTAATTGATTATTTTGGATTACCATCTTCCTATTATTACATGCTTATGGAGAATTTAATAGCTTCTCACTATAGAGGGAAAAATGACAAGCTTATAATTATCCCCCTTTTTTTAGAAAACCCTTGTGCAAAGCAGCTGGATTGTATGTTTAAGAAAAGTTAAAAATTTTACAGGTGTGAAACTTGATACAAGGATTCTTTGAAACCCAATGTAAAACTTTTTGAAGCCCTTTGTGCAAAATTTCAATTTTGTCTGTAAAACTTAAGATGAAATGGTGGACTATAATTGTGTTTCTATTAACAAACACTTTGTCATATCCAATCGATGAACTTATAAAGATGTTAGGTCATATCTGATCTGATTGTGAAAATTTAAGGCAGAGGTTTGATAACCAGCTAATTTTGTGTCATTTCTAATAACCCTCTAAGTTTCAGTGAAACATATATTCCACAACTGTTCAGATTCTAATAAGAGAGAAATATGCAAACTAAATTTCATTAATACAAAAAGAAATGCAATGATAATAGGCAGAGAAAAAGAACCTAAAGTGACTAACAAGAGCATACTATAGGTGAATAAGAATATTTTAAGAGGTTATATGATGACACTGTCACTTAATGCCAAAAGACTATTATTAAACTATTGAGATTTTAACTATTGTTTCTTTAGGAAAAAGGAAGAGGGCTGCTGCAATACTGAATGTGATAACTGCCAGTAGAACTGCTGATGGGACAGGATACTGTTACAGAGCTTTCTAGGTTTATACATTTTGACATTGTTGATAAATGAGCAATTTAAATATATATATATATAATTCGGCATTATCATTACTTTTAATACTATGGTTCTTTAAACACTCAAGTGTATAGAATGCTGTCTCTTGGAAGTGAAAAACTTCTTTAAAATAATGAATGTTTTCGGCTTTGTATCATTTGATTCTTGAAGAGAATTTAAAGTTTATGTTTTATATTTTCTAGAAGTATGCCTGCATTAGAAAAGCATGTGATTAGAAACTTACTTGGTATTCAGCTTGGAGGACATGGTAATGTTTTGTTTTAGTATTTTATTACATTTGACGTGCCTTCTGTTTTTTACAGAGTTCTTTGCATGCACTTTAAATATTACATATTCTGGCAATAAAGTTTACAGTTTCTAGCAAGAGGCCTAATGGAAAAACATTTAATTTTTATTTAGACTAGGATTTGTTTTACGAATTTCCATACATTTTTATGTATTTTGCAAATAATTTTTATTCTTCCACGTTTTACTGCACCCCCCCTCCCAATGTCAATGACAAACACTGGGTAAAGTCAGTATTTGTGATGTCACATAACCCCTAAGCTAAAAAATTTGCTATGTTTTTCTGTATATGCAAAACCCCTAAGCTAAAAACATATGCTATGTTTTTCTGTATATGCAAGACCATGTGATGGATGGGATTAAACAAAGTACATTGCAGGGCAAAAGCTCAGCCTGAATGCTTATACACAAAGAAATCTTTAACAGTTATTATATATATATATATATATATATATATATATATATATATATATATAATATATATATATATATATATATATATACATATTATTTTCATTAAAAATACAAAACCCACATTTTTTTTCTCAACTATTTACTTTATTCATTACTTTTTGGCTATTTCACCAATATTTTAACCTGTTTTCACAAGCTTTTCCAGTAGTATATAAATAAACCCACTTTCAATAACAATTAAGAAAATTCTATTGACTTTCACAAGTTGAAATGAAAATCAAATAAACACCTATAGTCTGATTAGTGCAGTGAAACAGTAGACCTCAATATTCCAAACCGAACCAGTAAACACCTGTATTAGCATTACTTTATCTGCAATTTAATGAACCAATGAATCTAGAGGTGTGAGACCTACAACTAGACAATCTTTTTGTATATTAGTAAAATTAATAATGAATTTTAATAATAACTCTTAGTAACTTTACAAACATAAAAAGAGCGAGAGAGTTACGGGTGTATTTCAGGGGAGTTGTATTTTTCTTTTACTTGGGAACATTTCAAACTCATGAAACAGCACTTTATATTACTACAAAAAGCTAATTACATTTGGGCATTTTTTAAAGCTTCAGTGTTCAAAATTAAAAGAATTTTCAGGTTTGGTCAATTAACTTCAGAAATACTGGATAAATGAAATTTTGCTTGAATAAACAGTGATACAATACAAAAACTAATCAATCATCAGAATTAGAAAATATGAAATAGTGATTACAGAATCAAATAAAATAATAAGTTAAAAGGAGTTAGTTCCCTCTAGATTCCCCTAATTATACAGGCCTTTCATCATGTTTTCATACTGGAAATAGGGCAGCTTATGACTTCCAGTAACTTTTGGCTATTGTGATATCTGTTTCTGACAAATAAGAGTAGCCAAATATTTAAAATCTATGAAAATCAATATATCTTTCTTCCATAAAAAAATATACACTTATGTTTCTAAAAAATAAAACTAGATATTTAAAGAAGCTTATTAATATACTTTAGAATAATATGCTTCAGAGTATTTATTATTATTATATCCTAATATTATGCAGTACAAAATGAGCAGAAGTTTTCTAGTGAATACTTCCAAATAAAAATTTATATCCTGATAAAAACTTATGTAACAAAATGACTATCCCTAGTAAACTTATGTAACAATGTGATTCAAATTATTAAGCGTCAGAAGATTATTAAAAAATTTCTTCATCATCTCAGGAATGTTGTGCTGTAATAGATTTTTATAAGGCAGTATATTTTCAACTTTTTGATAAGCATTACTTTGTGATTTGATTAGAAGACATAAGGAGTTGGGCAATAATTTGATTACAATAAGCTATGTATAAAACATTCATTCCTTTAGGACAGTGGTTGGCAGATTAGGGCCTTCCAAGCCGCATGTGGCTCTTTACATAGACATTTGCAGTACTTCAGGCTACTACTTACATGCATTTTATCATTACCAGAAATACATATAAATGACACTTTGATATATTTATTTTACTGATAATTTAGCTCTTCTCTCTTCAAAGTCTTGCGATCCCTGATGTAGGGAGATCCATATTATTATAGTAAACTGTATTCAAATATTAAATTATTTGCTTAAATTAAATTTGTATTCTCAATAAGTGCTTCAAGGATTTTCCCCTCCCAATAATAGTATAACTATTGTAACGATAGTTGAGGATTGATTTAATCTTTTTTCCCACCCTGTTAAGGTCTTGCACATTTTAAATGGGGTCTCTATGCATGCTGAAAGTGGGTCTATTTAGACTAATCTTTGAATACAAATCATATAAAAATTTATGAGTCACTGGTTTCAATTTTTATGACACAAAGAAATTTTCTCATTTAATAAAATTACAGAAGAATTTAAAGTTCTATGACCCAATCTGTAAGATTTAAAAAAATTCTACTGAATAGGTAAACCTAAATTTTTTTAGCACATTTCTAGTGGTACTAATTATATATGGAATTAATATAATTCAAAACATTTAGTTAATTTTAATGACTCATTATTTACAATTTCAATCTATTATTTTTCCAAATGTGTTTGATTTAAGAAATTTTTAACTTTTAATTTAATAAAAGAATGCAGTTTTTAAATTGCTTAAATTTAAGTCATATGTTAATAATTATATTATAAATAATGTTATGTGGAACATAATATTTCCTTTAAAAAATTCTACTGTATTATTAGTTTTTTTTTTTTTTTTTTTTTTTTTTTTAATAAGAATTAAAATACGTCTTAAATGTCTTACAACATCCCCTATATAATAATAGCCTAAGTAATCTGTTCGTCTGTCCACAAATTTATGAAATTAAAATTTTTTTCTAACACGATGTCATCCCTTTAACCATCTCCTATAATCATTTCTTATTTTAAATTACTTAAATATCATCTGCATTATTTTCATACATTTTATCATTGAACTTAGATGATATGTAAATAATTTTCTTTCATATTTTGCTTAAATAATAGACTAGGTACATATGTGATAATTTTAAATTTAATCATAGATTATTTTTTGTTACAAGATAATTCTCAGCCAAAAAACAAATCATTTTTTTTACCTGCCTCATAGGCTACTTTACAATTCTGGAAAATTAAAAATTTTACTGATCTTGTCATATGATGGGCTATATGCTAGTTTTGTATAATACATTTTTATGCATATCATTAATAATTTCTTTTGTAAATTGTTATTACTTTTTAATCGAAGTTGAAATTTTTGATTTTGTGCTTGGAGTTAATTATTTGTTAGATGAAACAGTTTAAAGGGCTACATTGTTTAAAAATGAAAAATATTATTTCCTACTTTTTTCAGTTAACCTGCATTCTAAAGACAGAAGAGACAAAAGCATTTCTAAATGTACATACCATATATAATCCTAGTTTTTGCTATCAGAATGTGATTATACTTATTATCGAGGGTGACAAATAAATGAACACTTCATAAATCAATCAACATCAAATTATGCTCATCATTGAAAAATTGCAGCTTTAAATTAAAAGCTTTTAATTTCTGTTTTTTTTTTTTTTTTTTTTTAAATTACAAGAAGTTATCTTTACTTTCAATTGCACTATACAATTGTCCTCATCTTTCAAACTGATTAGAAAATTTTAAATTATATTGTCTTGAAGACTTTTTTAATAAAGTTGTTGTCTTGCAATTGTTTTGCTTGATCAATGCACTGACTTCAGTCTTTTATAGACACGTGACACATAGTTTTCTTCAGTAATTTTAATGCCTATCATTTTAAACTCTGATTTTACCTTTAAATTGCATCCATAAATTCATGGTTGTACTGGCAGTGGTAAAGAGGAAGTTTTAACGACTTCATGTCTCATTTATTAAGCTGTTTTGTACAAATTATATATTTTATATTCTTGTTTGATTTGATTTACAGTATACAATCATTCTGGTACATTTTTGTAAGGGGTGTAGAAAATATTTTTAATTTCTAATCATGTGTTATCAGTTTTTTCCATTTTCGTTCATGGAATTTTTTCAGCACGCAAAGAATGATACCACATATTATTCAAACACTTGGTACTCTTAAATTTGTGGACCAATATTTGAAAACTTCAGTGTTTCTTATCCTGAATATTTAGTTTGAAAAATGAGCTCAATAGGTTAGATAAGGCTATGACAACTTGATGCAGTATGGCAAACAGTCTAACAACTTTTCCCATACGACCATTCAAAACCCCTTTGCTTGTAGAATCTTTCCATTTATACACATTATCTTGAATGATTTCAATTACCGAATATTTCTGTGTAAAACTGAGAATTTTTTTTGACTTTTTAAAGACCTAAAATGTGTGTGGTGATGGAGGGGTTGGTTTATATACGGATACATGAAACAAATGTAATAAAGCAAGTGTTTTTGCTGTTGGCAACAAAAAGTTGCCAAATCAGCAAAAACTAACAAAATTGTTAAAAAAAAAAAAAAAAAAAAAAAAACATATATGTGAAACATTAAAGAAAGTTTACAAGAGTTTTGAATTGAGAAAACACACAAATATTGAAAAATAAATTTAAAATGACTCTTATCTGTGTTATAATCATTCCAAAACAACAGTACTATAATGATAGTGGATTGGCTAATTTTCTAATAGAAACAATTCTAACATAGCATTTTTTTCCCTTTTCCTATTTGTTTTAGCTTATATTGCTTAAATTTAAGAAACAAGTTACCTTTATATAGGGTTACCAGAATTGAAACTTGTTAGCATCTAAGAAAAAATACCCCTGGCTGTTTGGTCTAGTGCCACAATTATTGAATTTAGCAGTAATCTATATAAGTTAGTGTAAAATTAAGAAATTAATCATGACAGCATAAAGTTAATTAAAATTTAAAATGTAAGTTGTTTTTCCTCACCACTTTCGAAATGGTGTCTTTGTATTTGTGTCAAGGTGGGACCGATTCTCTACCTCTGCAGTATGTAAATTAGGTTGAGAAGCATTGGTCTAACATTCTAATTTAAAGCAATTTGATAGGAAATTTTTCCTTTACCTGCTTGGCTACATATTTGATTGTTCTAGAAATTTTTTTTCATTTTGGTTTATATACAGTTTTGAATGGTAAATTTTTGAAGGAAAATAGTACCCTCAACTTATATTCAGAAATATACAGTAATCAAAGTTTCATCAATATATATGACTGGTCAAGGAAAGGTATCTTTTCAGATGTCAAGCATTTTTCTGAAAAATATTATGCAGAAAGCCATGTCATGTCCTTCCATTAAAAATTTTTCAATATCATTATATATTTTATATTTATTGTCAAATCATTTTAGAGCTGCCTATAAGGATCTTGTGCATAAAAAAAATCATTTTTTTTCTTCTGACAATTGTTTTCTTAAATTTCGACTAGCAGGTAATTTTTCTTTATCATAAAATTCTTGTACAATTTACCATAAAAGAAAATAATAGAAATAATTCAATTTCCTTACAGTTCTTTTATATGGAATTTTTTCTTTGCCAACTCAAACATTGAATTACTATTTTCAAGATTAAGTGCTACACAGTTCTGGCAACTTCAACACAAATCCTTTGAACTGTACTTTTCGTAACACCAGGCATGAGCAGTTATTTGTTGGTTTTTCAAAAGCAAATTCAAAACTGTAGCATCTAAATTGGATTCTGTATATGTTAAATATTAGTATTTTGTAATGGTTTCCTAATACCAGAACTACCATAATTAGAAATGCTTGAGAAATGTTGGTCTAGCATTTTACTTTCAAGCAATTTGATTGAAAATATTTCTCCTGTTTTACCTGCTTGGCAACATATAATGTTCTAGAAATTGATTTTTATTTCAACTTATATATAACTTTGGGTAAATTTTCGAAGGAATATTACACCCTCCTTACATTTGGAAATATATGGCAATTAAAATTATAAAACAATGTATAAAAGGGTTTTAAAAAAAGGGGGGGAGAAATCAGATAAGTGCAAAGTAAATGTCTGCAAGTAGAAAGAAAAGCCAATCATTTGAACCCATATGAATCAAACTGAAATGTTGAAATTAAAACTGTTTCTTAGTCGCTACAATAGTAACTGATGGGAAACGAGCAAGCATGATGTTGAACCTCCTATTGGAAATCCACCAACTATATTGAACAGATATTTATAGTTTACACCAGAGTGGTAGAAAATGGCCTTTCAAAACAGAGAATGTTTTAGGTAAATTAGGCTTTACTTGTTTGGAATGGTGCAAGTTTACTTAAAATGAAAATGTAATATTTCTTTTGTATGTTGATGATACTCTAATAACTGGCCAAAATACAGACTACATTGATAAAGCTGTAACAATACATTAGTTTGATCTTAAAGTACTAAGGAAAATGCAAATTACTCAAACTTTTTGAGAAAAATGGCAAAGTTAATATACATCAGGTGGAATATGTAGAAAAATTAAATCTACAGAAGAAAAACATTCTATACAGGAGTTTAATCGAAAGTTTAGTGTTCTTAACCACCTAGTGTTCCATCTGTACTTGTCCTGATATTACACATGTCACCATTTTTTATAAGTTTCAAGAACCTGAACTTTTTAATTGGAATGGAATGTGAAATACTGTTTGGATATGTATGTTCAACTAAAGAACTATAAATCAGATCTACCTAAAATTAGAGAACCTATGTTGACAGACTATTCAGATATACGACTTTACAAATAATTGAGAACACAGAACCTCTGGAGGGGGGAGAGCAAACCATTCTTTTAGATAGGGTTCTACAGTCACAACAAACTTTTAAAGAAAACTACATGACTTTAACCTCAATGGATTCTGAATAAAGATTCATAACAGAAGCTGCAAAAGAGTTGATTGGGTATAAAAGAATTTGTTTTAAATGTGAAACAATCATTTACTATAATGTGAATTTATAACCCTAACTTTGATTGTAGACAATCAATCTGATATTGATTTTCTAAAATTCTCCATCGAGAATTATAGAAATTAAGCACTTAGATTTATTCTTTATTAGATTTACTGTATTAGTTTATGCTTAATCTTAAGTATGGTAAAAGCAAATTTAATTTGGCTAATAAATTTAGCAAAGCTTAAGTAAATGTGAGTTAGATAGATTTAAAGAACATACGTTTAGTTTAATAATGTTAATTTTTTAAATTAAATGGGGGGGGATTTTAACTCTCTAACTATAGCTTAGAAATTGTAAATTTAAAAAAAAAAAATTTTTAATTCTTCCACATCATAATACTGTATAACAGCGGTTCCTAATCTTTTCTGGGTTACTGCCCTCATTACAAGAAAATACTTTAAAGCCTCCCCTTTCCAAAATAGTTAATTATACCAAATATTGAAATATTTTTGCATATTACCTATATATTTTTACTATCTATTTCTATGTTAAAAATTACAAAGCAGAAATTAATTAAATCAATCAGCAGTGTTATAAGAAAAATGCTTATTAAAAACTTAAAAATAAGCAATAAGCACAAAATCAATTAGAAATAATAGAAAATTAATAATATGGTAGATACTGATGGAGTTCTAACAATTTGTTAACGTCAGTTTCAGTTTTACCATTTTTTTTTTTTTTTTTTCAATCTGTATGATTAGTAGCATTTTTTTTCTTAGATAGTGAATAAGCAACTGCACTAAACATACATTTAGCTAATTATAGGGGAAAAAAAAGCATTTAAAATTACTTTACTCAAGCTCAGGGGAGACCAAACAGTACCCTGTAGAGTAATCCACAAAATTTAAAATTATTTATTATAGTAAATGACATATTTAGTAAATTCATTGATTATTTTTATATATGCCAAGTATATTTTTATAAAAATTATGTTTAATGGGCACTCCCTTTAAATGCATTATTGCCCCCTATTTGCCCCTGTGGAATAATTCAGTGTCCATTAAAGGTAAGGTTGCCTCCATTTAAAGCAGCCTATTTTTATAATACACCGGTAAATTTGTTTTCCTGAATAGTGTACACATAAGGTTTGAAATATTATAAATGGTATGCCTGAGGCAATTAGTTAAAAAAATATTGGGTATGTGTACAGCTTGAAGGCCTAACTGCAATGTTTTTATTTTACAGAATGTGTACTTAAAATTTGATTATCGTAATTTTCCTGCTTGTTATTTTTAGTAATATGTAACCAATTCTTGTCTCTTTTACGTATTGTTTATTTTGTGTATCCTACTATAATATTTAAGGTATTTTTAATTATGTGCTTAAGTTAGCCTTTAAAGGATCATTTTTGTTTTTGAAAAATGGAGAGGGGTGGTTAGGATGTAGGAATTATCTCATAATTCTATTACTCCTATTTTAAAATAAAAGATTAAAAATCATATTTGCAATGGCTAAGCAGTGAATGCAAATATCTTTTATTCTTTCAAATATTTTTCTTGGTGTGCTGGGAGACATCATCTGTGAATGTTTAACTGATTTGTTGACTTTAAATTTCATTGTCAGAATATGGTAACATGTATTGTACTAAAAATAGATCACTAACTGCATTTGACAGGATTATTGAGTAAATTTGTTTTTTGGTGTTAATGCCTCATACACATGTTAGCCAGCATGTTTGGCCTTTTTCTAATCTTAGTAACTTGTAAATAAATGTCTCGTCCTGAACCTGTTTCATTCACTTCTATCAGGGATTTCAACACTAACTACAACCAAAAAAATATATTTTCAGTTCCTGAATAGCTGTGTAAGAGGGAAATATAAAATGATTGAAGGAAATTACACTAATCACAGGGAGTTTGGTTGAAATGACCCATTATATAATGTGCTAATGTTTTAGAGTAATTTGATACCATAATCAAAGGATGAGCATGAACAGCTGGGGACAGATTTTCTTACAAATATTCCTAAGGACAGCAAAGTAATTTCTCTTGCAATGAGTACAATTTGTTCTGAACACAGTTTTAAAAATAAGTACCAAATGAAAAAATATTTCATTTGGCAGAGGAAAATAAAATTTTGGAATTGAGGAATTTGCACATGTGGAGGATTCGAACAACTTAGTGTTTTTCTGGTAATTTCAGACTCGTAGATTCCAAAAATGTTCTCAAAAATGTAAAAAACTGGGTCCATCATTTAAAAAATTAATTTTAAAGTTAAGCGAAAATCACGTGACATCAAAAAGCTCCGTGATTGGTTGTGATGTCATCGTTCATGCAGACCAATATTTTTGTATTGCTTTTAAGCGCGCACTATTTTCCGATTTTGTTTTTGCAAGTTCCTGAAATTTTCTAGCTATCAAAATTTATTTTTATTTAAACCTGAAGGTTTATTTTATCGATCTAGATAGCTTAGTTATCTCAATTTGTCATAAATGTCTCTTCTACCTGGATTTACCAATCAGACAACCTCCCGAAAATTGACAGCATGTCAATGTTTTCTTTCTTGGCAAAAAACCCGGATTTTATGGGAGCAGAAATACGAGGAATTAAAACCCAAAGGTGTGTAAAATCATTTATATTTTTTTTCCAATTTTACTTAACATGTATTAATACTTTATTCATGCTAAACACAGCTCTTTTGTTTGTAAACACAAACAAGTCAAATAAATATACATATATCATATACATACACATTTGTAGTTGCATCGTTTTTTATAAATAGAGACGGATGTAATATTAAAATAAAAATTAGAGGAGGTATTTTTTGTGAGACCGGTCTCATTAGCCTTCGTGTTGCAAAAAGTAGACCGTAGCATTCCAAAACCAAACCAAAACAAAATCAATTCTTAGATATTTTAAATATGATGAAAAGAAATTTAAAATCTTTAAATGGCTTTACTTAATTATTTATACATTTTTAAATAGCAATACAATTTTATTGCCTTTAATATTAATGTCAAATTAAAAAATGTATAAAATTTCTCAAATTAAATTTAATTTTTAAAGTAATATAATTATTAAGTATTTTAAAAATATTATACTTTTTTTTTTCAAATTAGTCACCAATTTAATCGAAAAATATCACTGTTACATTTGATACATAAGAAAGTATGCATCTCTGAAGAAAATATTTATAATACCTTGAAAATACATAACTTTCCCCTCCCCCGAGTTATTTATTAGATAATTATATGCTTTAGATATTTATATGTTTTTCGATATTTATATGCTTTATAAAATATTTATTGTACTTGAACTCTGTGATAATACTCGAAAATTAGCAGTTTTAAAAGTTAAATAGCAGTGGTTAATCAACAATCCTTTTAAAGGTATAGATGTATTTTATATACTTTAATTGTTCTAAAATAGTAATATTTAAACAAATGCAAGCATTTATTTACCGAAAAATGGTCTTCACAAACCCATAGAGATGATTTATATGATAATTTGAGGTTTAATTTCTCATCCCTTTTCATCTCAGTTGTCCAGATTTTACGTGTATGTGGGTCTTTTGGGACGCTGAAAAATATCTTCTCATTGCAATTAGTTGTTGTATTTTTACAGAGTGGCACAATACAATATTTAGAGTATGATTTTTTAATGCCAGACATAACAAAAAAAATGCTATTATATGCGATACTTTACACAAAAAACAAATTTAAAAGTCGCCTTTTAACATGTAAACAGCATAGGAGCTCGGTGTTTACATGAACGATGACGTCACAAACTCGGCGGAGATAAAGTAGCGTTTTTGAGAGACGTTAAAGAGTCCGCTATAAAACCCATTAGAAATCACTCATTAGGCCCCCAAATGAAAGAAAAATAGCTACTGTCCTGCTTACTTTTTTGTCTTCTATCGTTTAAAATCAAAATTAGAAAATGTGAAAATTCCTCATTGAAATGTATGTTCAATGAAGGATGTTTAAAACTCTTTGTGCTCAACATCTTTCTTTTGCCCCAAGTACAATATCAACTGTGTCTTGACACTCCAAATTTAAGAATTATTGTACACATTTCATTTTAAGTCCAAAAACTTAACACTGCTTTGCCCAGCCCTCATGAAATTCCTCTTCCTCTTGATATTATCTTGCTTCCCCATACTGGTGGGGAGGATTGGCAATAGAATTTAAAAAGATTTTCTTTGAAGTTATTTTTTTTTTCCTTCAATATGGTAATCCTTAACCGATTTTAAAATTTATTTTAAATTGAAAGAGAGTTTTCTTTTTTTACTCATTGTCTATGCACTTCATAAAATTTGAAAAAAAAATTAAATTACAATAAGAGAGAACATGTTGTGAACACAACAAAATCTGACATTACTGAAAAATTTCTATACATTAGCAAGAAAAGGTTGTGAATGGGCAGAAATTTTAGGAATTAACTCTGACGTAGACCAATTGTAAAATGTGCATGGAAAATGAATGCTCACCTGGTAAATATGAATAAAATTAACATTGGGAGATTAAATACCCCTCGGTATAAATAAATTTTTCATATAACTGAACAGATTACAACCCCCAGTGGGACAGATACAAGTTCTAATCCCTAAGCTGGCTGGACAGAATCTTCCAATAAGTAAACAGCAATACATTTTAGTCCTTTAACCCATTAGTAACCAATGTCTTGTATACAAGACACAGCGATTCCCCTCTTATCAGCCCAGCATTGCCTCTACGAGTTGATCTCTGGTTGATATTGAGAGTCGCGTATTCGTAATGTTTTATATGAAGTTTTAAATGCTACATTTAATTACTAGATGGTGTAAAACGGCAGCGGTTTTTACAACAGTTGACTAATTTAGCATTTATGTACTGGTCCTCAAGGGGTTAATGTCAATGTTATTCAGTTGCATTTCTAAATTTCCCTCTCCAGATTTATGACACTTTTGTGCAGATATTTAGATTATTAGAAACTACCAAATGGGCTTGATGCCAGATATCTAATTCATACCTCATAATAATAAAACCTAGCAAAAACTGAAAAAGTCCAGATATATGACACTTTTGTCCAAATATTTAGAATTATATTGTCCAAATGTTTAGAAACCACCAGATGGGCCAGATAATAGATAGTTTCCAGATATCTGATTCATCCTTAATAATAAAACCTAGCAAAAACTGAAAAAGTCATCTAAAAATATATTTTTAAAGGATAAACATAACTAGAATCTATACAAAAATACATATTAGCAATAGCATGCTATAGAATTTATTCATTAAAACAATAGCAATATAACAAAAACTAAAATAAGAAAAAGAGAGAAAAGAAAACATAATTTTTAACTATCAAATACAAAATTAGTCCTGCCTGCATCTATACATTATGTAAAACATACAAAAAAGGCATTTTATGATAAACTATAAACTCACCAACTAAAACTTTAGAATATTAGTAAATTTTAATGAACTTATTTGTATTAAATATATACTAACTTTCAGTTAAAAAAGTGTTTAAAAATCTAAATTCTAAACAGGATAGATGTCATTCAGAAATAATTGGTTTTAGTACTATAGCATTTCTCTACAACGTAATATAAACTTTAAAAAAATTCTCAAACAAGTTGAAAGAACAATTACTAGAATACTAAAAACATATAATACAAGGAATAATTGCAATAAAACATTTCTCTTATTTAAAAAAACACATAATTAAGTTTCAAGTTAGATGTAAATTCATTTGTAATAATTTATTTTTTAAATAATATAAATTTAAATAACCATATGGCTAAAATTAAAAAAAAATTCATTACAAAATCAATTCTAATTAATTTTCATATATTAACAATTTAAAGATATTACAAAATAAGTTTAAAAAATCAATTTCATTTTAAAAAGAATTCTAATAATATCTGTTTAATGCATTAAATGCAAGTTGTACTTTATTAAAATAAAGAATTAAAAACTTTAAAAATTACTTTCAAACAAACTTTTGATGATTTTTGACTGGTGTTAAGCTTGGTGAAATATTAGCAAATCAAAGCAACAGATATAGCAAATGGAATATTAAAAGCAATATAAGGCATAAACGAATAAATCATACTTAATATAATTATCATTTTCCATTGTTCAAATTCATACAAGAAATAATAAACAATAAAAACAATGTGTAAGTATGAAAATTATGAAGTTGAGCACAGGAATAAAATAAGCAAAAAATCTGTAGTTGTCTTTCCAATAACCCAAATATAGTGAAGAAGGGACTTAATTACATTTTTAAAAAATATATAAATACTTTCTATATCTTAAAAAGGAGGTAGAGGAATAGGAGAGGAACAAGAGTAGGGTGACTAGACCAATACTAATAAGAGCAGGGAGAAAAAACATAGGAAAAAAAGGTTTAAAAAACATAAAAATATTATTAAGAGAACATGCATTGGTGGAGCAGCAGGCATTACTATATTTCCGATATTAAACTAGATAGAAAACAGACAAGCAAAGCAAGCAAATGAATGAATGATTTATATCTTTAATATTGAAAATAATACTGTATTTAGTAAATTTACATCAACAGTTAATTAGGTCAGTTAATAAATACACAACTTATTTCTAATATAAGACATATCAGTAAGAATTATTTACTAATTAAGCATAATAAATAATAGGAAATAAATTCTAGGTCAATAACTTATTTTGTACGGTCTAAATATACACTAGGTGCGAGAGAGATGCAATGACCTTCAGTTAAATTCATTATAAAGACACAGAATTTCTTAGCTGTTTTTCATTATAAAAGGAGTTGACAACCTATGATCCATAGCTCGTGTTCTACAAAAGAATTCTATGAAATTTATCACCCCTTGCAAAAATGTTTAACTATCTTCCAATTAAATAATAACATATTTACTTTTTTTTTTGTACACATTTATGCGTAAAGAATAACTTGAGTAAAAAATTTAAATAATTGCTTAATGCACAATTAAGCAAACATGTTATTAAATTTAACTGTTTTGCAATATTAGACAGCTGGATGGACTAGAGAAAATCAACTAAAATGGAAATAGATTTTAAGTTACTTTTATTCATTTAGAGAAAATTATCAAAGGTCTTTTTTCTAATGTGTTTTTTATTTTCTATTTGCAAACTATTAACCTTTTAATGCCTAGTATCCCCTTATAGAGGCAATTAAGTGATAGTTTGTACATTTTAAAAATTTTAAATTGGAAATAAATGGCAACACTATAGAAAATTCCAACAGAATCCCAAGTATCTGGAACTTGGTCATTTGGATTATCATTTTACAAACCTGCCAACTGCTACGAAAAAAATCTTAGCTTCTAGGAATTTAGCAAATAATTACAATCCTATAAAAATCAGTTTAAAAAAAAAATTTGTCAAAAAATATTACAGGAATAAAAATTACATTGCATCCGGAAAATCAAAACGAATGAATATATTTTCACAAACGATATAACGAAATCCATAAAAAACTTTTCTGACCCATTTTCGTGTAACTACGTTTTGATACTATATTCTCCCGGAAGTAGAAATTTTTGGATTAAAAATTAGAATTTTTCTCTGATATTATTGGTTATAATGCAGTAGTATATTTCTGTGTTCTTTCCTCAGTATATTTCTGAGATTTTTTAAAAATTCTCTTACTATAAAAATGTTAAGGTATGAAATAACATTTATATACAACAAAAATAAATCTAAATAAAATAATTAATATAACTTTTTTAGTTCAGAAATGTATATAAATGTATAGGATATTTTGAAAATGAAATATTGTCTATTTGAAATTTTATATGAGATTTTAGACACTTTAGTATATATGATCGTTTTGTTTGGGCAGTAAACCTTATACACATAATCATTTAGTATGTGCATTGTGTTATGGCACATGCGCAATTGCCCAGGATTTGTGGCGTGAAAACTTTCCATCCGACCTACCTCGCAAATTAGTGTGCTACTATTTCTGATTTCAAAAATTATCAAGTGCTACTAATTTCAATAGTCAAAAGTTGGCAGGTCTGTATTTTATGATTTTTCACTTTACTTTTATTTTTCCAGAAGGCATATCAACAAAAATCATAAAATAGCTATTTCTATTATAAAACTTCACTTTACATACTGTGTTTATATATATTATATCTAAGTATTTCTTTCTATAAATGGCATACTATCATGCTTAAACTTGCAGCTTATCTCTTATACAATCAGGCTGTAATAATTCAAAGTTGTTCAAATTTTGTTTTGCTTTCAGGAATTCATAACTTAAGACAATCACCACAATATAAGGAAGTAAACCTTAGAGAAAAAAATTAAATTCATATAAAGTGTTATTACATTCTATTTTATATTTTAAGAGATAGCAACAAGTTTTAATTATTTTTTCTTTTAACTTGACAGTCAAAGGAATGTTTAAGGCAAATAATTGTGTAATTTTCAAAGTTGTATACAAAATAAATTTTATTTTGTGATTTAAACAAGTATATACAGTGGAAATTCCCTTGTATGAAAACAAGGCAGAATGAAATATTCATATATATGGGAATATTGTGATGAATGCATGTGTACATGTGATGAGTCCTTTTTAAAAAAATGAAAAAAAAAATTGTAGTTAAAAGATAAAAAATTATTTTAAATCTGTAGACTGTAATAACAAAACAAATTTCTCATTAAATACTATACAATGATGAATGGATTAACCCTTTTTATGTCAGATTCCCCACCCCCAAATTTCCAAGTCAAAAACAAGCATACTTTTAATTTATGAAAATTAATTTATGTTCTATCGTGAATAGAAAAAAACTAAATATTTTGTCAGTAAGCAATTTTTTCCTTCTTTACTGGAAGTTCTGCAATATCTATATGCCACCAATTTCTAGATTTCTTTACAACCCAAGTTTCAAATTAAAAAATACTTTCTGATACTATATTTATCAAAAATAATGCAGTTTTTTACTTCTTTACTGGAAGTTCTGCATTATCTATATGCCACCAATTTCTAGATTTCCTTACAACCCAAGTTTCAAATTAAAAAATACTTTCTGATACTATATTTATCAAAAATATTGCTTTGAGGTACTTAATGTAAATATCTTTGTAAATATTTATTAAAAATACATGAAATGTTTGGCAAAAATTCTATAACCTTACTATTAAAACCACTTGATAACTTTTATTATCAAGGAAACCACACTGAAACAATTTAATGCTAATTTGCTTGCTATCTTAAATTGTAAAAAAAAAAAAAAATCTTAATCATGAATATTTGAAATTACTTGAATTGTTTCTTTATCACCTTTAACAGATATCACCATGTGTGTAATAAATCCAATAAATATAGCCCCATGCTACGTTTCACATAATTTCGCTTACATAAGTAACTTATAAATAATATTATCATTTTGAATACAGAAACGGTAGCAAAATATAATGAAGACATGTGAATAGCAATGGATCTATTTTGAACAATGCAATTTTTTTTTTCACATGACATGTTATGCTGATTGTATGGGCACAATTATACCAAACGTATGATAAACGACTCAGACCAAAAAGGGATTAAACAGATATAAACAAAAGCCCTGTTTATAAGACATTTTTACGCCAAGTAAAACAGATGCAAATTAAATTAATACTCTCTCATATTAAAAATAATAATTAAAAAAAAAAGGCAAAATTACAGAGACTTGATAAACACCTAAGTATGTAATATCGGTCATGTACAACATGATATACCTAAAAGTACTCTTTTAATATTTTAAAACAATCATTATTTTTAGTCTACTTTGTTACTTTGCTTTTAGATATCCACACATTGGTCATCATTTATCCAAGCTCTCTTGATAATACTTGGACAAACCCTTATAAAATTTCTCATAATTTTATCTCTCTTCTCCACAATAGTGTCAAAAAATGACATGAAAATTTTAATATTGCTACAATCCCTATATAATAGCGTAAGTTATCTATCCGTCTATCCTCGAATTTATGAAACAGTTCGACCTGGAATGGATAGAGGCATCCATATTGGATTCTTGATGAGTTAGGGTTACTAAAATTCAAAGCAAGTAAAGTTTATGTTCTCGTATTGATCCGAATCTAAAATAAATTGGTATAAATAGGCTTCATATTAAAGCAAAAAAAACTGTCATCTAAAAAATGTTCAAAATCCACTCCTTCAACCTTTTTTGAGTGTTTAATGCCATTATTTCAAGCCCTATTTTCCCCAGTTAAGAGCAGGCAATTAAATTTTATCAATTTATCCCCTATATAATAATAGCCTAAGTTGTCTGTCCGTCTGTCCGCAAATTTATAAAGCGGTTGTACCTGGAATGGATACAGGCATCTATATTGGATTTTTTTTTATGAGTTAGGGTTAGCAAAATTCAAAGTGAGTTTGAAATCCACCTCATCCCCCCCCCTTAGAGCTTTTAATGCTATTATTTCAATCCTTATTATCCCTCTTATTCTATACTAAATTCATTCTTGATAGGAGGGCGAGGGTGGAGCGCAATATTTAAATTTCTGGACTGTTTTTACTTAACCTTCATATATTCTAACCATTTCCTTCATCACGTGTAAGCTGGCACATGGGGTAGAGTGTCTGCCCACTTGAACATCGTACTTCTAGTGTTGAGGTTCTGTCTTCGACGTAGCCGAATTTTTCTAAATGTAATTAATTTAATAATTTCTGCTTTTTCTTTTGAATTCTTATTCCTAAAATTGTTTATTATTTGTAAAGTTTTACCATTTTTCAAATTTTTACGAGTTTTATTATTTTTATTTTATTAAATTCACATATTACCATTATTATATCAAGCCCATTTTAAGAGCAGGCTATTAAATGTATCACTTTATTACATAATAAATAGGTAAAAATAACAATTTTTTTCCAGCATTATGACGTCATTCCTTTAACATCTTATTTAATCATTTATTTTAGATTATTTAAACATCTTCTGCATTATTTCCATACCTTTTATCACTAAACTTAAAAATTACATAAATAATTTTCTTAAGGTAATATTTTGCTGCAAAATAATTCTCAGCCAAAAAACGAACCATTTTTTTTACCTGCCTCATAGGGTACTTTACAATTCTGGAAAATTAAAAATTTTACTGATCCTGTTGTATGACAGGCTATATGCTAGTCACATAATAAATAGGTAAAAATAACATTTTTTTCTAACATTATGATGTCATTCCTTTAACCATCTCATTTAATCATTTCTTACTTGAAATTATTTAAATATCGTCTGCATTATTTTCATACATTTTATCACTGAAACTAGATATTATGTAAATAATTATCTTTTATATTTGGCTTAAATAATAGATTAGGTTCATTTGTGATAATTTTAAATTTAATCATTGATTATTTTTGTTGCAATGAAAATTTTATCCCCAGTATTGACAAGAAATTCTTTTCATAAAATTCTAGGAGTGTATTTCAAGGACAAATAAATATCTAGCATTTAAGTTATATATCTTTAAAAATTAAGAAGTTTGTTCGTTTGCCTTTTATACATAACCAAACAGTTTACAATTGATTTGCTAAATTTTGGACATCATTCATATATACCGCCAAATAATTGCTGTCAATATTAAAATCTCTGCTGTCCATCCTATCATGAAATAAGGCAGGATAAATAAAAGTTGGCAACTAACAAATGGTGAGTAAATGTTTTTTTTTTATGTTTCTATTAACATGTCCAAAACCTTTCGAGATAATTCTAAACTTTAAGATAAATTCAAGGAAGATAAACTCATGGACAAATAAGCAGGTATCTCATTACTTATCCCGTCATAAGACAGACTATATGCTAGTTTTAAAAGGAAAATGCAGTGCACCATGGTACAATGGTTATAGCTTGAGTTATGAACAGGAAGATCTTTAGTTGAGACCTGCATAAAGATGATGTTGAATTTTGTTCTTTATTGTTTGCTTTCTTGGATATTCAAGAAAATTATAACATATGTAGAATTTTCCTAATATAAATGTTCTTTAACCCTTTAAATGCTTGTGCTGAAACCCCAAGGGGCAGTTCTTCAAATGTGAACCTTAAAACTACATGGTTTTTTTTTACTAATAAACATTGCTTGTTTATTGATGATGACTTCTTATTATGTGCAAGCAGCACTTTGAATCTATGCAACAATAATTTTGCCAATTCAAGTTTGATTGGGCTATCATCAAAATCTTTATTTTCATTTTGTCTTGCATAGGAAGTGTGATCCTTCTCCTCTTACTGTTTGTATATTTATTTTGTAAATATAGGGTGGAGAAAGGATGGGAAACTTACTGCAAAATTGTAAATATAATAGAATCACTGATTTTACTGAAAAATCAAAGAGGGGTGTTGATGGGCATAAAAAAAAAATAAACTTCATTAATAAGACGGGGTGCAAGTGCACAGAAAAAAAAGGAAACTAATAATAATACCTTAGAGCTTATACCTTAATGTAAACAATCATAAGTCCCTGTTTATATTTCTGTGTTTAAGCCGAAAATCTTTAGGGCTTTTTATATACCTAAAGTAGGGGAGTCGAACTATATATGGATCCATGGAACAGATGTAATACATGTTTTTTAGTGATGTTTTTTGTCATTGGAGATAAGAATTTCCAAATAGGCAAAAATTAATGAAATGGTTTAACACAAAAGTTGTAAAATAAATTTGAAATGATTGTGTTATAATTGTGCCTGAACAACAGTACTATAGCGGTAGCGGATAGGCTAATCTTCTAAAACACAATTCTACGTAAACTGAAAGTAATCAAATTGCCAAACATAGCACTTTTTATCTAATGTTTTAAATTTATGAAAAAGTTTACCTTTATATAGGGTTACCAGAGTTGAAACTATAGTCATTAGCATCTAAGTAAAAATATCATTTGTTGCATGATCTAGCATGGTAATTATCAAACTGTACTGCAGCACTAATTTAGATAGGATAGTGTAAAATTAACAAAATTAATATAGACAACATGAAGTAAATTAAAATTTAAAAAGTTATTTTTCCTCATTACTTTCAAAACATTCTAATGATGTTTTTGTATCTGTCTCTAGTTCCGACTGATCCTCTACCTCCAATGTACTTAAATTGGATGTAGCAGCAAAAAAGGTTTCAGAATCGTTGGTCTAACATCTTACTTTAAAGCAATATGTTTGGAAAACATTTCCTGGTTTTATCTGCTTGGCAACATATTTAAATTCTTTAGAAATTGTTTTTTCATTTCGGCGTTTTGAAATTTAGGTAAATTTTTAAAGGAAAATTGCACCCTCGCTTATATATAGATGGGCTTATATTCTGAAATATACAGTACTTTATGTACCTGAATATTTTGCATAATCAAGTTTTGTATTACAAATGTGATTTCCATTAAATATAGTTTTGACTTAATGCTTTTTTTTTTTTTAAAGCATGATCTTTAGCTATATGAAATACTTTCAATTATTCGAAAAATCAAATTGTAAACTAATTAAAATTAAGTTTATTTATTCTTAACATATTTAATGTTGCATTAGTGATAAAAGCTTAATTTTTTAATCGAACATGAAATATTGTCATTTAAAAATTTACAATTTTTCTACTTAACTTTTTCTATTTATAACATATTAAATTTTGTTTCATCAACATTATTTTAATATATATACCTTAGACTAATATAATAAAGTGAAATGTCACATCAGTCTAATTTTTTTATTCTTTAAACAATAGTAATGTCACAGTCTAAAATTTCTGTTTGACCTCAAAATCAATATTTCCTTTTAGGGTTAAAAGAAAATGACACCAATAACTGCAGCAAAATGGAAAAGAAAAATGTCCTGCCTATAGTATTATACACAATCACAAGTGTTAATAAAAGTAAAAGATAATTATAACAAAATGAGATATTACTTCAAATTGAATTTCTCTAAAATTAACATTAAGCATCAAAATGAAGTCATGAGACAGCCCATTGTAAAACAAATCAAGAGCCAAATACCATAATTTATACAAGTATTTATTTTTAGTTCAAAAGATAAGAAAATAATGATTTTTAAGCCCAACTTATAGACACTTCCAACACCAAGACATATTTATTAAGACTATGTTAAGTACAATCATGTTAATTCTGCTCATTTAAATATATAAAGGGTATCATGTTTGAAAAGGGTGTCTACTGAATTGCTAAAAATCTATATCCTGACATTTTATGGGCACTTTCAAAACATTTCCCTACATATTTTACTTTTTAAAAGTTTAGAAAAAGAATTTAATTACACAGAGTGCCTATAAAAAGTCTCATATATTCTTTTTCATAATTCATAAAATAATGAAGATAAATTTAAATTAATAAGATTAATGGTTAGATGATTAAAAAGTTTTACGGCCCTTTGTCAATGAACTTCAGATGTGCACCATCAAGACAGCAGGCAATTTCATGCTACATATGGGCAAGTATGTCAGTATTCATAGTAGCTATTGTATATGACACAGTTTGATGTCTAATAATTCATAAAATGCATAATTATTGAAAGATTAAAAATCATTAAATAGTAAAAAAATTTATTTTTCTTAAACATTGTACCAAGTAGAGGAAGTATTATAATAGCCAAAAAATTTTTTGTATTCATATTTCAATGGAAATCCCCTACTGACCCTGTCTGAATCATTTTTTGACTAGCTTTAGCATTACGTCTGTACATATGTACAAGGAAATTTTAAATATCCACCTTGACTATTTCTGTATGAATTTCAACTACTTTTGATGTTATATCTGTATATTTCAGCACTATAGTCTATTAATATACTACATACGGAGCTAATACATTAAGTGCTTGGACAAGAATATTAAATTCTTTAGTTTCAGGAGGATGAATTTTTATTCTGTATCCTTTTTCAATGAGGATGCTCAGTTACCATAGTTTACATAATGATGAAAATAGAAGATTCCCCTGCCCACAATAACTGCTCATTCTTTCAACAAAAATAAAAATTTAATTTAATTGCTCAACATTCAGAATTTTTATTCTTACTGGGAATTTAATTTCACATTAACAATATTATTTCATTTTTTTTTAAGTGGGGTCATTGTTCAATTATTTCCCAAGGCCAATTTAGGAAGTTTATGTACAAGGAATAATTTTCAACTTATTTTGCAGTTATATCATTTAATGAAATTATTCAAAT
Organism: Pardosa pseudoannulata; assembly: GCA_032207245.1. NCBI lineage: Eukaryota > Metazoa > Arthropoda > Arachnida > Araneae > Lycosidae > Pardosa > Pardosa pseudoannulata. Next base: position 57,221,969 of record CM063500.1, read on the forward strand.
TATTTTTATGAATATTTTTATTCCATTTCAGCATATATGCTGTTTTTATTCTTGTCAAATTACACAGGTGAAAGTTATTATTTAAGTCTTGTTAGTAATGAAATTAAAGTGGTACAAAAATAGTAAAATTTAAATTAAAATAAAGTGAATAGAAAATAGAAAACATATTCAAACAGAGGGGAAATGCAATGATTTTATAACTGTACACATTTTAGACTTAAAAAACACTTATCACAAATTATTTCAAAGCTAGTGAAATTTTCCAAAGTAAAATTCTATTCTATAATGCAGATTAAAGTTTTTAAAATATCAATTTTATTACATTTATACCAAATGGAGCTAACAAGTATTTGCTACAACTTTTACAAAGTAATAAAAGTTATGGCAATTTATAAACTATTTTTAATTCTAGATATGACTTTTTTCAAGTATTATAACAAATTATGCATATCTAGGAAATGATTCAATGTTATTAATTTCAATATGGTTAACCCCAAGAAATATTTTTAAAAAATAATTTTAAAAAGTTGAATGTAGTTTTCTTAAATACAATTAACAAAAAATTTCTATGTATAAAAACCTAGTTTATATTCCAGAAAAGAACAATAAACATTTTACTCATTTTAGAACATAAAAAAAGTTTGAAAAACACAATAAAGGCATAAAGCAAAACCCTTTCATGTTTGTGCATTGCTGAGGCTAGTTATATCTTTAAACTTTTTATCTTTTAAATTTATATATCTTTTTGCAAAGAGGAAGTTTATAGACATTAAAAAGAAAGAAAAAATTAAGCAAAAAGTGGTAAATGGAAATTATACAGAAACATAGCTTAAAAAAAAAAGCATGAATCATACTAAAAATTAATGTTAAATTTAGAATTGCACTTGAGTTTAGGAATGTGCAATAACTTTACATAAAGCTAAGCGTACAATAGCTACATACAATAGCCACTCTTTTTTTTCCTACATCAAGCAAAATAAAGCAATAATGCATTTAATTATAAGCATAACTAAGTCTTAACCATCTTAAGGGGCTTAACCACTTAAGCGATAGTAAAAGTAGAGTAAAACACTATTTTTAACTATAATTTTACAAGTTTTTCTGCTAAACAGTGGGGAAAGAAAAGTATTTAATACCTGTCATATGATTATAAAACATTTTGCTTGATTTGGAGTTAAAAATGTAAATATTGCATGTATTAAAATGGGGGAAAAATCTTTTATTTCTAGAAATGCTTTTTTACATATTTAGAACTGCTGTGTTTAATACTGAAAAATAAGACTGAAATTTATATTGCAGAAAAATTTTTTAAGCATCAATGGAAAATATTAATAATCCTAAACAATAGTTATTTTGAAATGTGTATATAATAATACAAATAAAACAACAACAAAAAGATAATTAGAAAATATATAAACAATTATCTATTTACCATTTTGTTGCCACCTGGAGGTATTTGTTCTGGCAATCTGTCTGAAATATTTTCACCTGTAGATTGTACTACACTGTTTCCAGCAGGTAATGAACAGTTCTGGCATGGATTCACTTCAGAGGGAGAACAACAGGGTGAACAATTTCTTGATGGAATTGGGGAGTACTGAAGGTTAGTACCATGGACAATTGAAGTTGCATAATGAACTGGGTTTTTATCTTTAACAGAACTAGCTGTTAACTGCATTGCACTAGTTGGCTGACCTAAATGATCAGCAAAATTCTTTTTTGCTGGATTATTTTCACCACTATATACTTTCATATTAACTCTGTTATTTGGAGTAAAACTAGGAGATGAAGATGGGACAAAATCTTTACGCACAACATTTTCACTTGAAACAGCTTGAGAATTGGAATTAGATGATGAATAAATGTTATTAAGAACACTTGATGTAGTTGTAGAACTGGAAATTCTATTATTTGATTTATGTGACACAACTGATGATATTGGAGAGCTGGTGCCCGGATGTACTAATTTTGTAAACATAGCTAAAGACTTTACATCTAGAGCAGGTTTAGCTAATTGTGATGGTTTTGCAGCAGATAATGCATTTTGAGGAATGGTAAGATTCAGACCTACACTAGATTTAGCAATATTTTTTCCAGAGTTAGGGGGCTTGGGATATGGTTCAGAATACCAAGGTTGACTAGATGTAGGCCTAGAAACTCCAGGAGAGGATGAGTTATTTACATATGACCAAACTTGACTAGTATTTGCATTGCTTTGATTTGAGGATGGAAGTGCTGGAATTGGTACACTGATATGGCTAGGATGTGCTAATGGTTTGAAATCTTGAGTGCTACTGTTGTTGTCCCTAGGAACTTGTAGTCCACATACTTTAGGTTCAGGTTTAAAGAGTCTTCCATGAGGTGGGCGATTTTTATAAATTCTTTTCTCAATAGACGATGCATTAATTGCATTGACATTCTTTTTGTACATTAATTCACCATGACTTTTACGCTGTGCCTCCCAAGGACTCACTATAACAGACTGTGAAGCAAGTATTCCAGGAATAGTGATTGTTTCTGAGTTGTTAATAGATGCTAGACTTTTGCTAACTGTTTGAGAAGTTTGATCAACCTGCATCTGAGGTTTCCGAGGAATAACTAAACTAGCTGAAACAGCAACTGAAGAATTTGATATTGCTCTATCATTGACATTGACTGTAAATGGTGGCAAGTTTGAAATGTCATTTTTGGGAGCACTTCGTATTTGATTAATTGCATTAGAATTTACTGAGACTGAGAGTTGATTAGGAATCTCATTGTCATCTGACTGCATTTGCATATGACTTTCTCTCAGATGCTGCATAGTATGCTGAATAACTGAGCTCCTATCACAGTGGGCAAAATTATTATCCTGAAAACATGATATACTTTGTTCAACTCTTTTGACAACAGTATTAGACATTCTGTTTTTATCTACTTGATATCTAGAATCAGCTCTGTACACAGATGATTTTGATACACATTGAGAAGATGATGGATATCCAGCATGCTGTACAGCAACTGCATCTTTAGATTGAATAACATTAACAGGTGATGTCATGGAACATGATGATGCAATCGGTGCATTAGATAAAAACTGTGTTTTTGAAACATCAGACACAGACAGTACTTGCATAGTTGTTTGATTGGTAATGAACTGTGAACTTTGAGTTATTGTGCTGGAAGAACTTCTGGCCTGTTGTTCATACATACTATTTTTGGAACCCAAATTAAGAGCTTCCTGGTGATAAAGAGGGATTTTCTTAACATTGTTAACAGTAGGAGCAGAGGTTTCATTCGATCTACTATAACAAGAAACACTCGGAGTCTCAATAGGATAAAATTTATTTTGAGCTACTTGACTACATGATTGTTCTTGCATAGTAGGTAATTTGATAGGTTTATTAGCAGTGGGAGAAATGACACTCTCTCGACTTATGACAGGGGTTGAAAGTATTTGACTCAGGCATGAAGATTTAGATGCAAAACTAGAAACATATTTTGCAGTATTTTCATGGCTAGATTTCAGAGAGGATGAACAGTCAGATGCTTTAAAATTTGAGTTAAGGTTTGTATTCTTACCATAAGTAGTTAATGAATATGGATAAACATGATTTTCAGACACAGGTTTATAGACAGATGACAAACTCAGTTTTTCTGTTCCATCATTTACATGATTTAATGATTGTGAAATATTTTGACCATTATTCAAGGAGATGTCAGGTTTTTGTCTATTATTATCAAGAGTCCTACGAATAACTTCTTCAATAGCATCTTCCATACCTAAAGGAGAGCTATAATCTTGTAAAGGCTTTCTAATTGAATTAAAAATTTCTAATTCTTGTGTACTAATTTCGTTGTTCGTCTTTTGATCTTCAATTTTAATTCTCTTATTTATAAATTCATCATTTGCCATTTCAACATTTGCCCTTGCATCTAAAGCAAATGTTTCTTCTTTAATTTCAGATTCACACTTTCTCTTTGCTGGTGGCTGCAACAGTCCATCTTCAATTTGAGTTGACTGGTAAGCAGAATCATTAATGGGAGAATTTTCTTCACTATCACTTTTAACACTTCCCTCACTTGCATATTCTGTCTCTGACTCCCAGCTTTTATCAGCGTTGAAATCATTCAGATAATCTCCTATATCAGTGGCATTATTATGCCAATCAAAGAGATTATATTGAAAACGAATACACCGAACACCTTCAAGAACACACACTAGATCTCTAACTACAGAATAAGGAACATTTGGAATACCCTTCATCAGTATAGGATGTTCTAGAAAATACTCTTTTGTACTATTACATGAACCACTACATCTTACAGCACATTTACATTCCTGCAGTGACATTGAATTTCCACTATATTGAGACTTCAATTTTATTTCATTTTCTGTGGATAAAATGCTGTGGGTCAAGCTTTGTAAAATGTATAGTCTCTCCTTAGTAGGTTTAAGTGAAAAGGCACTAAACATGCACTCTCTGGCAGCACCATCATGAAAATCACTGAACAAAGTTGACAACTTAGCAAACATTGAAGCAATGTGGCATTCTAAATATGAAACATCTTCATGAACTTCTCCATTTTTGGCAACTTCAAGATGATTAATATCCACAGTGAGTCCTCTAACATACAATTCTACATATACTGTTATAAAACTTGACCCAAACTGAAAAAAAAAATAAAAAAATAAATAAATAAAAATTACTTAGTATATCAACAATTTTTTTTTTCAATTTTAGAAGATTAAAAAATTATGCAGAAAAGTATATGCATTACATTCTAACAAGCAATATAAAGTAATGTGTATGTATATACATATATATCAGTAACTTATGAAAGTTTCCTCTTAAATTAATATTTATTATTCAAGTTTTAATTACACATCATAAATATTTCAAACATGAAATTATTACAACTCATTTATAATTTCACATTTTGACAGAACATTGAAATCATCCATTACATACCAAAATGGTTTAACCTGTGTACATAAGGGCTGGATGATATCATATCAGAAATTTAATATTGTGATAAATCTCCAAATTTATATTGATACTGATATATCATGATACTTTAAAGTGGAGTATGCAGATATCAAATATATATATATATATATATATATATATTATATATATATATATATATATATATATTATTTACTTATTTTATTTTTAAGAATTAAAATTGTTACGATTACAATTTCAGGCTAAAAATATGGATTACAAAAAGATAAAACCAACTTTCTTGGGGTAATTAATTGCAAAATTTGAAAGTTTGGTTGCCAGTGAATGAACGTATAACACCTAAGTGTTGGTCAATAGTGTAAAAGAGCAAGATATCACATTATGTGTGTCGCTGCAGCATATCTTATCAGCAGAACTGACAGGATATAAGAGGGGAAATTAATTTTTTGTAAATTTTGTTCCAGTATGCACAGGTATCAGCACTTGAGAGAAGAGGTATAGTTGGGCTCAAAAAAGCCACTTGGTCTAATAGGCAAATTGCGTGTTGGAGCATTATGGGCAGGGCCCTTTAAGTATCTGGGGATTTTGATGATCTAAAGCACCTGTTCGACAGAATTTGTCATGATATCCCTCAGGAGGACATCTGCCACCTCTATCAATCAATGCCAAATTGAATAACTGCTTGCATAAGGGCCAGAGGTGGAGCAGTATGTTACAGAGTTTTAGCATTTTGTGAAGCTCTATCACTCGAATAAATCATCCAACTTTTCTCCTATTGTAATCATTTACTTTTCTGTACATATACATCACATTTACAAATTTTTGACCCATTCGGATCATTCAAATATTTTGAAGAAAAAAGCATGTCTGAAGTGGACAAAAAATGTGTCTTGGAACTCTATATGGATAAAATACACCATTTTTAAGATGTGAAAAAACTTGATCTGTCTGGATATATTTATTACTGACATAATTTAAGGCAAAAATAAGGCAAACTGTTGGGTGATGAGAGGTGGAGTTGTTATAGTGTGGGAAACATTCTTTCAGGTAGGAAAATAGAATCTACAAAGAGTTTATAGCAAAATGAACTTATCAACGAATATTATAAAAAGGGTCTGATACAATTTGAGTAACTTTTAGAATGGTTACAATTAAAATTTCAATGCTTCTAGTCATGCATTTAAATCAACAAAAAATTGGTTTTTAAAAGAGAAACTATTGATGTACACTGGCCAAGAATCAGCTTTAAAACTTGTAGGGTTTTTTCTCTTAGACAGTATATGTTAACAACAAACAACATATTTTTGAATACATCATCGTTGTAGAAAAACAGACCAATATTAAAGTTTCCTTAATTAAATACTGGGAAAAAATAACATATACATATATGTCATAATATAAATGTCACTATACTTGAATGTAGATAATCATTTACTTTACTGCAATTTATTATATGCCTATGACTTTCATCCCAAACCACCTCATAAACATAAATGATTCTTGCCAATTTTACTACCTTCCTGCTGTGTGCTGTTAGTAGCTTACCAAGTTTTAACCCATTTTTGGATTCTATTAAACTGCATCCCAGCATCTATAGAATAATTTGAATCATAAAAAAAAATTCTATATTACCTTATTTGCTTTTGTAAGAAGGGGGGAAAAAAAGAAAAGGGAAATAATAGACAACTTTAATTATCTGGAAATTCAGAGATAGTTAATGCAAAATTCTTGGAAGTCTAAGATTTCCCTGGAGCATAAATACTTCTGTTACAGTGATTATCATCAAAAGTGTTCTCAGTGAGTGGTGACAATACAAATGTTTTAATTTTTTAGATCTTTAAACATTATATAATTTCTTATTTCTCCTAAAATACAAAACATTTAATTGAATAAACTACTATTTAAATATATTTACATGACATGCAGATACTAAAAGATAAAAATAATTTAAAATTTAGATAATTACAGCTTCATATAACAGATATAGGAAATATTTGACAGTGACAAAATGAAACTAATTGGATAAAGTCACACACACACACACACAAAATGTGAAGTTATAAAATTATTAGTAAAATCTATACCTGTTTCCACAATGCATCAACAAGCAAATAAAAATGAGCACTGGATGGAGCATACATCGCAACCATTTTCCTAATATCTTGAATGATACTGTCCATTGATGTATTTTTTTCTTTGTGCATTAGAGCCCACAAACAAAAGATTTTCTAAAACATAAAATTAATAGTGAATAGTTTGATCAGAGTAAAATTAAACCACATAAAAAGTAGCTTTTAAAAACAATGTGGACTTAGGATATTTTATATTTACATTTCAAAAACAAATATGCCTACCTTTGTGCAACAAAACTTGGATGGCCGGATTAGTTCTTGCATAAAAAGTATTTGTAATATTGTAAAAGCAAAACTTTGGTTCTTCTTATTTTGCCTCAATCTTTGAATTAATAATAGCCCTTCATGGCATGCCAATTGCTTTATCTAAACACAAAAAAAATTATTGAAATAAATAAATTTAAAAACAATTTCTTAGACAATCATACAAAATATGAATAAATAAATATCACTCTAAAAGCAAATCGAAATAAAGCTATCATTCACTGAATATTATATACACTCAAGTATGATGTGTATGGGTATATATAAATACATATTTATATATTAGTTAAACTTTGATATCACATATTTTTGCTTATCTTCTTTGACCTTTGAATTTCTAAAGCAATTAAAGAAAAATTGCAATTAAATAAGGATGTTGAATGAATGAAGCTGCGTTTAGGGCTGCTCAATGAGGGGGAGGGGCGGGACCCAAGAGCGAGCATTGTGACCAGAAGAACCAAAACCCCAAGAAAGAGAAAAGAAGAAAATAAAGGAAAAGGAAATAAGAATCAGATAAATTGCTGGAGTACCTTGGGATTGCAATACCTATGTTTACCTAAAGTAAATAAACCCCCTGCAGGAAAATGATGTTAAAATAACAATGTTAATAAAAAGGCTTTGGACTAAAGGGTAATAGAAACAAATACCATCTATGTTGCTATATAACAATGAGAGTTAAGCATTACCAAACCAAAGGGGATTATTCTAATTGTCAAAATTAAAAAAATAAGCTAATATACACATGTAGGACAACATCTACCAGATTTTACTTTTTTTTGTGTGTGTGTGTGTGTATATACACAGAAATACTCCATTCTAACTATACGTAAGTTAAATATTTGGAAATAAATCCCTAGAAATTAAAAGACAGTTAAAAAATAAGTCTTTTAAAATATAAAATATAGATTAATTTGTGAAATTTGATGATATCATAAAAAGCTTACAATGGTAGTGTTAGGTATTTCAGCAGTATATATTTACAGCTCATATATATTTTATAATCTAAAGGTAAAATGGCCTGCATTAAAACAAAATTTTAGCTATGGACATATACTTTAACAATTTTATTAATAACTGTGTATTTGCTTTAGTTATTACAATTTTAATATCATCATAACTTAAAATATCTGCTTGAAAAAGTAGTTTCCAATTTTGTTTACTTTCAATGACTCTTTTTAAATTAAAAAATAAATAAATAAGTTGCAGTAACAGTTTTTCTTTTTATATTTATTAATCTACCTAATATAATATGAAAGAAATGTATATATGTAAATTTATACAGTTTAGGGAATGGAGAAAAAACTGGGTTGAGTTCATTTGCAGATTATACAGCATAAAGCCATGTGTTTCCCTGGTTTAATTTAGAAAATTTGCAATAAAGAGAATGCTTTGTTACTCTGTTAATTCTGATAGTATCTTAATTATTAAGATTTTGAATCCAATTCTGAACACATTTACAAGTGATAATTCCTCTAATGAAGTTGAAAATTATAATCTCATTTATTCAAAAAATTTGATAATTCTATGTGATTAAATTAAGAATTAAGACTAAGAATAAGAATAATGTGTAGAAAGTTTTTTTTATTATCTAACATCCTAAAATAAATATTAATACCCCAATATTATTGATAATAAAAGAATTATTTATCAGAATATTAAATGGCTTTAAAGTATTTTTCATTTTATAATTTTTCTAACATTTTAGGTGCATTTCTTGAAAATATACTTCTTTGAAATTTATCTATTATTTATATTGTAGCATATACAAAAAATGTTAATCAGAAATGTTTTGTTATGTTTCAAAGCATATAAACTTTTCTTTCTATATTTAAAACTGTTAGAGACAGTTGATATTGGTAAAATGGATATTTTAACTATACTTTCATTTCTCTCTCTATTTTGTTTGAATGATTAGATCTTAATTTTATTCTTAGGTCTAAAATGTACGTAAAAATCAGTGACTATTATGTGTAAAAGAAAAGTGTGTTAACTGAAATGAAAGCATATGTCTGTTACCTTTGAATCTGTTTCAGAAATCAGGAAGCCCAATAAGATTTTTATTATACTTATATAATCAAATGACTATAAGAGATAGAATTAACATGTTTTATGTTATATCCTTAGGTGGTTTGGTTTGGTTTGGAGCGCTACGATCTACTATTTTGCACACGAGGGCTAATGAGACCGGGACGTACTGCTTAAAGCCAGGGTTGGCTTCATTTGCCCAACCTAAAAAAACCCAAGTGGGTTAAAAAAAAAAAAAATCCATTTGAAAAAACCCAAGTGGGTTTTTTCAAAATTGGGTTCTCAAAATCTTTATTTAAAATTCCACATACTTAACTAATAATAAATATATTGAATTAAATCTATAATATATATTACATATTTCATTTTTGACAATCTTAGATTTTGTTTAATTTGAGGGGGGTCTAAACATTTCAGGGGAAAATAGTTATCTGTATAACAAATACAATAAAATTTAAATTAAATAAAGTTAATATGAATGTATGATGGAAAAAAAATAAGAATATAGAAGTATTACATGTGATAAAATTAATCGAAAAATGGACAAGATAAATTGGGAAAAATATATGTATAACAACTGCAAATAAATAAACATGGGGATAATATATATAATTAATTTTGCTACTTATCATATCTAACTTACAAATTAACTAAAAAAATATCTGCTGAATGCTTTAATAAAATATTACTGCTAACAAATATAGAGCAATAATTTAATACATTTTATTGAAAAGAAAAAACTTCAAATGCAACTATTTTTAAGCCCACTTTTAGTATAAAATAATCGCCATTCAAAACTAGTTTTTTGATGTTAGAAAAATTTTATAATATGAAAAAAAAATTTATTTTAAAATTCCAAAATTTCCTTTAATTTAGACAAAAAATTTTTCTGCATAATTTAAAATTGATTTTTAAATTTTTTAATTTTAAAAAGTTATTAACATTTTAAATTTATTTTAATCATAAAATTATTTATATATTCTGTTCTCTTACATAACAAAAAACTTGAATAGTTTTCAAATCCCCAAAAAAGCATCAAAAACTCATTAAAGTATAGTAAAAACCCTGATAAAAACCCGAAAAAAAAAAAAAAAAAACCCAAAAACCCTGAAAAAACCCGAAAAAAGCCTAAAAACTCTGAAAAAACCTCAAAAACCCACTGGGCTGGGTTTTATTCTGAAAAAAACCCGGGTTTTTGCCAACCCTGCTTTAAAGCCGATTCCAAATGGCTACAAACATCCATGCCATAGTGGAATTTGAACCCATTAACTCCGGTACCAAAGATCAGCACCCTAACCAGTGTTCGGCTATATCCTTATATCAAGCCATTCATAAAAAGGCTTTAAATTTTAGCAACTATTAATATCTTTTTTATTTCTTTAAAACTTAGTTTAAAAAAAAACTAGTTTTCTAAAAAGAAACTTCTGCAGTTCGACCTAAAAAATTTGTTGTTATTGTTTACAATTTGATGCCCATAGATAATTTAAACATTTTTTGGCACTTGTCAATTGGCTAATTTTTTGCCATGGAATATAAAGGGGATCTTAGTTTTAATGCTGTTAATACTGCATCAGCCTTTTTATCCTTAAAACTTCAAAATTGTTATAAATACCCTTTTAAAATCAAGCAGTTCAAATAGAAACTGCATTTAATAACATCAGAAATACAAATTTTCATTTCATTTCATAACATTAAAAATCAAGAATTTATGAATGAAAATACTTTTTTTCAAACATGAAGAAAAAGAGAAATAAAGATGTATGAAGTAAGTTTCATGAAATTATTTAGAAAATATCTAAACTTTTAGATTTGTATTATTTTTGTAATGACAAAAAAATTTTAATTTTATAGCTATTACTGAAATTATACTTTAGATATCCACAAGTTTCTTATTCAAACATCTAGATATTTATATTAACATATTAAGAATAAAATACAAGACTGAAAATGAAATTTAATATACCTCATTGAAGATAGAATGTAGACTTCTTTTCTTCTGTAATATAAAAAGATACCAATCCATTGATGCTGTACCTTTCCTACATTTATCACTTAACAAATTTTTCTTCTGATTTAAATGATGCTGATATTTAGAAAAATCTTTTGCAACACGACTATGAAACATAAATGAAGTTTTAGCCAGACTCATCGCCATTTCTTCTTTACCTTGTTTCAAAAATACATGAACTCGAGCCAAGACTATCTCTTCAGGTTCAGCATAAAAATATTTTTGAACTATAAAAATAATAAAAAGATAAATACCTCACATATTTTATTAAATGGCATAATATGTAAAGATATACATTAAATTTCAAAAGGTATATGCTTCCGTATATCCTAACAAACTTACAAATTTATGCACATTTTTTAATGCAAGATGTCATTAAAAGGGCATCTGAATATTTTACAGTTATCTGCAGCAGATAGTTTACATTATTGTTTAAAGTGGTGGTGAGTAAAATGGCAGAAGATGCTAAAATATTGATAAACAGACAAAAAAGGCTAATCTAATAGGTTTACTAATCTAAAAAATTTTTAGATTAGTAAAATCTAAAAATTTATCTCTACTGTTTCAGCTACTCCTAGCTTGAAAAATATTGAAAAAAATCACATCCCAAAAAAATCAAACTCCTTGAAAAATATTGAAAAAAATCACATAAATAAGCAATCAGTTTGTTTTTTTTAACGTTTTCCAAATTATCATAAAATAAATTACCACCCATTTGGCAGGGGGGACCCACTCGTTCAATCAAGCCATCAGCTAAAAATTGTAAAATCAATAAAGAAGGCATGAAAAAATTTAAAATTTGTCTTTCTTGCCACTGTGGAAATGTGCTAATTGTTTTTGTATTGTATCAAGGTTCAACTGATTGTCTGTAGTTCTCAAACTAGATGGAAATAGCATCAAAAAAAGTTTGAGGACTTAATTTTGACTATATTTAAAGAACATAATGTAAAATCAGGGGGGATAATAATGTGTCTTGCAGTATGAACACCAAACTTAAAAACAGCAATATAAGCTAAATATGACTCATTGAAAAATACATAGATACTAACAAATTAATATATAGCTAACATTGGCAACAAAAATAAATGCATGGGGGAAGAGACTAAAAACTAGCTATAAAAGTAAGGCTATACACACTTTCCATAACCAATATCCTAGAGGTTTATCCCTTCATCATATTTAAATTTATATTCCTTATTTAAAATACATACCTTGAATGTCTCTAAGAGTTAATTTCCTCTGAAAAAATTCATCCCAAGAAAAATAGGCATTTTTCCATGGCTCAAGAATAGTGTCAATAACATGTTTACGGATATCCATCATGTTTTTCAGCAAGCTGGAAAACGTATTGAAATATATAGTAACAACTTTCAACAATTCTTTCTTCTTGATTTCTTTAAGTGGTGACTCAGTCAAAACAAATATCAAAGTTTTCCTATAAAAAAGACCATACAATTAGCAAACTTTACAGTAACAAATAACTGAAATACATTACTTTTATAAAAAAAACCTCTATAACCAAATACTTTTATCAATTATATTTGGTATAGTACAGAGGGAAAAAACCTAAAATTAAATTTCTTAAAAAGACTGATATCTTCAAAAAATAGCTCTATACTAACTTTTAAAGAAATTCTTACTTAAATTTTTTTTAGAATGACTAAAGCTACTAGTTAAGAAAATTATTTACACATGAAACTATGCAACATCATTGCTATTACAAATCTGTACTAAATAAGATGTGCATGGTTCTAAGTCTTTTTAAAAATTTTATTTGTTTTTTAAACCAGGGTTGGAAAAAATTATAATTTTTTTTAAATCAAAAAATCAGATTTTTTTGGATTTAAATTGATTTTTTTGATTTTTTATGAATACTAATTTTAATTGTTGTTTTCATGTTTTTTGCAACATACATAGAATAGTTTGTTATAAGAAGTAACATCTTATCTATCTAGTATATTCTTCACACTGATTACCTAAAATTAAATATATAAATTTTAATCTAAATACATTCCATTATTTTGTAATTGAATAGTGCAAACTAAATAAGATGTAAATTTAAAGAACAAATTAAATATTCTTTTAATGGAATCTATTAATTAAAAAAAAAAAATCCCATTTCAATATTTTTTAATCACTAAATTATGGATTTAATTATTTCAATAAAACATTAGCTTTGATGCTTTATCCACTCCTAATTTGTTATGAAGGCTAGAAGGAACAATACTAAAAGAAGAAAACTGTCTTTCCATTCCAGCAGATGACGCCACGACTGTTGTTATTTGGTAGACAAACTGGATTTCAAGTTCTGTAATGCTCTCTTTGCCTCCCATGGCATAAAATGAATTCCACCAGTCATAATCAATCATTGTTCTGCTCTTACTACATACTTTCTGATAACATCCCCAAAATTCTTGGAAAGCACATGCTATCTATTTACACTTATTTACTTATTGGTACTACTGTACTGACTGAATCCCAATTCTCTAGTCTTTGGAATTAAGTTTTAAAAAAAGTGGAAAAAAATAATTTAAATCAATGATTTTTTCAAAAAAATCAACTGATTTAAATCATACCAACCCTGTTTTAAGCCATTCAGGATTGGAGGTCTTAAATTCAGGGTTAACTATTTTTGTGAATCAGCTATAAACTGATTCCATTTAAGAGAAGGTTCCATATCTTTATAACTCATCATCATATATGGGGATACTCTTATAATTCAGTGAACTTGTTAGAAAATAAGATAAAAATTATTGATTCTCACTGCATTTTCAGTTTTCAACATTAGCCCTTTGCATTCTAAACCAAGAACTAAAAGCTTTCTAAGCTTTCAAATTTTAAAACTCTTCATAAAATGAAATAAGAATTTTACAAAAATATATTATAAAAAAATTAAAAACAGCTTACCTTAAAAGATTAAAAAAATCCTCTTTCCGAAATATCTGATGTTTTGATAAAGCAAACCAAGTTCTTATAATCTTATCCTCTTCTGATATAATTTCCCGCAACTCCTAAGAAAAAAGAAAATTTTTAATTAACAAAAACTAAGATAACAGATTGATAAGAGAAAATATTTTAAGTGAAATTTAAAATAAAAATTTGAGCTGAGAAAGAAGAGTTCTACCACCTAATTTCACATATACTCCCATATTAGGATGTCATTTAATAACTTTTAATGTGTAATTAAAAACAATATGTTATGCAGCTACTGAATTTTATCCATTCATCCTGTTCACTGTGTTTTAGAATATGTTTACACAACTATCAGGGTTCTCACTCTTCTTCCAGAACAAAAATTAAGGACTTTCTAAGGACCAAAGTAACTATTTATAAGGACCCACTTGAAATACACAGCATAATGATATAAACTCTATTTCCTGAGGAACTATTTTAATGATTATGAATTAGATAAGGCATGTTCAATAAATGCCCTACAATATTTGAGAATTAAGTTTTTAAAAATGTCTAAAAATTAATATAAAATAAATCTATTTGAATTAATTTTGAAAAACGTACATCTAAAGTCTGAGTGATCAAATTAAAAATAAATTGTGAATAAAATATATTATAAACAGAACTTTCGGAGGGTTTAAAAATGACATATATATATATATATATTATATATATTATATATTACTGATTATACTTAACATAGCTGGGATAGAAGAAAGTTTTATACATTTCATTACATTCAATGCAAAGAAAATTAAACTTCCATAAGTAACTCAAATATCTACAAACCTCCCACCCTCCATGCTTTGTTTAATTAAAATCTGCTAGCTATTAGAAAAGGGCAGCTGACTTTATACTTTAAACCTTTCCAGTATGCGAAAAATTATTTGTCAAATAAGTTTTCTAGCTCATGACCATAGAAAGTACTAATAATTTTTAAGTATTTTCATATTTTTTTAAAGATATTAAGGAAAGAAATTTTGAATTACTACAGTAATACACTGAAAACATATGTATTTGAGGATTTTCTTTATTATTAATACTGCATTTTTTACTAGAAAATGTAAAAGAATGTTATGAACATTAATATTTTATATATTCTTAATATATATATATTCTTTGACCAGTACTTATCACCTGTACTGGCATTCTTAGAATCATTATTGGCCAATTTTAACTCTGAACTTACAAAACTAGAAAGTTCGGAAAGTACAGCAAAAACTGATAGGAAATCATGTTACAACGGCATATCACATCAATGGAGAAATTGATTGGGTTCCAATAATTTAAAAATTAAGGGGTTTTTAAGGATCTTTGACAAAAATTAAGTAGTTTTAAGGGCCCTTAAAAATGAAAGCTAAATATAAGGAGTTCTTAAGGACTTTTAAAGACCATGGGAACCCTGACTATATACAGAGACAAATTTACAATTTTCGTTTTTAAGTTAGAGGTGACCAATCAAAAATATTAGCTAGGGTAATTGGTATGAAGAATGTGCATGCATGCAGGTAGACAATAGAATAAATATTAAAATATACTAACTGAAGCTTTTTTAAGGAAAGGAACTGAATATATGATTTGATGATGAACTGAACATATATTTTTTACTGAAAATATGTAATGAAAAAAACTCTCATTTTGTCTCGGCTTTTTTTTACAATCGGGAAGTGTAATTAATGTCATAAACCTGTGTTAGTTTTTCACGAATACTTCTTCACATTTATTTAAGAAAGAGGTTGATGTGAAATATATATCTCATTTTTAAAGAAATTCTTACTTAAAAAATTTTTAGAATGACTAAAAAAACCCAATCAGATTGGTAGTAGGGATAAAATGCAAGTTATAATGCAGAATTTTAATACCAAATTATCTGTATCTGTTTGTTATGCAATTAACAAATGCATTTTTTTTTAATTTTATTGCTAGAATATTCATTTTACTAAATTTTAAGTAAATGATGTATATATTTTTTAACTTTTCCAATGCCTAGTCTATTATATGGAGCAGTCATATAAATATAATAGTATGATTATATGCATTCTTTTAAGTTATAAAGTGGGGTATTATCAGGATATTTTTGTGAGAGGTGGCCAGTCTTGCACACAGAAGGTTAATCTAGGGGTTAATCTACATCTTAGGAAATTAAACATAGACAAATAAGAAACATGATATATGGTTGAATTTCAAATATCCAGAACACCATAAGATATTTGTGCTAAAGACCAGGATACCCTGAAATAGAAATTCATGAATACAAACTACCTTTAGTCAAAAATTTGATTTTTAAAATTGGATAAATTACTTAAAAAAATGATAAAAATTGAGAGTGATATAATGATTAATCATAAAAAAGTACAATTATTGAGAATATAAGTAAGTCTTATCCTGAAAAGGAAGGTCCTAAAATAATTTCACACAATCCTTAAAATAATGGACTCAACATTCAGATCATGTCCTTATATGGCTACTGATGACATAAACCAATTCAAGGTTCTGGATAGGTTTGGTTTGGAGGGCTATGGTCTACTGCTTAAAGTAGATTCTGAGCAGCTATAAACACCCAAACAAGCAGCAGGATTTGAACCTGCAAACTCCGTTACCAAAGAACAGCATTCAAGCATCGTTCAGAGGCTTTGCATAGGACAACTGCACAAAGCTGTAATCTCCTGCCTCAAAATTTTTAAACGTATTCTTTTTTATTGTAATATTTTTAAAGGATTTTGATTCTAATTGGTAATTAAATTAATTAAAACTGCTAGTTATTTTTTTTACTATTACAATATAAGTTGATTCAAATAGGCCTACTGAATAATGTCAATTTTGAATAACTAGAAACTCCCTTTAAATAGCTGCAAGATATAAAAATTTTGTTCAAAATGTCAGTACCTTAGTAGTCGACTTAGTTTTCTCATTAAATAGGAAAGTACTTTTTCCTAAAAAAATTTTTTCTCATGGTACAATAAATATTGTTACATTACAAATAATAAATATATTCCATGACTTTTAAAGGAGTATTATAAAATTATCAGGTATTTGTTATTTTCAGCACTTAAATTTAATTCTTTTATTGGAATCTAACTATAAAAATTTTTGCGATTACTATTTGAGAAGTTAAAAACAACTTCATCGGGAGTAAATAATAATGAGGCTTCTTATTTTCTATTTAAAGATTGGTTTTATAAATTCACTCAAAATAAGTTTTAAAAATATATCTTGAAACAGTAAGAAATATGAAGTAGAACAGTAGTTAAAAATGCCAAAACACGTTTTTAATATTATTGTGCATTAGATACTTAATGAGAAATAACATGGCTAACTATTTTTTAATCAGTTATTTTAAATTCTGAAATTGCTTACGGAAAATTTAAATATTTTCTTACAAATATTTTTATTATTTCTTCTGCAAAGTTTTAAATAAATAAACTTTGTAGATATCTAATACATCTATTAAGTTTATTTACTTTCTCGAAACAATTTTCCTTGATTTTGAGCTACTTAAAAAGATACTCACAAAGCAGATTAACTCAAAACTTAAATCTGTAAAAAACAAACAGAATTTTTAAATGTGTTTTATACAAACTAAGTCTTAAATCAGATTTGCTATAACGATCAATTCCTTGAAAAAGTCAAAGTATTTATTATGATATGGGCATACATATAAGCTATAACAGAATGTTAGCAAAGGCTTCATGCATTTATCACAACATTTAAGATGCAATAACGGTGGTTATATACATATGTATAACTTGCTTATTCATAATAAAAAGTATTCACTTCTTTTCTTAAACTTTTTTTTTCGCGTATGTGTTTGTACGCCACGGGAAATTAAATATTAAATCAAGTTTTGATAATGGTATAATACACTTGTTACATATGAGAACCGTTTATTACATATACATGATGGTTGGAAGGATAAAATTTTAAATAAAAATATTCTTAAAAAAAAAAAAAAAAAAAAAAAAAAAAAAAAAAAAAAAACTGATCAACATAAAATTTCATGCCCTTATTCAATGATAAATGCATAAAATAAATATAACAAATTAACTGATGTTAATGAATGAACGCTAAATAATACTATAATATAACAAACAGAAAGATACTGCTGCGTTTATATATGCATATACTATGAAACAAATGTGTTAAAAATGAAATACACTAATTATATCTGAACTACTGCATCAATGCATTAATTTCACTGAACAAATCAAAAACAATTTTAATTTAATCTTTTATAATATTAACAATAATTTCAGTTTCTCTTTTGATACATATTTTATCATTACAAACAAAACTTAACATTATTATTTTCATCAAAAAATGTCTGTTTTCTGAATCCACTCGCTATTCTTGGCTTCGGATTATCCATGTAAACAAACATGCTTATATCACACATGTGGTGATGCATCTATGCAAAAGTAAGCAAAATCACATACAAAAAAAGTCGTATCTTTTCCCTTCAAAAATAGATGAGAAATATAAGGATTTATGTACTTACATTTCTGTTTACACGATCCAGCCCAGTCATTTCTACTAGTCGCTGAGCCAGCCCATGCGCCGCCGCCATTTCCATGTCAGAATGTAAGAGAAACTAAATAGTGAACATATCGGGCACACCTACGTGAAATTTTCACAACAGATTTTATCACAGAAAACTAGTATTTAATTCCATTTACGAACACTTAGTTATTTCTTTTGATCCGTACTACTGACATCATATCTGTTCTCTTAGATGTATAGTACTGTTTCTTCCACAACTAACGACAATCAGGACACGTTCCCTGACTAATCGATACAAGAATGATAAGACATATCCGAAAATCACATATCATGCAGTTAGGACGAAAAATACTCTACTAATGTTTCAAAGGTAAGATGAAATGAAATTATACTTTCAATAAGCCAAATATGCCAGTTCATAAATACATTAGCAACTTTGTTCAATGAGTCCATTTTTCGTACAATACAGCACTGTAGCCAGATTTTCTCTGCTTGCTCTATATTAACTTAAATATTGCATTTTCTTAACGTTAGGCATTTGTTTCAATTTAATGAAATCTAAATATCACGTTTTGATAAACTGTCAAGCATAGAAGTTCTATGACGCCTGCATTTTGCCAAAGGAATTTTTATTACTTGGTAATAGCTATTTTCCAATTCGATACTATTTTTGTTTTTTTTTATTTGTTTATTATTATTTTTGTCGTTATTATTTAAGTTACTTTGAAAATCCAGGCGATAATAATTTGAAAAGTTTGAAGTGTTGTGCAATTATTAATCAACAAAATGAATCATTAAATGATTATATGAATAATCATTAAATGATTTCAGAGTGTATATTTGAAATATATTTAGAATTACATTATACAAGTAACATGTAAACACTTGTTCTTTTTATATTTAGACGAATGAGGAGAAAAATAAATTAGTATTGTTCGTGATTTTTTATGTTTTTATAAATATTAAAAATAGTTGTTCATGGATAGCAAATAATATTTCATTTTCAATATAACCGATTTCTGGATTCAAACCTCAGAAACGTTTGAAAAAGATGGAAAAACATATTCAATCATCAAATAAATTTTAACTGAAGTTATGTAAATGTAATAATTAAATCATAATTGGGTGGATAGGGACGGAAAAGATAGAATGCTAATGTCCTGAATCATAGTCTGTGGGTTCGAATCCCGTAGTGAACATTGATGTTCGAAGTCGTATGGAATCGACTCTGAGGTAAGCAGTGTTCACGGAGAAATTATCTCTCACGAAACACATCAGTAAATAGCTCGTAGCTTTCTCCACCAATCGCTAATAATTAGTTGGTGAAATTTATAAACGTAATTATTTAATTTTTATTACAAAAGATGATTTTAACTCAGCTAGTTCTTTTAGCACTAAAAACTATGATTAATAAAATGTGAAGGTTTCTTAAAATATCAATTTAGTATTTCATGTTTGTAATAAATGTTATATTGAAAGGTGATTTTAAAACGCTTGAATAGGAAATTATATATATATATATATATATATATATATATATATATATATATATATATATATATATATATATATATATATATATATTACAAGTACTTTATTAGATACGTATGCATGAATAATTTTTTCCCTAAATACTCCGCACCAGTAATTTCTCATCTCCTCCAATCCGAATGCTTGATGAGACGAGTTCAATTGATATTGCACGTTTCTAGGTGTGTGGGGAGGGAGAGAGGTTGGTCTATTTTTTTTTCTACGTGAGGGCTAATGAGACTGAGGCCTACTGCATAAAGCCGATTCCAAACGGCTACAGACATTCATGCCTTAAGTGGGATTCGAACCCACGAACTCCGGTACCGAAGAACTGCAACCTCTCCATTCGACCATCGTTCGAAGGGAGGAGCTATTAAAATTTCAAATTATTTTGTTCAGCCCACTTTTACTATTCTTCCATAAACTGCCGACTAGTCTGCTAACTTTGTTGCTGTTAGAAAACTACTGAATAAAACCTGCATATTTGCATTTTATTTTCGTTAAAAAAAATTTTTTAAAAAGGAGCAATGTAAATTCACTTAGTTAAAACAATAAATCTTTCATCTCTGTGTAACCAAACTGTCAGATTCGGTATCCATCGACCAGCTTCAAGTATAGATTAACACCAATATAAATGTTCTTCTTAAAGCTAAAAAAATGAAGATTATGATATGTGGCAAA